>BSBM01001313.1:7743065-8361130 GCA_027924585.1 Larix kaempferi
TTGTTATTTCCATTAAATGTGTTAAACACGTAAGCGCTCGCCGCTAACACGTCAACTTAGAAGCATTCAAGACATGGGCTACACAGTGTAAGCCCATCCACGTAAACTGGTCAATCATATTATTAGAGGCCCAATGGCTCATGATCCATTGATGACCAGACACGTGGATATTGGAGAGTAACCAAGTACCAAGTCCCACTCCCAAGTCATCTAGCTAGTAGCTGCATTCCCAATTTCCCATTGAAAACTGTCGACGAGTGAAATTTGAAGCTGCCCTTTTGTTGCAATTTTAAACAATAGTGGTTAATTTAATTATTGAGGGGCTTACCATGAAATTAATTTTTTTTTGCATGGTAAAATTTGAGGTGGCCTTCTATGACGTATAAAATGGCCTTTAAAGGGCTATGAAGGCTTCAAATTTGAAGCGTGCACATGTCACTGAAGTGACCTTCCTTTTTATTAATGACTTGGTGCTAGTACTAAAAGTATGTTATTTATCCCAGAGTGACATCATTCATTCATTAGTTCCCTTAGCGGGTTAGAAACGGGACTTTCTAATTCCATTATTTCACGGGGATCACATTTTGTGTTAAAAACATTTTTTTCCATCATGTATTTAGGTACCTATACAATTTGTTGCATATAATATTCTATATTTCTTAGAGATCCTCAACAACAAGTTGACAACTTAGCTATTTTTCGTGTTTAAAAATAGGTTTGTCTTAGAAAAGCCAAAGTGATGGTTGTCAACACTATTAAAAGTATGCTTTAAAGGGTATCTTTTAATTTTGGAGGACGGGAGAACCAAATCCGAAATTGCTACTTCATATACGTAATTTGAAGTTGAAATTTGAGTGCTTACCTTTAATACTTTGCCTATTTAGTCTTTGCTTTATAGGAATATGCTTCTCTTACCACCTTGAAAATACAATATAGGTATGAAGAGTTTGAGTTATTTATCTCAATGGGAATACATGGGACTAGTAGATATTTGCTTATGATAATGATGATGATGATGATGGTCTTTAATGTCCAATCTTGGTCTATCAGACCTTAAGAAGATAGATATTATTTGGTTTTCTTTAAAAAACTATTTCTATGCTCAATAAGCTTACAAAGGAGTGTCCCTAGCTCGCTATAGTTTTGGGGATCTAGAAGGTTAGAAAGGTTAGAAAGGTTAGTGTCAGAGCAAAGATTTTGAAACTGAGATCTAATGTGAGTGAAAGCCAAGTAATAGCTAGTTCAGGATTTTCAAGTTGCCCAGTCTTGTGGCTCACTCTACAACACCCCAAAAATAAATTATTAGCTAAGTACTAATTAGGACATATTAATAAAGTATGTATTGTTTAAATTATGGATAAATTTTTTTATAAGAAAGTTAATTAACAAATAAAGTTAGATAAGTTAATTAAATCTGTTTAGGAAAAGTAAAATGCATGAAGGCCATTTGGCACTCATGCATACATAACTCTAATTTATTTAATTTATGGAAATTACCTGCATAAATGGAGGAAATGGGGGCAAATTGAGGGAACTTGGGTTTCCTCTTGATGGTGGTTACACACTTTTTGAAGAAGTGCATGATTCCACTACTTTGGAACCAACCTATGAGGAAAGTTTCGCACTTTTGAGGGGGGTGCGTGATCCTACCCTTATGGAGCCTTCAAATTATGAAGTTTTCACACTTTTTGATCATATGGGTGAGTTGGTTCATTCTCCTACACCCTACACTTCCACATTTTGCAGCATTCATCCTAATGAAGTATGGGCGAAAGGTTTATTTTTTATGGTGCCACATGAGGAGTATGAAACTCCTATCTCTCCTTTTGATGATGAAATGACTACTATAGCACCTTCTTATTTACATTTGCAGTAGCATTATTTGTTACCTTATGATGATACACATATTCATGGATGCACATATGGTACTCCTTTGATCCCCTTGAAGGCCCATTGTTCTCTTTGTTCCTTACTTGATGGGAGATTTCCTTCATCCAATGTTTGGGTGAAAGGCCACATGGAAGAATTACTTGACACCTTCCCCACCTCCTTGGGGCAGCATCCATTGCTCTCATTTGATGACTCTAACATTCCTAGATGTATTGAAGAGACTTCTTTGAGCCACTTGAAGTCTCCTTGTTTTTTTGTCCTTACTTGGTTCAAATTTTGGTAGGGTTTCTTCATTCACTTCTTGGATGAAAGAACACATGGATGATTATTTTGAAGATACTTACATTCTTTTGGAGAAGCATTATAGGACATGGGATCCTCACCTATGTCATTGGATCATATTTGATTGGTCACTCGGTGCTTGTGTGCACTTGGAAAAGGGTGGTCTAATTGCTTGGATGGACAAGCACTTTCATGATCCTTTGGTAAGGCACCTTCTTGATGTACATTTGTATGATGTTGGTATGTAATTTGATGAACTATCTTTTGTTCTTATTATGTTTGGGAGGATTCTCATTAGAGAGTGGGATCCTGGCATTCCACACTTAGTTGAAATAATTTGGAGCATATTGTACACCTCCTACTTTGAGGTATTGTTTTGGAAGACCTTGTTCATGATAGAAATGCACAAGCATTGGGACATGGGCATCCCACATTCTGATTTATATGTGTTCACACTATGTATTGTTGGGATGCGCAAGTGTTGGGACCTTGGCATCCCATACTTGCTAGATTGGTTATTGATGATATTGTGCACTAGGAGAGGGTCCAAGCAGTGGGACCGAGGAATTGTTGATCATTGGCAGCTCATTGAGAGCACATTTTGGTTGGTTGGCTTGAACAAGCAAGCCTCTTCTCTTCCCCATGGGTTCATATTTGTAGTAGACGGTGATGGTTTCCTACATGGGAAACATATTTTTGGATGGACTTATGTTTTTCTTGCAGGGTGTTATGATGACTTCCATGTAATCCTTATGCATTGCATAGGAGAATATATATTGCACCTTGTATTCTTGAGGATCACTTGGGATCCTGGTATCAGTTTTTATTAGTCTCCACACTAAGTGCATGGTTGTATGGTGATGGAATAAATTGTTGGGAGAGTTCATGAGCAGTCTATAATCAAAGTGGTGCAGCAGAAACATGATGGCTCATGATGCTTAGTTGGGTTGGATTTGACTATTGCTTGATGACAAGAAATCTTAGGAGGGGAGGACTATCATGTCCCCTCATTGATGATTAGTGGAAGGAATTCCTATCCCAACCAATCCTTTGGGTTGAGTAGAATATTTCATGCACTAGGGATTAATTCTGAAGTTAAGGCATTAATTAGTTAGGAAGTTTAATTTTATTTTTATCCTAAGTTTGAAATGCACTTGGTAGAACTAATTTTTATTAATTTAATATTTTTATGTGGAATAAAAGAGGATAATGCTCCACTATGGCGCATGGGAGGATAAGGTTGACTTGAAGTTAGCTTAAGGAAGAAGCAAAGAGAAAATATTCCAAAGCTAGAAAATCAGAGAAAAGGAAAGAAGTTGGATCAAATCAGAAAAGCGGAAAAAGATCAGTAAAAGCAGCAGAAAGCAGAAAGCAGGAAAAATCAGAAAAGCAAGAAAGTTTAGAAAAGAAGGAAAGTTCAAAAAAGTAGGAAAGTCCAAAAAAAGAAGAAAAAATCGAAAAAGAAAAGGCAGAAAGTGGAAAAGCAAGGAAAAGCAAACAAAGCAGAAAAGAAGGAAAGCAAAGCAAAAAGAAAGATAACTTTCCTCATCCACTCAAGGAGGGCACATTAGCTTGGTTAACTTGCTCCAAAATTCACCCACTCTCCATAAATAACCCAGTGCGCACCACATTCACATCTTTTGTCAGTTTGAGAAATTGTATGAGAGCAATTTTTCCTCAGAGACTTGGGAGATGTGCCCCTGGTCAAGTTTGGGAGATGTTCCCCAACTTTCTATGAGAGTATGATGGAATTCAGTCATTTTCATTGATTTTATTTGTAGGTTCTGTAGCTGAAACAAGCTTGGGTTGAATTTCAGAAAGCTCCATCAAGTCTGTGGTTCGAATCCCATAGCTCTTCATTGATTTATAGTGCTATATTGTTCAATAGGAATGGAGAGAAAATTTTGTAATGATTTGAGGATCCTATTGGATCATTTATGATGTATTTACAGTCAACATGAATATATTATATCTTATCAAGTCGAATTTGAATTTCAGAAAAAGCATCATCCAATTCAGAGTTCGAATCTCCAGGCTTCCTATGAATTTCTAGAGCTAGATTGTTGTGTAGGAGAGGAGGAATGTTTATCCAATGATATGAGCGATATCATGGCTTTGATATGATGTAATAAAAATAAATATAAATATATTATATCATTCAGTACGTTTCCGTTTGCATAAGTCTTATTTTTTCTTCATTTTCTACACCCTCTCTAGATTTGCCTAGATTTTGACTAGTTTCCAATTTGCAAGTAATAAATGCATGAGAACGTATCCAAATGAAGTAATTATTGTTCCTGGAGATAAATAAGATGAAAAAAATTACAACCCATTGTTCATTTCATGAATTCGTGAGCCTCTAAATCCTGTTTGAAGATCCTGAATTCACACTAGCTAAGTTGTCCTAGAAGACAATTTTATGTGTGTTTATGTGAGACTTGCTCAGATCTATTTGAAACTTTCTGGAATTTTGTTTTACTGTTTAATGTCTTTTATTAATTTATATTTAACCTATTTAAGTTCATAAATACCCATCCCCAACCTTCAGTTAAATATCTTATCCATACTAGTCTGCATATGTTGAGTGGCCCAGGAGCATTGGAGTAAATTGCAGCTTTATTCTTTTGAAACATCAATGGCCTCAGTACATTGTGCAAAGGTATCAGGCCACATCAGAACCTTCCACCCTTCAATAGCATCTGATCTTTCCCATCCCCAGTAATTCTAGCTTCCCTAGCCATTGTTTTAATTAAATTTGAGAGGAAAAGAGTTTTTGTATCACAACCATAAGTTGGTACATTAAACTCATCTTCACTTTCAGAGTCAAAATCTGAAATTTCATGAGAGGATGATTTGCTATCTTTTTCAATAGGTTGTGGAGGAGTATTTGGCAAGCTGTCTTCATCGACATGGTGGGCATCATCCAATGGCCATTCCTCAAACTGAACACTTCTCTCAAGAAATGTATGCATGGTAGATAGATCTAACAGTTTGTAGGCCTTTGCATTCAGTGCATAACCAACCAGTATTCACTCTTTTCTTTGTATCTCTAAGGATCTCCTTTTCTCTAAAGGAATCCTTGCCCAATATTTGGATCCAAAGACTCTCGGATGAGACACATCTGGATTGTATCCCATCCATTCTTCGAAAGGAGTTTTTCCTTGTAAGCGTTTGTGAGGAACTCTATTTTGGAGATAAGCAGCACAGTTGGAAACTTCTGCCCAAAGCCTAGGAGACAATTCTTTAGACTCGAGCATGCAAGTTTCCATCTCTTTCAAAGTTATGTTCTTTCTCTCTGCTGCACCATTCCGTTGTGGTGTGTAAGGAACAATGTGTTGCATATCAATACCCTCATCTGCACAAAACAACTGAAACTCATTCTTCACATACTCTCCTCCATTGTCAGTATGAAGGACCTTGATCATCTTATCAGTGAAATTTTCTACCGAAGCTTTAAAAAATTTGAAGTATCCAAAGACTTCTGACTTCAAATTAAGAAAATATACCCAACTAAATCTCACACTAAATCTAGAATAATCATCTATGAATGTTAAGATGTATCTTGCATTATTTAAAGATAGGTTAGGAAGAGGTCCTGATATGTCACTATGAATCAATTCAAGAGGAAATGAGGCTCTATTTTCCTTTGATTTCTCAAACTTGTGCTCTAGATGCTTACCAATCAAGCAACCTTTACAGGTGCCTTTAACAAATCTGATGTTCGGAATCCCTTCAACCATTTTCTGATTGTGCAGTTCTTGCAAATATTTGTAGTTGAGGTGCCCAAACCTCTCATGCCAAATTCTGCTCACTTCATTTGCATGAGTAAGAAGTGCACTTTGTTTTGAGAAAGGAAAGAAGTGAGAAAAATCATAGAGTTTCGAATGGTGATCTTCAATGCCTTGTGCAATGATCTTCCCAGATGAGATCTCTTGGATTTAAACCGCATTAGGAGTAAAGATTACCTTCTTGGGAAATATTGTATGGGTCATTTGGTAAACATAAAGGATGTTATCTGTAAGAGTAGGCACATAGAGTACATCATTGAAGTACCCATGATCCAGATTGATCCTTCCAATCCCTTATGAGGAAACTTCAAAATCATCTCCCATTAGGATAGAAGTCCCAAATTGGGGTTTCTTCCAGTATAGGTTGACCAAAACACATGTGTTCATTGTGCTTGCAATTAATTTCACTATTTGATGGGATCTTGAAGTGGTGGCTTTAGTTTCAAAGCATTCTAAATTAAAACCCTAGATGTTCAAGTCTTTGATATAATGCATGAATGAGAAATTTGTATTTATTTCATTTTTCTTTATGGTATCAGAGCCATACTTAAGTAGGAAGCAAGCTAGTGTTCTTTTTGAAGTGTAGAAGAAGTGTAGTGGCTTTCTTTCAGTTGTTTTTTGGTTGTAGGTGATTTTCCATGATGAGTATCAGGTATGAGGATAGGTTGGATGGATTATCCAACTATATCCCATGGAAAGAAAGAATCACTGCAGTGTTAAAAGAATTAAGGGTTTGCAAGTTTGCCAATAGCACCATGACCAAACTAACAGACAAGGATGAACTTGAAGAGAATGAAGCTTTTGAAGCTAGGGCTCAAAGAGTCATCCTGGATGGGGATAAATACCATCTCATTCCAAATTTAGCAGAAAATAAAATAGCTAAGGATATGTGGGATACTTTGCCTCAATTATTTGAAGCTAAAAATGAGAACCGCAAGACGACGCCCAAAGATAAGCTACACAATATAAAAACTAATAAAGATGAAGGTTTAGCCTCCTACTTGACTCGTGTTACATAGGTGAAGGACGAGTTGGCAGCAGTAGGAGAGACTATCCCTGATTCTGAGTTGGTGAGGATATCCCTAAAGGGCTTCACCAAGAAGTGGGAGGTATTTGTAAAGTGCATTGTGGGAAGAGAGAAGCTTCCTAGTTGGTCTATATTATGGGATGAATTTACCCATGAGGAGATTTGGGAGGGATCTCAGGTTGGTCAGGTTAGTGAAGATGTTGAGCAGGATGTGGCACTTGCAACCAAGTCGAAGAACAAGAAGAAGAAAGATTTGAGCCAGATTAGGTGTTCTCAGTGTGGTCAATTGGGACACTTTGCCTCTAAAAGTCCTAAGAAGAAGAAAGGGAATTCAAAGAAAGATACTGCAGTAACTGCAGTAGATGAGTTTGCAGATCAATTTGATCATGATTTTTCTTTGGTTTCTATTGACTCTAGTGAAGGGAGCTCAGTTTTTTAGCATGTCTGGGTTGTTGAAAGTGGATCAACTAGAGATCTGACTGGATTATATGATGCATTCCATATCATCACAGAATTGGGACCATGACATTATGTATAGATGGATATTGGCAGTCCACAGATATCTATTCGAGGGGTTGGAATAGTAAGGTTTCAACTAGACCTTGGAGAGGTCCTAGAGATACATGGATTTCTCTTTGTACCTGGAATGAGAGTTCGTAAACTCTCGGTGTCATATTTTGAGGATGATGGTTATGGGTTGTTGGTCAAGGGCGGCCATATTTTCATTTATCGGACAGATGATCCAGTCAGGACCACAATATTACTTAGTGATCGTAGGGGCAAGTTATACATATTGAGAGGACATGTTGTATGTCCAAGGATAGGTGGATGGCTGTCAGAGTTAGAGGATGGGGCAGGAGATGCATTTGATCGTCATGTTAGCTACATTTCTTCTGATGAGTAGAGTGGATCTATCCAAAGCACTAGCAGAAGACTCATCCATTCTAGTGGTCATGGTGATGAGCAGGTTTATGAGGCTCAAGAAGAATCTTAAGAGTCAGAGTTCCATTTTAGTGGTGGGAAATTGTCTCCAAGAGGCATTCCAGAACAGGAGGGAGTTGCATCAGGGATCAGAGGTGGATATTCTGATGGTGTTGGAAGGACCTCCCTCATTCTGAGGGAGTGTGGAAAATATAAGTCTGAAGGTACCCCCTCATATTTTTTGTGTGGGTGTGATGAGGGGGACTAAAAGTGTTGCTCCTTGTGTACATTTATGTAAAAAGTGACTTTTATATAAACAAAGTTATGTTTTGTACTTTGTAAAGCGGGTCACATTTAAAGTGATTTATTTAATAATTAATGAGTTTAATTATTAAAAAATGAATTAAATGTAAACCCTTGATTTCGTAATTAAATCTCAACCCTAGATTGGGTAGGTAGTGAAGTGGTTACAAATTTGAATCATAAAACAAAGTGAAAGGGAGAAATGAAAGATACTCACCATCAGAGAGAGATTGAAGACCAAGAAGAGTTCCCAAGCAAAGATGAAGGGCACGATTTCCAGGAGAGAGGAGCAGCATGCATCACTATGAATCCTGTATCAGTTCTTACAGTGCATTAATGACAACCACATGTGTGGGATCGAATACCTAGAAGACATGCTCCAATCCCAAAAGAGTTGGCTTAGTAATAAAAGAAGACCAGAAAGCAAAAAATGTAGGCACATGTGGGCCCAGAAATTGAGAATAACTATAGCATACCATACAACAAGTACAATAGACAGTACAACAGAGTTTGGCACAATTTTCGAGGTTGGAATAGATTTCGAGGTTGGATGAAATTTTTGATTTAGTTTTTTGTTTGTGAAATTTTTCTAGTGAGGGTTAAAAGATAAATTATGTGTATTGAATTTTCTGTACTCTTCTTTATGAAAAATCACTCTTAGGGTTTTCCCCAAATTGGGGTTTTTTCTGGTCTAGGTTGACCAAAACACATGCGTTCATTGTGCTTGCAATTAATTTCAGTATTTGATGGGATCTTGAAGTGGTGGTTTTACTTTCAAAGAATTCTGAATTAAAACCCTAGATGCTCAAGTGTTTGACATAATGCATGAATGAGAAATTTGCATTAATTTCATTTTTCTCTATGGTATCAGAGTCATACTGAAGTAGGAAGCAAGCTAATGTCCTTTTTGAAGTGCATAAGAAGTGTTGTGGTTGTCTTTCAGTTGTTTTTTGGTTGTATTTTATTTTCCATGATGAGTATTAGGTATGAGGATAGGTTGGATGGAGAATCCAACTATATCCCATGGAAAGTAAGAATCCATGCAGTGTTAAAAGAATTAAGAATTTGGAGGTTTGCAAACAATACCATGACCAATCCAACAGATAAGGATGAACTTGAAGAGCATGAAGCTTTTGAATCTAGGGCTCAGAGAGTCATCCTAGATGTGGTTAAATACCATGTCATTCCAAATTTAGCAGAAAATAAAATAGCTAAGGAGATGTGGGATACTTTGACTCAATTGTTTGAAGCTAAAAATGAGAACCATAAGATGGCACTCAAATACAAGCTACAAAGTATAAAAATTAATAAAGATTAAGGTGTAGCCTCCTACTTGACTTGTGTTACATGGGTGAAGGACAAGTTGAAATCAGTATAAGGAGAGACTATCCTTGATTATGAGTTGGTGAGGATAGCCTTGAAGGGCTTCATCAAGAAGTGGGAGGTCTTTGTAAAGTGCATCATGGGCATAGAGAAGCTTCCCAGTTGGTCTATATTATGGGATGAATTTACCTAGGACGAGATTCGGGAGGGATATCAGGTTTTTCAGGTTAGTGAAGATGTTGACCAGGATGTGGCACTTGCAACCAAGTTGAAGAACAAGAAGAAGAAATATTTGAGCCAGATCAGGTGTTTTCAGTGTGGCCAGTTGGGACACTTTTCCTCTAAATGTCCTAAGAAGAATAAAGGGAAATTAGAGAAAGATACTGCAGTAACTCCAGCAGATGAGTTTGCAGATCAGCTTGATCATGAGTTGTCTTTGTTTTCTATTGACTCTAGAGTGGGGAGATCAGTTTTTGAGCATGTCTTGGTTGTTGACAATGGGTCAACCATAAATATGACTGGATTATATGATGCATTCCAGATCATCACGAAGCTGGGACCAGGACATTATGTACAAACGGATATTGACAGTCCACATATAGCTATTCGAGGGGTTGGAACAGTCAGGTTTCAACATAGAGATACATGGAATTATCTTTGTACCTGGGATGAGAGTTAATAAACTCTTGGTGTCATCTTTTGAGGATGATGGTTATGGGTTGTTGGTCAAGGATGGTCATATTTTCATTTATTGGACAAATAATCCAGTCAAGACCACAATCATACTTAGTGATCGCAGGTACATATTATACATATTGATAGGACATGTTGTATGTCCAGGGATAGGTGGATGGCTGTCAGAGTCATAGGATGGGGTAGGAGATGCATTTGATCAGCATGTTAGTTACATTTCTTCTTATGAGGAGAGTGGATCTCTCCAAATCACTGGCAGAAGACTCAACCACTCTAGTGGTGATGGTGATGAGCAATTTTATGAGGTTCAGGTAGAATCTTAAGAGTCAAAGTTCCATTTCTATGGTGGGCACTTGTCTCCAAGAGTCATTCCAGAGTAGGAGGGACCTGCTTCAGGGATCATAGGTGGATATTTTGATAGTGCCGGAAGGACCTCCCTCATTATGAGGGAGTGTTGAAAAGATAACTCTTAACGTCATCCCTCATATTTTTGTGTGGGTGTGATGAGGGGGACTTAACGTCATCACTTTTTATTTGGAACAAGTCTTATTATTATGATCTTTCCTACAAGTCAAATTTAGTTGCATGATCATAACCATTTCATAATTTTCAAAACATATTAATAATGACAAATTATTATGCATAAAGACATAGGTCACACAATCATGCAACTATCTTAGCCAAGGATTCAACACAACATTCATCCATATCCCGCATTCATATGGTAACTTTCTAGATTCCTTCCATCTTTACCAGAACATTATTAAGAGCATGCACTACTCCTAACATGTCAAAAAAGAGTTTTCATTCTAGATAATTAGCAATGGAATGTTGTATAGCACTATAGGCCACTTACCCAACACATGCATATTAGTAGTATATTGTTCATCAATGCAAACACTCTAACATCCATAATACACTTCCTAAATATAGGAACATAAATATGTACACAACTTAACAATATCATTTAAGCAATTAGATATACAAGAAATGACAATTCAAATACCTATCTTTGTTTGTTTGGTAGGATCCCTCTTGATCCTTGTCTCCTTGCAGGAATTACTGGAGTATCTGACAGTGTGCTCTACTCCATCATCATATTTTGGGAACATGTTCCTTTCTTTATTATGATCGACAATGTTGAGCAAGTATTCTACACCATAGATCACATGGAACTGTGTACTAGTGTTGAATCTCTGTGTCCCTTCTTCTTCATCACCAATCACAATAGTATCCCTTCTTATCCAATGATGAAATGGATAAGAGGTTCTTCCATCTTCCTGGTTTGAATCCTTCTAGATAAAAATACATGTTCCTCATCACTAGAGGAACCTTCTTTAGCTTTATTCTTGATTGGTTCATCATTTTCTGTGATGTGAGTATGGTGTCTCTTCTTCTTTCCTTTCTTCTTGGGACAATCTTTTGCAAAGTGTTCTTTCTTCTCACAAGTGAAACATCTAAGCTGCAAGAGGTCCTTCTTTTGAAATATTTTATTCTTGCGAGAATGTTATTTCTTCTTGTTATTTATCTTCTTGGCATGAGCTGTTAGGACTTAATTGTCATCTTCACCCATCTTATCTTCTCTTGCTATCAATCAAGCTTCTTCTTGCGTACATTGTCTCCAAATCATACTCGTCTAGTATAAAAAGTAATTTATAATCCCATGTGTTGGTTGTGGAGCCAGATCTTCCAATCTCATAGATGATGATTCAACCGTGTTTGAACCCCATGTTTGGTTATGATCCTGGCACGATCCCCAGGGGGTCCGGGGGAGTGGGGATTGTGTCGGGGTTTTTTTCGCCAACAGTTTACGGGACCATGGTTTTGGGTAACCCGTGGTATTTTCCCATTGTATTTCCCTTCTAAAAGAAAGACATTGTAATACGGCTAGGGTTGATGTATTAGGTATTATGCATTGTAAAGATCTCTGAGATTGGAAGAGAGACTGTGAGACAGTGAAGAGTAAGTGCAACGGTTGTGCTGTAGGTTGTATCCCTTCACTTGGATGGACGGTATAATAATAAGGACTGGAAAATTCAGTGTGGAGGTAGCCCATCTTGGGTGACCACGATATATTGGTGTCTCTCTTGTAATGTGTTTGTGTGATTATATTTGCATTTCTGTTTATTGTTATTGCTCTGCGATCCTGTTTTTCTAACACCATGCTCATAAGTTCTGATCTCCTTCAAGTGTGTCCTCAATCTTGGTATTGTTTTTAATCTTGATAAAATGAGTACCTCAAATGGAAATAGAGAGAATAGGAATTGCCAATGAGAGTGCTTCAATTGGATGTTTGCTTCAATGCTTTTCTGGAAAGCTGCTTCTGGTGGACCTAGGGTTTGATAGAGAAGCCCTAATTTTTCAAATTTGGTGACTTAGAAATGTGATTAGATAGAAATACGTGCCTCCTTAAGTCGAGTTGAGCAATGTACTCCTTTTTCCAAATCTGTGGACAAAACTGCAAAATATTTGATTCCCTAGTTTCTTCAATTTATTATGTTGAATTGTACGGTCTTAATTTTGATGTATCTCAAAAATTTATCCTCCTCAAGGTCTAAACCTTTTTCCCAAGGTAGTATTATCTGTCCTCTGTTTAACCCCACATTTTATATCAATATTGGATTCACCAAGTGGAACTTATGCTAAGTTTCCCAAGGTGACTTGTTTATGGACTATTTCCGTATAGAGAACTTGTACAGACTTCAACGTGTCACGATTTGAGCTTTGGGTTCTAAAACTCACACTAGAGAAACCATAGTTCATTCCCTTTCTAGAACATCTTACAAAATTCGATTTGGATCTTCCTAGATCGAGATATAGTAATTATCCCTAGGTCACCTGTTTAAAATTGAATATTCTGGCAGAGGCTTGAACCCTGATTTGCATGTATCATATCTCCTAAATTAAAGGAATCTGAGACTGAACCCACAAACAATGTACATAAAAATTTCATCTTCGGCATGTCCAAGTTTCAGCTCCGGAACTTCACCAAAAGCAAGTTGTAGCAAAAATTCCCAGATGACTAGATTTTTCCTTCTATGGTTTCAAGCATGAAACCCTAATCTCCAATAGTTGCAGTTGTAGTAGTGTTACAGCTGTACAATGGCTTCTTTCAGGATGGATCTGAAACCATGTTATAATTTTAATGGTTATACAATATATTAAAACATTTAACATAATAACATCATAACCATATGTAATAGGATCACAGAAAGAAAGACAAGCACAACAACACGAAAAGAACAAAGAGATTTTCATCTAGGAAAGCACAAGGGAGAAAACCCAACAACTTCTTCTGTATAGATTATGTCACCAAGTGTAATGCCAACCAAGATAAGATAAACCCCAAAGAAAACAATAGCTTCTTCTCTTCTCTAGCGAGCCTCTTCTCTCTCATGCACACTTGCTTGAGTGTGAGGTGTGTCCAAATGAAAGGAGCACCCTCTCTATTTATACTCATCAAGTGAGTGAACTTTTTACCTAACTGGGATGACTTGTTTCTCTAAACAGGGCCAAACTCCTAGGGAGACTCAAAATAAAATAACATTTATATAATATTTCTTGTGGGTACTTTTGGCCCGAGTTACAATGGAAGGGTTACATTGATTATTTCAAGTACATTTACATGACCAAGTGCATCAATAACATCTACCGAAGGAGGTACAACAATAATACAATAAAAGTACAATACAAATATCTTCTCAAGCTACATTCTCCCGAAGGAGGTACAACAATAATACAATAAAAGTACAATAAGAATATCTTCTGAAGTTAGATTTCTTCAACAGGAGCCGGTACTGGCTAGAGATATCAGGTATCTCTGCATTTGTTGCCATTGTTTCATTGAAATGATACATATCTCTTAACCCCCCTCCCAATTTAGTGTCATTGTTGATGTTGATTATATTTCTGAATTGGGGTTGATATTTCTAGTTTGGTTTCTCCTGAATATTATATTTCTAAATTGAGGTTGATATTTCTAGTTTGGTTTCACTTGAAGACATAGATTGGTATCTAAGCCCCATTTCTACATATGTGTACACCAAGTGAAATATGGTTAACATTTCTAAAATGATGCCAATTGATATTTCCATAAAATGTGATGTTGCAGAATTTTTTTTGGTTGGAGATTATTATTCTCTTGAAGAAGTTTGAAACCTATATAGCTCCTTTTTAAATCATTTTTTTATATATTTTATCGATTATATGGATAAATTCTAGGCATTGAGCCTAGTATCATCGAACATGAAATTCAAACATATTATAATGCTAAACCTAAAGAAAAATGACATAAATACAAATTTCTCATTCATGCATTATGTCAAACACTTGAACATCTACGGTTTTAATTCAGAATGCTTTGAAACTAAAACCACCTCTTCAAGATCCCATCAAATACTGAAATTAATTACAAGCACAATGAACACATGTGTTTTGGTCAACTTAGATCGGGAAAAACCCCAATTTTGGGAAAACCCTAAGAGATATTTTTCATTAAGAAGTGTACAGAAAATTCATACACATAATTTCTCTTTCAACCCTCATTAGAAAAATTTCACAAACAGAAAACTAACCAAAAAATTCCATCCAATCTTGAAATTTGTGCCAACCTCAAAAATTGTGCCAAACTCTATTGTATGACATGCTATAGTTCTGCCTCAATTTTTGGTCCCACCCATGCCTGCATTTATTGTTGTACGGTCTACATTTATTGCTCAGCCAACTCTCTTTGGATTCGATCCATTCTTCTAGGGATTCGATCCCACATGTGCGATTGTCATTAATGCACTATATAGATTGCTACAAGATGCCTAGGGATGTGTGTTGCTCCTCTCTCTTGGAAATCGTGCCCTTATTCTTTGCTTGGTAACTCTTCTTGGTCTTCAATCTCTCTCTGATGGTGAGTGTCTTTCATTTGTCCCTTTCACTTTGTTTTATACTTCAAATTTGTAACCACTTCACTAACTACCCAATCTAGGGTTGAGATCTAATTACAAAATCAAGGGTCTACATTTAATTCACTTTTTAATAATTAAAATCATTAATTATTAAATACATCACTTTAAATGTGACCTGCTTTACAAAGTACAAAACATAACTTTATTTATATAAAAGTCACTTTTTACATAAATTTACACAAGGAACAAAACTTTAAGCCCCCCTCATCACACCCACACAAAAAATATGAGGGAGGACCTTCAGAGTTATCTTTTCAACACTCCATCATAATGAGAGAGTTCCTTCTGGCACCATCAAAATATCCACCTCTGATCCTTGATGTAGCTCCCTCCTGATCTGGAATGCCTCTTGGAGAAAACATCCCACCACTGAAATGGAACTCTGACTCTTGAGATTCTACCTAAACCTCATCAACCTGCTCATCACCATCACCACTAGACTGGATGAGTCTTCTACCAGTGATTTGGAGAGATCCACTCTCCTCATCAGAAGAAATGTAACTAACATGCCGATCAAATGCATCTCCTTCCCCATCCTCTGACTCGGACAGCCATCCACCTATCCCTAGACGTACAACATGTCCTCTCAATATGTATAACCTATCCCTGCGATCACTAAGTAAGATTTTGGTCTTGACTGGATCATCTGTCCGATAAATGAAAATATGACTACCCCTGACCAACAACCCATAACCATCATCCTCAAAAGATGAAACCGATAGTTTACTAAATCTCATCCCAGGTACAAAGAGAACTCGATGTATCTCTAGGACCTCTCCAAGGTCTAGTTGAAACCTGACTGTTCCAATCCATCGAATAGATATCTCTAGACTTTCAATATCCATCTGTACATAATGTCCTCATCTAGACTTTGTGATGATATGGAATGCATCATATAATCCGGTCATATGTCTTGTTGACCCACTATCAACAAACCATGCATGCTAAACAATTGAGCTCCCCACACTAGAGTCAATAGAAACCAAAGAAAATTCATGATCAAACTGATATGGAAACTCATCTACTACAATTACTGCAGTATCTTTCTTTGATTTCCCTTTCTTCTTCTTAGGACATTTACAGGAAAAGTGTCCCAACTGACCACACTGAAAACACCTAATTTGGCTCAAATATTTCTTCTTCCCTTTCTTTGACTTGGTTGCAAGTGCCACATCCTTCTCAACATATTCACTAACCTGACCAACCCGAGGTCCCTCCTAAGTCTCCTCCTAGGTAAAGTCATCCCAGAATCTAGACCAACTCAAAAGCTTCTCTCTGCCCATAATGCACTTTACAAATACCTCCCACGTCTTGGTGAAGCCCTTTAGGGATATCCTCACCAAATCAGAATCAGGGATAGTCTCTCCTACTGCTGTGAAATCGTCCTTCACTTGTGTAACACGAGTCAAGTAGGAGGCTACACCTTCATCTTTATTAATTTTTGTAGTGTGTAGCTTGTCTTTGAGCGCCATCTTGCGGTTCTCATTTTTAGCTTCAAACAATTGAGTCAAAGTATCCCACATCTCCTTACCTATTTTCTTTTCTTCTAAATGTGGAATGAGATGGTCTTTAACCCCATCTAGGATGACTCTCTAAGCCCTAGCTTCAAAAGATTCATGCTCTTCAAGTTCATCCTTATCTGTTGGTTTGGTCATGGTACTGTTTGCAAACCTCCAAACACTTAATTCTTTTAACACAGTTTGCAGTGATTCTTACTTTCCATGGGATATAGTTAGATACTCCATCCAACCTATCCTCATACCTGATAGTCATCATGGAAAATCACCTACACCAAAAAACAATTGAAAGAGAACCACAACACTTCTTTTGCACTTCAAAAAGAGAACTAGCTTGCTTCCTACTTCACTATGGCTCTGATACCAGAGAGAAAAATGACATAAATACAAATTTCTCATTCATGCACTATGTCAAACACTTGAACATCTAGATTTTTAATTCAAATGCTTTGAAACTAAAACCACCACTTCAATATCCCATCAAATACTGAAACTAATTGCAAGCACAATGAACACATGTGTTTTGGTCAACCTAGACCGAGAAAAACCCCAATTTGGGGAAAACCATACGAGATATTTTTCATTAAGAAGAGTACAAAAAATTCAATACACAGAATTTATCTTTTAACCCTCACTAGAAAAATTTCACAAACATAAAACTAACCCAAAAATTTCATCCAACCTCGAAATTTGTGCCAACCTCAAAAAAATTTCCAAACTATGGTGTATTGTCTATTGTACTTGTTGTACGGCCTTCTACAGTTCTGCTATGTGCCTGCATTTATTGTTGTTGAGTCTACATTTATTGCTTAGCCAACTCTCTTGGGATTCGAGCCAGTCTTCTAGGTATTCGATGTCGCACTTGTGGCTATTATTAATGCAGTGTACAGACTGCTACATGATTCCTAGGGATGCATGATGCTCCTCTCTCTTGGAAATCATTCCCTTCTTCTTTTCTTGGGAACTCTTCTTGTTCTTCAATCTCTCTCTCATGGTGAGTGTCTTTCATTTGTCCCTTTCACTTTGTTTTATGCTTCAAATTTGTAACCACTTCACTAACTACCCAATCTAGGGTTGAGATCTAATTACAAAATCAAGGGTCTACATTTAATTCACTTTTTAATAATTAAATCATTAATTATTAAATACATCACTTTAAATGTGACCCGCTTTACAAAGTACAAAACATGACTTTATTGATATAAAAGTCACTTTTTACATAAATGTACACAAGGAACAAAACTTTAATTCCCCCTCATCACACCCACACAAAAATATGAGGGATGACATTAAGAGTTATCTTTTCAACACTCCCTCATAATGAGGGAGGTCCTTCCGGAACTATCAAAATATCCACCTCTAATCCCTAAAGCAGCTCCCTCCTGCTCTGGAATGACTCTTGGAGACAAGTTCCCACCACTGAAATGGAACTCTGACTCTTAATATTCTACCTGAACCTCATAAACCTGTTCATCACCATCACCACTAGACTGGTTGAGTCTTTTTCCAGTGCTTTGGAGAGATCCACTCTCCTCATAAGAAGAAATGTAACTAACATGCTGATCAAATGCATCTCCTACCCCATCCTCCGACTCTGACAGCCATCCACCTGCACTGGATGTACATGTCCTATCAATATGTAGAACATGTCCCTACGATCACGAAGTATGATTATGGTCTTGACTGGATTATTTGTCCAATAAATGAAAATATGACCGCCCCTGACCAACAACCCATAACCATCATCCTCAAAATATGACACCGAGAGTTTACTAACTCTCATCCCAGGTACAAAGAGAATTCCATGTATCTATACGACCTCTCCAAGTTCTTGTTGAAACTTGACTGTTCCAACCCATCGAATAGCTATATGTGGACTGTCAATATCCTTTTGTACATAATGTCTTGGTCCCAAATTCGTGATGATCTGGAATGCATCATATAATCCAATCATATGTCTGGTTGACCCATTTTCAAGCAACCCAGACATGCTAAAAAACTGAGCTCCCCACACTAGAGTCAATAGAAAACAAAGACAAATCATGATCAAACTGATCTAGAAACTCATCTACTGCATTTACTGCAGTATATTTCTCTGATTTCCCTTTATTCTTCTTAGGACATTTAGAGGCAAAGTGTCCCAACTGACCACACTGAAAACACCTGATCTGGCTCAAATATTTTTTCTTCTTGTTCTTCAACTTGGTTGCAAGTGCCACATCCTTCTTAACATCTTCACGAACCCGAGAAACCTGATATCCCTCCCTAATCTCTTCCTAGGTAAATTTTTCCCATAATATAGACCAACTGGGAAGCTTCTCTCTGCCCATGATGCACTTTACAAAGACCTCCCACTTCTTGGTGAAGCCCTTCAGGGCTATCCTCACCAACTCAGAATCAGGGATAGTCTCTCCTTATACTTCTGCAACCTCGTCCTTCACCCGTGTAACATGATTCAAGTAGGAGGCTACACCTTAATCTTTATTATTTTTTATACTTTGTAGCTTGTCTTTGAGCGCCATCTTGCGGTTCTCATTTTTAGCTTCAAACAATTGAGTCAAAGTATCCCACATGCATCAATCATCATCTGAAGCATATATCCAACATATGGAAACATCAAAAGGTGTATGTGGGACCATAGATACACATCAGTAAGCACATGTGGTCCATCTCATCACGGATACAAAGAATTACCATGGTCAAACTATGTTTGACTAGGTCAAAATATAACCAAAGACTAGATTATAACATAAGACTAAGACATGTTCCTTTAATCATATTCACAACTTAACTTAAAGTATAAACATCATTCAGTGGCAGTTAATACATATATATTTCATTGTTATTTATAATTTACTTGCACAAAAGCTTTAAAGACATACTCATTCAACTAACATGGCCTGACTGCTAGCAAAGGGTGAAGGCTAAAAAGAAGGCTAAGCAAAAGGGATGACTTTACCAACTCAACTAAGTGACACTTTGGACGAGGAAAGGGGAAGCTACACTCCATGCTGGACAAAATAACAAAGGGAAGGGCAGTGCCTCACAAATGGATAAGTTGTTTTGAGAGTGCTTATTCAACTTAGGCATCATGTCTACATAAAGTTGATCTAGGTTCATTAGGATCATTCATTTCATTTCCATGGCCTTTTTGGACTATATGACCCCTTTGGGATTTCACATGCGCTAAAAGGAACAACTAATTGCAGCTTGCATCCGGGGCATATGTACATTTATGAGGTCAGCAATATTTAGATATAGCATTTTTTTAACCATTGCTTTTTGGACCTTTCTATACCCTTCGCGGGGTATTTTAGCAGTTCATTTCTTTAGCCTTTATTTACATGTGTTGAAAAACACATTCTAGAATTTTAAGTTCATAGGCTTTCATAATAGATTTCCAATATATAAGTAGTACATGTGCTTTCAGTTTTAGCCAACAACAACTCATGTGACTAGAGGGAATTCCGCGCTAAAACAAACATCGAGGCAACCGACTAGAGTGATCTAGGCATAAAATCCAACTCACCAAAGGTAAGTTCTGTTACCAACTCAGAGCCGAGACACAAAACAAACGTGGATGCAGTCCAACACATGGGTAGAAATGGGGAAGTCCTCCATATCAAGCAGTCAAGAAGGCAAGTCAAGGTGAAAGCCAAAATAAGGAAGGTCATGGATGGATGGAGTCAAGTGAATGTGGTGCCTAGGATAGCAAACAAATATGTCATGAAAGACCATGTCCATGCTCACAGGAGAGTAATGAAACCAATGAGTATTGTCAGAAAACCTTAGAGTGCAAGTAATACATCCAATTTTATATAAAATCATCCAAGATATTTCATTTTATTATTTAGATAGTACTACCACATCATGAGTTATATACCAAGTCAATGCTATGAAGATGACTAAAGAAAAAAGATAATAATCCATGATAACAATCACAAGTCCATAGGTCACATCATATCATGTCAATAATCATCATCCATAAACAACTGAAATATTGCTACAATAATAACATCTAGAACTCTAGGAACTGAACTGAAACTGTATGGAACAAAAGGTCACATCGGTCATCAAATCTAAGTTCTCAAGGCTCAGCCTTGGCACAAGGTCTACTCAATGTCTAATATACACTGCTCTGATTTGTGAGTGATCTCAAATAAATTTGCTCATCATAACTGATCTCTGTAAAAACTAAGCTCTGGAAAGTGCAGATATCTGCTCAGTAAGAATAGTATCCCAACTACTATGGCATGATAATATCTGGCTCCAGCTGGGACAAGTGCTCTAAGGGAGAGAGTGCTTGAGAACCTTAGAATCTCTGGTCTCGAACTGCTCTGCATCAATCTTCAATCCAGCAACTCATCATCCTTGCTTTCAACATTTATTTTCTTACCTGTATCTGCACTCATGGCTACTAAAATACCTCATGACGCATGTATGGGATAAAATATAAAATAAATGTTGAAAATTAAATCTAATCTATAGCAGAAACTGAAAATGCATAATGGAAATACTAAACTAGCATAACATTTTTTATTTTGATTTTCTTTCACTGTGTAGGAGGAAGGAAGGCTTTTCTAGAAGGCATACTCAACTCACTTGACACATACGAACAACAAGCACTCATAAACATCAAGAAATTTTTTTAACTACTTCTAAATGCATGCAAGAGACGAGAAAATCTTAGGAAGGAGCGAGACTCAACTCAAACAACAACTCAACAAGAAGAAAAAGGACTCATCAAAAGAAAAATCAAAGAAAAACTCGCAATACTCAGCACTCAGAAAAGAAAAAAAAAAGGCACACAAATCCTACTACTCAAATGAGCTTATTCAAAGACCTACCTACTCTAAGCATGCAAGCAAAGTCACTCAATATTTATAGGCAAGAAGAAATGTTTCAACAACCTCCCATTCACAGGAAATTCCAACTCATTACCATCCAAGGACTCTAGGAAGATCGAACCTTTGTCAGCTATCCTATTTACTCGAGAGGGGCCCATCCATAACCTCTCAAAATTTATGTGGTTTCCTGGTTTCTCTTTGTTTTAGCAAGATTATATCACCAATTCCAAAAATCACATCTCTAGTCTTTTGATCAAAAGTTCCTTTCACTCTTTCTTGCTCTATGACCATTCTATTCCAGGATTCTCTTCTAGCTTCATCCAATTCTACTAATTTATCAATTCTTGCTTGCAGTTCTTCTTGATCTGAGGAACACTATTGCAAAAGCTCATACACAGGGATTTGAAGATTTATGGGCAATCTACAATTTTGTCCATATACAATTTCAAAAGGAGCCTTACCTGTTATTCTTTTAACGGTATTTCTATCTTCCCAAAGAGCATATTTAAGCTTGGTATCCCAACTTCTTTTATTTTCACCAATCATTCGTTTTAAAAGCCTTATCAGTTTCTTATTACTTGATTCTTCCAGGACATTTCCATGCGGGTAATAGTTGGAGGAATGAGACAAAGTGATTCCATGATCTGAGAAAAATGTGGACATTTCTTCTTTTCTAAAAGCTTTTGCATTATCGGTGGTGATTTTCAAAGGGAACCCATATCTAGCAACAATATATTCTTCTAAGAGCTTGACTACTACTTCAGATGTTTCTTTTTTAGTAGGAATAGCTTCAACCCAACGAGTGAAATAATCTGTGCATGTCAAGATGTATTTAAACCACCAGAAGAGCTAGGGTCTACTGGTCCTACAAAATCCATTCCCCATTGCTGGAAAGGGGCTTCTACAATAACTGGGGTCTAGTGTAGGCTAAGAAACCTAGTTTTTCCAGAATATAATTGACATTCTTGGCAAATATTGACAAAGGCATGCACATCCTTGAATAAAGATGGCTAATAATATCCAGCTCGCATGATCTTGGCAGTTGTAGTTCTAGCAGCATAGTGTCCTCCACATAATCCAGAGTCCATATCGTTTATGATTCTTTGAGAATCATCATGGTTCACACATTTTAGCACAATTCCATCTGTATTCTTCCATCCCAATCCATCTTCTGTTAACACATATTTAGATGCTTTCAACCTTAAAGCTCTCCTTTGGTGATCTAAAAGATGGTTAGGACAAGACATATGTTTAAGATAGAAAATGATGTCCTTGTACCACTCATGGTCTTCATCAATATAGAGCACCATAGCGTTTTGAATACTTACCTCCTCCTGACTTGGTTGCATTTTGGAATCAATTAAAAGTTGGGCTAATCCTTGACCTTTTACTATCTTGATTGGCTTAATTTCAATGTCATACACTTGAATTCTAGAAATCCAATTTCCTCTAGCCCCTATGCCATCATGTTGAGACAACACATATTTGACTGCTTGATATGGGACATAAGCTAAAACCTTCGAATAACCAACGTATGTCCTGAAATGCTTCAAGGACTTTACTAAAGCATAGGCTTGTTTTTCGGTGGTTGTATAATTTAATTCCGCATCTGTAAGGTTTTTGCTCATGAAAGCAACTGGTTTTTCATGGTTGTTTTCGTTCTTTTGCAACAAAACACCAGCTACAGTGTCCTCAGATGCATATGAGTAAATCAAGAATTCCTTGTTATAATCAGGACGTACTAAGACTGGGGCAGAGGAGATAGCTTTCTTTAGAGATTCAAATGAGGCATCACATTTCTTATCCCAAACAAATTTTACATCTTTCTTCAACAAGGCATTTAAAGGCTTTTCCAACTCAACTAGATTGGGAATGAACCTCCTTACAAAATTTATCTTTTTGAAAAAGGATCGTAATGAGCTAACATCTTCGGGAGGAGCTATGGCTTGAATTCCTTGCACTCTTTTTGGGTCAATTCTAATGCCCTCTCTAGAAACAATATGGCCTTGCAATTTTCCTTCATCGACACCAATAGTAGACTTTTTAGGATTCAGAGAGATTCCAAACTTTCAACATCTTTCAAAAATTCTCTTCAAATGTTTTACATGGTCACCCCTTTCTTTAGAGAATGCAGTCAAATAATCTTGATAAATCACAATAATTTTTCCAATTAGACCTTCAAATGCATGGTCCATTTCCCTTGGAAAGGTTGATCCTACATTTAAGAGGCCAAATGGCATCCTTATATATTCATATGTTCCCCAAGGGGTAGTGAAAGTTGTCTTTCCACGATCTTCCTTTTTTATTTGGACTTGGTTATAACCGGAGAAACCATCAAGCAAAGATAATTCACCAGCCCCAGTTACACTTTACAATAAATTTTCCATATTAGGTAATGGATACTTATCTTTTAACGAAGTTTGATTCGGGTTCCTAAAGTCAATACAAATCCTAATTTCCCCACTTTTCTTCCTTACAAAAATAGGATTAGAGACCCATGTTGTATGCCTGACTGGCCTAATGATACCTGCTACCAACATCTTTTCCAACTCCTTTTTTACTAAAGGATCCAGTTTAGGGTTTATGTTACACAACTTTTGACCGTAAGGTTTAGCTCCTTCTTTAAGAGGAATAGTGTGCTCAATAACAGTTTGGTCATAAGTTTTCAAATCATCATAAGTCCAAACAAAGACATCCTTGTATTCTCTAATTAATTCTTCAATTTTCTTTCTTTCTTCCTTAGAGGCATTTTTCCCTATCTTAATCATTTTTTGGGAACAGGAGGAGCCAATATTAATCTCAATGATTTCATCCATTGGTTCAAATATCTTACCTTTAAATTCATCATGCCTATTGAAATTCTTCTCTAAAGGGAAAGTAATTTATGTTATTTCCATGCTTTCTATAGAACTACCTTTTATTTGATCTTCAAAGTTTACCATTGGGGCTTGAGAAGCAGTCAGGAATTGGATGATTTCGACATCATCATCAAAAACTTTCCAATAGTCTTGATTATCAGGTACTGAGGGTCTAAATAAAACTTCAGCCTTACCATTTCTTTGCTTTAAATATTCAAAAGCTTGGAGGGTACTGGCTATGACAGATAATTCATTAGCCAAGGTGTTTTTCTCACGTGGGACTGCCTTAATCCTGAAGGCATCAAAACATTCTACAGTATCCCAAACTACATTTCTGTAATCTCTAAGTCTATTGTTCTTAGCAGCAAATTGATTCTTAACTTGGGATACAATGAGATCAGAGTCACCTATGACAGATAAGGACTTAATGTTTCTTTCCCGAGCAAGTTCTAATCCTAGGAGCAAGGCTTCATATTCAGCTAAGTTATTAGTGCAATCGAACTCTAAGCGAAAAGAAAATAAGCTTTCTTCTCCAAATGGTGAAGTCAAAACAATCCCTGCTCCTGCACCATGATGGGAATGGGCCCCGTCAAAGTGCATCCTCCAAATTTGATTAGAAGGGAAAGGATTTATTAACTTCCTCCCAATAATTGGCCAAAACCATGAAGTTCCCAATTTCATCACTTGAATACATTGCCTCAGTAAACAATTGTTCAAGTATCTCAACATGCTCTTGCATAGGTGGTTCATTAAACAAGGTTATAGATGAAACTTTTCCAGTTGGGATTGTGGCATATGTGAGATCCATCTGCACACTTACACCTAGTCTTGTTGACCATTCCCTAGACAACAACATTCCCCAGACATCAGGGACATCTAGGACTAGGATGTTCATTGAAAACTCAATATCAGAACAGGCAGCCAACCTAATAGGAAAATTTTCTATTATCCCAATAGCTTTCACATTTCTGGAATCCATTCCACATACATTCCTGTAAGGCCTTGTGGGAACTATCTCAAGTTGTTCCATAACTCTTAGGGGCATAATGTTTACCTCAGCTCCCGAATCTGAAATGCATTTATGCAATATCAACCCATTTACTTCCAAAGCTATATAAAAGGGAGGGAAACCCACAACGTTATCACCAGAGACACTTTGAATTATGATAGAGGAATCCTTAGGTTCTATAGAAACTTGCTTTGTTTCTTGCTTCCTTGTTTGGATTCCTAGATGGGTGGTAGCTCTCTTATGGAAGGAGGGGATTTTGAAAATTTCATAGAAAGGGATAGGCATGTTCATCTTTCCCAAGAACCCCGTGACATAGATGTTTAAGTTGTAGGGATTTTCGTTATCTTTTTCATTCACATTCAAACCCAAAAACTTCTTAATGTCATATTTGACAGACGGGATTTTGATTAGATCTTTTAGGGAAACTAAAACCGAGGAGTTGGTCAATTTGCTAGGAACATTTGTTCTTGGATGCTCTTGAATAGGTTTCAAAATGATGGGAGGCTTTGTCTTCAAAGGCCCGGGCTACTTTCTCCAAAGAGTTACTTTGGGCACATTAGCTTTGGGAGGGAGATCAATTTTAATTTCTTGATCTGGCTTTTGGTTTGCAGGGGGAGTTCGACTAGCACTAGGCACAGTTCCACCCTTTGAAATTACTTCAGATGAAGGCTTTGGAGTTTTGGACATGATTCTTCACACAGGTTGACTATTAGGATGCACTGCCTTGCTAGGCTGTGAGTCAACTGGCTTATGTTGATGAAGCCTAGGGGAACTAGCCTTAGGAGGAACTGAATTTTTACAAATATATTTTAACATTTCTTTAGTTTGATGATCACGTCTCTTAAGATCCTCATCTTGATTTTTAAGATACATAGAAATGTTGGTGACCATTTCACACATGCTAGACATGAATTCCATAATCATCTCACGAGAGATATTGTCTTGAAAAGACATCTCTTTATGGATTTGTTTCTCAACGTAGTCACGAATTGGAGTCACCAGGTAGACTTTAAAACTCTTCTACCAAGATGTATTTCGTTAATAAGCAGGGAGAAGATGAGTGAAAAATAGATGGCTATGTTTAGTTAAAGATTGAAATGATAACCATCTAGATTAATCCAAATGCGATAAGATATGATTTATGCATGGATACTAACAGACACCTAAGGAAAGCCTCTACCTCCCCGGCAACAATGCCAAAAATGTTATCACACAACTTGTAGTTATCCCTAAAGGTATCCCATCTAGGATGGTAGAGGTGTTAAACAACTAAAGAGGTGACCCAAGAGATGCCATGGTTCCCAAGGCAAGATGGGAGTCACGTCAACCGAGGCACTCTTCACCTTAGATAAAGACTAATCAAGATCAAGGGGGAGACCCTAGCCAATGAATGAAGACTAGCTAACCCAAAGGTTCCTAGGGAAATGTGTAAAGTAAATCAAGGAGACCAATGGTGAGTTAGATCTATGAAAGTTAAGTGGACCCAAGGGTTTAAGTGTGGTTGAAGAGGCTTAGGGGGTGACAAATGTTTCAACCAATGAATGACTAGGGACACTTATGAGGTTTAGATAGATCTAAAGAGATCTAGTACCATGGAAATTACACAAGTGGGGACCACTCCTTAAAAAGTGGGAAAATGATTCAAATGGGACCCACAAGGTCAAGTTAGAGGTAAAAAAGGTACTAAGGGGTATGCAAAGGATGGATCTATGATTTCAAGATGAAAGAGGCATTACCCACATATGGGATCTAGCAAAAGACCACTAGCCCAAGGAGTGTGGTTTACCCAAGGGAGACTAGTGCCTTAAATTGAGGGGGAAAATGGAGTCCAAATTCCACCAAATTATATATCGGGATATTAAAGGCAATTAACAATGTGGGTTTAAATTATTAAATCCAAATGCTTGCTATATCTCCATAGATCTGAGATTTAAAATGCATCACCAAGTGACCCAAGTGGGGTTCAACCCTCAAAATGAGGAATGATGCCCACAAGGTGAAAATCAACAAGGTGAAGCACTAAGGGTAGGTTATCAAGGTTTATATATCCGAATCGAGTGGGATCTCACCTACCCACGTACTAGAACCTAGCAAACTAGCCTCTTCAAGGGAATGTGAATTTCCTTGGAGAGGCTAATGTGCCTTGGGAAATGGGTCAAATGGAGGCCAATCACCACCAAACTATAGATCCGAATTGTCGTGGATGCTATAGAGCTGGGTCTTAAATATTATCCCCAAAATCTTGCTAGATCCAAGTAGATCTAAAAAAAGTGAAAAAGAGGGTTTTAATCAATGAGGGTTTTGTGATCTAAGAGAATAGATGGTTAAGATAGAAGAATATCATACCTCCTTGAGCATACCTAGAAAATGAAGATGGAGGTTTCTTGTGACGAAGATTACTTCCCACAAAGATCAAATTCCAAACTTGATGAAGCCATTCTTGCCAATGTTTTTCCTCCTTCACCCAAATCGGCCTCCATATTCCTGTCAATCAAGGACATAAAGATCAATCAATTGACAAAAATGGAAGTATATACAAACAAAAGAGATGAATAACATGAAATTGTTGGTACAAAGACAAAACAACTCCCTAAAACCCAAAACGATTTGTTGAAGTGAGCAAGGTAGGCCTCCCCACCAATGTGAATTCCCCCAAGATGTCTTCTTTCCGTGCAAAAAGTGTTAGTGAAGATAAAATCCAAGATGGCCACCAATATCTGTTAGTGCAGAGAAGAAGCATTTACAATCACCACAAGCATTCCATCTCCAAGATCCAAGATTCCCAAGAAAGTATTTTTATTCCAATAGCCAAGAGCCAAAAATATTTAGATAATTTTTACAATAGGGGGGTCTCCTCCTTTTATAGGATAATAAAGACCAAAACCCAAAACCACAAAACCACTTTTTGAAACTAGTGGTTGAGATCAAAAGATATAAAAATCTAATCAACAACTAAGATGAGCCAATACAATATATCACATGGATCACTCAAAAGGAGGGTGACATCATATCTAGAAAAGACTCAATGAGGGTGACGTCATACATGAGGAGTGGCTAATAACACATGTGCCACACAATAAGACCAAGACAAGTCACTAAGAGCTCATGGTGGAGCTAGGAGGCATTAATATCCTTCACTAGCATTTCCCCATGGAACAATAATATAAAATATAAGTCTATGACATGTCCAAATAACACAAATGATCAAATCCTGTCCTTAAAATCTGAGAGAGACATGCAGTAAAAGACCTCCTGTAACCACTGTGAACCCCACTAATTGGTGCCAACTAATCTGGAAGAAGGGGAGTTCACCATGGATGACCTCAGAGAAGACCAAGTGCCAGAAAATTTCCTCAATTTCCCAAATCGAATTCCTCAATGACCTTTTTATTCCATATTTTAATCCTCTTGAAAACCATGAAAGTGCCAAAAATTGCCTCTAGGGTGCTTGCGCTGTCAAACTGAAGCTTCCATCATGTCCGGAAGGGGGGTATAATGGTAAAACAAAGTGGCTGGACCACCCCCTTCCTCTGTAGCACCCTAGGCAACGAATTTCCTCCAATGCTCTTGATGGATCAACATGCCCAAACTGGTCAACAGGTGGATAACTGCAACTATCATGCCCAGAAGTGCCCGGAACTGTAAGATAAGTGTTTCAATGAGTCTAAAAGGCCCAAATATACTAGATATGAGTACTCATACACCATATGACAACCTGTGGGGTCATCTGTAGAGTCCACCATACCCGAACAAGGTAAAATATGATGATTTGGAAATAATAATAAAACTGATCAATTCATCA
Organism: Larix kaempferi; assembly: GCA_027924585.1. NCBI lineage: Eukaryota > Viridiplantae > Streptophyta > Pinopsida > Pinales > Pinaceae > Larix > Larix kaempferi. The sequence goes on from BSBM01001313.1 coordinate 7,772,284, forward strand.
ATCATCATCTGAAGCATATATCCAACATATGGAAACATCAAAAGGTGTATGTGGGACCATATATCAACATCAGTAAGCATATGTGGTCCATCTCATCACGGATCCCAAGAATGACCATGGTCAAACTATGTTTGACTAGGTCAAAATATAACCAAAGACTAGATTATAACATAAGACTAAGACATGTTCCTTTAATCATATTCACAGCTTAACTTAAAGTATAAACATCATTCAGTGGCAGTTAATACATATATATTTCATTGTTATTTATAATTTACTTGCACAAAAGCTTTAAAGATATACTCATTCAACTGACATGGCCTAACTACTAGCAAAGGGTGAAGGCTAAGAAGAAGGCTAAGAAAAAGGGACGACTTGACCAACTCAACTAAGTGACACTTTGAATGGGGAAAGGGGAAGCTACACTTTGTGCTGGAAAAAATAACAAAGGGAAGGGAAGTGCCTCACAAATGGATAAGTTGTTTAAGAGTGCTTATTCAACTTAGGCATCGTGTCTACATCAAGTTGATCCAGGTTCATTAGGATCATTCATTTCATTTCCATGGCCTTTTTGGCCTATATGACCCCTCTGGGATTTCACATGCACTAAAAAGCACAACTAATCACAGCTTGCATCCGGGGCATATTTACATTTATGAGGTCAGCAATATTTATATATAGCATTTGTTTAACCATTGCTTTTTGGACCTTTCTATACCCTTTGCGGGGTATTTTAGCAGTTCATTGCTTTAGCCTTTATTCACATGTGTTGAAAAACACATTCTATAATTTTAAGTTCATAAGCTTTCATAATAGATTTCCAATATATAAGTAGTACATGTGCTTTCAGTTTTAGTCAACAACAACTCATGTGACTAGAGGGAATTCTGCGCTAAGCCAAACATCAGGGCATCCGACTAGAGTGATCTAGGCATAAAATCGAACACACCAAAGGTAAGTTCTCTCACCAACTCAGAGGCGAGACACAAAAAAAATGTGGATGCAGTCCAACACAGAGGTAGAAATGGGGAAGTCCTCCATATCAAGCAGTTAAGAAGGAAAGTCAAGTTGAAAGCCAAAATAAGGAAGGTCATGGATGGATGGAGTCAAGTGAATGTGGTTCCTATGCTAGAAAACAAAGATGTCATGAAAGACCATGTACATGCTCACAGGAGAGTAATGATACGAGTGAGTATTGTCAGAAAACCTTAGAGTGCAAGCAATACATCCAATTTTATATAAAAGCATCCAAGATATTTCATTTTATAATTTAGATAGTACTGCCACATCATGATTTATATACCAAGTCAATGCTATGAATATGACTAGAGAAACAAGATAAAAATCCATGATAAAAATCACAAGTCCATAGATCACATCATATCATGTCAATAATCATCATCCATAAACAACTGAAACACTGCTGCAATAATAACATCTTGAACTCTAGGCACTGAACTGAAACTGTATGGAACAAAAGGTCACATTGATCATCAAATCTAAGCTCTCAAGGCTCAGCCTTGGCACAAGGTCTACTCAATGTCTAATATATATTGCTCTACTCTGTGAGTGATCTCAAATAAATCTGCTCATCATAACTGATCTATGTAAAATCTAAGCTCTAGAAAGTGCAGATATCTGCTCATCAAGAATAGTAACCCAACTACTATGGTGTGATAACAGTTATATATATATATATATAAGAATATTTCGGGTAGCTTCCTAGAAAAGATAGTTCATTGGTTTTCTGGAGATAAGGTCATGATAGAACTGCGGTGATTACAGAGGAGTTGCAGATATTGTAGTGATGGCTTCCAATTATGAGGGAGCAGGGTCTTCCAATTCAGAGGGAGCTACTACAGCAGCAACATATGTGTTTGATCTTGAAGGTGGTGTCTTCAGAAGTACCTTCCTCACTAAGAGGGAGTGTGTTAGTTTTTGGCAGCTCAGTAGGTACTTCTACATTGGGGGTATCTAGCAACGTAGAAGCGACTGAGCATAACTCTCTAGATAGTCTTGTAAAAGTGTTTTTGTAATACTTTATTGTATTGGGGGGTATTTGTTATCCCATGGTACTGGAGCATCAATGGTATTGGGTGACCCATTGTATTGACATAAAGTGGAGTTATAAAAGGAGTCTAAGGAGAGTGTTCTATGTACCATAATGGCGAGAGTCAGTGATATCTCTTGTAGTGGTCGATATCTAAGAGAGGGAGCCTCTCAAAGGCTTGGAGTGAGGGATTCACTCAAGCAAAGATTTGTCTTTTTTTGTTGAGGGTTTGGGCATAGTTACAGCAAGGGAGAGTCAAGAGTGATTGAGATCCGATGTGTTCATCTGGTAGTCTAGTGTTGTAAATGTTGTTGTAATCAAATTCTGCAATAAGAAGAAGACAAACATTTGTTGCTTTTACCCAAAGGACTGGGGTTTCCAAGGTAAATCCTTGTGCATCTTGTGTTGTGGTTTTCTTTTTGTTTGGTTGCTTATCAGTGTATTGTTATTTCTGATACAGTTTTAGGTGTTTAATTAAGACTGGGGTATAAATCAATGAATAAACAATAATCAGATATGGTAAGTTGGAATTTTCGCAATAACAAGTTGGGATTTAAATAATAACATTAATAAAAAAAACATCATTTACGTGTCCATGATGTCTTGAGTTTAGATAACGAAAATAAAATCTACTTTCCCAACTTCCAAAGACCAAAATAAAATGTACTTGTCCAACTTCCAAGGACTTTTTAATAAAGAGGCAAGACCTTGGGATATTAGAGGTTCATGTTAATTAATGAGACAGAAGATGGATAGAGACAAAATGAAGGGGGTTTTGGGTTTGAGCCATAGATATGCACATAAGGAAACAAGGTTTGGTTTTACATTGAACGAAAGCCTTGCATATTTGATTCCAATAAAGGAAACAGACAGATACAAAAGAAAGTAGGGTTTGGGTTTGAGCGAGAAAGAGAGCAACATAAAGGAGGGTTGGGATTAGGGAAAAAATTATTTGAAAGGATGGACTAAATTTAATAAACAGGTGGAGGAAGTAAGGTTAAACTAATAGAGAATATATATATAGGTCAATTTCAATTTGTTGGAAGGAGGCGAGGCTTTCTTTGATTATCGGTTATACTTATCTAGCAAGGTTGAAAAAAAGAAAGAGAGTAGAGCATGACATAGAGAAATTATCAAAAGAAGAAATCTCATCAAATAGGTGGAGGGAGGCTTAAGTCTTAGGAAGGGGATGATTAGGATTTCGGTTTGAGCCACCAAATTTGGTCTGTCTATGAGGCCACCCCCTTAACTAGTGATTCCCATGGGACAAAATCTTCAAGGAATTTATACAATCTTAAAGGAGTAGATTTAGGATTTAGTTTTCAGCCACCAAAGTTGGTCTGTCTGTGAGGCCACCTCCTCAAATGGTGATTCCCATGGGACAGAATCTTCCAGGAATTTATACAATCTTAAAAGAGTATATTCAAGTAATTTAAGGAATTTTTTTATATAAATAGAGGGTAAACAAGTGGAAGGACCTAGGGTAATACAAAAATTTAAGAAAAAACTGGTTTACAATCCATCGAATAGAACAACATTGGACCTCAAGGCAAGGTTGAAGGTTGTAGAAAGAAAAAAAGAAAAGCACTGCAGAGAGAAAATGAATAACTGGAATTAGAAGAAGAAGAAACCGGATAATACATCAAACTATTTTATTATTCAGAGGGAAATGATCTCCATGTTTCAAAAGAACATTGGATAGGTAGGCCGTGTCTTTGAAGTTGTTTCTCCAACAGATGATCAATTAATTGCCTCCAATCCATTCAAGTCCTGTGTCCTCCGCTACTACACACAGACTCGGACACAAATGCATAAGCACTCACACACTCAGAGGGCCTAGGCCTAACCATTCACACAAACAGAGATATGGAGAGAAATGACAAAAGCTGACCTCTAGTCCATTTCTGTTTCTGCCTCTATTACCCACGGACTCAGATGCATGACTACTCACACACATAGAGATAAAGAGAATCGAGGAGGAGGTAAGTGCTAGAAAGTATGCAAGGTTTGATTCCTTTCTAATATTTCAGACTTCCTCTCAACGAATAGTATGCCTGATTGCTTTTCCTTGGATAGCTTTTGATTTCGAACTTCCTTTCTGCTTGATATATTTTTCCTTGCATAGCTTTTCCTTTCACTTGAACTGTTAAGAGATGAAGGATAGCTTTTCCTTCCACTTGAACCATTAATAAATGAAGGATAGCATTTCCTTTAGCTTTTGTTTGGATAGCGTTTCCTTGAATAGCAAGGTTTGATATATATATATATCCAAGAAAATGCTTTCCAAAGAAAAGCTAAAGGAACACTATCCTTCATTTCTTAATGGTTCAAGTGGAAGGAAAACCTATCCTTCAACTCTTAATGATTCGAGTGGAAGGAAGACCTATAAAGCAGACAAGAAGTCTGAAATCAAAATTTATACAAGGAAAAGCAATCATGCAGGCTATCCATTGAGAGGAAGTTTGAAATCTTAGAAAGGAAAAAAAACTTGTTGACTTTCTAACACTTACCTCCTCCTCAATTCTCTCTATATCTGTCTGTGTGAGTAGTCAGGCATCTAAGTTTATGGGTAACAGAGGTGGAGGAAAGAATGGAGTGGAGGTCATCTTTACTCCTTCCCATTTCTCTCTATATCTCTATCTTTGTGAAGGATTAGCCCTATGCCCTATGAGTGTGTGAGTGCTTGTGCATCTGTGTCCGAGTGTGTGTGTAGTAGTGGAGGACATAGGACTGGACTAGATTGGAAGCAATTGTAATATCCTGATTTTGACCCTATTGCTTTAAAAAGTAAATGATGTAGTATTGTTATAAAATCATGGTGAGGAGATCAAGGCCAAGGCCACGCCATCGATTTAGTGTTAAAAATTGATGCATATGGTTTGTGTTTTAGCCAGGCACAATGGAAATTGTAAATATCATGTAAATATGCATTTTAATAAAATATCCACAACTAGCTATGCAATGCAATGCAACAAGAGTATGGGGGCATGATTTTTGCAAGGAATTGAGAGGGAAATACTCAAACCCTTGAACCAATCAAGTCAAGTCAAACCAGGTGTCGATGAGAGAATCCATAAACCCTCAACTATCTATGTTGACTTTTGTACCCAATAATTTATTTCTCCCAAGAGTTGGTTGAGGTAGTTAATGCTTTGGGGAATGGAGAGGTATGGCTGTCCAAATTCAGGTATGGGAAAGCCACCATTTTTGGAAAACATGTTTTTGCTTCTTGGGAAAGAAAAGAGCCATGAATTTTCTCCCCAAGCCATTATTCATCAACTAGTTTGGATATCCCATGATTTTGAAGCTACCTGGGTGTTTTTCCCTCACGATTTTCTGAGTTTTCCTCCATTTTTCTCAAGTTGGGAGGTCGTTATTGTGTTGCAAAATTGTGGGAAGGAAGGGGAAATCTATTTGGGGTTCATAGAGGCCTTTAGGGCCCACTGGATGCTCATATAGCTATGGGATAAAATGTTTTCCTCTCTGTGGTTATTTCCCCATCCCAAAATTCGATTTTGTTGTGCCACGATTTGGGAAAAACCATGGCAATCTCATTTTGGGCACCCCATAGCTAAAATGTTTTCATTCATTCCCAACAGTTGTGTAAATATGTGTGTTTGCAAGATAGATTTGGTATTAGTTGTGGGTGTCCCTTATTTTGACTTGAGCTTGAGTGCAAGCATCCAAAATAGAAGAGGGTTCACATTTGGCCTAATAAACCTAGATATGGATTGGCTTGGCTTAGATGTGATGTTTATTTGGATATGTATGAACTTGAGTGTTCCCATTCCTTGTATAAATCATGCCCAGCTCGGGGGTGGCAGTTGTGTTGAGAGATTGATGAACACAACTGGCCTATGGCTAGGTGGAACATTGTAGTTGTGTAGCTAGCTTCTTGGGACAACTTCACCATCAAGAGAAGTGTTCTCTATGTGTTTAAACTCTGCAATGTTTTCAATTTAATGACAGTTATTGATATGCTGAATGCATGTGAAATGTGTGTGATAGTTTAATTATGTTGTGCATGTTTATTTTGAATGACATTTGCACACATGTGTTTTATTTGCTATGAATTGATGAATGGGGCTAAGTTTTTTGTAAGAGCCCCATAACTTTTGTCATGTTCCCTTCCTTGCATTGGATCCACAAGATGGGACGTGACAACAATTAATTGATTATTTGTTGGAGAAATAACTTCAAAGACACAACCTACCTGCCCAATGTTCTTCTGAAACATGAATATCATTTCCCTCTGAACAATAAAATAATTTGATGTATTATCCCGCTTCTTCTTCTTCTAATTCCAGGTATTCATTTTCTCTCTCCTCTACTTTTCTCTTTTTCTTTCTTCAACCTTCAACCTTTCCTTGAGGGCCAGTGCTATTCTATTCGGATGGATTGTAAACCAGATGTTTCTTAAATTTTTGTATTACCCTCCTCCTTCCACCTGTTTACCCTCTATTTATATAAACATTTTTCCTTTACTTGAATCTACTCTTTTAATATTGTATAAATTCCTAGAAGATTTTGTCCCATGGGAATCACCATTTGAGAAGGTGGTCTCACAAATAGACCAACTTTGGTGGTTCAAACCCAAATCCTAACCGTCCCCTTCCTGATCCTTAAGCCTCCCTCCACCTATTTGATGAGATTTCTTCTTCTGATATGTTCTCTACGTCGTGCTCTACTCTCTTTCTTTTTTTCAACCTTGCTGGATAAGTAGAACAAATAATCAAAGAAATCCTCACCTCCTTCCAACAAATTGAAATTGACCTATGTCTATATCCTCTATTAGTTTAACCCTACTTCATCCACCCGTTTATTAAATTTAGTCTATCCTTTCAAATAAATTTGCCCCTAATCCCAACCCTCGTTCCTTATGTTTCTCTCTCTCTAACTCAAACCCAAACCCCGCTTTCTTCTGTATCTATCTATTTCCTTTATTGGAATCAAATCTGCAAGCCTTTCATTCAATGGAAAACCAAAAATTGTTTCCATATGTGCATATATATGGCTCAAACCCAAAACCCCAATCATTTTGTCTCTATCCATCTTTTGTCTCGTTAATTAATATTAACCTGTAATATCCTAAGGTCCTGCATCTTTCTTAAAAAGTCCTTGGAAGTTGGACAAGTACATTTTATTTTGGTCTTTGGAAGTTGGGCAAGTAGCTTTTATTTTGGTTATGTGAACTCAAGACATCATGGACACGTAAATGATGTGTTTTTTATTAATGTTATTATTTAAATCCCAACTTGTTATTGCGAAAATTCCAACTTACCATATCTGATTATTATTTATTCATTGATTTATACCCTAGTCTTAATAAAACACCTGGCAGCACAAGGATTTACACTGAAAACCCCAGTCCTTCGGGGAAAACCAACAAATGTTTGTCTTCTTCTTATTACGGAATTTGATTACAACAACATTTATAACACCAGGGCTAACAGATAAACAAACCATATCTCAGTCACTCCTGACTCTCCCTTTCTATAACTATGCCCAAACCCTCAAAAAAAATGACAAGCCTTGGCTTGAAGTGAATCCCTCACTCCAAGCCTCTAAGATACTCCCTCTCTCAGATCTCGACCACTACAAGAGATATCACTCACTCTCACCACTGTGGTACATAGAACCCTCTCCTTAGACTCCTTTTAAAACTTCACTTTATGTCAATACAATGGGAAATACCATGGGACAACCAATACCATTGGCTCACCCAATACCATTGACCCTCCAGTATAATGAGCTAACAAATACCACCCAATACAATAAATTATTACAAAATCACTTTTACAAGACTATCTAGAGAGTTATGCTTAGCCACTTCTACTTTGCTAAATACCCCCAACATAAAAGTACTTGTAAAGCTACCAAAAACTTAACACTCCCTCTTATCAAGGAAAGTACTTCTAGAGGTGCCACCTCCAAGATCAAACACATCCGCTGCTACTATAGTAGCTCCATCTGAACTGGAATCCATCACTGCAATATCTGCAACTCCTCTGCAATCATTGTGGTTCTATCACGACCTTATCTGTAGAAAACCAACAAACAGTCTTTTCTGTGCAACTACCCAAAATCTTCTGGGTTGTTTCTGCCCCTGCCCTGGCTGCCCAAAAATTATTGGGCCCTTCAGCCCTCTACCTAGGACTTTTATGGGCAGTTCTACTCCCTGCTCGACAACTTGTCCACTGCCATGGGCTTGTATAGTTTCCTTACCCAGGAAGTCTTGTTGGCAACTAAGTCTTTTTTTTCCAGCGGCTGCATACGATTTTAACTTGGCAGCACAATAACTATGTTGTGACAGTTGTCCCTTTTTGACAGCTAACTATTGTTCCAACAGCTCTCCAAGCTTGGTAGCCGACGACTGGCCTCAGGGCCCAACTCTGCTCATGTGGTTCAACTCGCGGCCTGTTCTCCACGTCCGGCTCCTATGCAGATCCTCTGCTAACACTTGTTTTACCCACGCTCCCAAGCGTCCACGTGTTGTTTCTTTTCCGACGGCTGCAACTTTTCCTGGATGACGATCAGAGCACTGCTTTGCTCCTGTCCCCCCGCATCGCTTTTGCGTAGTTGAGCCCTGCACACTCTGTGGCCACACTAGTTGGCTGCTGGAAAATATATCAGTCGGAAACACCTCCCCTCGCGGTCGCTTCTCTTGTTCACGGCTTGCAGCATTCACATCCTTGCACCCTCAATCAGCGCTGTCATGACCTCCGCTTGAGTCCCATCTGCTCATGGAAAGCTTCCTTCCGCGTTGGCTCGACCCACAATTCATCTCGACTCATGAACCTCCAACGTTTGCACTTGCTTCACGTCCACCTCCACAAAGAACTCTTCTCTTCTTATTGCAGCTCTGCCCGATCCACTACAGCTGTCGTCGCGTGTCCGTCTGATCCCACGTGTTTGTGCCCCCAATCTATGCTACAATCCATGACAACCACCACCAATATCCGAGCCGATAGCTTAGTACCTACTTTCATACTACTATCGGCCCTACCCAAGCGGATCTGTGGTGACTCTCTGTTGTGCGGGTCGCACTCCACACAACCCATGTTGCCACCACCTGATTCACGTTGACCCGTGGCTTCTTGCCCATGGCTTTCTTTGCTGCGCAATCCAAGAATTCGAGCTTCTTATCATCTAGCGTGACCTGGAATCCACACATTCTCCTCACGCCTATGCCTCGGCACTGGCCAACTCAGATTACTTCTGGAGTTCTGCTCAAGCCCAATCAGCCCATAACAGCACAAACAACCCACCAATGGACTGATCTGATCCTCAGCTTGATTGGAGAACACACATACGTACCACTATATAGTGCCCGTACGACCCATATTGTTTCCGTACAGTCCTTTTTTGTGTTATTTCCAATGTTATGTTACTATCTGAAAATTCCAACTTACCAGATCTGATTATTATTTATTCACTAATTTATACCCAGTCTTAATTAAGCACATATAACTAAATCAGAAATAACAATACACTCATAGGAAACCAAGCATAGAGAAAACCACAACAAAATATGCACAAGGATTTACTTTGGAAACCCTAATCTTTCGGGAAAGCCAACAAATGTTTCTCTTCTTACTTTAGAATTTGATTACAACAACATTTACAACACAAGGCTACCAGATAAACACACCAGATCTCAGTCACTTCTGCTCTCCCTTGCTGTAACTATGCCCAAAACCTCAACAAAAAAGACAAACCCCAGCTTGAGTGAATCTCTCACTCCAAGCCTTTGAGAGACTCCCTCTCTTAGATCTCGACCACTACAAGAGATATCACTGACTCTCGCCAGTGTGGTACATAGAACACTCCCTTAAACTACTTTTATAACTTTACTTTATATTAATACCATGGGCTCACCAAATAACATTGAACCTCCAGTACCATGGGATAATAAATACCATCCAATATAATAAAGTATTACAAAAGCACTTTTACAATCCCTTTCTACATTGCTCTCGACACCCCCAACATAGAAGTACCCGCCGAGCTACCAAAAACCAATAGTTATTGAACAATCCCATTGAAAAAGGAGCCAAGCTTGATAGAAGGGAATAAATTGAAAATAGAATTGAAATTCAAGTAACCAAAGAATAAGAAAAAATAAAATGGCTTGAAATTGAAATTGCATAAGCAAGTTAAAAAATAAGAAGAAAAGAGAATTTTAAAGAAAAACTCTAACTACTTTATTTTAATCAAAGAATAATAAAAACAAAATTCTTAAAATATAAAAGGAACTAAAAGACGAAGAGAGGGATCAAATTTTTTCTCTTAGCTCTCGCCTATCTAACTATACTAACATAAATAGAAAGTGTGTAAAGGTAAAAGGCAATCCAGAAGGTGTTGCTCGGGGCAATGATCTTAGGTCATGGGAAGGTTCATTGGGATTCTATGTGAAATCCTGTATGACTATAGAGTTTGTTTTGGCATGGAGTGCCTAGAAAGTGGACAATGGACAAGATTGTTTGGTTATAGAATCCAAAGGGCCAGAAAATCTGCAGTAATAGTATATTACAGAAAGAATATAAAAGTTATTTCCCATAAGTTACTGTCCTCTAGCTTTCCTGGTGACTAGTGTGCAGTAATAGTATATTAAAAAAGAATATGAAAGTTATTTTCCCTAAGTTACTGTCCTTTATCTTGTTTAGCTCGGCTCGGAGATGATTTCATGGAGCTGGAAGGTTAAGAGGTCCTATAAATCTATGGTTGGGAGGAATGGGATTGTTCTTTAACAAATTGGGAAACAATTCAATAGATAAGTATCTTTAATATTTCTGAATATCTACTGCAATATTTTGTTGAATACTTGTTTATATTAGATGCAGGTTCTTGATGTTACTAATTAAATGTTTTAAAGACTGGATAGAATAAGTTATTGCAGAGAAGATATTATTTCCTGGAGATGTAGTTATTTTGTTATTACTCTGTATATTCGTTACATCAAATGAGTAAATATTTTATATGAGAACATTTGTTTATTTCAGATGTAGAAAAGTAAATGTATTTCTGGTTATAATTCTTGAGTCTATAGTCTTTCTTTTAAGAAGATACGTTACTGCAGAAAGAGTATTGATTTCTGTAGATAACTGCATTATTGTTACCCAAGAATCTTTATCAAGAAGACAAAGAAAGAAAAGGAAGAAAGGAAGGATAAATTGTGTTTAATATATCTATATTCCTAGATTTTACAACAAAGGAAAATATTTTGTTTCACGTGCCAAAAAATGTGTTGGCAGTAAATACTGTATTATTGGATTTGCAGAAATTGTTGAGTAGAGTTTTTACAATGAATATACTTCTTTACAGAATTACTTGACTGCACCTAATATAGAGTTAAATAATTATATTACTTTATGTAAGTTAAACCCTGAATGCAGAGTTGTTATGATATATAGATTCTTGTTTATATATTCAATCAAAATCTTTGTATACTTCAATCTCCTAAGGGTCAAACTCAAATAAGCATACATGGGATTTCATAAGGTTAGGCTGGACCTGTAAGATCAAAACTGAACTCTGTAAAGGAAAACCGAAGTCATTCTTTGGAACATAAACTTCACTCCAAAGTTTACGCTAAAAGTATATATATTATATAACTTTACATAGTTTCATTATGATTTAAGAAGGAAGTTCGATCACAACTACCATTCAACAAAAAGTAAATCTTTGATTCACAGTAAAGAGGATTTTATAAACCCTTGTTTTAATATTACAAACTATGTGTGAATTGCTCAATTAAATCCTATGCATAAGGCCATGGGATAAATACCCTTTGCATGCCATCAAACCTTCACAAATCATAATTCAACAACAGAAAAATTCAGAACACAAAACATAATAACTACTGTTTATTATCACAGAAGTGCAAGAGAACACACTAACAAATTTGTGTAACAAATTTGAAAGGCAATGCATAATAGCAAGTCACGATAGGATTTTGAAAATCCATAGTATGTATATTTACGTATAAAAACTAAAGGAAGTGGGTTCAGGCCTGTAACTTGCACAGCCCCGTACAATGTTTTTTTTGTTTTCACATAAAAAAAACATACTCCTATTAAAAAGTATCAAAGTTTTACATACAGAAGACTTGTCCATAAACGAGAACAAAACAAGAGTAAAGGAACAACAACCAAGAGAGCCGAGAGTCCACCGGCAACCATGCCAAAGTACAGAGAATGAGCTGGGATCTACCAATCCCCCACAACAAATGGGTCGAAACAGACAATAAATAGGAAGGAGGAGGAGCTGTAACGACCATCCAGACAGATACATTCGCCACAAAAATATATCAGATCTCAAAAAATATACATCGACCATTGAGACTGAAACTATTGCCGCAAAATTATAACAGAAATCAAATTTTTTTCCAGAAACCACTGGAAGGGAGCTGTGAGCCCTCCATGATTTCATAGAAAATTCTGCCCTCCACCGCAATGAGGCCACTCCGAGATAGGGAATTGGCCACAGCGTTGTGCTCATGGTAAATATGAAAAATCGATGACTGTGGACAATTGCCGAGAAGATTTCTTGTATGGGACAACCAGGAGGACAGAGCTATCGAGTTTAGTCACCAGCAATTTGATCCAGGATGATATTGGCCCTGGATGAGAAGAAAAGGACCAGCCAAAGGGCCAATAGTTTCCCTTTTGTGTTCGTCCCCACACCGTCATGCATCCACATATGAAACAGATCACCATTTGAGCATTCAATGAAAACACCAACCCCACATTTACCATTTGCAGCAGTGGCCGCGCCATCAAAACGAGCACGAGTGCCAGATCTGAGAAGATGGGGAGGAAATGAGTGCCTATCAGAGGGACGAGGTAACTCCGTATGGGAAAGACCGAAGTCCTTTGCAGATGATTGAATAACACATGCTACACGACTAACCTCCGAGAAGCCATTGTCAAAAATTTGTTTGTTACGTGATTTCCATAATTCCCAAGATAGTAAACAAGCCAGACAGCCCAACTTCATATTCTGTTTTAACACTTCATGGAAACAATGTTGAATAGATAAATCGTCCTCAACACAAATATTTTGAAATGGATCACCCAGGAAGAAGCGTACCCTCACCGAGAATGGGCAAAGAACAAATAGGCGAATCAGGGACTCTTCAGCTTGCAGGCAGAGAGGGAAAAAGCTAGGTCCAGATACCCCTCTTTTCTGGAGATTACTCCATATCAGAATTTTTTCCTCTAATAATAACCAGATGAAAATTTTAACCTTTGGAGGTATGTTCCATCTCCAAACTTGAGTATGCCACCACTGACCTGTTTTAGGAATCGAGGAGCTGATAGCAGTGTAAGCTAAATGAGCAGAGATAGAACCATCGTTTGTGTTCCATGACCATAACGACTGATCCTCCTCTGATGAGACAATGAAATTTGCATGGTTTAGTCCATTAACATATTCCTCCCATTCAACCACCAGAGAGCCCACCAGGCCGAGCTGTGATGCATTCAACCACACATTAAAGGATACTCCTGGACGATTCTGTGTTGGCGCGCATTTCTACCCTATAGCAAGGAAACTAATGCTATCAACTTGGTTGGGGTGACAGGTAAGTGTATTGATGCTATCACAGAGACATTTACAAAAAGAAAGAAGTTGTAGATCTTGGGAACATACCTTTTAATCGAAGTCTGATCCTAGCCTTGACTTGATCTCGCGTTCAACTTCCAAATCTACCTTTCCTTCAGCAAACCTGCAATAACAATACCTTTCTCAAAACATTTTGGGCAATATATAAAGCTTGCAAGAAACAAAAACAATGTTTAACATTAAGTATTGACCAAAACAGATCCAATTTAAAATGCCATTTCATAACACATTCAAATTGGAACAAGAAAGACACTTCAACCTTTATTAGTCAAAAGTAGAATGATGTACAAGTATACCTGATTATGAAACAGGCTCCTGCAACTAGATTCTGGGCTCTGGCTCTTCTCTGGCTTGGATGTCTTCAGCATCAACTCCTCCAATGCAAGCTTCTTCAAAGTTTTTCATTAATCACTCTTACTATCTCCAATTTCTAACAAAAGCTAACCTTGCTCCTTTAACCTTCTTTGTATTTATAGGTTTAAAGAAGTAGTTTAGGTCGACGGAGGAAGTTGGGGAAGTTAGGAAACTACCATCAACTAATCCTCCTCGAGAAATTAATTTATTTTTTAATCATCTTTTAAGATGTACGCGACTCTTCTTCAGTGGAGTAGCGTATAGGGCGCTACCCTAGTGTTTAACAACTAGCGCTCAATCGATTTTACATTGCGAGCGCTACTATGCTACACTGGAGTAGCGTATACTTGGATATGGGCACTACTATTATACAGTGGAGTAGCGTATGGGCGCTAGTCTCTTTTAGTATAGTAGCGCTCATATCTCAAAATGATATTTTTTGGGGTTTTCCAATAATTTCAGGAAATGGAGTGAGTTGTCATATCATCCAAGGTCAACATGCTCCTCCATCCAAGTTGTCATTTTGTGTGATCAGCAGCTTAGGGTGATCACGGACAGAGAGGTGCAAGTTTGACCTATAACATATGCCCCCTAATGTGTGAGGTCAGAGGGAAACGATGGCCGAAATACATTACAATCCAAAGCCAGAGGAGGAGCACAGAACCGCAGAAAACAAGTCACAAGAAACCTGCAACAAAGATCAAGGTCAGCGAGCAATTACATTGTTGACATCATATAGATGTGTAGTGATACAACATGATCTCCGATACATAACAAGGAGATGTATATAAAAGCATGGCCACTTGAAATACAAGCGTGGATCCATGTCAAACTGAGAGCTCATAGCCATAACAACAAACTGGATCTATGTCTCATGGAGAGCCGAATATAAGTGAGGCTCAGTCTTGCACAACTTGGGTGATAACAAAATGGGGTAATGTCATCCAAAATCCCAAGGTCTTCATCTTACAATAACTCTAGGTACAAACCCTAACCATGTGAATAGATGAGCTGATAGTCGAACATGGGGGGTATCGTTTGATTACCGGTAATTGGTGTATACCGTTAACAAACGCGAGGACTTCCACCGATAATGATGATGGGGTCCAAGGTACCAAGTACGATTCACCAAATGTGAATAGATGGACTTGGAGTCGAACACTTGGGAATCCTGTCGAAGAAGAGACATTGATGTATTCTCATCATTCAACAGCGAGGAAAATTGCCACTGGTGACTACAATCTCCAAGGTACTAACCGAAACTCTAAACTTCAATCCCAGAATAATGATTTGGTGTCGATGGGAAGAAGTCCATTGGAAGGGAGGCCTTAAAGCGTCCTCCATCATCCAACTCGAGGAACACTCAACTGGTAAGAGCTGATATGGAATAATATGCAACAAGACTGACACTAGGAAGGCCGACACATGAGGTCAAGGTAAACTGCGGAATGGCCGACACAGGGTATATCCTTGAATAGTGAGCATGACATAAAAGTGACTCAGGCAGTTTCTGACATAATGGGGTAAAAAAGTCTGAAATGTAAGAGACATTAACAGACCCTCCATATGGTTGGAAGAATAACCAACCGGGGGAGTAAACAACTCAGAGGAAAGATTCACCCTGAGGCCAAAAACTAAACCCAACCAACAAGATAGACTCAAGTAGGTGTTGTGTTCAAGGATAGAACTTGACTGAAACTGCCTTTGACAATGAAGATGTGATATATCTTTCCCGTTCCTTATTCTTTTTAGATAAAAGAATACCCTTCTTGTTGTTTTAATGAGTCCAAGAAAGAATGAAAACTCAATAGATCCAACCATGTAAAAAGTTTAACGAGCCCATGGGAGGAAGACTCAGGACCTTCTTCATAATTTATAGAGTTCGAAGAAGAGATAGAAGATTACTCTATATGTACTGATCTCTGGATTTTAATATCGAGCCGAGATCTGTTCTTGCTCGCCGGTGTTTTCAATTTTAAGGAGTCTGAAAACTTAAACAATAACTCCATATATCTGCTCGTGGATTTTAGTATCGAGCCCAAGCAGATTAATGCTCGCCGGTGTTTTCCTATTTATAGAGTCTGAAAAACTTAAACAATCCTCTTTTCACCTATCCGTGGATTTTATATCGAGCCCGGATTGGTCTGTGCTCGACGGTGTTTTCTTGTTTATAGAGTTGAAAAACTTAAACAGTCCTTTACTTACCCTCTCGTGGATTTCACATCGAGCCCGAGTAGGTGAATGCTCGCTTGGTATTTTCATGTTTAGAGAGTCTGAAAACCCTAAAGAGAGACTCCAAAAGGTCCTTTTTCGTACAGTTAGTCTCCTCCCTCGAAAAAGTATAAAACAATGAAAGGAGAACTCTTCTAGCGCATACAAGAGTATACCTAGAGTATACATTTTCCGTAGTTAATCCACTGAGGCCCGGAAAATGGGTAATTCTATACCTGAGTGGATGAGCCTTCGGATACTTTAACGAGCTCGAAGAGGAAAAGCTTGCTCGGCTATCTTGTTTAGGTTTAAAAGCAAGAGCTTAAAATGACTTAAAAGTCAGCTTCTAGGATCATAGCTTCATGCCCTGCCAAAACTAGGTCTTCAACAAAATATTAGTCGATGCGGCAAAAATCTCGAATGATATATAAATTTGGAATGTTTAGCTAACTGACAAGGTCTATCATCAAGAAATTTGAGCTTAGGAGACGAATCCGACAACAATTGAGTGAAAATTGAGCTTGGATTAGTGTTATACCTTATTTTGTGTTTCAATTGATTAATTAGGGTTTTTGAAAGTTTTTGAAACTATGGAAAATTAAAAATTATGGGTAAAAATCAAAATCCAATTTATATATAATTTCATTGTTTAAAAATCAATTTTCAATTTGTGTTGTAGGGCAAAAATTAGGCAACATTTTGCGAATTTCAAATCTCCACTACGATCAAACCGAGCATCCAATCACCAAACTGCCTCCACCAAGTAAGTAGAAATCTCCTTGACTTGCAATTTCATGGTTTATTTTTTAATTTTTGAGCAAAAATAGCTTTGCAACGCAATGTTCATAAATTTTTATGCGCGGGCGCTACTGTGTAAACACAAGAGTAGCATACAAACTCAATGGGCGCTACTGTGCTCAAACAGAGTAGCGCCTACACGCTATTGTGTAGTATACACAGTAGCGTACATACTTGCAAAGCTATCTACAAGCGTCGAGACTCAAAATTTTTTGGTTTTTTGTGCAGGATGGTCTTACAATGGAGGGAAAGGGAGCATGAAGACATGGATAGGTTAGCCATGCAAGACCCGGCTACCCTCCATGCGCTTCAAAGATGCAGTTTGTTGAAATTTTATCGAACCGTAAACATGAGGGCACTAAACAAGTTGTTTCGGAGACTGATTTAGTATTGGGATGTAGATACTAATACCTTCATCATCCGCGGGCAAACTCTTGAGCTTACCGTTGAGGACATATACTTTATTACTGGTCTCTCAAGGAGAGGAGACGTAATCAATCTGAAAGGGTCTTCTCGTTTGGGTGCACGATCAGTGCAAGAATATGTGAATACATACTGTGTTGCCGGAGCAGAAAAATCGGGAAGCCAAGTCTTGATTTCAACTATTGATGGTCTCCCTTTGAAAGTGATAGTGAGCATGATCAACCGAGTAAGCGGTAGTGCATCACAACACTTAGCTTCCAGGCATTCAATGCATATTGGTGTACAATGCTTGCATGGTCATGTTTATGATTGGAGTACTAGTTTGCTGGCCAACATGAAGTCTCAATTGACGGGTTGCAAATCCGGCACAATGAAGAATTTTGGGTACGGAAGTATTTTGTGTACTTTCTTCTTTGAGAGGATTCCTGCTATTATTTTGGGGATGCCTCTACCCCAGGTTAACCCCCGTGAGCCCAGACTAGGCCGTTGGGGTGACATTTTTCTCTGCCAGGGTGGTGGGGAAAGTCACTATTGTTACCACACTGATGACTTCTGGGGGTGGTGGGAGAGGCAAGTACCCGCTTTTGAGCAGATTCCCTATGCTGGATTAGATTTCCATCACGATCCAGAGCTGGTGCTTCCTCCAGGTGGTGCCTGGGGAGATATTGGTATGTTTAAATTTTGAGAATTTATTTAATTTTTTCAAACTTTTTCAAGTATTTGATTTTTATGAATGAGTTTTGAAGTTCTAATCAAGTGTCATATGCAGATGTTGGGCCTGTTCGTCCTGAGGGACATCCTACTATCTATGTGAGGCCAGCTGATATTACCGCAGCGGATGCTATGTTAGGAACCCTAGAGAGGAAAATGAGTCGGTTGACTCATGAGATTCCTGCATGGCGCATGGACCAAATACTTGTTGACATGCAGGAAGATGTTGTTGGGGTGCCCCCAGCATGGCTTAGGGTGCTGCGGCGGGTTGTTAGACTAGTGATATGCTATCGCAATGCGGTAGATGATGAGGAGGTCCCTCCTTCTCCATAGGAGAAGAAAACATTATATGTATATATTTTTGAGGCTACTATGCCCAGCTTTTGTACTTTTATGACTTGACTTGATGAACTCATGATCCAAAACTCATATTTTTTGATACAGTATCGGTTATTTACATGTGTATGCGTTTTAATTTTATGTGTGTAATGTTGTTTATGACAATGTGTGATGCAAATGCCAGTCTAACACATAGTTTGCTAATGAATCAGCTAAAGTGTTTAAACTTCTCGGAATATGTTCATATATGATAGAATGAAAATGTCTTTCCAATAGTCTAACTCGTAGAAACTGACGTAGCAATCCTGGATCCCTGATCTGATAGACACCTGTTAACTGAAATACAATTAATTGTGAGTCAAGCCTTACCTCCAGGTATGAAATGCCATGACTGAGAGCATCTCGGAGAAGTTATATAACTGCACTGTATTCAGCCACATTATTCGTGGTAGGTCCCAAACAAACCCCCCCCTGAAGAGACAAGTTGGTCAGCGGGTGAATAAATGACCCAAGCTGCTGCAGCCAACTGACAGGTGTGGCGACTGGCGCCATCAACAAATCCTAAGAAATGTGCGGTTGACATCTGGTACACGAAACGAAACACACATAAGATCACCTAACGAGCATAACAAAAACTAGCTTTACAAAAATATACAGCTATGTTACAAGAAAAAGTACTTCAGCCTAAGCGTAATACTTCTTCAGGTAGAGCCCATTTCTAGGCTCGGCCAACTTATTACCTTCGTAATCTACCAGTTCGTAGGCACCTTTCTTCAATACTTTAGAAATTATAAAAGGTCCAAGCCACCTGGATTTGAATTTTCCAGGTCCTAAAGGTTCTTTGTCTTGATCCCAAAGTAAGACCAAGTCTCCTTCAATGAAAACCCTAGGTTTGACGGATTTGTCGTACTGTCCTTTGACTCGTTTTTTGTGAACCTCGTTTGTTGTAAGCGCATCTCGGCGTTGTTCATCTAGATGTTCTAAGTGTAACAAACGTTCTTCGAGTATTGAAGTATCGGGTAGTAACTGAACTGCTAGTTTTAGCGAATGAATCTCGCATTCAATCGGCACAACTGCTTCTATCCCATGCACAAGTTGGAAAGGAGAGAAACCGGTAGCAGTCTTAACGTTGGCTCGGTAAGCCCAAAGAGCCGGGTATAGCATGATGTGCCAGTTATTCCGACTGGCATTAACAGTTCTTTGCAGTATTACTTTTAAAGTTTTGTTCACTGCTTCAACTTGTCCATTCGCCTGAGGATAGTATGAAGACGAATGTTCTTGTTGAAAACCAAGCATTGTATATAACTCAGTCATCATGCTATTTTGGAAATGACTGCCATGATCAGTCACTATCTCTTTAGGTATGCCAAACCGTGCTATGATCTGATTAAACACGAAATAAGCGGCAGTTTCTCCATCCACCTTAACAGTAGGCATTGCCTCTGCCCACTTAGTAAAGTAGTCAACGGCAATGATGATGTAATGATGTCCTCCAGCTGAAACTGGATTACATGTCATGAAATCAACCCCCCATTTTGTGAAGGGACCTGCTGTAATTACAGGATGGAGAGGAGCTGGGTGTGCCCTCATTTTCTTAGTGAAAAACTGACACGGTCGACAGTGTTTCACTGCTTCCACACAATCTTTAAAGATCGTGGGCCAAAAATATCCAGCACGCAGTATCTTCTGAGCTGTTTCCAACCCAGAAAGATGTGCCCCACAAGCTCCACTATGGGCATCATTTAATACTACTTCAGCTTCTTCTCGATTTAAGCAGCGTCGTAAAATGGAATCTACCCCATGTCGATATAAAGTATCTGAGATGATAAGGTAGTTCTCCGCATGGCTTTTGAGCTTGCGTCGCTCTTCTCGAGAAAAAGTGGTAGGACACCTCAAATTCTAGAGATATATTAAGATATCTCCGTACCATGGGTTAGAGGAGGCAATGAGGAAGATATGTTCGTCAGGGAGTGATGTTTCTTCCTCAACGTGTTCTAGGTCACTTGGAAATTCTGAGATTAACTCAGCGAACACTAGTGATTTCTTCGACTTGACTGATTGGAAAACCAAATCGAACTCCTGCAGAATTACAATCCATTTATTATATTTCCCCCTAATGATTCGTCGGGTGAGAACATACTGAAAATGATTGATTTCTGCTATCACAGTAGTAGTTCGTAAAAGTATATAGTGACGAAGCCTCTGTACCGCATAGACCGTAGCAAGTGCTAACTTCTCAACATGCGAGTATTTAACCTCAGGGGCTATCAATGCGCGAGAGAGATAGTAGACAACATGTTCTTGGAACATATCGTCTTCCTGAACCAAAACTATACCAATTGTAGTAAGAGACGCTGCCAGGTATAAAAGAAAATCTTTTGAGTAATCTGGCAGACTCAACAAGGGTGCTGAAAGGAGTGCCTTTTTTAAAGCTTCAAAGGATGCTTGAGCAGCTTCGTCCCACACAAAGTAGGAATCTTGTTTGAGTAGCCTCATAAAACCTTTGGTAATTTTGGCGTAGTTTATGATAAATCACCGTAAGAAATTAGACATGCCTTGCAGACTTTGAAGTTGTCGCAAGGTGCGAGGAGGAGGTAGATTTACAATCGCCTAAACTTTAAGTGGGTCAACCATTATACCATGATTAGAGACAATGAAACCCAGTAAACGTACCGATTCGACACAGAACACACACTTATTAGGATTCAACCGAATCTTATATCGTCTGCATCTTTCAAACACTTGTCTAAGGTGGGCTGGATGGTCCCGTCTCTTTCGAGATCGCGTCGGGAGATCATCCAAGTAAGGTTCCACAATGTGTTTGATATCATGAAAAGAAAAATTCATTGCTCGCTGGAAAGTAGCTCCAGCATTCTTCAAACCAAATGGCATTTTCCGATAAGCAAAGGTGCCCCACGGGCAAATGAAAGCTGTTTTATGCTGATCTTCAGGTTTGATCTCTATTTGATTGTATCCCGAAAAACCATCCATAAAAGAGAACATCTCATGTCCTGCACACGCATCTATAATTTGATCGATAAATGGTGTGGGATAGTTGTCTTTCGGACAAGCTTTGTTCAAATCTCGGAAGTCAATACAGACTCTAATAGTACCTTGCTTCTTATCAACCGGAACAGGGTTTGAAACCCATTCCGTCATGTCAATTGGATAAATGAAACCGGCTTTGAGCAATTTTTCAACCTCCGCCTTAATGGCGGCCGCTTTTCTAGGGTTTACGGGACGGAGCTTTTGTCTCACAGGTTTCGTGTTAGGGTATGTTGTGATGACATGCTCCACAATGGTTGGGTCAATACCTGGCATCTCCTCATATGACCAGGAAAAAACGTAGCGGAATTCTTTAAAAAGTTTTGTATATAGAGCTATCTTTTCTAGAGAACAGTCTGCACCAATAAAAATATTTTCCACAACCCCAGGTTTGGTGGAAATGTTGATTGGAATTGTTCTTGGAATATTAGCCATATTTCCTTCAGCATAAATAGCTCTTGAAGTAGAAGGAGAAGATGACAAATCAACCAATCCACCGGGTCTCATAGGGAATTCTCCTCTCTCAATTCTGTCTAAATCTGGAAGTATGTAGGACCTATGATGCATATGTTCCCAAGGTTGGTCCAGGCCCATCATAACTTCTAAGATGGCTTCATCAGATGGCAAAACCGTATCTAAACAATCGAACGAGTGAGTAGAATTCAGCGACCATGCCGGAGCATAGTCCATATCTGACTCAACAGAGACTGGTGGAGTCATGATATGTTCCATTGCAGCATGTTGAGTTTCCATATAGGCCACTTCTGCAATGGAGGGAGGCAAACAAGGTTCTGACGTGGTAGGAAGGATCCACGGATCAGTTCTTAAACCGACCGTAAATGTTTCGGTGGTAGTACCCACATCAGAACGCATAAAAAGAACAGGGGAGGGGATGTCGAAAGTGCCTATTAACGAACCATACAACCCTGCTCCTAAACTCTCCTTAACCGGGGCGGTTTGATCAACCAAAGGAACTGTGGTTTCCGAAGAAGTCTGGTTGTTTCTTTGAGTGAAAGAAAGTTGATCGACAGTAACGATCTTACCTTCAAATGGGAACATGACCACTCGAAAAACTGCCGATGCTATAGCTTGCATGGCATAAGTCCAACTCCTGCCCAATAACATATTGTAAACGAGCAGAGCGTCCAGAACTTCTACCTCAACAGCAACTGTCTTACCAGCCAAAGTGACATCAAATGATGGCAAAACTCTGTGTGGATGGAAAGTTCTGCCATCAAATGCAGTAAGCAGTGTGTTGGAAGGGGCTAACTCAGGAGAACCTAAAGCTTTCCAACAGGAAATCGACATTACGCAAGTCGACGCTCCCTCATCTACTACAGCTCGTCTGATGGTCATTGGACCATGAACGACCTCAATCTGAAGGGAAATGTGATAGGGCAACCGGTATTTGACATCAGTCATATCAAATCGCGCAGACATGTTAGAGGACTCCATACTCCCAATAGCTGCCAGAAGTGCATTTCGTTGTAAAGGACAACTCTGCAAGACTTCTAGAGTAGACATGGCACAAGGGGTTTGGGCTAAATCTTCAACCACATTGTAGTTAGAAGCAGCCCGTGTGTTGGGATTGTGCGATGCCCTCTTCAAGACACCTTTCGGAATCTTGGGCATTGGATCCACAGGTATGTGGAGTGGAGTGGAGGATTCTGGAATCTCCTTATCCTTTCTCTGCGTTTCTGGGGTATAGTTCCTGGCTCTAGTTTGCAAAAGTGCATCTGAATTAACCATGTTTATAAATGTTTGATCAACCGTGGCGTGCGAAGTGCCCCCAGTTTTGGAGGTGCCAGAAGTTGAGCCTTTCCCTTTAGGAAATGGGTCTTTCAGGACGGCAGGCTTCTTTTCTCTTAAGAGCTTTTGGGCTTCTTCAAGCAGAGGGCATTGGTGGGTAAGGTGGTTCTGCTTGCAAAGTTTACAAGGGAACTTAACCTTCTTTTCCTCTTTGTTACCCTCTTCAGCATTGTCTTTTTTGGGCTTTTGTTGGTTCCCCTCTCATTTCTTGCCCTTCTTTTTGTTGTTGGGCTGCCGAGGGCCCTTTTGATTGTTCTGAACTTGATTGATAGGTTCAGCAATAGAAGGAGAGGTTGTGATGGAAGAAATATCCGCAGTCGATTGTTTGACTGATAAGGCGTGAACCTGTTTAGTCAATGCTTCGAAGGCTGCAGAATCAACTGAACCCACTATGCCGTCAACATGTGGTCCAGGTTTGGGTCTACTCAGATCAGTGTTTGATCTCGGTGCGTCAGGTATAATCTCGTACAGTAAACCAGATTGTGCATATACAAGGTCTAACTGTTGAGTCCTTAAGATGGCTTCTTCTTCATTGGATACTCCAGATGTAGCTACTTCCTTAGAAATATAAGGAAGGAGTGATTTCAAGTACCACTCAAGCAGGAACTCTGGAGGAATGTTGGCCTTTATGAGCCTCTTCCGTCTTCGCCACTCCTGAATGTGGTCATATAAGTGAGTGGCTTTGTTTTGTCTAAAAGTAGACAAAAGTTATGTTTCGGCATCATACCGAACATGAAGTTGGAAATGGTTCAAAAAGACTGTTGCAAGATCTCCAAAACTAGAGAAAGTGGCCGCAGGTAGCTCAATGTACCATTTGGCTGCAGGACCAGTTAAGGTCCTTTGGAACAATCTCAATCTGATGGAATCCTCATTTAAAGAATTTGAAGAACACCATAAGTGAAAGGTAGTGACATGGTCACCAGGATCTTCACCTGCTTTGCCTTCGAATTTTGGAATATCCGAAGGTAATTTGGTGGGAACTGATGGCCATGTGGCATTATGACACACAGGATCATTTGTCAGTTTAGAAAGATCTGGCAAGTTTAAGGTTGCCAGAAATGGTAGACGAGGCCGGTAAGATGGTACTTGATAAGGGGAACCACCCATCGTTTGTCCCATGAATTGTTGGTAGGGGTTGCCCCCAGCCATCTGGTGATAAGGGTTGCCCCCGGCCATGTGCTGATAGGAGTTGCCACCTACCAACTGTTGATAGGGGTTGCCCCTAGTTAACTGTTGGTAGGGGTTTCCCCCAGCTATTTGTTGGTAGGGGTTGCCCCTTGCCATCTGTTGTTGTTGCGCGAAAGAGTTATTAAAATTTCCCCACCCATACGAGAGTGGATTAGTGCTTTGCGGGTTCGTCCACTGTGGCTGGGTATTAGCCCCGCCATATTGCTGGTTAAAGATATTACCCCCTCCCCCTGAAAATAGGGAAAAAGGGACGTTACTTGCAGGCATGCTACCTTGGTTCATGTTAGGGCCTACAAAGGTATTGAAACCAGTAGAAGCTGATGTGGATGGTGCAGTCATGGTACCCATGACTGGCATGTTTGCAGAAGCACTTGGTCCTACCACAAGTGTGGAAACCCAAGTACTAGGAATCTGATATAATGGTTGAGAAGTAGAAGGTGTTGCACAGTTGGCTATATTGCTAGGTCCAACAGTAGGTGTAGGAATAGATGCCAGCATTGTAGAACTAGGCATACCTAATGTACTAGTGTTGAAACTAAAAGATGGAGTAGGCACATATGTGGTTTGTGCCTGACTAGGTGTAGCAGTAAAAGAAGGGTTAACTGTGTTGGTGTTCATACCTAACGTGGGAGTTTGGGGAAACCCCTGTTCACCTCCTGAGTTAGACATCAGATGTCCGGGAAAGGAAAGATCTGCACTGAAAAGGGGCTGCTGGAAACCAACAGGTGACAGAAGCGGAATTCTAGTATTGGTTAAGGGAGGATTGAAAGGAGTGCTATACTCCGCGGAAGTAAGATCTTCCACCTCAACAGTACTAAAGTGTTGCTGATCTGTGGTACCTGGTAGTGGTTCCTCAGGAACCTCAATTTCAAGGTTTTCTGTTACAAGGATTTCTTCAAGCAATTCTATTTCAGAAGTAATTTCTGAAGAAATACCGGGGTTTACCTGCTGTCGTCTAGTTGGTTGTATAGGTTCTATTCTAACTGGTGGAAGGTTTTGAATCCTCCTCGATCTACAGAGTTGTAGATTCTCCGTGATTACAAATATAAAATAACAGACTAGAACCTAGTGGCCACTACAACTAGGGGGCAAACAGCACACCAACTAAAAAAAAAATTCCTAAGTATACACACTAGGCAAACAAAGATGCCTTCCGGAGAAGAGTCTGGGATGATGAGGGCCCAGAACAGATCAACGAAGGAAGAAAGACAATTACCCGGGGTCCACAATACAATGACTAAGGGTGCAAGTGCTGGAATCACCCAACCGCCCTCCCAAAGACCTGCAAGGGGTTTCCTCCCACGTCTGTCTTAGGTACAGCAGATATACCCTCTGCTGTCACCTGTGTATGAACCTAGAGTCTGATACTATGGATACCACAACACCGAAAATTCCTGGGGGAACAGTCACCGATCGAATCAGAAAGCGTGGGCAGGGTAGCTAAGCCCGAAACTCGAAAGAGTCCCCAATACGCAATCTGATCCTGGCGTATGATCGAACAGAAAGTAGGAGGAGTATTCCCACAAACTGATCTCGCAATGACCTACTGCATAGATCCCAGGCAAATTTTGAGTGAGGTGGGTTTACCTATGATAGTCTCACTACGATTTTTGCGCAATGTGTGATCTTGGGTGGTTTAAGGTGATTTAAACCCAAGACCCTAACCAAAACTAGTTGGTGTAGTGTACCCTAAAAAGAAAAAAGTTTCTAGTTCATTTTATTAACAAATTTTAGGGCTTTTATTACTCAAAAAGGGTAGTGCTTTTGTGTGGCGTGGTTATGACAAGAAAACAAAAGTGCAATAATATCAAAACTTTCTACAACAAAACTCTTTTCACTTTTTCAATTACTTCTTTCCAAAACTGAAAGTCTAAGCAAACCTACTTAAATATTTTTTGTTTTCTTTTTTGAAATTATACAAAATACACTAAGTTATCTTGTAATAACAAAAACAAGTTCTATTTACTTAAAATACCAATTTTTTTTGCTTTTTCAATAAACGAAAAAGAACTATATAAAAATGGCAAAGCAAAATACAACTTTGTATGCAATGTGTGTAAGTATGGCTAAAAGTTCTTAGGCCTATAGCTGTCGAAACCCTAGCTCGAAAAAGACTTGATCTACAGGTTTTTTACAAAGAAAAAGCCTATAAACTTGAGAACAAAGTGGAACAAAACAAAAGAGAAAGACACGAAAGGATTGGCCTAAAGTATCTAGCCCTAACAAGACCACTATGCCAAGCACAAGTAGACAAGCAAACTGCCTTACTAACACAAAGAAACTGAGAGATGAAACTAGCCTACAGCTGTTTAAAAAGCACTTGTAACCAGCAGGAGACAATGAGTCTAGGAAGAATGGAACTCGACCAAAAAGAAGACACCCTATAAGCTTTCAAATGGACCAAACCCTAAAACCAAGGGTAGGAGTAGTAGAGAGCAGACAATGTCACCACAAACAACAGATATAGGAGTATGCGGGTTTGTAAACTGGCAATGAGTAGTCAGGGTCTAAAAAGATGGAAATGCTCAACATCAAACACTCCCTAGTCTTCCAAAAAGTCAATAAAAAGTCCCAAAAGTTCCAAAGGTCAACAAGCGGTTTAAAAGATGGGAAAAACTTCAAGAGAAGGTTCTTATGACTTAAACAACAGTTAAAAACCTCATGCAACCATCAAAAGGATCCTACAGCAAAGTCAGCAAATCATAAAAAAGGCTAAAAACAAGCAAACCAAAAATAGACTGCTTCAGAAAGTGTACCCTACTGTGTAGTAGGGAAACTCGCGCCCATACAGAAATGGGCGCTACTGTATATATAGGACAGTAGCATATGGGCGCTACTGTATATATAGTAGAGTAGCGCTCAAATCCCAAAGGCTTGAAAACTGACTTTGGAAGGTATAAAAAACTGATGAAAGCAAGCAAGAAACAGGCAAGGGATACCTATAAAGTTTCTTAACACATCAAAGAAGTCAAAACAATTCGAGAAGACACACAAGAACAAGGTTTCCTAAAGCCAAAAACTCTATTTCCCCAGCGGAGTCGCCAGTCTGTTGGCAGGCATTTCTACCCTATAGCAAGGAAACTAATGCTATCAACTTGGTTGGGGTGACAGGTAAGTGTATTGATGCTATCACAAAGACATTTACAAAAAGAAAGAAGTTGTAGATCTTGGGAACATACCTTTTAATCGAAGTCTGATCCTAGACTTGACTTGATCTCGCGTTCAACTTCCAAATCTACCTTTCCTTCAGCAAACCTGCAATAACAATACCTTTATCAAAACATTTTGGGCAATATATAAAGCTTGAAAGAAACAAAAACAATGTTTAACATTCAGCATTGACCAAAACAGATCCAAATTAAAATGCCATTTCATAACACATTCAAATTGGAACAAGAAAGACACTTCAACCTTTATTAGTCAAAAGTAGAATGATGTACAAGTATACCTGATTATGAAACAGGCTCCTGCAACTAGATTCTGGGCTCTGGCTCTTCTTTGGCTTGGATATCTTCAACATCAACTCCTCCAATGCAAGCTTCTTCAAAGTTTTTCATTAATCACTCTTACTATCTCCAATTTCTAACAAAAGCTAACGTTGCTCCTTTAACCTTCTTTGTATTTATAGGTTTAAAGAAGTAGTTTAGGTCGATGGAGGAAGTTGGGGAAGTTAGGAAACTACCATCAACTAATCCTCCTCGAGAAATTAATTTATTTTTTAATCATCTTTTAAGATGTACGCGACTCTTCTTCAGTGGAGTAGCATATAGGGCGCTACCCTAGTGTTTAACAACTAGCGCTCAATCGATTTTACATTGCGAGCGCTACTATGCTACACTGGAGTAGCGTATACTTGGATATGGGCGCTACTATTATACAGTGGAGTAGCGTATGGGCGCTAGTCTCTTTGAGTATAGTAGCGCTCATATCTCAAAATGATATTTTTGGGGGTTTTCCAATAATTTCAGGAAATGGAGTGAGTTGTCATATCATCCAAGGTCAACATGCTCCTCCATCCAAGTTGTCCTTTTGTGTGATCAGCAGCTCAGGGTGATCACAGACGGAGAGGTGCAAGTTTGACCTATAACATTCTACACAAGAATATGGCTCAGATTATGGTAGCCCCGATTCCTGAGATGAAGAAGTAGCAACGACGATAATTTAAATTTAATGGGACCACCTATCAGCGGATCAGCCCCAATTTGAATATGTCTACCATCGCCATGGAGCCACGCCAGCCAATCTGCCATAACATTGAATGCTGACAATAGACCAGCCCATATTATGGAGATCCCCCGAAAATCTTTCTTCTCTGAACGGATCCATTAGACAGTTGAAAGTCTACCGAAATACTTATCCTTCAATATGCTTCCCCATATACAGTCAACCGTAAGAGCTCTCCATAATCTTTTGGAAAGCAGATTCCTTGATAAGAAACTGATATTCTTTATGGCCCATCTGCCCATGGCATAAGGTCGATCCAATTTATGCCAATCCACAAGATGAATCTTTTGCCGACTATTACCAGCCCAGATAAAATGGTGAATTTTCTGTCGAATACCATTTAAAATTGTCTTGGGGATCCGGCATAATGAAAACCAGTACACCCCCAGATTTTGAAGGACAGATTTCACAAGGGTAAGACGGCCTCCACTAGAAAGCCATCGCCACTTCCAGTGGAAAATCCGTTTGTGAATTTTTTTAAGTAACCAGTGCCAATCACCTACCGTGTAATCATTAGGTTTTAGAAAGTAGCCAAGATAATATGTACCCTCAGAAATGTCAACAACAGTAAAGGGAAGAAGATCGTTGAATTCCTTAAGCCCCTCATTATCCATCTTATGTTTTAACTATTTTGATTTTCCATCATTTATGCACATACCATAACACTTGCAAAAGTTTTGGATGATTCTCCACATATGGGCCCATTCATAACATCTGCATGACCAAATAACATTACATCATCAACAAAGAACTGATGTGTTATAGAGATGTGTGGAGATACCTGTAAGCCCGATAATAGCAGATTGGATTTAGCCTTTTGAATCATCCTGCTCAAGCCATCAATAACAATCAAGAAGAGGAGCGGTGACAGAGGGAAGCCCTGTCTGAGGCCCCTCGAACAAGTGATAAATTCAGAGGGACGACCATTGATCAGTATTGAAAAATTTACTGAACTGATACAAGCCATTATCCACTTTATGGCATTCCATGGAATGCCAATCTGGATGAGTGTTAGACGAAGAAAGGACCACGCCTTTATTAATACATCTAAACTGAAATAGATTGGGAACACACCTTTTGGTTGGGTTGTGACCACACCGTGTGGAAAATTAATTGAGGATGCCAGACCCTAAGGTTCAATGACTTGGATTTGAGCAAACCAATTCTACGAATGTAGAAGCCATGGGTGAAGGCACCATTATTTTCCAGGTTTAAGAGCTACGAAATGTGACCAAGAACAAATTAAACAATGCCTAGATAAATACATAAACAACAATATTTCTACATTATAAGGCAATGAATTTACAAACAAAATCCTAACATAGATCATTTCATTGTAAAATATTAAGAATTCATGATTACTTCAACGTTTCAATATTTCATGATAGGAAGTCGAATATCCATCATAATATACTTTGAAGATTTTTCCTTGAAATTAAACTAGTCTCTGAGGAGACTTTTTAATAAAATATCTTGTTGGTGTATGTTGCAAGTAAGCTCGCATCGGTGAGTAAATTTGGTGGGTGTAGCTCTCAACCAACCACTGTCATTAAATGTTGGCTTCTTCCGCCTGCTTTGAGTAGTCTTTATGTTGGTTTATATACCGTTGATGTTAAGATAAGAAATGTTTTTTCTTGCCTCTTGAGAAGACTATGTTTCCTCTGCATTCATGTTCTGTTGCTTTTTGTTTCGTATGGAGATTAAGCTTGTTTGATCTCTCTCGTGCCTTGTTTAATTCCACATGGTATCAGAGTAGCGGGGCGTTAGCTTCCTCCATCTCCTTTTGGCTACATTGGGTCTGTACTTTTTTGCAGGGCATCTCAGGTTTCCTTATGCCATCTTTGCTCTGCTCTCTGTTGTGAGCATCTATGTTCAGAAGCTACTACTTAAATCCATCTTCAGTCATGTTTCTGATGATTTCTAATCTTTTTCTTTGACACCTTTTTTTCCTTAGTCTCGCTATGGCAGAAAAGTTTCCAATCCCTATTTTAACTCCTCACAACTATTTTAGTTGGAAATCAAACATGGTTGTTCTATTAAGGAGTAAAGGTTCGTACAGGGTTATCGTTGGCTCATAGAAAGAACCCACACAAAATGTTGAAAATCCTAACTGGCATAATCGTTGTGATGAATCCTTAGGCTTAATCTGTCTTTATTTTTCACTTGAACTCTTGTTTCATTTGGAAGGCATAAACACTCCCATGAAGCATGGGATCAACTTGAAAAACCTTTTGGTAAAAACGATGCCATTAGTAGCTAGCTCCCCTTCAAATTCAAGAATGCCCCATAAAAAGGCATCTAAAGGGAAACAAACACAGTACCAAATAAGGTAACTCTTCATATTCCTCTCCTAAACCAAATTCTAAAGGGAAGCAAAATCCTCTTAAATGTCCATTATGTGGAAAGGATGGTCATTCAGAATCTCACTGTTTTAAGAAACTAGTTGTCTTGTCTTCGGAAATGAAGAAACACAATTTAAATGCCAACCTACCTTCTCCTAGCAATGATACAGGGAATGCCAAAGCTCTCTCTGCTAGAGCATATTTATCTTCTTTTGAACCTGAATGGATATTTGATTATGGAGCCACCCATCACATGGCTATCCATAAGAATATGTTCTCTTCCATTAATGGAGCATATTTTTGGGGGAAACTCTTCACCTTTGGTTGTTAAAGGGCAAGGCTTTATTGAGATGATAGATGGCATGATCAATAATGTTTTGTATCTTCCTAAGCTTTCAACCAAATTGCTCTCAATTTATCATATTACAAATTCTGGTGCAGGAAAGACAGACAACTTG
Organism: Larix kaempferi; assembly: GCA_027924585.1. Classification (NCBI taxonomy): domain Eukaryota; kingdom Viridiplantae; phylum Streptophyta; class Pinopsida; order Pinales; family Pinaceae; genus Larix; species Larix kaempferi. The sequence goes on from BSBM01001313.1 coordinate 7,803,861, forward strand.
TTTACCCCTGATTCTATAATTGTTCGTGAAATTGAGGATCCTTCACAAATTATTACCATCGGGAGAGTGGATCACCGCGCACGCTTGTATTCATTTTCTCATTTTGAGCTAACATCTCCTACCAATGTACTGCTTGCTCACTCAAATGAATTGAGGAAATTATGGCATGAGCGATTTGGCCACTTGAATTATTGCTATCTCCAGCAGCTCAGTAAGCAAAACATGGTCACTGATCTTCCACCTATCTCCTTTTCTGAGGGTGTTTGTACATGTCGTATTCTTTGCAAGCATCCTCAACACATTTTTGATAAGGGAAAATCTCATAGAGCTTCCGAATTTATGCAACTTGTTCGCAGTGACATTTCAGGCACTTTTCATGTTTTGTCTTTTCAAAGGGTGCGTTATTTCCTTACATTCATCGATGACTATTCTAGATGCACATGGGTCTACTTTCTGAAAGATAAAAGTGAGACTTTTGACACTTTTCTTGTGTTCAAATCCTTAGTTGAAAAGCAATCTGATCAATCCATAAAATGTTTGTGGACAGACAATGGTGGTGAATATGCCATCAAAAGATTTAAAGACTATTATGCCAATGAAGGTAATCAGCTGCAACATACAATGCCTTATTGTCCACATAAAAATGGTGTTGTTGAAAGGAAAAACCGAACCTTGAAAGAGATGGAAAATTCTATAATTCATGTAAGGGGTCTTGGACCACAGTTTTGGGATGAAGCGATAAATTGTTCAAACTATGTTCAAAATTGAACCCTTCACAAGGTTGTTCAAGGGATAACACTAGAAGAAGCTTGGAGTGATATAAACCTTCTGTTGGTCATCTTAGGGTCTTTGGGTGCATTGCTTGGGCATACATTCCAAAAGAAAAATGCAGGGAAATGGACATACAAAGTAAGCCATGCATTTTTTTTGGTTACCCCGATGATGTTAAAGGGTAAAGATTATTGCATCCAGACACTCATGAATTGCTTATCAACAGGAGTGTTCGATTTGATGAGAATCCTTATCATCATCTTGTATCTTCATATTATGATCCTTCCTTTGAGTTTGTTTTCCTTGCTCATGATAATGATATTAAAGAACAATCATCTAGCACTCATCCTCCACTTCTTGATTGGGGTCAAAGAAGAACGAGGTCCTCTCTTCAAAGGACTCCTTGATCATTTATGGATAATGCTTTAGATCCAAAATTTTCACGAGGCCCATGGTATTAAAGAATGGGATGCTACCATGGAAGATGAGCATAATTCCTTGCTGATAAATGACACTTGGGACTTGGTCCCTCTTCCAAAAGGTAGAAAATTGTTTCAATGCAAGTGGGTATATAGAACCAAGCATGCAGTTGATGGTACTATAGAGAGATATAAGGTTCGATTGGTTGCTAAAGGGTTCTCACAGGTTGAGGGACTTGACTATTTTGAAAACTTTACACCCGTAGCTAAAATGAATTATATTCGCCTTGTTCTTTCTATAGCCACATCTTGCAAGTGGATTGTACACCAAATGGATGTTAAATGTGCATTCCTTCATGGTGGTTCACAATAAGAGATATACATGGAGCAACCTCTTGGATTTATCTAGGACTCCTAACTTGTGTGCAAGCTCAAAAAATCTTTGTATGGTCTAAAACAAGCCCCTAGGGCTTGGTACGAGAAGATGGATTCTTTCCTTCTCTCTTTAGGATTTTCTCACTGCCTTTCTGATTCAAATGTGTATATTTTGCGGAAAGATAATGAAATTATCATCCTTATTCTCTATGTGGATGATCCAACTCTTACTCGGAGTTCAACTATGTTGATTGATCAGGTGAAGTATGATCTTCAACAACAGTTTGACATGGTAGATTTAGGGTTGCTTCACTACTTTTTAGACTGCAGGTCACACCGTCTACGTCCGGGATAGGTCTCTCGCAGCCCAAGTATGCATTGGATCTCTTGTACAAATTCCACGTGTTGGATTGCAAATTTGCACCCACACCATTCTTTTCTGGAGTCAAGTTGCTAGCAAAGTGCTCCACTCCTTTGGCTGATGCTACTTTGTATCGACAACTTGTTGGTAGCCTACTATACTTGAATCACACTCGTTTGTATATCTCATATGCAGTTGCCTTTGTTTCTCGGTTCATGCAAGAACCACATGAGTTCCATTGGAAAGTTGTAAAGCAAATTCTTCATTGCATTAGAGGGACACACTCATATGGCATTCAATACTCATCTAATGTTAATGAAAATTTAGTGAATTACACCGACTCTGATTAGGCTGGTGATCCCAATGGCCGCAAATCCACTTATGTATATGTATTCCATCTTGGTTCTGGACCTATTGTTTGGTCCAACAAAAAGCAAGCAACAATTTCCCTTTCCTCTATAAAAGCAGAGTATTGAGGTGTTGTTAATGCTGCTACTGCATCTATTTGGATTCAGCATATTTTATCAGAATTTAGTTTGCAGCATGTTCCTACTCTAATTTAGTGCAATAATTAGAGTGTTATCCATATTTCCAAGGAACCTGTGGAGCATCAATGCACCAAGCATATAGAAGTTCACATGCATTACATCCGAGAGTTGATTCATGAACAAACTATTGATTTGCAATACTATAGGACTGAATTGCAGGTTGCTAATATATTCACCAAACCGTTGGCACAAACTAGATATGTTCAGCTTCGTGCCTTGCTTGGGGTGAAGGACATTGTCCTTGAGGGGGGTAGTCTCAGTTTTCCTCCATATTTTCCTATCTATGTTTTGATCATTTTGTACATGTGTACCTTAGTAGGAATTGTTTCGAGGACCCATTTTTGTATATTTCTGTGTATTCCTCCTCTCACTTAACGGGGGGTGTTGATGTATGTTTCAAGTAAGATTACGTCAGTGAGTAAATTTGGTTGGTGTAGCTCTCAACCAACCACATTAAATGTTGGCTTCTCCCGCCTATTTTGAGTAGTCTTTATGTTGGTTTATATACAGTTGATTTTAAAGATAAGAAATATTTTTTTTGCCTCTTGAGAATACTTTTTTTTCTTCTCTGCATTCATTTTCTATTTCCTGTTGTTTTGTATGGATATTAAGATCATTTGATCTTTGTTGTCCCTTGTTTAATTCCACATCTCTTACATTCAAATACTTAAAAGACATTACGAAGAAACAATCGCTCAACGACTTTAAAATTCAAGACAAATATAATAACATGATTATTGTGAACGTTGTAAGGAAGTAAACTCCATACCCAAAATGGGAATCAAATCTGTGCACTCCATCGAAGAATGAGGGCACGAGTTGCATTCAAATTATGAGGGTTCACTTATATGTGCACGACATTTTCCCCCATTGTTGTTCAAAGTCCACATGATACAACGTTGAACAATATGCAAATCAAAGAAAAACAAAACAATAGTGTGAGAAAGATACATGTCACAATAAGTATAGCAATGGAAGAGCGTACTACCAAATATTTACACAAGAGGAACAGGGTAAGCTCAGATGAGCCGCCTCTCTCCACGGATGCTAACCCCTACATATACAATTATATATGGATGGGAAAGGATTATTTTAAACGTTTTCATTAAACCAAAAACTAAGTACAAAAATAAACATGTAAAAAAAATTACCAGCTACTGCAAGAGTTTGGAGTGGTTGCTTGCCTTAAATCCGAGTGTAACCAAGTAAGGAAGCAAACAATCGAATCACATAAGAATGAAACTGGAAATCAGCAAGGATGGTCTACATCGACATAGGAGATTAACTAGAACTTTCAAACCCTCATAAAATACTGTGGAATCAAACCCAAATTTTGCAACAGAATGAATGAATCGACCGTAGCTTTGAGTGCGAATCGCGAGACATCATGGAAATTGAGAGGCATAAAGGAGCTACTAATTCCATACTAGCTATCCATCTACCCAGGCCACACGTCAATCAAAAAGAAAAGAACTTCATTATTAATCACCAGCTCTCAATACGATCACTATTCAGTGAATGCAAGACCTTGGGGATAATAAGACCCATGTGATACAAAAGGTTACAACCAACAATATACAATAGCCACGAGGTGGTTTTCAATGTTCATGGAGCTATAGCTTTTTGCAAATATGTTTTGCATTGTAATTAAAGTAGGCAGAGGGACATTGCCACCTAGTGGCAATTGTTGACAAGGCTTCATAGCGGCAATAGTTTCCGAATTGAACTAAATGTTCTAAACATTAGAGAAATCTAATATATGCTTTAAACAAGTGCCATTTCTGATTAATGGACGAAAATTGAGGAGGCAAATTACAATTCCACGTTCAATTTGATCGATGATTGATGCTCGTTTGGAAGTGCACTTACCAACTGGAGTTCATCATGTGTAGACCTACTCGTAATAAGGGTATGTTTGTGAATTGAGTGTTTGGATATGAATCAACTTCTCCACCATAATCTCATATTGCTGGCCTTGCCCGAAATGAAGCTTCAATGATGGGTGGTTTTCCAATCCAATAGAAGTGGGGCTCATTTGCTAGTGTTTTCCACACACACACACATATGTCTATGTTTCGGAAGAAGGATAAATTGTATCAAAGAGTTTTGAATTTTATATCAAAGGATAAATTGTATGCACATCTTAATAAGAAAAACATTATTTTAGGTATAGTAAGTTCATTTAATATCCCTTGCGAGGGCCTTTTGCACTCTAAGGGCTCGGAAACCTCCGAACCGATTTCCAACCGAAAAATATTTTGTCTTTAGTTCCCCCAACTTACCTTTTTGTTTTTCTCATGCTGCAAAACCACCATGAGCAACGCCTTTAATTATATGATCTCCTTTCCTACCACTATTCCCCACGCCTTTTTAAACGACATCCAGGTTTAGATTTGTGAGAATCAACCCAACCGGTTCTTCAATCTGGATCACTTGTTTCCGACTCAAAACTTTGAGAGGTTTTCTATAGAGTACTTCTTTGTAGTTAGGGATTAAAGTCATGGTTAAGTTTTTGATTTCATCCCTGAGGGAGGTCTCTACATCTCCGATATTATGTCCAGTGGCATCAAACCCAGAGTATGAAAAGGGGCTTTGGGGAGTCGACAGAATCCATGATAGGTAATGGAGCAGATAATTCCAAAGCGCTCACTTCCAAAAAAAGACTTGGAGAAGACAATGGAGGCATATTAATTTTCAAAGGTGGATGTGAGGACACAATATGAAATGTGGTACCTCGATAATCTTCTACATTGTCTTCTGCAATAATCTCAGAGGGAGAAGAAGGTATAACCGAGGGCTCCAAAGGAGTAGATATGTTCTTACCATGAGGCTTAAAAGAAGACCCAGAAAATCCATTCATAACTTTGGAGAATCCTATTGTCTGGTCATAGTATGGGATCTTTGCATAGCCACAATAACCTTCCTCGGAAACCTTAGGACATGAGTCCTTTAGATGTCACGTTCTTCTGCAAATAAGACATTTGAAGGGTAATTTCCAATAGTCCAGTTTTTGGACTATAGATAAGCCTCTCCACTCTATTTCCAGTTCCTCAAGGAGCTCTTGGCTTACATCCATTGGAACTTATAGGGGGATGGGGAGCGGGGGAAAGAGCTCCCTCTGTCGACTTCTGGAGCTCAATCGTCCAGAATTTGTGTTGCTACAAGAAATAATGCTCATTGGAGAAAAAAAACACTATGCACGATATTTTAGTCGGATGGCAGATATGTGTTGTAGATTCTCATGGTATTTCTGGTGGATTTTTGTGTGCATGGAACCCTCAGTATTCGCGGTTAATACCTTATTTGACCTGTGCGGGAATCCTACTAGAAGTAAGGATTAGTCAGTGTGACCATTTTTTGTGGATATTAAATTGTGACGGCCCTTACCAAAACCGATTTTCTTTTTGGGATGAAGTTATTAATGCATGGATTCTCAATGTTCCCAATATTATCCTAGCTGGCGGCTTAAATTTCACCATCTCAGCGGTAGAGGTATGGGGCGAACGAACTAGGCTTGACCCTCTTGCAGACTTCTTCGTGGATATTAAAGAAAACCTGGTGGATGTTTTTACAGACCCCTTAACGCCAACTTGGTCTAATGGTAGAAGTGGCGAGTTTGGGATCACAAAAAGGATCGATTGCTTCCTTATCTCCACTAACCTAGACGATTATCTAGAACGGCACAGAGCTTGCTCGTGTCCCGAATCCATTTCTGATCATAAGGCCATTATGCTGCAACTAGACTTAGGTATGAGGAAAACCCTGTATCTGTTTAAGTTCAATCACTCTTGGTTGTTAGAAGAGGAATTTGTTGATGTTGTAACAAGCTACTGGAATGCTTCTGCTCCTATTTGTGTTAGAAATAATCTGGAATAGTTTACTCTTAAATTGAAAGGTTCAAAAGAAGTACATATAGTTGGGAAAATAAAAAGAAGAGGGACCTCAGGTCAGACTTTAAAAATGCTAAAGCATGAAGGTTGGAGGCAGAAAATAAACAAAGATAATGCGGAATGAGCCACGGCTCTTCAATCTTTATTCATAAACCAAGATCAACTGATGTAATACAAACAATAATGTAATGTGTATTTAAACACTGATGGAAAACCCTAAAAGCTCTAACCTAGCTTTTGCATGCATGCAAAGCAAGTTGTTGCATTTATTAACTGAACGTTAAGAATAGGAACTAATGTTCACTGAAATAATTACTATTTCTAACACTCCCTCTTAATTACTACTGCTAACTACTTCAGCTTTTACAATGCCTAAATTATTTCTATGAGTTTCAAAAATATCTTTTGCCAATGCCTTTGTGAATATGTCAGCCAACTGGTCAATCGATTTACAATGCTCAACACGAACTTCACCATTGTTCACAAGTTCTCTTATGAAGTGATATCTGGTATCAATGTGCTTGCTTTTTTGGTGAAAAACATGGTTCTTGAATAGAGCGATTGTTGAATTGTTGTCACAATAAACTATGGTTGGTACTTCTTGTTTCTGTTGAAGACCTTCTAAAACTCTACGTAACTAGACTGCTTGACATGCTGCTGATGTCGCTGCTATATACTCTGCTTCTACTAATGAAAGTGTCACAATGGGCTGCTTCTTGGATGCCCATGAAATCACCCCTGATCCAAGATGAAAAACATGACCGGAAGTGCTCTTTCTGTCATTCAAACTTCCTGCAAAATCACTGTCAGTGAAACCTGTCAAAACATCATACTCAGTGCTTGAGAATAAAATTCCATTGCTTGAAGTCCCTGCAACATATCGTAAGATCCTTTTGCCAACTTGCTAATGTGAGTCTTTAGGAGACTCCATGAACCTCGAAATCAAGATGACAACAAACATAATATCAGGTCTCGTAGCTGTGAGATACATGAGAATTCCTACAAGTCTTTTAAACAATGTTGGATCTACATTGGGATTGCCATGTTCTTTGCTCAACTTAGTACCCGTTGCCACTAGTGTAGGTATTGTTTTTCAATTAAGCATTCTGAATCGCTTAAAAACTTCATTAGCATATTTATTTTGAGAGATAAATATACCTTTTTCTGACTGTTCTACTTCTAGGCCAAGAAAGAACCTCATCAATCTAAGGTCTGTCATCTCGAACTATTTCTTCATAGCTTCCTTGAACTCATCTACTGAGAGGTCACCAGCATACAAACAAACTATTAAAATCTGTCCTTGTTGATTTACCTTTGTGTAAAGTGTTGGTTTGCTGCTGCTTATGCTAAAACCATTTTTGATCAGATAAGAATCAATTCTGCTGTACCAAGATCTTGGAGCTTGCTTGAGCCCATATAGAGCTTTATTCAACTTGTAAACTTTCTCTTCATGTTCTTTTATTTCATACCCATGTGGCTGCTCCACATAAATTTCTTCTTCAAGAATTCCATTCAAGAATGCCGACTTGACATCCATCTGATACACTTTTGATTTTTTTTCTGTGCTGCAATTGCTAGGACTGCTCTTACTGTGTCCAATCTTGCCACTGGTGCAAAAGTTTCTCCAAAATCAATTCCTGGTTGTTGCAAGGAACCCTTTGCTACTAACCTTTCCTTGTACCTATCAATCTCACCTTTTTCATTGAGTTTGGTTTTATAAACCCACTTCACACCAATGGGTTTCTTATTCTTTGGCAGGTCAACTAGATCCCATGTATCATTTCTCTCAATAGAATCTATCTCTTCGTCCATAGCATTTACCCAATGCTCTTGTTTTACAGCCTCTTCATAAAACACATGTTCACTAGCAATAAAAACATAATTGGTATTTGCATCCAATTCATCATAAATATCTGCCAATATTCTAGTCTTTTTATTACTGTGATCACATTCATTACCTTATTGCGGACTTGATGCTTCACCTCGAACTGAGTTTCTAGGTGTTCTTTCTAGAGTATTTGCTACTGGTGAAGATGCTACTAGATCTTGTTGTCCAATCAACTCCTCTTCTTCTCCATCTTCTGGTTGGGGTATTGCAACTCCCACACCCTTGTCTATGGTTCCATTCCATGACTCTTCCTCCTTGAAAAAAACATCTCTGCTGAGGATAACCTTTTTGGTCATAGGGTTATACAGCTTGTAGGCTTTAGTTTGTTCATCGTATCCAAGAAATATACATTTCTCATTCTTGTCGTCTAGCTTTTTTCTTAGCTGTTTAGGAACATGAGCATAAGCAACACAATCAAATATTCTGAAATGAGAAACATTACAACTCATACTTGACCATGCTTCCTCTAGTACTCTTTTCTTCACAATTTTGGTGGGAGATCTGTTCATCACATGAACAGCACAAGCCACTGCGTCTCCCCAAAATTCATGAGACAAATTTCTTCCTTTCAGCATGCTCCTTGCCATATTCATGATGGTTCTATTCTTGCATTCTGCAATACCATTCTGCTGAGGTGTATATCTTGTAGTGAATTGCCTCTTGATTCCATGATGTTTGCAGTAATCATTAAATTCCTTTAACTCATACTCTTCCCCTCCATCTGATCTCAATACTTTGAGTTGATAACCACTCTGTTTTTCAACCAGAGCCCTAAATTCCTTGAACTTGCCAAAATTTTCAGACTTCTGGCGAAGGAAATACACCCAATTTTTTCCACTGAAATCATCAATAAATGTAAGAAAATAATAGCTTCCACCAATCGATTGAGTTTGCATTGGTCCAACTAGATCAGTATGAATAAGTTCTAAAGGTGCATGTGCCCTTCGAGACATACCTTTAAGAAAGCTATCCCTGTGCTGCTTTGCAAAAATGCAACACTCACAACTGCTTTCTGTCTCCTTCATAGGGGGTAATCCTTTTACCATCTCTTTCTGCTGCAAAAACTTGAGACCACCAAAGTGAAGATGTCCATATCTAAAATGCCATAACCAATAATCATCCATGCAAGTGGCTTTTTGAGCAAAAGAGGCTACCTTGCTGCTGCAATTCATGACTAGTGGATACATCCTGTTCCTAGTCACTTGTATTTTGATGATCAACTGTCGATTTGGGGGTTTGTTATAAATTTCACAGTCTGATCCATCAAAGACAAGTCTGTATTTCTTTTCAGTGAGTTGCCCAATGCTGAGCAGATTATGCTTCAATCCTGGAGCATAATATACATCTATAATTGTTTTTTGCTGGCCTTGTCTGGTCAGAATGTTGACCACTCCTTTGCCAAGAAATGGAACTACCTCATCCGTGCCAACTTTGACCTCTATCTTCACTAATTCATCTAGGTCTGCAATTAGACCTCTGTGTGTAGACATGTAAGAAATAACATATCATCTTTATTCTCAGAGGTATTAGTCACATTAGAATTATGATTTGCTTGATTAGACTTTTTCTTTCTACATTCATGAGCATTATGCCCAAATTTCTTGCAATAATAACACTGAATATTAGATTTATCTGACCTTTTTTTGTTGCAGTTTCCACCTTCATGGTTATGAAGGTGATCTTGATCTTCATTGCCATTATTTCGGCCACTTCTGCCTTGTCCTCTTGATCCTCCTCTGCCTCTTGAGAATGAGACATGTGTTTTGAAAGCATTCTCTAGAGAGGATTCTTCATTCCTGCTCATTCTGGATTCGTATGAAAGTATAGATCCGGTCAACTTGTCTATAGAGAGATTAATCAGATCCTTTGCTTCTTCAGTCGCTGAAACTTTCGACTCAAATTTGTGGGGTAGGGATCTCAGAACCCTTTCAACCACCCTTTGATCTCCGATCTTTTCACCATAGGTATTCAGCTGATTAACAATCCCCATGACTTTGGTCATGAAAGAATCTACTGAGTCTGATTCTTTCATCTTCAGATCTTCAAAGTCTCTTCTTAGTTTTTGGAGTGTAGCTGTTTGTACCTTACCAACACCCTGATAATTGGTCGCCAAGATATCCCATGCTGCTTTGGCATGTAAAGATGCTGATATCTTTGGAAATACGTTGTTATCCAAAGCGTTCATTATGAGATGTAGTGCCTTTGCATCCTTCTTCCTGTGTGCTTGCGAGACATCATTTTCTGCGTTTGAAAGGGCTTGAAAAGCTGTATCATCTACAGGTTCGGAATAGCCATGCACGACATATTCCCACGCATCTTCTAACCTAAGATAAACCGCCATCCTCGTGGCCCAAACATCATAGTCCTTTTTTGTTGTAAGAGGAGAAATCTGAGATTGATTGTTGGTGCTAGAAGCCATAGACGCTGCGGAGTCCTTCACTGGCCTTTTCAAAATAATCTCCTTCCTCTTTTTATTTTAAATAATGTCTCCCTCTTAAACAAAATTCTTACTCAAAGAATCTCGTAAAAGAAAACAACTTCGTGAAAGTAAAACAAAATTTCACTCTCATAAAATAATAAAGAAAATATCTGTCTAAAAAAAAAGTATCTTCTTCTCTTGCCCTAATTGCCATGGGTCTGCACTAACTACCGCACTTTGGCCTATAGGGAGGCCGCGGTAATTCCCAATTATTATTTTTTATAATTTCAAAAAAAAAAATTGTGTGAAAATTCCTCAAAAAACTTACAAATTCTTCAAAGCTACGGCTTTCGCTTCTCCGGAAATTTATGCTACCAATTTGATCTTCTCCTAAGCATACCAAAGTGAAGGTTGGAGGCAGCAAATAAACAAAGATAATGCGGATACCAAAGTGAAGGTTGGAGGCAGAAAATAAACAAAGATAATGCGGATACCAAAGTGAAGGTTGGAGGTAGAAAATAAACAAAGATAATGCAGAATGAGCTACGACTCTTCAATTTTTATTCATAAACCAAGATCAACTGATGTAATACAAACAATAATGTAATGTGTATTTAAACACTTATGGAAAACCCTAAAAGCTCTAACCTAGCTTTTGGATGCATGCAAAGCATGTTGTTGCATTTATTAACTGAATGTCAAGAATATAAACTAATGTTAATTGAAGTAATTACTATTTCTAACAAAGCAAATCTCCGACACATCTACCTTTCCAAACCGTCGGGTATATTTTCCAATACGGAGTTGATGGTTATCAAGGAATGGGAAGATAGAAAACAAAGCATCCTTCTTCATTAAGAAAAAACCCGGTGAATCAATAGCAGGGTAAATTGGATTAACCTTGGTGATAAAAATACAGCTTTCTTTCATAGCTACATTGATTGCAGAAGGAATTATAATTCCATATGGGAGCTGAGAAATGTCGAGGGCGTGTTTTTTAAAAATCAACTCGAGTTAGAAGAAGGTGCAAAGGACCACTTCCAAAGCTGTGATGGTGCCACGGTTCTGCTTATCGAGATGGAGTTGTTGCAAAGGTACCCTAAATATTTCAATCCCGAGGACAGTCAGAAAATCATTGAGCCAATGACTTTACATGAGATTGCGGATACCCTTAAATGCTTCGAGAAATATAAGAGCCCTGTACTTGATGGTTGGTCGATCAAATTCTATATTGCATTTTTTTTAGCTTCTTGAGGCAGTGGAAGAGTCCAGACTCTCAGGAAAAATCCCAGGTGTGGCAAACGCAACGTTTCTGGTGCTCATTCCAAAAAAGGCTCGCCCGAAAACCTTTGACGATTATTGTCCTATCTCCCTGTGTAATATGGTTTACAATCTTGTTGTTAAATTTTCTGAAATTTACTTCAATATGATCTAGGATCTTAACTGAGAGAACAACATGTACAGCATATCTACAGCATATCAATCATGGAGACAATAATGCAAGCACACAAGAGACACAAAGATTTACTTGGGGAAAACCATAAAGGTGAAAAACCCCAATAACTTTCTCAGAGATAGATAGAGCAATGATACAACCAACCATAAGAGATAGACACAACCTAGCAGCAAATCCTCCTCCTCCATAAATGCGCCACTCCTCCTTGAGTGCATGTGTGAGAAAATGAGTGAAAAAAAAAAAAGAGTGCCTCCCGCACTCTATTTATACTTGACTTGACTTGCCTTTTTACCTAACTCATGTAGGCTCGAACTTAACCACATAACATAATGCTGACTGGGCCGAACCCCAATAGGGTGGTCTAATAACCCTTTGACCCACATGGCCGACCCCCGATAGGGTGGTCTAATAACCCTTCGACCCACATGACTTATACAGGGCCGACCCCAACAAGGTGGTCTAATAACCCATCAAGTATAAGTTACGACACTTACAATATAAATAACGACACTTCCTTATAGAGGAATAATACCATCTCTATAGGAATACAATATACATATATGTGAAATACATTCCGAAGTTACATATACATCAACACTTGTCACTAAAATCATAACAAATCGCTTGAAACCGGTCCTATCTAAGTTCTTGTCAAATGAACAATTTGGGTTCTTGAGCAATTGCCAAATCTTTGATGCGGTGGGCATTGCTCAAGAATGCATGCATTCTATTAAGACCAAGAAATTGAAAGCTACAATCCTCAATGTTAACCTCTTAAAAGTGTATGGCAGATTTGATTGGGAGTTCCTAAGATTAATGCTTTTGCATATCAGTCTTTCCTTTGCAGCTACCAATTGGATCATGGGTTGCGTGACAACTGCTTCTTTTGTAGTCTTGGTCAATGGGACGCCCTCTCCATTTTTTAAAAGTACGGGGACTGTGTCAAGGCTTCCCATTGTCCCCCTGGCTTTTCCTACTCATGGTAGAAGGCCTCAACTTACTTATCCACAGAGCTCGTTAGGAGGGTCGTATATCCGGCATCCAGGTTGCAGAAGGGTGCAATATTACTCACTTGTAGTCCGTCGATGACGTTCTGCTGTTTGGAAAAGTTATAACAAGGGAATGGAATTAATTCAAAACTTTCATTGACACTTTCTTAGAAGCTGCGGGTCTCATTCCCAATGTGGAGAAATCGGTTTTTTAAACAGCTGGCAACCTGGCACTGATTAACCTTTCGATCAATATCTGAATCAAATTCTTCCATGTCCTACGGAACCTTTAGATACCGGTTTGAAATATTTAGGCTTCAGCTTGAAACCTAATAACTATATAAATAAGGACTGGAAGTGGATGTTAGAGAAAGTGGAAAAGCGATGCCTGATTGGGTCGCTAAGCTTAATCAAAGATTGGCTAAGATGGAAACCAGGAAATGGACGGGACATAAAAATAGGCCTTGATCCCATAATTGGAGGTTCAAATTTCTGCTTTCTCTCAAATGCTCTTACCAGTAATATTCATAGCCTCGGTATCATATGCTTAGCCCAAGTTTATGACTGGCAGTCCAGAGAGGAACGCAGGTGGTGGTCGGCTCAAATATTAAATCTACCGAGGCTTCTCCATGGAGAATGTAATTGTTTTTTCCATTGCATTGCTGGTATGGGGATCCAAGTCACGAACAGGCCATATGATTTACTTTGGTCTTTGAATTCAGAGACTGGTGGAGTTATAGTCAGGGAGGCATACTCGGCGATTATGGAGAAAAAATCGATGATGAGTTGAAATGGTGGCATCCACTGCTTTGGAAATGGTCTGGTCCACTTAGATCTAAATGTTTATTTTGGCTGCTCATGGCGAACAAAGTGATAACCTGGGAAAACCTTCTTAAGCGAGGTGGTAGGGACCAAGGCTTTGTGTTTTTTGCTAAAAAGACATTGAAACCAGGACACATTTATTCATCACATGCCCGGTAACTCAGCCCGTTTGGCTACGTGTATCTCTGGATTTAAAGTTAACAAATTGTTGGCATGAGGATTATGTGAAACTCTGCATGAAATCCTGGTTATCTTTTAATAAAGGTCATGCTTTTACCCCGACTCACATTTGTTGGATGTTGTGGAAACAAAGGAATCTTATAATCTTGAAAATCAATCCCTCAGTCTATTTTATATTATGAAAGCCATTTTTCGGGATTGCGTTGATTTTAAAATTGATACACAACCTCGTCAAAGAGATATTCTTCTTGTACAATTTGACTCCTGGCCTTAAGGGATGTTTGACGGGGCATCTTAGGACTCGAGCAATCTCTCGGGAGTGGGGTTCATCCTGTTCTTATCTAGAGCACATTTTATCCGTGGATGGTTGGGATGTGGCTCAGGTTCTAACATGCGCAGTGAGCTCTTGGCTCTAACAACACTGCTTTTCTTTTCAAAGTCCAGGCATATTGATTCCTTGACAGTGTATGGAGATTCTAATGTTATCATTGAGTGGGCACAAGGAAAAGCGAAGTTGCATGCCCTGTTACTCGAGTGGTGAAACTACGATTCGGGAAACTGCAGGAAACTTTCTGCATCCTCTCTTTTCATCATTTTTCTGGGAGCTTAATGCCGAAGCAGACTCCTTGTCCAAGCATGCTTTGAATGCATCGGAGGGCATCATCCAGTTTGAGGAGATTCTTTATAGTGTTATCTCTCCCGATTTTGTCTCTCTTTTGGCTCGGATTTCTCTTCTTGATATGGTTTGTACTTGATACCGCCTCGTTGTCCTCTGTATTTGTCATCTGATCTCTTTCTGATGATGTCTAGGGGAGAGTTGTCTATTGTTGAACAGGGACCAGTAGTTGACATAGTACTGGTCCCACATAACCACCATATCTTGACACAAATAAACCCATAAATTAAACACACACATTCCATATTAAGTGCAAAAAATATTTAAATTATGTCCAAAAATTGCCCATTAACTGACTGGGCCAATAGCTGTCAATAAATAGTCTTTATATGACAAACTGTACAAAACATCTTGTCCCAACAAAGTACAGATCTGCTCAAATATCCAGAAGTACATAAATAGCTAAATAACCCAACTCGTTTTTGCCACCTACTGCAAGGTACCTATCAAAGGAGGATCCACGAATATCTAATGGAGCCTAAATATCCCAGCATTCATTGAAACCTGTTCAAACATTCATTGATACCTGTTCAAGCATCAGAAAATATAGTGTCATCCATAACTGCAAGATTGTTCAACATTCCAACCCTCTGTATTCAATAAATGACACCTACCCATTAAATGCACCCATTAAACAGATGGAAGCACACAGATCATGAAACAGATGAAGGCACAGGGATCCACAATGACAAGCTCCCAACCATTGGATCACTTTCAAATCAATCCACAACACACATTGAAATTTGAGAGATTGCAATCCATGTGAAACCTTCTTACCAACCCAATTCAATAGCAAACAACTATAAATGAACCACAACCCTTATGAAGATGCATTTCATAAATTCGACCTGCAGAGTGTGTGCACAGTTGCATTTCAGAAATTTGAACAACAGAGTGTGTGCACAGTGGAGGCATACCAGCAGAAGTGTGTGCACAGTGGAGGCAGGTTACTGTTACTGTGATTTAAGTTTCTGTTTATGTTATTTCCAGTTATGTTATTCATGTTAATTATGTTTCTGTTATTCATATTATTTATGTTATTTATGTTTCCACTTATGTTATTTATGTTATTTATGTTTCCACTTATGTTATTTATGTTTATGTTTCTGTTATTTACATTTCTGTTATAATCAACTTCCAGTTTCTTCTACATAACCAGCCTCCCTTCTAAATGTGCAGGTTGTTGTAGGCATGGCAAGAGTCAGCAATGCAAGGAGAACAAGTCGTCGACTGAGTAGGGGTGCCCAGCTACGCTGCACCTCATCGGATGAGGAGAGGCCCAATGATACAAATGCCAACAATGCTCCCAGCAATGTTGTTGAGAATGACAATGTGGTGGAAGAGGACATTGTTGTCCCACCACCAACCACACAGTCACTTCCAACCACAGTTCAAGGAACAAGTTTAGTCACCAAAATTAGTGCAATAAGAGGTTGGACAAAAGAAGACATGCTAGCTGCTATTGATGATATAGAGTTCAATGGATATTCCATTCGTGCTGCTGCTAAAAAACATGGAGTTGCTACCTCTTCAGTACATTATTGGATAAATGGACTCACACATACAAAGCGCAGAGGGCCTGTTACAGTTATGAGTGAAGAGGAGGAGGCCGAGGTGGTTCAGTGGTGTAAGGAGATGGCTGAAATGGGACATGGGCTAGAGCTGATACAGCTAAAATCCACAGTAGCTCAAATCTGTCAAGGGAGGCCAAACACCTTCAAAGATGGGTTTCCTGGTAAGTCATGGTGGTTTGGGTTTAAAAAAAGGCATCCAGACCTTGTGTTGCGTACAGCTGAGGGCCTAGATAGAGACAGGGCTCTCAATCTACGCCCTGCAATTCTGACTAAGTTCTATGCCACCCTTTCTAGTGCATATGAGAACCATGGGTATGCTCCAGACCATATATGGAACTGTGATGAAACAGGTTTACAGGCAAGAAGGAACTGTGGCATGCGTGTAATTGCCAAGAGAGGGAGTCGTAATGTGCCAAAGATTTTTCCTAGGAGCAGGGAGTGGATCACTATTCTATGTTGTGTCAATGCAATTGGTGCTTCAATCCCAGGATTTTATCTATTTAAAGGTAAAACTCAACTCAAAAACTATATACAGAATTGTGAACCAGGTGCATGCATGGCTGCACATCCCCATGCTTGGATGACCAAAGAACTCTTTTTGAACTGGCTTACTCACTTTGCTGCATCTATACCAGGCGGTGTCTCACCTGTAAATAGACACCTGCTGGTTTTAGATGGTCATGGAAGCCACATTGCTGTGCAAACAATCGAGGAGGCTAACAATTTGGGCATCGACCTGTTGACACTGCCTGCTCATACCACTCACAGATTGCAACCCTTAGATTTCAGTGTGTTCGGGCCTTTCAAGAACTATTTCAGGGGTGAGCGAGCTTCATGGATGGCACAGAATCCAGGGGTGGAGGTAAAAAGGTTTGAGCTAGCCGAGCTTGCAAGTAAAGCCTTTAAAAGGGCTCTCACACCTTCGAATATCAAGGCTGGGTTTAGGAGGACTGGAATATGGCCACTGAATTCTGAGGCTCTCATGCATGATGCTAGTTGTAGCCTGGGATTTGATCTGAATGGTCAGGATGAAGGGGATGTCCAAGCACATGTTGCTGGCCAAGAAGATGTGGAGGTAGAGGAAGACATTGCTGCTGCTGATCATATGATATCCCTCTCTCAAGGAGAACCATACTGTGGTGATGAAGAAGAACAGGTAAGTGAAACACAGTATAACAATGAACCAATTGACAGTAACATGGAGGTACATACACCAACTGAGACAGCTGCAAATTCTGCTTCTAATCTTCTTAATGTCTCTATGCAATAAATAGTTGCAACTTCTGCTTCTGTTCATGTCAATGAAAACGTTGACCATGCACCAGGAAGCAACAATGGAGAATTGACTTTGCCAAGCCAGGTTA
This sequence comes from Larix kaempferi, assembly GCA_027924585.1. Classification (NCBI taxonomy): domain Eukaryota; kingdom Viridiplantae; phylum Streptophyta; class Pinopsida; order Pinales; family Pinaceae; genus Larix; species Larix kaempferi. Next base: position 7,821,593 of record BSBM01001313.1, read on the forward strand.
CCCCACAATCATGGCTGGTAGAAGCCATGATGAATTTGGACAAAAATATTGTGTCAAGGACAAATGAAGAAAGCATGAACATGCCTTCACAGCCCAGAGAATTGGAAGAAGAAATTGTTCATTATTTTGTGGACAATGGAAACCTGGTAGAAGATAGTGTCCACAACGAGGTTCCAGCTGAAGAGGACAATATGGTTCAGATAGAGCAGGAGAACATTGACCCAAATATTGAGAGGCAAGAGTCAAGCAAGGAGCAACAAGTGTCAAAGAAGAGCCAGTTGCTTGGTCGGTTTCTAAAGCTACCGGTAGAGAGAGTGTCAGCAAAAAGAAGGGAAATTTACAGCAGACAATCTTCGTCTATGCCGAAGTTCACAGTTACTCAGATCAGAGGACTATATAAAACTATTGGTTGAGTCTGAGCATAGGAAACTTGAACTCCAGGATTTAAAGCAGAAAAAGAGGAACTTAGCTAAAGAAAAGAAGGCTGCAAGGATTGCTGCAGCAGAAATTCGAGCACAGGAGAGGCTTGACAGAGAGAAAGAAAGACAAGAAAAGGCTCATCAAAAACAAATGGCAAGGCATGAAAAGGAATTGAGAAAGGCTCAACAATTGCTTCAAAAAGAACAAGGGGTGGCAAAAAGTTCTTCCATTGATACAAACATAGTGGAGGGGAGTAGGATGATGCCAAACACATTGGAACATCTTGCAGATAATACTCCATGTTTCCAAGACCTCCTAAACATCCAAGTCCCCCGCTATCAACAAGTGGGCATGCCCACTTTATTCCCTCCTACCAGTGCAGGTGTCAGACAGATGTATGAATATCGGGGGGCTCAAACCAATGCAGGGGTTAGTAGCACTAGTGTCCACTGTGGCTACTCAATTCCTCCATGGCTGCAAGAAGCAAATTGGATAACATATGGAGGCAACCAGCCACAACCTAATTAGCCATTGCTAGGTATGCCAACCAACCTGGCTCAAGCAAGAAACTCAACATGCTTGGGAAGTGAAGATCTTGGACGACATCAAGCATAGGAGTGTCATGTAGGGATGCCAATTTTTTTGTTGTGACCACATTGCATTGTGGATTTTGTAATCACTGGGTCTAACTACTGCAACATGGCCATTTTGTATACAATCCTATACATTTTTGGGTATAATCCTAGGTCATATCGTTCCCTGATGTTTGCGGCATTGTAATCAGGGGTTTATCATAAGGTTTAATATACAATTTCATCATTTCAAAAGCAAGCTGTAATGTACTCTGATTAAACATTTCATTAACATTTTTTAGGGATTATGAATTTAGTTTGTTGTTGGTTTATGTTGCAATTTATGTTTGGGCTGAATTATTGAAGGTTCTAGGGTTTATGCACCTACAACCCAAAAAACTTATTGTCATCACTACCATTATGAAAGACCAACACATACACACCAAAATGATTAATCATCATTATTGATGGAATCAAAATATCTTCTACAACCAAACAAACATTGTTGTATTTCTATATAAGGGAGGGATGCCAGTTGTTGGACACCCCATGTGGCTCCCTCCCCCATGCCACGCTGGAGAGTCGACACGAACGCATCCCGGGCCCAGATGGCACCGCCACTTGTCGTGGTGGGTGGTATAATTAAAGCGGTCTCTATGGCACACTTTTTTCCGCTTTTCCAGCGCTTTTCCGGCAAACTCTCCTTCCTCCCGTGTATTGTTGCTCGGGCCCTGTCTGTGAACACTCCGCCACCCCACTTCCTGTTCACGCCCGCTTTGGTTCTGCACCAGCCCCACTCAGGTTCTGCACCATGGGTGCTCTCGTTCTGCCGGTATCCGGCTGAATTATTGAAGGTTCTAGGGTTTATGCTGCAGCAGGGTCCATGGCTTATGTTGCAGTAGTATGGGATTACAACCATATGCCCAACCATTGCAATCATAGTTTGTTGCTGGTTTATGTTGCAATCATAGTTTGGCCTGAATTATCTATCTTCTATGGTGTATGTTGCAGCCGGGTTTGTAATTTTTTTAGGGTTTATGAATTTAGTTTGTTGTTTGTTAATGTTGCAATCATAGTTTCGGTCGAATTTTGGAAGGCTCTATGGTTAATGTTGCAGCAACGTTTATAAAACCCTAACCACAGAACCTTAATTACAAAGGGTAGTGTTTAATTTTTTATAGGGTGTATGAATTAGGGTTTTGTAATTAAGGTTCTGTGGTTAATGTGGCAAGGTCCTTGACCCCTATATTTTCCTTAAACTAGCAGCTAGGAATGGGGTTGAACCATTGCATGGGTGTGATACCCATCCATTCGATGCTAACTGTACTGCAACATGGTGCCTATCTCTCTCCTATTATTAAAATGCTTCTATAAGGAATGTTCCATGGAGGGCTGTCATGCATGACTTATTACAACTTAATACAGTATCATACTAATCAACATAACAGGCCTAAATTAGATCATACAACAGCAGATAAGATGCAACAGATCACTTCATGTTAATAGGTAAAAGTAAAAACTGCATCATACACTTATAATTTAACAATAGCATGCAACTTGTAAACTGCAATAACAACAGCAGATGATAAGGTGGAGCAGATCGCTTGTAAAATGCATCAACAATAGCCAATTTGGCAAACTTGCTGATATCAAAAACTGAATTATGGGTATTCTTCCAATTAGATGAGACAATGGAGAAGTCATTGTTGTCAACTTCCATCCATCCCCTATATGATGCAGTTTTGCCTTTTAACTATTACCATTCCACTGCGACAAAAACCAACAACATAAACCAACAACAAACTAAATTCATAAACCAGATAAAATTTAGGGACACTGCTGCAACATAAACCAGCAACAAACCAAAATCATAAACCATAGAGCCTTCAATAATTCAGCCCAAACTATGATGCAACATTAACAGACAACAAACTAAATTCATAAACACTAGTTCAAATTACAAACCCGACTGCAACATAAACCATAGAAGATAGATAATTCAGGCCAAACTATGATTGCAACATAAACCAGCAACAAACTAAAATCATAAACCCCAAAAAAATTACAAACCCTGCTACAACATAAGGCAGCATAGACCATAGAACCTTCAATATTTCAACCGAAACTATGATTGCAACATAAACTAGCAACAAACGAAATCCAGAAACCCCAATAAAATTATAAACACTGCTGCAACATTAATCATAGAGCCTTCATTAATTCGGCAGAAACTATGATTGCAACATTAACATCACAACAAACTAAATTCATAAACCCTAAAACAATTACAAACCCGGCTGCAACATAAACCATAGAAGATAGAAAATTCAGGCCAAACTATGATTGCAACATAAACCAGCAACAAACTAAAATCATAAACCCCAAAAAAATTACAAACCCTATTACAACATAAGGCAACATAAACCAGCAACAAACGAAATTCAAAAACCCAAATAAAATTATAAACACTGCTGCAACATTAACCATAGAGCCTTCAATAATTCAGCCGAAACAAATACATAAACCCTAAAAAATTTGCAAACCCTGCTGCAACACAGACCATAGAACCTGCTGCAACACAAACCATAGAACCTGCAATAATTCTTCCCAAACTATGATTGCAACATTAACCACAGAACCTTAATTACAAAACCCTAATTCATACCCCTATAAAAATTGAAACGCAGCTTCAACATTAACCACAGAACCTTAATTACAAAACCCTAATTCATACACCCTAAAAAAAATTGAAACGCAGCTTCAACATTAACCACAGAACCTTAATTACAAAACCCTAATTCATACACCCTATAAAAATTGAAACGCAGCTTCAACATTAACCACAGGACCTTAATTACAAAACCCTAATTCATACACCCTATAAAAATTGAAACGCAGCTTCAACATTAACCACAGGACCTTAATTACAAAACCCTAATTCATACACCCTATAAAAATTGAAACGCAGCTTCAACATTAACCACTGAACCTTAATTACAAAACCCTAATTCATACACCCTATAAAAATTGAAACGCAGCTTCAACATTAACCACAGGACCTTAATTACAAAACCCTAATTCATACACCCTATAAAAATTGAAACGCAGCTTCAACATTAACCACTGAACCTTAATTACAAAACCCTAATTCATACACCCTATAAAAATTGAAAAGCAGCTTCAACATTAACCACAGGACCTTAATTACAAAACCCTAATTCATACACCCTATAAAAATTGAAACGCAGCTTCAACATTAACCACTGAACCTTAATTACAAAACCCTAATTCATACACCCTATAAAAATTGAAACGCAGCTTCACCATTAACCACTGAACCTTAATTACAAAACCCTAATTCATACACCCTATAAAAATTGAAACGCAGCTTCAACATTAACCACAGAACCTTAATTACAAAACCATAATTCATACACCCTATAAAAATTGAAACGCAGCTTCAACATTAACCACTGAACCTTAATTACAAAACCCTAATTCATACACCCTATAAAAATTGAAACGCAGCTTCAACATTAACCACAGAACCTTAATTACAAAACCCTAATTCATACACCCTGTAAAAATTGAAACGCAGCTTCAACATTAACCACAGAACCTTAATTACAAAACCCTAATTCATACACCCTGTAAAAATTGAAACGCAGCTTCAACATTAACCACTGAACCTTAATTACAAAACCCTAATTCATACACCCTGTAAAAATTGAAACGCAGCTTCAACATTAACCACAGAACCTTAATTACAAAACCCTAATTCATACACCCTGTAAAAATTGAAACGCAGCTTCAACATTAACCACAGAACCTTAATTACAAAACCCTAATTCATACACCCTGTAAAAATTTAAATGCAGCTTCAACATTAACCACTGAACCTTAATTACAAAACCCTAATTCATACACCCTAAAAAAATTTAAACGCAGCTTCAACATTAACCACTGAACCTTAATTACAGAACCCTAATTCATACACCCTAAAAAAAATTAAACGTAGCTTCAACATTAACCATAGAACCTTAATTACAAAACCCTAATTCATACACCCGTCCAAAAATTTAAATGCAGCTTCAACATTAACCACAGAACCTTAATTACAAAACCCTGCTGCAGCATAAACGAAATGCATTTCACCATTGCCACAAATGCAACGTAAACCCACCATACACAATTCAAAGTGCGAGCAGGAGGGCACCAAACCAATTCACCAACAGAAATGCACAAATTCACAACCCAGAAAACCAGAATTTAACCTTTAAAAGCAGCAGAAATGGTCCACGAAATCCCTAGAAGGTTGAGAGTGTTGACAAACACTGCAGGGAATGGCTGGTAGGAAACCTACCACCGAAACCGAAGAAGCGTGAAGGGACGAGCCACCGCCGCAAGCAGGAACAGCCAACGCCACCGCCGTGAGCAGGAACAGCCAACGCCGCCGCCGTGAGAAGGAACAGCCAACGCCACCGCCGTGAGCAGGAATAGCCTGATGGAAGCCACCATCGCCACCAGCGAAACCAGCCGAGCGGCAACCCAACGACACTACCACCGAACCGATGAAAACCTCCAACGGGGTCCGCCGCAGACAACTTCGAGGGCCTGTGGTGCGCTATGGCCATGGAGCGAGGGTCAACGTCGGGCGAGCTAGCGGACAGAACACACAGCAGCAGCGAACGCCATTCGTCGGGGGTAAGGCAACAAGCGCCCGCCATATAACAGTAGCACGTGACGACACCGGCAGAACGAGAGTGCCCATGGTGCAGAACCAGAGCGGGGGTGGTGCAGAACCAGACCGGGGGTGGTGCAGAACCAGACCAAGCGTGAACGAGAACTGGGGTGGCGGAGCGTTCACAGACAGGGCCCGAGCAACAATACACGGGAGGATGGAGAGTGTGCGGGAAAAGCGCCGGAAAAGCGGGAAAAAGCGTGCCATAAAGGCAGCTTTAATTATAGCACCCACCACGACAGGTGGCGGTGCCATCTGGGCCCGGGCTGCGGTCGTGTCGACTCTCCAGCGTGGCATGGGGGAGGGAGCCACGTGGGGTGTCCAACAACTGGCATCCCTCCCCTACATGTTTCTCTTTAATTCTGTTTATTTATGTATAGTTGGGTACACATCAATACAAGCATAGTACTTTCTCTGGTGAAAAAAAAGAAAAACAATATTTTAATGTTGGACGTGCAAACCACGAAATGGGGAAGTAAAGATTTGCTTTGGAGAAGATAAAGGTGAAAAATTAATATTCATGGAGAGTGACCTTCAATGTAACTTGAATACGCTCCTAATAAAAGCTCTTTCCTTAACGGATGATGTATCTCATAAGCAATCGAAAAACAAATACTTAACGCTTTGGCTCACTTGTTGATGTAGAAATATCTTAGAGACAATTTTTGGGCTAAGTGCATAGAGGACATGGATGGTCCCCGTGTCTTTTCATATGTGCATGTATATGAGGACTATAGGAGTAGGAAGGAGAGAATATTCCACATGGGGGGTGATGACTTTCTTTAGAATAGGGGTTGAATACATTGTACATCCTTGTTGTATTGAAAGCATGTAAAAACCTACAAAATATAGAAGTGTTACGCACAAAACACTTGTAATAGTCGTCAAAGAAAACCTGAATAGGAAATCCAGAAGAATAATATAATAGACGGCTTGCCGGAACCGGCCCCTTTTGCGTTCATTGTCGGATAGTTGGTGCGTAAGAGGGTAAAACAGAACGATGGAGGTGCTCCCTGATTCCAGGATAAATAAGTCTCACCAGCCAGTCAATCATCTATTGTTAGAGCTATCAAATAGATAATTATTTGTTGTAGGCATGGGTGGTTCTTATATTCGATCATCGATTGTTAGAGATATCAAATAGATAATTATTTGTTGTAGGCATGGGTGGTGCTTATTCAACGAATTATGACATATGCTTTAGGGGGATTGGAATATGGGATAACTAAAATGACTTGTTTTTTTCCACCAGCTCTTCCACAAAACCACTTCTACTCCAGATGCTGTCGCTATCCTCTATCCCATCGCCTGGCCTGGCATCTTGGTATCTACATCAAATCATGCCTTTAGTGCAGCCGGAGTATCCATTATGGAAAATTCGTCTCTTTCAAGTTGGCGTCACCCGAGGATCCATTATGAAAAGTTTAACATTCTCACCAACCTCACCATCCCTCCAGAGTTCATTCAAAACAAATTTACCAGCTGCACATTCCTCTGTGCTCTACATCTCTAAGAATTCTTATTCCACTACTCAATGTTAGAGATAATTACTCCCTGATGACATCAGTTAGATGCTCAGTTCCTAACAAGCAGTTAGATGAATCTTAGTTAGAACTAAGACATAGTTGCATTTAGTCATATGCAACAGTCAGTTAAGTCTAAGTTAAAGAGTCTAAGTTTAGCATGTAATACTTCTATATATTCAGGCCTTCGGGTCCATTGTAACTATGAAGTTTTATGTGAATAGAAAGCCGCAGCTTGTTCCTTAAAATTAATCATGGTATCAGAGCTTGATTAAGTCTTTTGGAGAGCATATTGATCGTAAAGCAGATCCAAGTGTGTTGTATTCTTCCATAGCGAAGAGGGATTCTTCCATAGCGAAGAAGGTAGAGATCATTGGATCCAAGCCAAAATCTTTCACCAATCAAGTGAAAGAATTGATCCAAGAAATTGGACAGAGATCTGGGTTCGAGTCTATTGCACAAGACTGAAATCGACCCGAGAAAGCTTTTAGATCCTCAGACCTGAAGCAAATTCGTGAAGATATGCCCAGCCAATAAGAGAGATTGCTGGAGCAGTGAAGAAACTCCCACCGCAATTGGAGAGTGTGAAGAAGGAAGCCAAGCTTCTGTGTTGAAAGGAGGTGCCATCTATATGTTCATTGAAAAAGAGCAGATCCGCTTGCAAATTCTGAAGCGGTTGCGACCAGAGCTGAAAGATCCGTGAAGAGATAGTTGTCTAGAGGATCGGTTCCAAATCCACCAGAGGTGAAATCGCTGCTAGAGAATCCGCAGAGGAAGATGATTGCAGCGTTGGAGAAGCTTTCCATGTGAAGAAATCTGCGAGAGACTGTTCGCGTGAAGGGAAGCAATCCATGTTGAATCTGATCTGCCTGAGGAAATTTGCATGCGCCTGAGGAAAGTGCTGTCCATCTGTTAATGGTAGATCCGCAAGGAGAAAGTAATTTGTGTGAAGAAAGCAGCTAGCCAGCGGTTTAGTTGTGAAGAAAAGGTTTTAAGTGTGAAAATCCGTGTGAAGAGATCCACGGTTCAGCAAATCTTTGGAGAAAGACCTTGCTGAGATCAAAGAATCGGCCGAGGAAGAGGCACACGCTGTTGTGAAGAAAGAATGTTCGCGTCCATGGAGAATGAATGGAAATCCACCAGCGTTTAAAATCATTGGTCAGTAGTCCGTGGAGAAAATCCTGTGAAGAATAGTTGTCCAAAAAATCAAGCCGTGAAGATCCCAAGAAAAATCGTGAAGATAAACCAGCCACCGGCCATGTGGTGTTGAAGAAAGGGCCTTTCACCAGTAGTGTAGAAGGGAGTCGATCTGTGTCTGCCAATTCTGCCAGCAGTGAATAGATCTTGGAGAAGATTGTCGTTGAATAGAAGACTGTCTGCATGTAATTATGCATGAGAAGGGAAGCCACCAGCAGTTAGTTGACCAGGATGTTCAAGAAGAAGGTAACTCTGTCTGCTTGAAGGAGCCATGAGCCGTGAAGAGAACCGACCTTGGAGGAGGAATTAAAAAATAAGAAGGCAATCGTGAGCTAATTTGCCCATTGATCAAACCATCCAAGCCATGAAGTCAACAAAGCCATGAAATCAGCGTGAAAAGACCACCATTTTGGAATTCACCAGGCAAAAAGGTAACTTAATTCACGGTAAGTTTATAAGAAAGGAGATCTTTGTGTTAGAGATTATTCATGGGTATTTTAAAATGTTGAGTGGAAAAGAAAAAAAAAAAGATAAGTGGAAAAGAAAGTGAATGGTTTGACGTTTTATTTAAAATGAGAAATTATTGTTCAAGTTGAAAGAAAGAGCATAGATCTTTTGAGATTTTGCATTAAGGGGGCACCAAGCAAACCTTATATTTTTTTTAGGGGGCGATAAGGAAGAAATGATGAGGACTCAAGAGAAGGAGGCCATAGTCCTCAGTGAGCCTCGGCAGAAGGCAAATACACAAGTTGATAACCTCTTAGCAACAGAAGATGAAGAACTTGAACCAGAGTATGATGGTGATCACCATTCTTATGAAGAAAGAGTGATAGTGCTACAACAAAAGAAGCTCATTAATGAGTTGTTGTTTGGAATGGTAACCCTACTTGAAAATGCCGATCAAGTGGATGATGTCTTTGTAGCAGTAGCAACTGAGGAGGACGAAGCTAAAGTAACAAGTTTCAAAGAAGATTTGGCATTCATTGAGGATTGGCTTGCAAAGCCAAAAGAAGTTGTAGATGACAACTTACATTCTATAGTAGCAGAATCTGAAGAAGAAGCAAGATATGCTATGTACCCAATTGAAAAGCTGGAGGAAGAAACATGCAACAAGTATTTTGCAGGAAGCATTGAAGATGTTGTAGATCACCGGTTTTTCAACGAGAGCCATGGAAAAAAGAAAAATCCATGCAATAACAAGAAGAGATATCCAGAGTTTAAAGTCTGGAGCACAAAGAAGAAGAAAAACATTGAAAGCTTCAAAGTTTGGAGCAGAAAGTACGAGAAGAGGCTACATCAACACATTGCAACAAAGAAAGTCAAAATAAAGATGTTTTGTAAGCCTAGCTGAGACATAGACCAGCGGGCAATCTTTTTTTGATGAAATTCCTTAGAGGGAGTATGTTTTAGATGCAATTAGATAGTATGTTTAGCGATTGTAATTAAGGGAGAGTGTTAGAGATAATTACTCCCTGATGACATCAGTTAGATGCTCAGTTCCTAACAAGCAGTTAGATGAATCTTAGTTAGAACTAAGACACAGTTGCATTTAGTCACATGCAATAGTCAGTTAAGTCTAAGTTAAAGAGTCTAAGTTTAGCATGTAATACTTCTATATATTCAGGCCTTCGGGTCCATTGTAACTATGAAGTTTTATGTGAATAGAAAGCCGCAGCTTGTTCCTTAAAATTCATCACTCAAGAAACACCATCTCCAGCATCGTGGTTTTCCCATTTTCATCGTGGTTTTCAAGAAACACCATCTCAGTTGGAGTGCAGTATCCTAAGGTAGCAGCGGTCAGTTGGACTGGGAGCTCTGTTGGACTGCAGTATCCTTGGTTAGATTGGAGGAATCTGCGTTCTTCCTTTAAGGTAAGATGCATAATGCATTCTCTCCCTCCATACCCTGCGTCCATTTGTGTTTTTTCGCTTGATTAGTTGGGATACTCCACTCCAAAGGAAGTCGCATTCTTCCTTTTCTTTTCGCTTGATTAGTTTTTTGTGCTTCATTTCAAACACCGTGAAAACACTGGACGGGCTCAGAATCGTATCTACAAAAATGAAAAATTCACAACTATATCAGAAAACGGAGAAATAATAGAATGATGTCTAAGCTCTAATATATATAGATAAAACTAATATAGATCCATCTTAAACCTGTATCTATCAAGCACCTAGAGGAATCCAATTTCTTGAGGTGTATTTTTAAAAAAAAAATTTAAACTCAAGAAATTTGATCTCTCTTGATTGATAGATCGAGGTTTAAGTTTTAAGTTTTTATTTTATAAATGAACATCTATTTTTTAATTACTTTTCATAATATTTTATTTTATGGACCAACATGGATTTTTTTTCCATAGCTTTTTATTTTATGAGCCGACATGAATTTTTTTAATTATTTTGTTAGTAACAAACGTTACATCACATACTTTACAACATCTCCCCCATACTGGGCTATGCAATGATTTATGATGTTATAGTATTGATGTAATTTATCTTTAAAATGTCTCAAGTTTTGCTTGTTTATACATTTTTATGTTTTGATTGTTTATACATAGGTCAGTGTAAACTCACATGTATCTACATGTACTTCATTTTTTTGTTCATAATTTTCAAACTAAACTATGACAACTTATTTTGAATTCACAATTATCTATCAATTATCTCTATTTTAGACTTTGGATCACTAAGATCTTGTTATTACATTTTTATTGACTTTTTTAATACCAGGTGTCCAATGGGTAATGGTTCATCCATCTTCTTTTCAATTCCTCCATTTTCTTATCTATTTTACATCTCAATCATAATACCAACTCTTATCTTCAATTGCAATATGTGCTTATGTAATATGTTACTTGTGTATATGCTTTTGTTTTGATTATATATCTTATTAATTGACATAATAAGAACTTCATTTTCTAATAGATAACATGTGAGCTCAATGATTAAGAACATTTGTTATCTTAGGGGAGGTTACATTAATTCTTTTTTTTAGCGAAAAAAACCATACTATTGGTATTCATATTATGAATCAAATAGTACAAAATAATAAGTCAAAGACAGACTTATGTTCACAAAAAAGACTGATAACCAAAACCTGTCAAAATATTCCAGCCATCATAACAAAATACATATCCACAGTCATCAACACTTCAAAACAGTAATTATATGTCAAATATTTTGACAGTGCCAACCTCAGCAACCTGAGAATCCAGGAATTCCTCCCAGTAGATAACTCCTTCATCGCCATCATATGCATCTCTAGATAGCGTATCGGCCAAAATATTGTGATGTCGATAGATATGTTCAAAAGAAATCTCACTGAAAAGGAGAATTTTCTCCCTTGTCCTGCAACACCATTGATAGAGAGAAGTAACATTTAAATTAAAATCCCCTTGTGCCCATTTAATTGTTACTCTAGAGTCCCCAAAAACTGTCAATTACTGAAGGCCAAAAGAAATTGAAATAGAAAGCACACACCAAAGCACTAATAACTCGGAATTTTTATTAGTACCCCTCCCATAGTTCATCTTGAGTGTGTAGTAGTGATCCTTATTTGGAAATATGACTCCTCCCATAGCACATAGGCCATCACTTGCAACCCCATCAAAGAAAGCAACCAGTATGTGGTGATCAAGGACAAAATAACTATCTTTTTTTTTTAATGTTTTTGACCATATCCGTGCAATGTTCCTTGATAACCAGAATAATCCTATTGAAGGAACACAACAAGTTGGGAGACCCATTCTCAAAAATAATTTCGTTCTTGTTATGCTAGATGGCCCAGGAGATAACCGCAGGCAAAAAAGGGAACCTTTTGCACTTCATGTTCTAGTTAAGAGCACAGACATCAAACAGTTCGGTGCCCCACTGAAGATCAATACTGAAGAAATTTGTAACCGAATTCCAAAGAGCTCTCGCAAATCCGCATTCCACAAACATGTGATTAACAGATTTGTCACATACCCAAATTATGAACATTTTATGTTGTAATAAAAACATTATGTTTTTTTATGTTATTGTAAAGTTTTATGATTATTGACCAAGTGGGGTCAAGGATGACTATAATTAATTACTCTGAATATTTTATTATTAATAATAAAAGAGGAGACAAATATCCAAGGGAGGTTGTTGAATGAGTGTTCACTGACCCACTAGGAGGAATGAACTGGGGTTGAGAGAAAACTAACACTTGGCAGCATCCTCAATTCACTTCTAGATGTTGCAGAGGGAAACTTTCCTATTTTTATGGTCATGTTCCCCAAGAAAGTGGAACTGAGCAGGTGGCTCATTGACTAAAGAAACTAACCAAAGACCTAGGCATACTTTATCTACCCATCGAATTTTGCATGAGGCTGTTCAGCTTTTACCTTGTGATAATTTTTGAAAGAGAAAGACAAGAGAGCACAAGAGCTTCGATGAGGGAAGGCTAGTAAGTGATTGAGTGAGTCAAGACTGCATTCTGAACTAGTGCAGCCACATTGATGAGTTCAATATTACTAAAGGCAGAATTATTATTGTTAAGTACTACTACTGAGTTGCAGAGGAATTTATTCCATTCTTCACACAACATCTTCGTCCTGGTGGTTCAGTGAATAGGCTCGGGGGTCCTAAGGAAAGTGATTTGGCTTTCTTCAGGAGAAGGTTGGGTGGAACAGGCTCCTTTGGATGTTTGTCACCCTCTGCTGTTAATAGGTTTTCATTGTGTTATCTTATTTACTTTATGTCTTATTAGTTTATAAATGGTAGAAATTATGAACAATCATCTATCTTGAAAATTGTCTTTTACTTAACTGTGAGATTAGACTGTTGATTTGAAGGCTCATTTTAGAATAATGAAAATATGATAGAATTAGAATTAGTCCTCTGTATTTTTCTACACACAGAAGTGTTGTACTCTAGTACAGAGGAGTGAAGTTAAAATAGATCAGAATGATAAATATCAGTGATAAAAATATATTTATTTTTCTGTACAAGTAATCCTACTTTAAAATACATTAAATATTCATAGAATCCCAAATCAACAACCTAGACTGCATTACCGAATAGAAGCAAACCCTATGTTTTCCTTTTATGATTTAAAAGTTTGGTTATCAAATTCGTACAAGCTTAGCAAGTTAAATAGAGTAACTAAACAATTAAAGTATCTAGCTTAGGAAAGTAATTCGGGGTGAACCCATATGGTTCCCATTGTAAAACAAGCCAGCTTCATAAAACATAATTATCTATTAAGTAACATTTTGCATACAAGAACATAAATTCGTAACTTATAAACAAAACCAATTAAATTCCGGAACATCATTATACAGAGATTCTATCTATGTAGAAGAGTATACATTTACATGTTTTCTTTATTTATTTGTAAAACAACAAGGATCATGCGTTAATTCCTTTACATATAATCTACCTATACATAGATCATTCATTAAAACAATAAACATACGAAGTCTTAATACATTTCTGGAGAATCAATTGATTCACATATTCTCAATTATCAAAATATACAAGGGCTATCTAAGCAAAAATAAATTAAAGTAATTACTGATTGAAAAACCCTGTAGTTAAAATCACTGTAAAAAATATCAACGTCCAGAATTTAAATAATTCATAAATTTGCATTGAGTAATAAGTATGGGCTCGAGCCATATTAGAAGGAATCACCCAGGTTTAAAACATTACACATTTAGAAATACATTGTAGATCATTATAAGACCTGGGTTCGAGACCCGTAAGAGCTCACCCAAAAGGGTCAGCACAAAACTAAAATCTCACATTTCGAATGGTATAGGATTCAAGAACCGGTTGTAGGAAGCTACCATCTCTTTAAATATTAATAAAGAAGCTTTGAAAAATCAATCACGCATAGGTTTAGGGTTCGAGTCTCGAATCACCCAAACCTACTGTTTAAACTCATAACTTATCAAATAAAAACCTATTGGCATAATTAAGTGTTGGGTTTGAAACCCGTATCAAGAAAACCTTTGAACCATCGACTTTATAAACATTTAGGGGTAGGGTCTCAACCCAGTATTAATATCGTAGCTAAAAATATTTTTACTATCCATAATACTTGATAGTGGACATCCATGTGAAAGATACAAGAAAGTTGTAAGCTCAGTTCCAAACTTAAACACAAACTATACATTAAGAACCTGGAGTCGTTTGATTTAATCCATAAAATTCTTTTACATAATAGTATTTTGATTGGAGCATTGAGAAACCAACGCGAGCTAAAGGCTCGAGGGAAAAACCCTCTCAGTTACAACCTTTTTCCTTATGGCTTACAAAGTGTAAAACCCAACTGTAAAAACCATAACAAAATCAAACACAAGTACGAAGTACAACTCGTCGAAGGTACATAGACTGGCAGCAATGCCCTTTTTGTTTCCGCCACCTCACTTCACTACACGGAGAAAACAACATAGGTTGCCAAAGGAACCACCAAGGCTTACCTGTGTTTTCTACGCATCATAGCCTTAACCATCAAGTGTCATTTACCCCAAGGTAAGCTTCGACAGGAGGAAACCTGTCCCTCATTAACCAAAACATCAAACAGTTTCTAGTTAGCATCTTCATGCAATAAGTTTCTATAACAGAGGGTTTAAAAACTGTATCTTTTGAAAAGATATTTTACCTTCGTATTAGTATCATGCTTGGAGCTTTACCCCCGAACTCCTTCATTCAAACCTTGTGGTACCAAGTTTCGCCATTGAACCCTGCAGCAGGATAACACCTTTCGTAAAAAGACCCTAGTTCATATAGCATGCAATTTCCCGGTTGTAGGTTACAAAGTGACACCATCGAAACCCTGGAGGAGTTTGCAACAATCGATTTTTCAAACCCTAGTTTTTTTAGGGATTTTTAGCCTCTCCTGCCACCTTCGGTGCCAAATGAATGTTCTAAGATAATCCTTGATGAGGTCAACCAAAACAAAGCTAGGGTTTTACGCAAAACCCAAGAACCATCACATGAAGTCAGGCCACGGGGCTGCCAACAAGCTTTCCACCCAGACCACAATAAATAACCTTAAATGTTATAGCTAATGAGCTCAGTACTCCTGCCAATGTAGAGTTCCACCTTAGCGCATTTTCATGGCCTGAACTATGCATATATCATATAGTATATATATGCATATAGTTTAAGGCATATAGCATATAATATATAGTTAGGTCATGTTGTAAAATCTTTCTCAATACAAGTCCGTAAATTTGGTCGAACATTTCCATATTACATATGCTTGCATGAAAACTATAGTTTAGATATTTCTAATACATTTAAACTATGATAATAATACAAATAAAACAACATCGTATAAGTATGATATTGAAATGTGAAGTTTAAACTCTATGAGAATCATAGTGAATACATAGGACAATAATAAGCTATGTAGAATGTATGCAGCTCGAAAATACATATATATATGACATCGTAATGAATAAAATCCTTAAAATAGTTATCATAGCTAGGGTAGATCTTACCCTTGTACAAAAATAAGTTCTCTATACATCTGTACTTAACATCGAAGGCTAAATGAAGTACAACAAAGTCAAATTGACATACATCGATTATGCTTCAGTTTGGAATCTTCTGCTTACCTGTGATCTGTAACAGAAGTTTAAGAGCGTTAGCCATAAATAGATAAGTAAGCCTCGGGGTACCCATAGGACCCCTTCATTACAAAGGAAAACAAACAGTTAGTCTCCATAGTCAAAATTATAACCTAGGTACAAATAGAATAAATGATGATGTGCATTTTGAACAAGAATCAAGTTTTCAGACATTGACATATCATTTAAACATTTATAATAATGATGCATTTAGACAAAAGATCATAAATGACGATTACATGATGATGTTACAACACTAAAATAACTAGCGTAATTCTCCATACAGTAATATGTATTAACAACGATTACAATAAATTATAGTAATCATTGCTTGAAAGTGACGTAACTCATTCAAATACCGACGACCTTTTTAAGTAGTTGTCGGCATAGAAATTAATTGGTATGTGGTTAAATAAATCAAGTTATCATAAATGATACTTCCGGATAACAAATATAAGCAATTAATGCTGCATAGAAAATTTTAAATTTTTATGAATTTTTAGGGATGTTACATGTGGTATCAGAGCATGGTTCAAATACTAGGCCTCAAGTGGCTCAACTTGCGTAATTAAAATTTAAAACAAAATTGCAAGTACTGAAATTTTTATTTTATTTTGTTTTCAGTTTCAGCAGTTTATAAATTTAATTTGCAGGTATGGAAGGACCAGAAGAGTCAGCTGAGGATAGGTCCCATAATAATGAACAAGGACATATTCAATGCAGAAAATTTATTTGTTGAATTGAACGATAATTCATCTGAATGTCTAAGGACAGTTAAAGATTTAAAAATAGAAATAAAAACTGTTAAGGAGGAGAATGAACGAATCCTAAAAGCTTAAGAGAAGCTTAATCAAATCCTATTGGATAAATTTCATAATAATGATAAGGATAAAAGAGCATAAAAAAATTCCGAATCTGGAACCATGTCCTACCAACGTAATGATAAAAATATAAAACTTACTAATTATGATAGTAGTTCTTCTTCTGAATTTTATGAAAAATCACGTAGGAAAAAGCACAAGTATTCCAGCGATAGTAGTGAAAGTGAGTGCTACACTAAAAATAATAAGTACAAGACGTATGAAGAAATTTTTGGTGAATTTAAGAAGATCAAACCACCAGCTTTTAATAGAGAAACAAAAATGAGTGAGGAAGCCGAAGCATGGCTGTTCGGTATGAATAAGTACTTTCAAATTTACAACTACTCAAGTCATTTAAAAACTAAAATGGCAATTTATAATCTGACTCGAAAAGTAGACATCTGGTGGCAAGATCTGAAATGAGTAAAAGGCCTAAAAGAGAAGAGTGTAAACTAGAGTAATTTTAAGAAATATTTTAAAATAAAGTTTCTGTCGGAATGATATTATGAGGAACGAGCTAAAGAGTTTTATGAATTAAAGTTAGGTTCCATGGGTATGAGGGAATTAAGCAGCAAGTTTTTAAATGTGTTGAGGTATGTGCCTTACATTACTGAAGAAAAGCCTAAGGTACAGAGATTTTTGAGCTGTTTACCCTCTCATATAAAGGACATAATTGAGTATGGTGATCCTAGAACTCTTGAATAGGCCATGAGAAAACCAAATATCTATTATGAACATAACAAGAAAATGGAAGGCATACCAAGATGGAAAGTAAAGAAGCCTAATAATTTTGAACAAAGGAAAAAGCATTTTTCTTTTAATCGCAACTTTGGAAATAATAATTTACGTAATTATTCTAACAGAAAATTTCAAGGGAATAATTCAAGAGGTAATGTACAGTCAAATTTTACAACTGCAAGGAACAAAGATCCACCCAAAATTTTTGTTAAAAACAATCAACAGAAAGAACCTGTTAAATATTGGGACTATCAGGGACCTCACTATCCATCAAACTTCCCACTCAGAAAGAGGACCGTCAACAACATACACACAATACAAGAGGAAGCTACTGTTGGTGACCTAGCAAGGGAAATGCCCAGAATCAATGCAGCCTTGGAAAACAGACAGGATGATCATCAAACTTCCATGGTTGAAGTAGAAGGTATGCTGAAAGATAAACCCATTTCTATTTTAATTGATCCAGGAGCAAGTCTTACCTATGTGTCACCTGATTTAGTAAAATGTTGCAATGTGGAAATAAACAAGTTTGAAAAGTTATGGTTGGTCCAATTAGCTACTGGAACTAAAAGAAAGGTGACTGATTATGTAAAAGAGTGTGAATTATTGATGAATCAGTTTAGGACTCATGTTAAGCTGAATGTGTTACCTTTAGGTTCTTACGATGTTTTGATTGGAATGGATTGGCCGGAAAAGCATAGGGTAGTGTTAAATTTTTTTGAAAAGACTTCTACTTGTTTGAATGATAATTGTGAAACTGTAATAGTAAAAGGAATTCCTAGGAAGACCTCTGTTAGACAAATTTCTACTTTACAAGTTAAAAACATTGTTCGTAAAGGATGGAAGTTGTTTGCCGTAAATGTAATTAATGACGAACAATCAACTAAAGAAGATAAGTTAAAGTTGGAGGACATACACATTCTAATAGAATTTTCTGATGTATTCTCGGAAGAAATTCCAGGACTACCTCTGAAAACGGAACTAGATTTCACCATTGAGTTAGTACCAGGAGTGGTACCAAACTCAAAGGATCCTTACAGAATGAACATTCTGGAGCTTAATGAACTTAAATCACAGCTTAAGGAATTGATTGATAAAATTTATATAAGGCCAAGCGTGTCTCTTTGGGGAGCACCTGTCATTTTTGTTAAAAAGAAGGACAAAACTATGCGTTTATGCATAGATTAGAATAAAATGACTATAAGAACATATATCCTTTGCCCCGTATTGATGATCTGTTTGATCAACTGCGCGGTGCAAAAATATTTTCTAAGATAGATTTAAGGTCAAGGTACCATCAAGTCAGAATTAAAGATGAGGACATCTTTAAGACTGCTTTTAGAACCCGCTACAGGCACTACAAGTTTGTGGTTATGCCTTTTTGGATAACCAACGCCCTAGTAGTTTCCATGTGTCTTATGAATAATGTTTTACATAAGTACTTAGATAAGTTTGTAATTGTTTTCATTGATGACATTTTAATTTATTCTAAGACTAAAGAAGAACATGACGAACACTTAAAGATAATTTTACAAGTGTTAAGAGAACACCAACTTTATGCTAAATTTAGCAAATGTGATTTCTTCAAAGATAAAATACAGTATCTAGGGCATGTGATATTGAAGGATGGAATCGCAATAGACTCGGACAAGATAAAAGCAACTAATGAATGGCCCGCCCCTAAAGACGTAACTGGTGTATGATCTTTTATGGGAATTACATGTTACTATCGTAAGTTTATAGAAGGATTCTCGCGAATAGCGAATCCTATAACCTCTTTACAAAAGAAGAGTAATAAATTTGTTTGGGATAAAAAATGTGAAGAAAGTTTCAAGAAATTGAAAGAACTGTTAACAACTGCACCTATTCTAAAAATTGTGTATCCAAACAATGATTTCATTATTTGCACGGATGCATGTAATGATGGACTTGGAGGATTCTTAACACAAGAAGGTCATGTAATTTTCTATGAGTCCAAAAAGTTAAAAATTAATGAGAAGAACTATGCAACTTACGACTTAGAGTTGGTTGCCGTGATACATGCATTAAAGATGTGGCGCCATCACTTAATCGGAAGGAAATTTACATTAATGACAAATAATAAAGGCTTAAAATATTTTTTGGATCAACAAAATCTTAACGCAAGACAAGCTAGGTGGTTAGTTTTCCTTAGTGAGTATGATTTTGAGATTCACCACATTAAGGGTAAAGAGAATAAAGTTTTTGATGCATTAAGTAGAAATGGAAGATTAAATTTTGTGGCAGCAATCAGTACTTATAAAACAGATTTAGAAAATCAGATTAAAGAAGGAATCAGAATGGATGAAAAATATCAAAAATTACATAAAAAGTTGCGGACGATAATTCTGAAAATTTAATAACAGATTTCACAATTGATGAAAGAGGATTAATGTTGTATAAACACAGACTTTATGTGCCCAACATTGTTGAAATTAAATTGTTGGTTTTAAATGAAATACATAAAAGTCCATTCTCAGGCCATCCTGGTTACCAAAAGATGATAACAATGCTGAGGAAGGATTACTTTTGGCCAAATATGAAAAATGAGTTTTATGAATACACTGCTAGGTGTATGGAATGTCAGCAAATAAAGGCTGAACATCAACACCCAGCTGGATTATTGCAACCACTAACAGTTCCAGATTGGAAGTGGGAAATAATTAGTATTGATTTTATAACTGGTTTACCTAAAAATCAGAAACAAAATGATTCCATAATGGTAGTTGTGGATAAGCTTAGTAAAGCATCCCATTTCATACATGTAAAAATAACCTACAAGGCTGCTAACATTGCTGAATTTTTTATGAAACAAAATTTTCATTTGCATGGGATTCCAAAAATTATAATTTCTGATAGAAACTCTAAGTTTACAGGAAATTTCTGGAAATCTTATTTAAAGGTTTAGATACTACTTTAAATTTCAGTCCATCATTTCATCCGTAAACGGATGGGAAAACAGAAAGAGTCAATCAAATTCTTGGAGATATGTTAAGAATGTATGTTAGAGATCAGCCAGGTAAATGGGAAGAATATTTACATCTTATTGAGTTTGCTTATAATAATCATTACCAAGCTTCAACAAAACTCAATCCATTTGAAATTCTGTGACAGAAAATGTAATACTCCTATTTCGTGGAGTAATCGAGTTGACAAGTTAATGTTAGGAGCCAAGTTATTAAAAGTAATGGAACTAACTGTGAAACAAGTTCAAGGAAATTTGAAAATTGCACAATTAGACAGAAAAGTCATGCAGATCTCAAAAGAACTCAGAAAGAGTTTTAGGTTGGTGAACATGTTTTCCTCAAGGTAAAACCTAAAAAGAGCTCCTTAAAGTTAGGAAGTTGTGCTAAACTAGCACCAAGGTATTTTGGACCTTTTGAAATATTGTCCAAGGTAGGACCAGTGGCATATCAGTTGGACTTGCCGCCAAATCTTAAAGTACATAATGTATTTCACATCTCTCTTTTGAAAAAGTATGTGCATGATGCTACTCATGTGATTAATTGGAATGATATACAGGTGGAATGATAATAGGATTTTCTGGTGGAACCAGATTGTATCCTCGAGAAGAGAGAAATTTTGCATCGTAATCATACCATTGGACAGGTAAAGGTGCAATGGAAGCACCTTAGTCCAGATGAAGCAACCTGGGAATTGGAAAGTAATATGTGGGTGGCATATCCAACTATGTTCCAGGAAGACTTAGAGGATGATGAATAAAGCAATATCGAGAACAATGTTAAATTTAAGAGGGGGTGCTTGTCACATACCCAAATTTTGAACATTTTATGTTGTAAGAAAAACATTATGTTTTTTATGTTATTGTAAATTTTTATGATGATAGACCAAGTGGGGTCAAAGATGACTGTAATTAATTACTCTGAATATTTTATTATTAATAAATAAAAGAGGAGACAAATATCCAAGGGAGGTTGTTGAATGAGTGTTCATTGAACCACTAGAAGGAATGGACTGGGGTGGAGAGAAAACTGACACTTGGCAACATCCTCAATTCACTTCTAGCTATTGCAGGGGGCAACTTCCCTATTTTTATGGTCATGTTCCCCAAGAAAGTGGAACTGAGCAGGTGGCTCATTAACTAAAGAAACTGACCAAAGACCTGGACATACTTTATCTACCCATCAAATTCAGCATGAGGTTGTTCAGCGTTTACCTTGTGATAATTTCTAAAAGAGAAAGACAAGAGAGCACAAGAGATTCGATGAGGGAAGGCTAGTAGGTGATTGAGTGAGTTAAGACTGCATTTTGAACTAGTGCAACCACATTGTTGACTTCAATATTGCTAAAGGAAGAAGTATTACTGCTAAGTACTATTGCTGAGTTGTAGAGCAATTTATTCCATTCTCCACACAGCATCTTCTTCCTAGTGGTTCAGTGAATAGGCTCAGGGGTCCTAAGGCAAGTGATTTGGCTGTCTTCAGGAGAAGGTTGGGTGAAACGGGCTCCTTTGGATGTTTGTCACCCTCTGCTATTAACAGGTTTTCATTGTGTTATCTTATTTACTTTATGTCTTATTAGTTTATAAATGGAAGAAATTATGAACTGTCATCTATTTTGAAAATTGTCTTTTACTTAACTGTGAGATTAGAATGTTGATTTGAAGGCTCATTTCCGAATAATGAAAATATGATAGAATTAGAATTATTCGTCTATATTTTTCCACACACAGAAGTGTCATACTCTAGTACAGAGGAGTGAAGTTAAAATAGATCATAATGATAAATATCAGCGATAAAAATCTATTTATTTTTCTATACAAGTAATGCTACTTTTAAATACATTAAATATTCATAGAATACCAAATCTATAGCCTAGACTTCATTAGCGAATAGAAGAAAACCCTAGGTTTTATTTTTATGATTTAAAAGTTTGGTTATCAAATTCGTACAGGCTTAGCAATTTAAATAGAGTAACTAAACAATTAAAGTATCTAGCTTAGGAAACTAATTCGGGGTGAACCCATATGGTTCCCATTGTAAAAAAGCCAGCTTCATAAAACAGAATTATCTATTACGTAACATTTTGCATACAAGAACATAAATTCGTAACTTATAAAAAAAACCAATTAAATTTCGGAACATCATTATACAGAGCTTCTATCTATGTAGAAGAGTATACATTTACATGTTTTCTTTATTTATTTGTAAAACGATAAGGATCATGCATTAATTCCTTTACATATAATCTACCTATACAGAGATCATTCATTAAAACAATAAACATACGGAGTCTTAATACATTTCTGGAGAATCAATTGATTCGCATATTCTAAATTATCAAAATATACAAGGGCTATCTAAGCAAAAATAACTTAAAGTAGTTACCGATTGAAAAACCCTGTATTTAAAATCACTGTCAAAAAGATCAACGTCCAAAATTTAAATAATTCATAAATTTGCATTGAGTAATAAGTATGGGCTCGAGCCATATTAGAAGGCATCACCCAGCTTTAAAACATTACACATTTAGAAATACATTGTAGATCATTATAAGACCTGGGTTTGAGACCCATAAGGGCTCACACAAAAGGGTCAGCACAAAACTAAAATCTCACATTTCGAATGGTACAGGATTCAAGAACTGGTTGCAGGAAGCTACCATCTCTTTAAGTATTAATAAAGAAGCTTTGAAAAATCAATCACGTAGAGGTTTAGGGTTCGAGTCTCGACTCACCCCCCCCCTATTTAGACTCATAAATTATCAAATAAAAACTTATTGGCATAATTAAGTGTTGGGATCGAAACTCGTATCAACGCAACCTTTGAACCATCGACTTTATAAACATTTAGGGGTAGAGTCTCAACCCAGTATTAATATCATAGCTAAAAATATTTTTACTATCCATAATATATGATAGTGGACATCCATGCGAAAGCTATGGGAAATTTGTAAGCTCAATTCCAAAGTTAAACACAAGCTATACATTAAGAACCTGAAGTCATTTTATTTAATCCATAAAATTCTTTTACGTAACAGTATTTTGATTGGAGCATTGAGAAACCAACGCGAGCCAAAGGCTCGAGGGACAAAACCTCTCAGTTACAACCAATAGGATATAGAACTTTATTAATATAAGATGGTTTTGTGATGAATAGAGGTATTTGACATTTCCAACATGGGTACATACCAGTTTTGTTGTTTATTCACAAAAGCTTAGTAAGAAAAGAATGTTTTATGTAGATGATCAAGTATGGATATTATAGCGGTGAAGGGTGATCTTCTTATTTTTATGCATAAGAAAAAGATCTTCTTACAAATTTCTTATTTTGTTGCTAACATGTGAGTTTTGCACATGGTCAAAATTCTGTGGAGCTTGTGGAAAGACAAGAGCATAAATATTATGCATGGTATTTAATAAGGGGGTGAGGATTTAGAATGCACATCACAACTGTTATTTATTCTTTTAATTTTTTATAATTATTGTTGAATAAAGAATTAGACCCAAATTGGTCACAATAATTATATGGTTACAAAATGTAATATGACGAAATAATTGATAAATTTGAAAGAGATTTTCCTAGACTCCAGCGAGGAGGCTTGAGAAGAAATAGATTCCAGGACTCAAGCGAGAAGGCTTGAGGGGAATTATGTAAGAGTGCGTTAAGGGCATTGAAACACTCCCTAGAAATCAGGGAGTTGACAGCCGCCAGGATTCTCGAAGGAATCAGTGGGCTGTAAAGACCTAGGCAAACTATATGAGAATGCATATGCGGGAGGAAGGACGCTGTATGCATGAGAGAAAGTATTGATGTATGAGCACTAAGGTGTTGGGTGAGATATCTCCGAAAGAATTGCTGTGTGAGCACTATGGTGTTAGGAAATATTTTTTGAAAGGATTGTTTTGTGAGCACTCGGGGTTCGGTAAGAATTTCCCGGATCAAGTGAATGATGTGCTGTGATTAAATTAACACTCTACATTCTCAGAGCACTGGATTTATGTGTGCTTGTGATAATAAAAGCACAAAACAAAGACTAAAATATATTCCATAAATTGCAAATGTTATGTTGCAATAAAGGGCTCATTGTTTATGTTTCTCAGCTAATTATGGAATTGATGATAAGTTTTTACAAACTGTAGAAAAGAAGGAACATCGAGGACAGTGTTATTCTTAAGGGGTGGAGGATGTAATATCCCTCTTATGTGTTCCTATTATTTTTGTAAAATAGAAAAGAATACTGTATTTGTTTCTGGTGTGGAGCTCAAGGGCAAGGCCCCACCAGAAAAACTTTAGAAGTTATAAGTGTCATTGTTATAGTTTGAGGAAGGGAGGTTGCTCGTCGCAGGCTTCCAATAGGTTATATGGTTTATTTTTCCCCTTGTCCTCATAAAAATAATTATGTTTTAATGATCCTAAGCAGACCTAAGACTGGTTGTACATAGGTAGTATCCTAACCTCGATAAATGATACCAATGGAAAAGGAGGTGAATCTCCAGGTATTACTTTTTAACTTATATTTAAAAAAGTGTTTAACATCACTCCTAGGATGCTATATATATATATATCACCCTTGGTAAGACATACCAATTGGGAAACTCTAAATGGAAGAACAATTGACATTTTACCTTTAGCCCACCTATGGAAGATATTATTTAAATCATTACAAAGGATGTTTTGAGTGGTTAATGAGAACCTTAAAAAAGAAATATAGATGCTACATAGTATGCACTATCCATGACCATAATATATATATATATATATGTCTATCTATATATATATATGGGATATTCGCATATATTTAACCTTAAGTTATACTATTGGGATATAAGATAACACCTACGAAAATGCTAGAACTCTAGTGAAGAAGCTTAGCTCCTTGATCAATATATTAGTACACATGACTTTACTAAAAGTCAAACAAACTTATAAGCTATACATTTGTGCATGCTTGACGCATGTAACTAATGGTTAAACTTGGGAGAATTATTCTTATAATAAGAGACATGTATAGTCTGATTATGAGTTGGTTGAAGAGTTGGCGCTTGTGTTAAAGTGTCTGCGGATTGTAAGCATCTCTCTTACTTAGAGCAGGATCGGCTCGACTAGTTAGGAGGTTGAATAACTTAGTAAAGATGGTAGTGGTTAGTTGGAACTTATCTTCTTAGTGGAGTTTTAACTCTAGTGGACCGCCAAGTTGTTGAATGTTGGCAGTTAGTTTGGCCAGGTGTCATTCCAATAAATCAGAGGAGACCCTTTTTAAGAGAGGGACAACCTTGGTCTTGGGAGGAGATCGAATAGAGAGGGTTTCCGTGGAGTCGATCTATATCAACTCAGTTTTGTTTTTTTCTTAGTACAGATTGAATTATGATATGGTAGATGCATTTTCTATTGAATTCTGATATGGTAGAGTCATATGTTATACTGATATGTTGTTTGTTAATAGCTATGCTATCTCTTGGATCGGCGTAGAGGACAAGATCTGTTTTTAATCATTTGATATGTTGTTTGATAAATTTCAAATAGATGTAGCGTCTCATGGATCCGCGCAGAGATGAAGTTAGTTATCATATTTTATATTGATATGGTGTTTGTTAATAGATGCTCTATCTCTTAGATCCGTGTAGAGGACAAGATCTTTTTTTAATCATTTGATATGTTGTTTGATAAATTTCAAATAGATGCAGTGTCTCATGGATCCGCGCAGAGAATAAGTTAGTTATCATATTTTATATTGATATGGTGTTTGTTAATAGATGCTCTATCTTTTGGATCCGCGCAGAGTATAGGTTCAGTTTTTTGTTGATTTCTATATATATTAGCGACTGGGTCTATTTAAACCTCTGCTACAGGTGTTAATAAGTGAACCCACGTAATCACTTTGGAGATGCGTAGGAGAAATCGAACTAGTCTTGAATATCCACCTCTTGGAAACCACGATCCCTGTGTGGAGATGCGTGGAAGAGTATATCATTGTGACTTTTTGTCTCTGGAAATATTGTGGTGGGATAGGAAAGATGTACATGTGTTTTTATATGATGCATTCTAGATAATTTTTATATCTCTTTGGAATAGCATAGGAGTCTCGGTCATGGCGTGAGGACTTGGAGACTATCATTACATTGGGGACTCCAAATCCCTGTAGATTCTCATTGTAATTAATGCTGTGAACTTTTATTGGTGGTGTGCTATATGGTTATACCCTGTGTCTTTTATTTATGACTCGTACTAGATCTCTTTTCATATATATATCTCCTCTGAACAGCGTAGATGTCTCGGTCATGGCATAAGTGCCTGGAGACTTGTCACTACATTTGGGAAACATAATCCCTGTAGAATTTTCTGTAATTAAAGCTGTGCATTTTTATTCTATGCCCCAGAGCATCAGAGTTCTTTGTTACTCCATTCCATTACTTGTTTAGGTGTTGGGTTATTACCTGCAGCATAGAGATTACCTGAACACTGTAGATTTTTGTGATATCTTTGCTCGTATTTTTTTTTATGTAGATTGTACATATGGAACAAAGTGAAATCTGAATCCTGTCAAGCTTTGATATGCTGCCTTAGGAATTTCAATAAAGCATATGTCTTTATGTTGGAAGAGAACCAGTATGGATCTCAGGGTGTAGTTAACTATTTTTAATCTCTGTTACATTGTTTATTTATATATATTTTTGTACCTCAGGGAAGATCGCAGAAAAATAAGCTTGGACACCGTCGATTGGGTTTATGTGTAGATCTAGATGCCCATGCCCATAGTTAATTCAGTTATAGTATGAAGTTTTAATAGACTCTGCAATTCTGTTGATGCTAGGGTTGGATGTCTAGAAAATGCTCTCTAGGAGAGAGGAATTAAAAAAGTGACATGAGTATTGCAGTAATTGAGTTTGCAATTTGTAACCTTCCATTGGATTAATAGAATGTTTTCATGACCCTCCTTGCTGGATGTGGCCCTGATACCGGGTGAACCACGTATATCTCGTTTTCTGCATATGTGAATGTTTGAGATGGCTTGTTGTTTATGTCATTGTTTAATTGTATATCTTGTCAAATGATCCCTTGGTTAAGGAAAATTCATTAGAGTTCATGTTGTTCATGGGATGGTCAAATAGATGTATGATTTAATTGGATCACTATTGGGTAAGGGTTCATGAAAATGTTCAAGGAAAAGATAAAAATATTTGAATGTGAACTATATATGTTGAATTAGATGTTTAGCATTTTGTTGAAGCAATCTACAATACATGGTGCAAAGTTTATAATGTTTCTCTTACATATTTTGTCCCAAGTGTGACAAACGAGGGGTATATTTTATCTATTTATTTAAAAGGATAAGTAAATCTTTGTTATAGAATATTTGGAAGTATTGACGAAGATCCTTGCATAAATAAGCAAGGTTTGTAAGACTATTGTTTTGAAAGAAGGATACAATAAATGATTACATAGGGTGAATGTTTTCTTTGTAACTAAATGCTATTTTATTAGTTAGGAAGATGGCGGACTTTTGTCCTTAACACAATTCAATTTCATTGCAAAGATATTAATGTTTATGAAATTCCTGAAATTTCCCTATAATATTGACATAGTTATTCGGGTCTGTCACATATGGTATCAGAGCAACAGGTTACAAACACTTGGGCCTAATTGTGCTCAGCCGGATGATGGAATATGTGTTGGACGAACTTGCAAGAGAAATCCAGCTATAAAGATGCAACATGAAAATTTCTTCCAAGGATCGGCAAGAGGTAACCGACAAGACATCCTAGAATTGTAACTAAGTGTGTTCCCTTGTTAAAGCATCACAATGGCATAGAATTGTCTATATATAAACATGGTACGTGTTTCATCATTCATCATGTGTTTGACAAAGACTAGTCGATGAATGTCTCATCATACTCAAAAACTAGTTTCATTGAAAGATAAGAAAATACTCTTTAAAAGGGTTAACATAGCTAAGGCTTTAGGAATTAAATCCTTGTAAGGGAGAGTAAATGAAGCAGAATTGAAAGTTGTCCTAGTTGTAAATATTTAGAGGTGATGTATATGCTGATTTAATAGTTGAATGAAATGATTATTACCTCTACTGTTGATACCTTTTAGCTTCAACTAATAGTTTTACTAAGTGAGTAGGGTTGATAATCTGTGTTGTCCTTACCCTATGAGTCAAGACTTCCAAATATGAAATTTAGATGGGCAATCTAAAACATCTTAGATCTATAAAATATTAAAAGTAAGTTTAAAGGTCCATTAAGATTTGAGGAATTGGGATGGTCTTGGGTTTTCAACGGTTAAGTCCTTTTGCATCATATAAAGTTTTTTTTTTTTTTACGAAAAAAGTTTATAAATGTATAATGCTGTTGACCTTAATAGTAAATACTGTAAAAGTGCATACTACAGGAGGAGCCATGTGAATAAGCATGTAATTGAGGTAATTACAGGAAGCATAAGTAAGCATAAGGAAGTAATATCTCCTTATTGACCTTATTTAGAGGTAATATATCCTAGTTATGAAGGAAGCATAACTATGTTGATTATAAAAAATCCATTACATTACAGAGGTAACAACTAAGAATTATAGGTTTGTTATATTCACTAAAACCAATATTCCATAAGAAGTATGGCTTAACTAGACGAAAGGTATTCTTTGAACAAAGAAAATTAACTTTAATTAGCGTGAAGCTTCTATGACTAGGAAATGTTCAGATCATAAAGGAGAACAATTGTTAATAGTCTCCTTACTAATTTTAGTACGTGATTGGAACACACTTGTAACCTTGCGTGTAGGTTCCACAAAAAAAAAATGGTTATAATTACTTTAAAAGAATATATATATATATATATATATATATATATATATATATATATATATATATATATATATATATATATATATATATATGTATGTATGTATTCTATGTAGTTAATAGGATGCGTATGATGAAAATGCATGAGTTCATTTTATATATTCCTTATTTTAGTGATCTCTACTGTAAAAGTTGGGATACTTGATTGGTTGTTATAAAAGTTGTGTTCGAGATTTATGAGATAGAAGTATGCATTATATGCATGGGCACCTTGATTTCTATTTCATTTTGATTCCATTAGATGTTGAGTGTAGTATGTGTTAATACAAGTAAACTTGTACCTTAGCATAAGAGGGTCACATAATAAGGAGATATACGTCCACCCTGATAAAGGTATGTAGTTATCTTTATAAAAATGTGCAAGTATGTATATATATATGTAAACAATGCATTGTTACTTACATGATGTTAGTGCATACAAAGGAAAGTTGTATAACTAAATTGGAATCGTATGAGAAATGGAAAGATATTGCGTCCTTCCAAATAAGTTATAAGACTAAATAAATTAGGGTTTAACCCTAGTCTCTAGAGTTCATGCGAAGGAAGGAAGTTACCGATGATATAACGCTCACCAGTTCTTATTATCTGTCATGAAGTATTTTGTTATTTGTTTATACTGTCTTATAATGATGTGACCTGTATTGTGCCTTGGTGGCAAATTTTGGGTTTAAGTTATTACCAAGATTAGTGTAATGACGAATGAGTTACTTCGAAGCAAAACATATGATCATGAAAATTCTCCTTGTGAGATAATTACTCTTATGTATATTGACGGTTTATTAATCTTCAGAGTTTATGGTTTAATTATTTTCATATATGACTAAAGTGTATCTGAATGAATGAGGTATGAAACGTATTATGTTACAACTTTCATATATGAAAATCCATGAAGTTGAAGTTGGCATAGTTAAAAGTAGTAACATGAGGAGGGTTACTTATTATGTCAAGGTTAATAAAGAAACACCTATATGCTTAGAAGTGAGTTATCATGAGTAGGTAAATAGGATATAGACCTTTATCAATATAAGATGGTTTTGTGATGAATAGAGGTGTTTGACATTTCCAACATGGGTACATACCAGTTTTGTTGTTTACTAACAAAAGCTTAGTAAGAAAAGAATGTTTTATGTAGATGATCAAGTATGGATATTATAGCGGTGAAGGGTGATCTTCTTATTTTTATGCATAAGAAAAATATCTTCTTACAAATTTCTTATTTTGTTGCTAACAGGTGAGTTTTGCACATGGTCAAAATTTAGTGGAGCTTGTGGAAATACAAGAGCATAAATATTATGCATGGTATTTGATAAGGGGGTGAGGATTTAGGATCTACATCACAAATGTTATTTATTCTTTTAATTTTGATAATTATTGTTGAATAAAGAATTAGACCCAAATTGGTCATAGTAATCGTATGGTTACAAAATGTAATATGACGAAATAATTGATAAATTTGAAAGAGATTTTCCTAGACTCAAGCGAGGAGGCTTGAGCAGAAATAGATTCCATGACTCAAGCGAGAAGGCTTGACGGGAATTATGTAAGAGTGTGTTAAGGGCACTGAAACACTCCCTAGAAATCAGGGAGTTGACAATCGCCAGGATTCTCGAAGGAATCAGCGGGCTGTAAAGACCTAGGAAAACTATATGAGAATGCATATGCGGGAGGCAGGACGCTGCTTAGTATGCATGAGAGAAAGTATTGTTGTGTGAGCACTGAGGTGTTAGGAGAGAAATCTCCGAAAGAATTGTTGTGTGAGCACTATGGTGTTAGGCAAGATTTTTTGAAAGGATTGTTTTGTGAGCACTGGGGGTTCGGTAAGAATTTCCTGGATCAAGTGAATGATGTGCTGTGATTAAATTAACACTCTACATTCTCAGATCACTGGATTTACGTGTGCTTGTGATAATAAAAGCACAAAACAAAGACTAAAATATATTCCATAAATTGCAAATGTTATGTTGCAATAAAGGGCTCATTGTTTATGTTTCTCAGCTAATTATGGAATTGATGATAATTTTTTACAAACTGTCGAAAAGCAGGAACACTGAGGACGGTGTTATTCTTAAGGGGCGGAGGATGTAATATCCCTCTTATGTGTTCCTATTATTTTGTAAAATAGAAAAGAATATTGTATTTGTTTCTGGTGCGGAGCTCAAGGGAAAGGCCCCACCAGAAAAACTTTAGAAGTTATAAGTGTTGTTATTATAGTTTGAGGAAGGGAGGTTGCTCGTCATAGCCTTCCAATATGTTATAGGGTTGATTTTTCCCCTTGTCCTCATAAAAATAACTATGTTTTAATGATCCTAAGCAGACCTAAGATTGGTCGTACATAGGTAGTATCCTAACCTCGATAAATGATACCAATGGAAAAGGAGGTGAATCTCCAGGTATTACTTTTTAACTTATATTTAAAAAAGTGTTTAACATCACTCCTAGGATGCTATGTGGATATATATATATATATATATATATATATATATATATATATATATATAACCCTTGGTAAGACATACCAATGGGAAACTCTAAATGGAAGAACAATTGACATTTTACCTTTAGCCCACCTATGCAAGATATTATTTAAATCATTACGAAGGATGTTTTTAGTGGTTAATGAGAACCTTAAGCATACCTAAAAAGGGAATATAGATGCTACATAGTATGCACTATCCATGACCATAAAATATATATATAAATATATCTATGTATCTCTCTCTCTATATATGGGCTATTTGCATATATTTAACCTTAAGTTATACTATTGGGATATAAGATAACACCTACGAAAATGCTAGAACTCTAGTGAAGAAGCTTAGCTCCTTGATTAATAAATTAGTACACATGACTTTACTAAAAGTCAAACAAACTTATAAGCTATACATTTGTGCATACTTGAAGCATGTAACTAATGGTTAAACTTGGGAGAATTATTCTTATAATAAGAGACATGTATAGTCTGATTATGAGTTGGTTGAAGGGTTGGCGCTTGTGTTAAAGTGTGTGTGGATTGTAAGCATCTCTCTTACTTAGATCAGGATCCACTCAGCTAGTTAGGAGGTTGAATAACTTAGTAAAGATGGTAGTGGTTAGTTGGAACTTGTCTTCTTGGTGGAGTTTTAACTCTAGTGGACCGCCAAGTTGTTGAATGCGGGCAATTAGTTTGGCCAGGTGTCACTCCAATAAATCGGAGGAGACCCTTTTTAAGAGAGGGACAACCTTGGTCTTGGGAGGAGATCGAATAGAGAGGGTTTCCGTGGAGTCGATCTAAATCAACTCAGTTTTGTTTTGTTCTTAGTACAGATTGAATTCTGATATGGTAGACGCATTTTCTATTGAATTCTAATATGGTAGAGTCATATGTTATACCGATATGTTGTTTGTTAATAGCTGCTCTATCTCTTGGATCCGCGTAGAGGACAAGATCTATTTTTAATCATTTGATATGTTGTTTTATAAATTTCAAATAGATGCAGCGTCTCATGGATCCGCGCAGAGAAGAAGTTAGTTATCATATTTTATATTGATATGGTGTTTGTTAATAGATGCTCTATCTCTTAGATCCGTGTAGAGGACAAGATCTTTTTTTAATCATTTGATATGTTGTTTGATAAATTTCAAATAGATGCAGTGTCTCATGGATCCGCGCAGAGAATAAGTTAGTTATCATATTTTATATTGATATGGTGTTTGTTAATAGATGCTCTATCTTTTGGATCCGCGCAGAGTATAGGTTCAGTTTTTTGTTGATTTCTATATATATTAGCGACTGGGTCTATTTAAACCTCTGCTACAGGTGTTAATAAGTGAACCCACGTAATCACTTTGGAGATGCGTAGGAGAAATCGAACTAGTCTTGAAGATCCACCTCTTGGAAACCCTGATCCCTATGTGGAGATGCGTGGAAGAGTATATCATTGTGCCTTTTTGTCTCTGGAAATATTGTGGTGGGCTACGAAAGAGGTACATGTGTTTTTATATGATGCATTCTAGATAATTTTTATATCTCTTTGGAGAGTCTCATTGTAATTAATGCTGTGTATTTTTATTATTGATGTGCTATATGGTTATACCCTGTGTCTTTTATTTATGACGTGTACTAGATCTGTTTTCATATATATATCTCCTTAGAACAGTGTAGATGTCTTGGTCATGGGATAAGTGCCTGGAGACTTGTCACTACATTTGGGAAACATAATCCCTGTAGAATTTTCTGTAATTAAAGCTGCGCATTTTTTCTCTATGCCCCAGATCATCAAATTTCTTTGTTACTCCATTCCATTACTTGTTTAGGTGTTGGGTTATTACCTGCAGCACAGAGATTAACTGAACACTGCAAATTTTTGTGATATCTTTGTTCGTATTTTTTTTATGTAGATTGTACATATGGAACAAAGCGAAATCTGAATCCTGTCGAGCTTTGATATGTTTCCTTAGGAATTTCAATAAAACGTATGTCTTTATGTTGGAAGAGAACCAGTATGGATCTCGGGGTGTAGTTAACTATTTTTAATCTCTGTTACATTGTTTATTTATATATATTTTTGTACCTCACGGAAGATAGCAGAAAAATAAGCTTGGACACCGTCGATTGGGTTTATGTGTAGATCTAGATGCCCATGCCCATAGTTAATTCAGTTATAGTATGAAGTTTTAATAGACTCTGCAATTCTGTTGATGCTAGGGTTGGATGTCTAGAAAATGCTCTCTAGGAGAGAGGAATTAAGAAAGTGACATGAGTATTGCAGTAACTGAGTTTGCAATTTGTAACCTTCCATTGGATTAATAGAATGTTTTTATGACCCTCCTTGCTGGATGTAGCCTGGATACCGGGTGAACCATGTATATCTCATTTTCCGCATATGTGAATGTTTGAGATGGCTTGTTGTTTATGTCATTGTTTAATTGTATATCTTGTCAAATGATCCCTTGGTTAAGGAAAATTCATTAGAGTTCATGTTGTTCATGGGATGGTCAAATAGATGTATGATTTAATTGGATCAATATTGGGTAAGGGTTCACGAAAATGTCCAAGGAAAAGATAAAAATATTTGAATGTGAACTACATATGTTGAATTAGAATTTTAGCATTTTGTTGAAGCAATCTACAATACATGGTGCAAAGTTTATAATGTTTCTCTTACATATTTTGTCCCAAGTGTGACAAAGGAGGGGTATATTTTATCTACTTATTTAAAAGGATAAGTAAATCTTTGTTATAGAATATTTGGAAGTATTGACAAAGATCCTTGCATAAATAAGCAAGGTTTGTAAGAGTATTGTTTTGAAAGAAGGATACAATAAATGATTACGTATGGTGAATGTTTTCTTTGTAACTAAATGTTATTTTATTAGTTAGGAAGATGGTAGACTTTTGTCCTTAACACAATTCAATTTCATTGTAAAGATCTTAATGTTTATGAAATTCCTGAAATTTCCCTCTAATACTAACGTAGTTATTCGGGTATGTCACAACAACTTTTTGCCTTATGGCTTACAAAGTGTAAAATCCCAGCTGTAAAAACCATAACAAAATCAAATACAAGTTCAAAATGCAACTCGTTGAAGTTACATAGACTGGAAGGAATTCCCTCTTGTTTCCACCACCTCACTTCACTACACAGAGAAAACAACATAGGTTGCCAAAGGAACCACCGAGGCTTACTCGTGTTTTCTACGCATCATAGCCTTAACCAACGAGTGTCATTTACCCCAAGGTAAGCTTCGATAGGAGGTAACCTGTCCCTCATTAACCAAAACATCAAACAGTTCCGAGTTAGCATCTTCATGTAATAATTTTCTATAGCAAAGGGTTTAAAAACTATATCTTTTGACAAGATATGTTACCTTCGTATCAGTATCATGCTTGGAGATTTACCCCCGAACTCCTTCATTCAAACCTTGTGGTACCAAGTTTCTCCATCGAACCTTGCAGCAAGATAACACCTTTTGTAAAAAGACCCTAGTTCATATAGCATGCAATTTCCCGGTTGCAGGTTACAAAGTCACACCATCGAAACCCTGGAGGAGCTTGCAATAATCGGTTTTTCAAACCCTAGTTTTTTGAGGGCCTGTCGGCCTCTCCTACCACCTTCAGTGCCAAATGAATGTTCTAAGATAAGCCTCAATGAGGTCAACCAAAACATAGCTAGGTTTTTACGAAAAACCCAAGAACCATCATGTGAAGTTAGGCCACGAGGCTGCCAAAAAGCTTTCCACCCACACCAAAATAAATAACCTTAAATGTTACAACTAATAAGCTCAGTACTCCTGCCAACACAGAGTTCCACCTTAGAGAATTTTCATGGCCTGCACTATGCATATAGCATATAGTATATATATGCATATAGTTTAAGGCATATAGCATATAATATATAGTTAGGTCATGTTGTAAAATCTTTCTTAATACAAGTTTGTAAATTTGGTCGAACATCCCCATATTACATATGCTTGCATGAAAACTATAGTTTGGATATTTCTAATACATTTAAACTATGATAATAATACAAATAAAACAACATTGTTTAAGTGTGATATTGAAATGTGAAGTTTAAACTCTATGAGAATCATAGTGAATACATAGGACAATAATAACCTATGTAAAATGTATGCAGCTTGAAAATACATATATATATAACATCGTAATGAATAAAATCCTTAAAATAGTGATCATAGCTAGGGTAGATCTTACCCTTGTACAAAATAATTTTTCTATACATCTGTACTTAACATCGAAGGCTAAATGAAGTACAACAAAGTCAAATTGACATACATCGATTATGCTTCAGTTTGGAATCTCACTCTTACCTATGATCTGTAATAGAAGTTTAAGAACGTTAGCTATAAATAGCTAAGTAAGCCTCGGGGTACCCATAGGATCCCTTCATTACAAAGGAAAACAAACAGTTAGTCTCCATAGTCAAAATTATAACCTAGGTACGAATAGAATAAATGACGATGTGAACTTTGAACAAGAATCAAGTTTTCAAACATTGACATATCATGTAAAAATTTATAATAATGATGCATTTAGACAAAAGAATGACGATTACATGATGATGTTACAACATTAAAATACTTAGCATAATTCTCCATACAGTAATATGTATTAACAGCGATTACAATAAATTATAGTAAGCATTGCTTGAAAGCGACGTAACTCATTCAAATACCGACGACCTTTTTAAGTAGTTGTCGTCATAGAAATTAATTGGTCCGTGGTTAAATAAATTAAGTTATCATAAATGATACTTCCGCATAACAAATATAAGCAATTAATGCTACATATAAAATTTTAAATTTTTATGAATTTTTAGGGATGTTACATGTGGTATCAGAGTGCGGTTCAAATACTAGGCTTGAAGTGGCTCAACTCGCGCAATTAAAATTTAAAACATAATTTCAAGTACTGATTTTTATGTTATTTTGTTTTCAGTTTCAGCTCTTTATAAATTTAGTATGCAGGTATGGAAGGACCAGAAGAGTTAGCTAAGGACAGGTCCCATAATAATGAACAAGGACATATTAATGCAGAAAATTTATTTGTTGAATTGAATGATAATTTATCTGAATTGCTAAGGACAGTTAAATATTTAAAAATAGAAATAAAAACTATTAAGGAGGAGAA
Source organism: Larix kaempferi (assembly GCA_027924585.1). Taxonomy (NCBI): domain Eukaryota; kingdom Viridiplantae; phylum Streptophyta; class Pinopsida; order Pinales; family Pinaceae; genus Larix; species Larix kaempferi. Next base: position 7,858,719 of record BSBM01001313.1, read on the forward strand.
TGAATGAATCCTAAAAGCTCAAGAGGAGCTGAATCAAATCTTGTTGGATAAATTTCATAATAACGATAAGGATAAAAGAGCAGAAAATAATTCTGAATCTGAAACCATGTCCTACCAACGTAAGGATAAAAAGATAAAACTTACTAATTATGATAGCAGTTATTCTTTTGAATTTTATGGAAAAAGCATGCAGTAAAAAGCACAAGTATTCCAGCGATAGTAGTGAAAGTGAGTGCTACACTAAAAAGAAGAAGTACAAGTCGTACAAAGAAATTTCTGGTGAATTTAAGAAGATCAAACCACCAACTTTTAATGGAGAAACGGAAAAGACTGAGGAAGCCGAAGCATGGCTATCCGGTATGAATACGTACTTTCAAATTTACAACTACTCAAGTCATTTAAAAACTCAAATGACAATTTATAATCTGACTGGAAAAGCAAACATCTAATGGAAAGATCTGAAACGAGTAAAAGTCCTAAAAGAGAAGAGTGTAAACTGGAGTAATTTTAAAAAATATTTTAAAAGAAAGTTTATGTCGGAACGGTATTATGAGGAACGAGCTAAAGAGTTTTATGAATTAAAGTTAGGTTCCATGGATATGAGGGAATTAAGCAGCAAGTTTTTAAATTTGTTGAGGTATGTGCCTTACATTACTGAAGAAAAGCCTAAGGTATAGATATTTCTGAGATGTTTACCCTCTCATATAAAGGACATAATTGAGTATGATGATCCTAGAACTCTTTAATAGGCCATGAGAAAAACAATTATCTGTTATGAACAAAACAAGAAAAGGGAAGGCATACCAAGCTGGAAAGTAAAGAAGCCTAATAATTTTGAACAGAGGAAAAAACATTTTTCTCTTTATCGCAACTTTGGAAATAATAATTCACGTAATTATTCTAACAGAAAATTTCAAGGGAATAATTCAAGAGGTAATGTACAGTAAAAATTTACAGCTGCAAGGAACAGAGATCCACTTAAAATTTTTGTTAAAAACAATGAATAGAAAGAACCTGTTAAATGTTGGGACTGTCAGGGACCTCACTATGCATCAAACTACCCACTCAGAAAGAGGACCGTCAACAACATACACACAATGCAGGAGGAAGCTACTATTGGTGACCTAGCAGGAGAAATGCCCAGAATCAATGCAGCCTTGGAAAACATACAGGCTGATCATCAAACTTCCACGGTTGAAGTAGAAGGTATTCTGAAAGATAAACCCATTTCTATTTTAATTGATCTAGGAGCAAGTCGTAGCTATGTGTCACCTGATTTTGTAAAATGTTGCAATCTTAAAATAAACAAGTTTGAAAAGTCATGATCGGTCCAATTAGCTACTAGAACTAAAAGAAAGGCGACTGATTATGTAAAAGAGTGTGAATTATTGATGAATCAATTTAGGACTCATGTTAAGATGAATGTGTTACCTTTAGGTTCTTATGATATTCTGATTGGAATGGATTGGCTGGAAAAGCATAGGGTAGTGTTAAATTGTTTTGAAAAGACTTTTACTTGTTTGAATGATAATTGTGAAACTGTAACAATAAAAGGAATTCCTAGGAGGACCTCTATTAGAAAAATTTCAGCTTTACAAGTTAAAAAGACTGTTCGTAAAGGATGCAAGTTGTTTGCCGTAAATGTAATTAATGACGAACAATCAACTAAGGAAGATAAGTTAAAGTTGGAGGACATACCGATTCTAAAAGAATTTTCTGATGTATGCCTGAAAGAAATTCTAGGACTACCTCTGAAAAGTGAACTAGATTTCACCATTGAGTTAGTACCGGGAGTGGTACCAAACTCAAAGGCTCCTTACAAAATGAACATTCTGGAGCTTAATGAACTTAAATCATAGCTTAAGGAACTTGTTGATAAAAATTATATAAGGGAAAGCGTGTCTCCATGGAGAGCACCTGTCATTTTTGTTAAAAAGAAGGACGAAACTATGCGTTTATGCATAGATTACCGCCAGTTGAGTAAAATGACTATAAAGAACAGATATCCTTTTCCCCGCATTGATGATCTATTTGATCAACTGTGCAGTGCAACGATATTTTCTAAGATATATTTAAGGTCGGGGTACCATCAAGTCAGAATTAAAGATGAGGACATCTTTAAGACTGCTTTTAGAACCCGCTATGGGCACTACGAGTTTGTGGTTATACATGTTGGGATAACCAACGCCCCAGCAGTTTTCATGTGTCTTATGAACAATGTTTTACATCAGTACTTAGATAAGTTTGTAACTGTTGTCATTGACGACATTTTAATTTATTCTAAGACTAAAGAAGAACATGGCGAACACTTAAAGATAATTTTACAAGTGTTAAGAGAACATCAACTTTATGCTAAATTCAACAAATGTGATTTCTTCAAAGATAAAATACAATATCTAGGACATGTGATATCCAAGGATGGAGTCGCAGTAGACCCGGACAAGATAAAAGCAACTAATGAATGGCCCTCCCCTAAAGACGTAATTGGTGTACGATCTTTTGTAGGAATTATAGGTTACTATCATAATTTTATAGAAGGATTCTCACGAATAGCGAATCCTATAACCTCTTTACAAAAGAAGGGTAATAAGTTTGTTTGGGATAAAAAATGTGAAGAAAGTTTTAAGAAATTAAAAGAACTGTTAACAACTGCACCTATTTTAAAAATTGCAGATCCAAACAAGGATTTCATTGTTTACACGGATGCATGTAATGATGGACTTGGAGGAGTCTTAACACAAGAAGGTCATGTAATTTCCTATGAGTCCATAAAGTTAAAAATTCATAAAAAGAACTATGCAACTTACGACTTAGAGTTGGCTGTCATGATACATGCATTAAAGATGTGGTGCCATCACTTAATCGGAAAGAAATTTACACTAGTGACAAATAATAAAGGCTTAAAATATTTATTGGATCAACAAAATCTTAACGCAAGACAAGCTAGATGGTTAGCTTTTTTTAGTGATTATGATTTTGAAATTCACCACATTAACGGTAAGGAGAATAAAGTTGCTGATGTATTAAGTAGAAATGCAAGATTAAATTTTGTGGCAGCAATTAGTACTTATAAAACAAATTTAGAAAATCAGATTAAAGGAGGAATCAGAATGGATGAAAAATATCAAAAATTACATGAAAAATTTGCTTACGATAATTGTGAAAATTTAATAACATATTTCAGAATTGATGAAAGATGATTAATGTTGTATAAAAATAGACTTTATGTGCCCAATGTTGCTAAAATTAAGTTGTCGATTTTAAATGAAATACATAAAAGTCCATACTCAGGGCATCCTGGTTACCAAAAGATGATAACAATGCCGAGGAATGATTACTTTTGGCCAAATATGAAAAATGAGGTAGCTGAATACATTTCTAGGTGTATGGAATGTCAGCAAATAAAGGCTGAACATCAACGCCCAACTGGATTATTGCAACCACTACCAGTTCCAGATTGGAAGTGGGAAATAATTAGTATTGATTTTATAACTAGTTTACCTAAAAATCAGAAACATAATGATTCTGTAATGGTAGTTGTGGATAAGCTTAGTAAAGTAGCCCATTTCATACCTGTAAAAACAACCTACAAGGCTGCTAACATTGCTGAAATTTTTATGAAACAAATTTTTCGTTTGCATGGGATTCCAAAAGTTATAATTTATGACAGAGACTCTAAGTTTATAGGAAATTTCTAGAAATCTTTATTTAAAGCTTTAGATACTACTTTAAATTTCAGTACATCATTTCATCCGCGAACAGATGGGAAAACAGAAAGAGTTAATCATATTCTTGGAGATATGTTAAGAATGTATGTTAGAGATCAACCAGGTAAATCAGAAGAATATTTACATCTTGCTGAGTTTGCTTATAATAATCATTACCAAGCTTCAACAAAACTCAGTCCATTTGAAATTTTGTATGGCATAAAATGTAATACTCTTATTTCGTGGAGTAATCCAATTGACAGGTTAATGTTAAGACCTGAGTTATTAAAAGAAATGGAACTAACTGTGAAACAGGTTCAAGGCAATTTGAAAATTGCACAAGATAGATAGAAAAGTCATGCAGATCTCAAAAGAACTCAGAAAGAGTTCCAGTTTGGTGAACAAGTTTTCCTCAAGGTAAAACCTATAAAGAGCTCCTTAACGTTAGGAAGTTGTGCTAAACTAGCACCAAGGTATTATGGACCTTTTGAAATATTGTCTAGGGTAGGACCAATGGCATATCAGTTGGCCTTGCCACCAAATCGTAAAGTACATAATGTATTTCACATCTCTCTTTTGAAAAAGTATGTGCATGATGCTACTCATGTGATTAATTGGAATGATGTACAGGTGGAACCAGAAGGAGATTTCATGGTGGAACTGGATTGTATCCTCGAGAAGAGGAAAATTTTGCTTCGTAATCGTACCATTGGACAGGTAAAGGTGCAATGGAAGCACCTTAGTCCAAATGAAGCAACTTGGGAATTGGAAAGTAATATGCGGGTGGCATATCCAACTCTGTTCCAGGAAGACTTAGAGGATGACAAATAAAGAAACATCGAGGACGATGTTGAATTTAAGAGGAGGTGTTTGTCACATACCCAAATTCTGAACATTTTATGTTGTAAGAAACACATTATGTTTTTTTATGTTATTGTAAAGTTTTATGATTATTGACCAAGTGGGGTCAAGGATGACTATAATTAATTACTCTGAATATTTTATTATCAATAAATAAAAGAGGAGACAAATATCCAAGGGAGGCTATTGAATGAGTGTTCACTGACCCACTAGGACGAATGTACTGGGGTGGAGAGAAAACTGACACTTGGCAGCATCCTCAATTCACTTCTAGTTGTTGCAGGGGGAAACTTCCCTATTTTTATTGTCATGTTCCCCAAGAAAGTGGAACTGAGAAGGTGGCTCATTAACTAAAGAAACTGACCAAAGACCTAGGCATACTTTATCTACCCATTGAATTCAGCATGAGGTTGTTCAGCTTTTACCTTGTGATCATTTTCGAAAGAGAAAGACAAGAGAGCACAAGAGATTCGATGAGGGAAGGCTAGTAAGTGATTGAGTGAGTTAAGACTGCATTCTGAACTAGTGCAGCCACATTGTTGAGTTCAATATTGCTAAAGGCAGAAGTATTACTGTTAAGTACTACTATTAAGTTGTATAGGGATTTATTCCATTCTCCACACAACATCTTCATCCTAGTGGTTCAGTGAACAGGCTCGGGGGTCCTAAGGAAAGTGATTTGGACGTATTCAGGAGAAGGTTGGGTGGAATGGGATCCTTTGGATGTTTGTCACCCTCTACTGTTAACAGGTTTTCATTGTGTTATCTTATTTACTTTTTGTCTCATTAGTTTATAAACGGTAGAAATTATGAACTGTCATCTATCTTGAAAATTGTCTTTTACTTAACTGTGAGTTTAGAATGTTGATTTGAAGGCTCATTTCTGAATAATGAAAATATGATAGAATTAGAATTAGTCCTCTGTATTTTTCCACACACAGAAGTGTCGTACTCTAGTACAGAGGAGTGAAGTTAAAATAGATCATAATGATAAATATCAGTGATAAAAATCTATTTATTTTTCTGTACAAGTAATGCTACTTTTAAATACATGAAATATTCATAGAATCCCAAATCAACAACCTAGACTTCGTTACCAAATAGAAGCAAACCCTAGGTTTTATTTTTATGATTTAAATGTTTGGTTATCAAATTCATACAGGCTTAGCAAGTTAAATAGATTAACTAAACAATTAAAGTATCTAGCTCAGAAAACTAATTTGGGGTGAACCCATATGGTTCCCATTGTAAAACAAGCCAGCTTCATAAAACAGAATTATCTATTACGTAACATTTTGCATACAAGAACAAAAATTCGTAACTTATAAAGAAAACCAATTAAATTCCGGAACATCATTATACAGAGCTTCTATCTATGCAGAAGAGTATACATTTACATGTTTTCTTTATTTATTTGTAAAACAATAAGGATCATGCGTTAATTCCATTACATATAATCTACCTATACAGAGATCATTCATTAAAACAATAAACATACGGAGTCTTAATACATTTATGGAGAATCAATTGATTCGCATATTCTCAATTATCAAAATATACAAGGGCTATCTAAGCAAAAATAACTTAAAGTAATTGCTGATTGAAAAACCCTATATTTAAAATCACTGTAAAAAAAATCAACGTCCAGAATTTAAATAATTCATAAATTTGGATTGAGTAATAAGTATGGGCTCGAGCCATATTAGAAGGCATCACCCAACTTTAAAACATTACACTTTTAGAAATACATTGTAGATCATTATAAGACCCGGGTTCGAGACCCGTAAGGGCTCACCCAAAAGGGTCAGCACAAAACTAAAATCTCAAATTTCAAATGGTATAGGATTCAAGAACCGGTTGCAGGAAGCTACTAGCTCTTTAAATATTAATAAAGAAGCTTTGAAAAATCAATCACGTAGAGGTTTAGGGTTCAAGTCTCGACTCACCCAAACCTACTGTTTAGACTCATAACTTATCAAATAAAAACCTATTGGCATAATTAAGTGTTGGGTTCGAAACCCGTATAAAAAGAACCTTTGAACCATCAACTTTATAAACATTTAGGGGTAGGGTCTCAACCCAGTATTAATATCGTAGCTAAAAAGATTTTCACTATCCATAATACATGACAGTGCACATCCATGCGAAAGCTACGGGAAAGTTGTAAGCTTAGTTCCAAACTTAAACACAAACTATACATTAAGAACCTGAAGTCATTTTATTTAATCCATAAAATTCTTTTACATAATAGTATTTTGATTGGAGTGTTGAGAAACCAACGCGAGCCAAAGGATCGAGGGTCAAACCCTCTCAATTACAACCTTTTGCCTTATGGCATACAAAGTGTAAAAGCCCAACTGTAAAAACCATAACAAAATCAAATACAAGTTCGAACGACAACTCGTCAAAGGTACATAGACTAGCAACAATGCCCTTTTTGTTTCCACCACCTCACTTCACTACACAAAGAAAACAACATAGGGTTCCAAAGGAACCACCGAGGCTTACCCGTGTTTTCTATGCATCATAGCCTTAACCAGTTTGTGTTTTCCAATCCCCTAGTCCATAGAAAATTAAACAAAAATTTTCTTAGACAATTAGTGATGTATACAGGGACCTGTAATAGTGAAAACTAGTACACACGGATACCAGTAAATTTATTGCAAAATCTTCCATTTTTTGTTGCTATCTTTGTCAGTATATAATGTATACTTTAATTAAATCAATATTATTTTATAAAAGGTGTAGTATTGCCTACATTAGCAGTCCTTTTTGAAAGCAATCAAATGGAAACTTTTATTTAGCCCAACTATTTTGAAATTCAACATTTTGCATTCCATGGTCAAGCTACTTTTTTATCTTACTAAAAGTATACTTTTGTAGAGTTCATATCAACTTCAAGTTTTTAATGAACAAACAACTTTAATGTCCCATAAATGTAGGTTCTAAGTGTGCATTTTTGTTTTCCAGAATATTTACAAAAAATTTAAAGAGCTTAGTGACATCATTGGGTGACCAATTGTCATTACAACCTAGTTTTGGACCCCTGATTAAGCAAGATATATTAGATTGATAGATATTCATGTTCATGTTTAGGAAGGTGCTCAAATTTTGTAGGCTTAAAGCAAATGTTGGCCAAGATATTCATGGTTCCACTAACATTGTTTATGATTTCGTAAAGATCTCTCCTAGTTCAACCAACTTTGTTCAAGGCTCCTTAAATATTGTTCATGGTTCCACCACAAAATATTCATGGTTCCACCAACATCTCATAATGAACCGCCTAATGTTTGATGTTGTTGACTTTGGTTATTTTCTAATGATATTTTTGAAAGTAGCATAGTTATTTATATTTGCATCATTATAGATGAATGGAAGATATACAAATTATTTTTATAGTTCACATATAGCGTATCTCAATTTGTAATATCTAATGCAATTTATCTTTAAAGAAAAACAAATTCTACATTTTCTTTATATAACGAGGTGAACTCCTATGTAATAATTGCACCAATTATTCATAATATTATATTGTATTATTGTGGGTATCTCTCTCATGTATTATGTGGGTTTCTAGTTTTTGTAATAGTATAGTGATGGAAAAACCATCATTAAAACATATCTAGCTACTAAAAACATTTGCTACCCTTGATTGTGATCCCACATAGTAGGGGTCTCGAGAAAGAAGTTTTCCTTGGTTATGGTAGGGTGGAAACTAGTTGATCATTATTCAATTGGAAAAACAAGAGTAAGCTTGGATTGGTAACTCCACTATAAGATTTAACATCTTCAAATTAAGGATGTTTCCTAGTTAATTTGAATAGTAACTAGTGTAAATACTTATTGATTCATTTAATTTCAATTAGTTAATGCATATTTTGATTGGCCATTGATGTTTCCATGGTATGAGGATGAAATCCCTATTGAGAGAATGTAATGGTGTACTAACCAAGATGCTAAATGACCTTGTAACTTTGAGTTGTTTTTTAATAGTGTTGGTTATAATACAAACTTTGACTTATTCCTTATGTGAAGTGGTTTTGGTTGAACCTTACATTTTGAATGAGTTTCTTGTTATTATGTGAAGTGGTGTTGGTTGAATCTTATATTTTGAATGAGTTTCTTGTTATCTAGGAAGTTATTCACTAAGATAATTTTCTTTTAACGTGGATTGTAAGTTGCTAATTATGAATTTCATGTGAAGTGGATTCCTCATGGCTTACTCTAGATGTTGGTTAAACTAAGATCAATTCTATTGTATTTGCATAAGAGATTGGTATTTGGGTGGTAAAATCTTTCTAATCCATGTAATTTGAATAGAATTTTACTATCTCAAGAATCTCATATTTCCCTTATGAATATGTTATTTAATCATAATAACAATAGATTAGACTTTTATTGTGTATGTTATGGAAGAAGAATGGTGTTGTAGGGTGTTGAGGGAAAAGTATGAAGTTCAACATTATGATTTGGTTTATTTTGGGCAATCACATAGTGTTACTTGATCATTTGTCTTAATTCGTGCATGTGTTGTAGACATGGCAATGCCTTGCCAAGTGGCCAACATATAGGAGTGAGATATAATTAAGAGGCTTTGGATTTGCTATTGCACCGAGCTCATAAAATAAAGAATTAAAATCAAATGAAAAGTAATTAAAAATCCAAGTGTAAATTTTTCTAGATGTATTAAACATTAAAAAAAAAAAATTATTATACCAGAAGCCACAAGAAATTGGATCCCTCTCGATGCTTGGTAGATAAGATGGATCTATGATGTTATAAATGAGTGGAGGTGTTTTGTTTTGTTTACCTAGTTTTGGAAATCAAATAGTTTGGCAAATCCAACTATTTAGGAGTAAATGTACATTGATTTGATTACTTTGAGTATTTCTATATAATTAGAGGAGATATGCCTCATGGTCAAGATAATGGTCTAGATACTATTTAGGAGTAAATGTACATTGATTTTATTACTTTGAGTATTTCTATAATTAGAGGAGATATGCCTCATGGTCTAGATAATGAGTATTGATCTGATTACTTTGAGTATTTCTATAATTAGAGGAGATATGTCTCATGGTCAAGATAATGGTCTAAATAATGAGGAGTATATAGTAAGGAATTTTTTTTACTTCTTGGTAGCTAAACCTTTTAGAGGATGAGCTAAGCTAAATAATGATAAAGGAATCCATAATGATATTAATTTATCATTAATAATGAAAAAAACTAAAATAACACATGAAGTAGATGACTAATCCTATAATTTATTAATTGTAAAAAAATTTAAAATAGTGAAGATGCCACATAAAGAGATGAATATTAAAAATTAACAAACTAAAAAATTTATAATATAAAAATAAATATAAGCTTTACATATTAAATTCATTAAGGTCAAAAATTTATTTATGACATAAGCTATACATATTAAAAATCATAATGTTATCGGACATTACAAAACCCACAAAACTTACCATTATAAAGCTCACCACATTAACGCTGTTGGTATCCATTTCTTAGATTGTAAAAAATACAATAATTTAAATGCTCACCACATTTAAATAGTGAGCAGTTACCGATCACTTTATAAGAGATCAAATTTATTTGCTTCATAACGTTTTCTAACAGGGGGGAATTTTGGCACAGCATATTGAATTTGCCTCTCTTCATAATGGGCATTGAGAATGAGTTTCATTGATTCATCTCAACGTTTGTTCATCACATTAAGATAGAAGGATCACTAGAGTGGGTAGTATTATGTAAAAAAAAAAAAAGTGTTGGTATCTTCATTTAAAAAAGGCTCCATCATTTGACATTACAAGACTAATCTCCAGGTAACAATGCAATTTATGTCTTATTCACAACGTGGTCGATATGAAGCAGCATTTAAGATGTGTTATTTTTATAATCTAAAATAAAAAGATTCTGTCATTTGATTTTACAACAACAATTTAGAATTCAATCTAGAATTCAATCCAAGTATTCACACTTCACCAAAATATGTGTTAAATATACGACGTGTTTAGAAGATCCCAAACCCTTATATTAAACATTTCAATCGACACCTTCACTCCTGTCGGCATCAATCTCCAGACCGAAAGCATCCAGGTGAAGTTCGTTTCATCCATTATCCGCGAGATTGAAATTGGTAGATGGATGAAACGAGATAAAAGCTTTTTCACTCTTATTTAGCAAAACATTAGTGCAAGACTTGATATTCCAATGGGTTATCTTGGGAGATTTACAGGAGCGGTGAATGAAGGCCAAACCAAACCATGGACTCCACCCAATGGTATTTTCAGTCTAGTTGACCAATCAAGAGTTCTCCCGGGACCAAGATTTTCCTGCAGTAACACATAAGAGAAATTAATCTAAAATGAGTAAAAGAGGATCAATTTCCAAGCACAGTTCTATGATCGGATTTTATATCAGAGTTGCATTTGACGACTTGATAAAGGGTCAAAGATAAAAAGAAAAAACATAACAATTGATAGCAATCAATATTCAAAATGGCCCAGATCCTATTTCCAATGAACGCAGAAAAAATAATCATCTTCACGAAAGATTTTCAATTCTGAAAGCCAACATCCATCATTTGTGTATCAAGAAGAACATATAATAATGAAAGAAGGCGACAAGAAAATGCAACTTAAAAGAAAAAAGAAAGGCACTGGTATTAACATACCAGGAAGAAGGGAGTATAGACTTGGATTTTCCATAAAACAAGTAACTTCTTATCTCTTCCCTAGTAGTAAACATTCCAACTCACGATATTCAAATGCCGTAGCCTTCCCATGAGTTCCATATGTTGTTTGTGTTAGAGATAATGCTTCATTAATGATGCATATTAGAATTTAGGGATTGGTTTGGGTTTGTTAAGGTTGTTGAGAGATTCTTTCAACCTCTCCCTCCAAGAGTGGAATAAGTTGGAACTCATTCCAACTATATATACCTAATGTATCTCTGTTTATAATGTGCAATACATATTATTATTGTATGTATATTTTCTGTATCTATGCTTTATGCTTTCATGAATTGAATTGGAGTGTTTGAAATCCCCTCCACGGACCACGAACATCCTTTAACCTCTTCATAGCAACAACATTAGCATCTTCCGACAAAGCTTTACATGCAGTTCCAGAACTAACCTTCCCAAGCATTTTAGCAGAAGCACAGAGAGGATCAACTTGAATTGTCGAGTTCCCTCAAAGAAATCTAGTTTCCGCCTCTTAGTAGCACTAGAATATAGGGGGCATTGGCTTGAAGAAAATACAATGTTCTCTATTTCCAATATCTTCCATGCTTGTTGTCCATCATTTTCCTAGCATACTTTATTCATTACTAACAAAATAAGATGCAAGCAATTAGCAATAACACTGCAAAATATCCAACCACAATGGCAATAGCAGCACCCTGCGTAATTTGTTTAATTTTTTCTTGGTACTCTGTGTCATCTCAAGCTTTGAACTTGGAGTTGAGGGCACATCACTTGTATTCTGCATCACGAGGCTAGAATTCACAATGTCTCGTGGAATGGTAGGATTACTGATCATCTTCTTACAATCTAATATAAATTCCTTTCAAATGCTGACTCGGAAAACTTAGAGAAAGATCCAGGGATGGTCCCTGTCAAACCGATTACCAGAAATATTAAAATATTAAAGTCTTGAAAGATGGTCATGTTCAAGCCTACAATATTAGCAGAAAATAGTTTGCTTTCCAGTTAGAGTGAGCAGATGGCTAAGCAAATTCACAGAAAATGGCATCTCGCTAGTTAAAGTATTGTTTGAAGCATCCAATATCCATAGCTGATCTAAAAGTGAGTTGTATATCAGCGCAACCAGCTATTTGCTTCTCACTTCTTTTAATATTATCAATTGAAAGGCCGACCAGCTATCTGCTTCTCATTTCTCTTAATATTATCACTTTAAAGGCCGAGTCACTAATTGTGTTGATGCTAATCATAGCACAGGTTTTTCGTCAAACAGGATTTCAGACGAGAGTGAGCTCAACTTTGCATCTGGTAGCAGTCTGAGACATTTTGTCAAGGGATTGTCTTGAGGTGAGAGCATAGCACAGGTTTTTCGTCAAACAGGATTTCAGACGAGAGTGAGCTCAACTTTGCATCTGGTAGCAGTCTGAGACATTTTGTCAAGGGATTGTCTTGAGGTGAGAGCAGCTACAGCTGAAAACAATCCAAAAAGGAAAGCATGCGGTACAGGGCCAATGGATTAAGGAAAATGAATTCCGCCCAGCTCATTTCAAATTTCAAATCTCGAAACGATGGAATGAGTAATCGAATGGATGGATGGAGGAGGGATATGGGCGGGTGGGAAAAAACCGGGCATTTTATCCCATTCTCTTCGGATGAGTAATCGAATGGATGGATGGAGGAGGGATATGGGCGGCTGGGAAAAAACAGGGCGTTTTATCCCATTCTCTTCGAGGGCTGCTTCATAGACATCAATTTCAAAGGAGTTGGAAAGGAGGACAAGGATATAGTGATCTTAGATAACTGTATACACTGTATCAATTAGTCTGGCCGTTGTCCTGGCAATTAGTCTGGACTCCACTTCCGGGCATCAATGCGTCCTTCTCAAATATGCCTTACATGGGTTGCAAAGACATCTATAACTCGACAGCCATATGGTTTCAGTACGAAGAGATGGAGGAGTTATGTCTACGAGTAATAAATGTATTACTACTTTGGAGGGGCCCGCGTAAAAAAGCAATGCAAAGGAAAGGGGCAGTATTACGTGTGGCACTACGTCGGCAAGCTTCCTTACCCAACCACACCGGCTGTAAAATCGATCTATCTGTCCACTGCCCTTATAAGCTAAGCCAGCCAAGATTCCCATAAGTCAAATGGTTGGAACTTACCTTATTTTAAGATAATTGGGTGTTTAAAAATGTTTTGACGAAATGAGAACTTTGTCGATCGCTCAACATTTGGTGTCTGTGACATTGAATGAGTTGCATGTGGGATGCAAACGTACAGCTGAAGTCCCGGGCATGGAGAAAGAAAACCAGAAGATCATCAACTCGCTCTCGTGATGAACTTTAGGAGGTGGTTCTGTTGGTTTTTCATGGTGCTTCCTTGTGAATGCAAGCTGTTGGGCAATGTATGTGCAATGAAATTACTTTCTTATTGGCGAGGCTGGAGTGGAATTTGAGGATTGGCTTGTTTTCTTCTTTAGAGGAGTTCCCCATGCTTCAGATCCAGATTATCCATAGGAGATTTTAGCTTTTCCAACATCACAACAGCCTTGCAATTGGAAAATCAAGCATATGTTATATATAATGCTACAAATCAATTTACAATCAACGACTAATTAATTCCATTGAAGAAGGCTAGCTCTAGCATCAATTTACAAGTAACTACTAATTAATTTCACTGAAGAAGCATAGGTTTGGCAAGAAACCCGCGACATTGACAAGGGAACGCCTTGGTGCCATAGACCTTGGCCACTTACAGTGCTTTCTTTGAGCATTCCTCCTTTCGGCCAGTACACATAACCTGTGTAGAAAACATACACAACAACTAAGCTGCCATCGCCACCAGAAGGCTATTGATGGAGTCGATATCATAACCTCATCCCTTCGGCTATGCATGGTATTTACTGCACGGGTCCTTCTCCTTCGCCTTCTAGTTTTGTGTCCTTCTGTGTCCATCATTTGATGAAGGAACAACAATTGATTCAGCCTTTGATGAAGGAACAACAATTGCTTTAGTTTCAGGCAATAAAGGAACAACAATTTCAGGTCGTTTGCAACAATTAACAGTTGCAATGGGTATATAGATAATATCCACAATGTGGTGCATGTGTAGGAAGGCGGTGCATTCATGCGATGAAAGAAAAAAAAAATTGCTTTAGTTTCTGGCTGTTTGTAGCAGTTAAGATTTGCAATGGGTCGATAATATCCATGAGGCGGTGTGTTATCATTCAATGCTCAGTGCCACGAAATTAGATTCCCTGCGTATGCTGTGTGCAGTTCCCTGCAACATGTGTCTCAGATGGGCGGTAGTTTGTTGTGTTAATTTTTGGAGCCCGAGTTTGATGCGTTCCATCTGCGTTATCTTCTAGCATGGATACAGGTGGTGGTGTTGTCAACATGAGCATGCACGGCAGTTCGGCGGTGGAGGGTGCCACGAGGAGGTCAGGGAAGGCGGTGCATTAAAAACCTTTTCCAATCCCAAGATTTCATTCTATCAACCAATGAGATGATCGTTAAATCGTGTTAAATATTTGATAAAAATAATAAAATTGGTTGCAAAATGTAAACTATGCAAAATGAACACAAATTTATGGTCAACTTCAAGATTAATACGTGGTTAACACATATGGAAAACAATATATCTAGGTATAATAATGTTATTGTTCCTAATTGTATTGGTTTGATTAGAAACTCAGAAGTATTATTTAAAATTATTAATAATCATAGAAATGCATGGACTAAATATACTAATGAGGGATAATTTGTTTATTAACCAATGTTAAAAACAATTATTCGTGTATTATTAAAAAGAAAAAGTAGAGTAAAATATCAGCCGGATGCAGGGTGTGAAAGAAAAAACAATATTCCCAAATGGATTGCTGCAATGACAATAGTTGATTTGATCCTTCTCTACACTCCATGGCTTGGCTAATAAGTATTTTTAAAAAATTTAGTTGTTCTTATAGAAGCTTTCCAATTGCAACTGCAGGGAACGTGAAATACATAGTTCTAATAGGCACAGATATCGATTCTCACGGTCATGTGTTGTGTTGAGGATAGATTTGCACGTGGTGGAAAGAACCAAATGATTCTTCCTATCTCTATCCACACTGAGAATGGCTTCCATTGTAGGTGGCGGTAGGAACCGCAACAATGGATGGAACATGGATGGTGATGAAAACCTAATATTTGAAACAAGTCCAAGAGTAGAAGTAGTCTCCAGTTTTGATCAGATGGGTATCCATGATGACCTTCTTCAAGGTTTATACCAATATGGCTCTGAAAAACACTCTATTATTTAGTTGAAATCATTGTTACCATATATATCCAAAGATGTGTCAACTTCTGGGCTTACTTCTGAGGAAGAAGCCATTTTAAGGATGCAACAGCTTGAATTGATTTATGCTTAGTCTGGGATCCTTTATGAAATCATTTGAGATGCACCTAGGTCAAACATTGATATTGACAAACCTAAACCTGGACCACATGCTGATGGCATTGTGCATTCAACAAACTCATCTGCATTAGAAGCTTTGACCAAGCAAGTTCATGCACTCTCTATAAAGCATTCTGCTGTGGAAGCAACTGCGATTGCATCCTCCCCTTCAAAAATAGAAATTGTACAAAATGTGCAGTCAAATCAAAAGCATCCTCGGAAACCCAACAATAAGAAAAAGGAAAATAAAGGGGAAGGAAACCAATAAAATCCCAAAACCATTGAAAATGCCGAGGAGCGCAAGAGAGAAAAGAAAAAGGTAAAGTTTCCTTACAAAATTTTCAAAGACGGTCACCTCACTCATCAATGTCCTCTAATGGATGAAGCCCAAAAGTTGTTAAGTCAAAAGAAACCAGCTGTCCTGAAGGATCATTTTCCCAAAGGACAAAGCCCAGCTTCTGGTAGCTCTAATACTAGGGCACTCCTCGTGCCACACAAGCTGATAAATCCTACATCAATATGGTTAACTCCCATGATTTATTGCAAATGAGAGCCATGAATTATACCCTAGATATGCAGCAGAAAGACAAAGAAATCCCTGAGTCATATGTTCCTCTTCACATAGAGAGACCTACAGATCCTATGCCGAAGATACCAAAAGGTGTCTGCAAATGGGAAACACACAACCCTAATGCACGGGCTGCTCCAAACTACTTAGTTGTAGAGGACCTAGCCCAAACACCGTGTGCTATGTCCGCTCTATAAGTTATGCAAAGTTGCCCATCGCAGTGAAATGCACTTCTGGCGGAAATATGGATTATGGATTCGTCAAATATGCTAGCTAGATTTGATATGTCAAATATCAAACCTCGGTTTCCCTATCATGTGACCTTCCAAATCGAAGTAGTCCATGGTTCGAAAACCATTGGGCGAATAGTAGTAGATGAAGGCACGTCAACATGCGTAATGTTTATCTCTTGTTGGAAAGCCTTAGGATCTCTAGAGTTAGCCCCTTTGGTTACATTACTTACTGCCTTTGATGGAAGATCCTTCTGTCTGCATGGAATCTTACACTCATTTGAGATCCATCTTGCAGGTAATGTAGTGTCAGTAGAGGTGGAAGTTGTAGATGTTTCTCTCGACTAAAATTTGTTGTTGGGAACAAGTTGTGGACGTATGCAATGCAAGCCATTCCTTCTTCCTTTTTTCGGGTACTTATGTTCCCCCATGAAGGAAATATTGTCACGATTGACCAACTATCCTATGCCGGGAAAAACAACACAACTCCTTCGGATTCAAATATCCCGTGGATTTATCAAGCCTGTCCGCCTAGTGAGAGTTTAGGAGTAGGTATGTACTCATCTTTGATGGGAACTTTTGATTTACCCGTTCCTAATAAACATTTGAAGTAGTAGGTCTTTTGTCCTCTTCTCCAATGGTAAAATGGTAAATGTGGGTTATATTTTGAATTTGTTACTATTTATTGAAATCTTTTTGAATTTTTACCCATTCTGTATAGTTTCAAATTCCTTTTTTGTCAATTTTCTTAATCTTAATGACCAATTCTAGTTTTTTTGACTAGATAAAAGCACAAGAAGGCGCTTTTCTCACTATTATGTTCATATTGGTGTTTTATACAAGGTTTGACTTCTTATGACATGTCGGTTAGATCAATACATTGAATCTATATTTCGTCATTTTATGTCATTCGAATTTCCTTCATTCACCTTGAACTGCCATTTTCTATCCATTGTCGTTGATTCTTTCTAGAATCTTATATCATTGCTTGACATCTTTGGGAACTTACACATTATCCATCATTTTTCTCTTTATTCCAAGTTTCCCATCCCTACAGAGTTTTTTCACATTCTTGTTAGACTTCTTTAAAATGAACAAGATTACCGAGCATATTTGTCTTATTCAGACTCATTAAAGGAATTGAACAGACATCCACATAGATATAAGTTTATCCCTTTTACGGATCTTTGTGGATTATTTATGAAAAAGGTATACTCTGGTCTTGTCGACTAGAAGAGTCATCTCGCGTACTTTTACACTTTTTTGAACGAGGAGGATCTAACTTTATGAAAAAGTACACTATGGAGTTCTTGTTTAAGTTTTTTAGACTCCTTAAATATGAAAACATCGGCAATCACATACCAACTCGAGCTCGATACTAAAATCCACGAGTAGGTGTATGGAGTTCTTGTTTAAGTTTTTCAGACTCCTTAAAATTGAAAATACCGGTGAGTACAAATAGATACGGGCTCGATATTAAAATCCACGGATCTATATCTTATCAAGTACTAGTCTATCTCTTCTTCAAACTCGTTAAAACATGAAGAAGATCTTGAGTTTCCCTCCCATAGACTCGTTAAATTACACATGATTGGACCTCTATCAACCACTCTTCTCCCTCCTCTTCAAGCTTGTTTTAAAAATGAAGATAGATTACTGAGTTTACTTTCTTGGACTCATTAAAATTTCACAAGAGAGACAATATCGATCTTTCTTTTCAACCTTTTCATGCTCGTTAAACTAAGAAAAGACATTTAAAAATAGAAGGGAAGGAAAATCTCTTTTATTCGTTCATTATTTGGCAGCAAGTCTAATCCATCCTTGAACACAACACTTTTATGAGTTAATGGGTCTTAGTTTTCGGCTTTAGTATTTAACCTGATTCTAGAGTTGTGTACTCCTCTGATTGGTTACTCTTTCGATCATATGGAGATTTTGTTATGTCTTCTACATGACAAACTTATATCATGTTTCCTGTCAGTACCGAGCTGCCTAAAGTACTTACCTTTGGTGCTCAATGTTCAAGGATTACCCCTATTTCGTCCATTCTGCAGTTTGTCTTGACTCCTCATGTCAGCCATCCCCTATATCAGTCTTGTTTTAACTCAATATCTTAGTGTTCCTTGTGTGAGATGATGAAGGATATCTCAATGCCTTCATTCTCACAGGTCTCTTCCTATCGACATCAACACATTTTTCTCTAGGAAGTGGACTTGGAGTTTCCGAGTTAGTACCTTGAGATTTGCAGTCATAAGTGGCAGATTCTCTCGCCCTTGAGTTATGGGAATACATCAATGTCCCTTACTCGACAGATTCTTCAAGTGTTAGACTTCAATACCTCTTATTCACACTTGTAAGGATGTACTAGGTACCTTGGATCCCATTTTCATTATTGGTGGGTGTCCTCACATTTGTTAACGGTTCTCATCATTGACCGGTAATCAAATGAAATTCTCCATGTTCGACTTCAACTCCTTTATTCACATGGCTTAAGGTTTTTACTATCAATGGTTGGTTTTAAGACCTTGGGTTTATGATACAGTTCATTCGTTATCACCCAAGCTACGCAAGATCGAGCCCTACTTATATTGGCTCATCATGAGACATAGATCCAGTTTGTTGCTATGGCTATGATCTCCTTTTGACATGGATCCACGCTTGTATTTCAGTGGCCATGATATATACATCTTTTCAATTATGTATTGGGGATCATGTTCTAACATTCTCAACATCTCTTGATATCAAGATTGTAATTTCTCATTGACCTTGTTTCTGTTTTAGGTATTGTTTGCAACCTTGTCCCTCTGGTTCCTATGCTCCTCCACTTCCTGGTTTTTAATTTATTTCGGACATAGTCTTTCCCTCTAACCTCATACATTAGGGGGCATCTATTATCAGTCAAAATGGCACTTCTTCCTCCATGACTACATTGCCTTGTCGATCACACAAAAACACCTTATGGATGGAAAAGCCTATTTGATCATAGATGATTTGGCCTAGACTTTGCAATATTCTCCTTAAAAATAACTATTTTTGTGACATATTTTGAGATATAACTGTGGCTCTCCTATCATCAAACTCATGAGTTCACTGCAGCAGACTATATTGACAACCTGCGGGTAACACTTAAAAAGATGCACCCGCATGTTGCTGGACACTATACTCGTGACTCACTTGCTAGCTTACAAGAGACACACTCGCGAGTATCTCTAAATCATGAGAAAAAATATTAAAAGATGATTAGAGGTTAGTTATGGCAGTTATTCTAACTACCACAACCTCCCTAACCAATTACCTTTCGAGTCTATCCTCTCATCCTTGCTATAAATACAAGGAGAGGGCCTTGAGAAAGGGAGAACCAATTTTGATAAAGAAATTCTAGAGAAAATTTCATTGAAGGAAGATGAGTAAGAGCCCAGGGTTAGGTTTCAATGGTGCCAGTTGCAGAACAGGTTTAGTTGATTTCCTTTAATGCAAATAATACAGAGACTTTCCTTCCCATAAATATTTGTCCGTTGTATGAATTTATGTCATTGAATCTTTCATATATCTTAATATATGAGTTTCATGTTAAACATTCATTTCTATTTGGTAAAAAGCTTTGAGAAGGGTATATGTTTTATTGCAGGTAATCCATCTGGAGCAGTAGAGTGAGAGATTAAAGTTTGAATCATGGATCAGACGCCGGTTATTCAGGTATTCACTTTGACTTTAGATCTTAGTTCTTTTCAATTGAAATAAGTATTGCATGTTGCACTTGTTTACTATTCTATCTCTATAACTCAATTACATGTATGTTGATGATCTCTTGAACTCCCTATCATAGGTAGATTTACTGCACAACAAATATACTGAAAAATTCTTGTTCTAAGTTTCAATCTAGTAGGTAAGGTTAGTGAGAGTAATGGTTTAGTGCCAAATCCTTCTTTCCAAAGAGTTTGATATATGTTTTTTGAATGTTTAAGTAAAGATAGTTTGTTGCCTCCAACCTAAATATCTTATTGCCCTTCCTACTACTTATAAAATTGTTTTACTTATCCTATATAGCAAAAGTACATATATAGCTTCCTCCTATATACAAATAAACTAGATTTTAAAGGGTTCATATTTATTCCTATATATTAATATTAATTCCTAATTCCTATCTTTATAAAAATATTAATCCTATTATCTATTTATCTTAATATGGATCCTATGTTTATTTCAATTCATCAATTAATCTGAACGAGTTATTTATGCAGGAGCCAAAGAGCATTTTGATAGAGTAGTAGGTTTACTATTCCCACTATAGGGTAGTTTTTTCACAATTTCGATTATAGATGATGATCTTATTATAGCCAATAACATTATTCATTAGGGGTATTCTAATATATCCACCCATTGATTCAACCAATTGGTAAATAGAAGAAAGTAAAAAGTCATCCTTGGTACTCACCCTGTTCCAAGTTCCTAAACTTTATGTAAACCTTAACTATGTTGATCTTCTATTGCAGGGGATATGTTGGTAATCCAAGCCAATTGGTTGAATGAATTCATGTTATTTAGTAGCTTCTAGATATCTTTGTATACTAAAGCATTGATTTCAAGTTGATGTGGATGGTTTTTAGTTTCAAGTTGATGTGGAGCTTCTTTGTAACTAGGTTTTTATAGGGGTTGGTAGGTTGTAGAACACCAAACACTAGTACATGCTAGACATGTCACTATATTCTTAGGTAAACAACATCTTAATATTTGATTAAAAGAGATGTGTACTCATCCACCTATCAAATTAGCACGTAATGTGAGCATCTTGGGTTGGGTTTAAGTACTCATATTAACATTAATGGAATCCTTTATTTGAATTCAATTCTCGGTGTTATAGGTAACTAAATATACTTAGCTCCACCCCATCTCTTATTTGTCCCTTTTCATTTGCAACCATAAGGTATTTTATTTTAAATATCAATGTACACAATTACAATAGATTTTTTCATCATAGATAATTAAAGTCTAACTTCTAGCCACTTGGCTAGAAGTTAAACTTATAAAGGTCTAATTTTTATATTGACTTCTTATATGTTTTGTATGAATTTAGTCAATAATGTTAATAATATATATATATATATATATATATATTAGTAATCATGAATATAATAAAATTTATTTAGCCAAAAGCGATAACAATATATATATATATATATATATATAATGATGAATACAATAACAAATTTAGCCAATAGTGTTAACAATATATATTCACAGTCATGAATTTACAACAACAAAAAAATTATCCAATTAGCATAGCAACTTTAAAGTTTTTAGTTAGCTTAGATACCTTCAACTACTTTCCAACACTAGTTTTTAGTAACCTTAATTAACTTGTGAATATAAAAAAATTAAGTACCTTCCAACTACTTTCCAATAGTAGTTTTTAGTTACCATTAAACACTAAAAACAAGGATTTTCAATCATTTTAAGGTTGTGTACATGAGTCTCTTTAGGAAATATAATTAGTCATTTAAGAAAAGTTATTTTTTCACTAATGATCAAGAAATTCAATTGACTATTTATGGGTTGGCTATTTTTGGCTTCAATTTAAATAGTTTGTATTCTTTTAGAATAAAGAGTAGAAACTAGTATGTTTCCGTAGGAGATAATTTTTTTTCTTTTTAGAATATAGCACGTATTTTTAGGAAATCAAAATGGAAAATTTGGAAATGTAATGAGTTGATACTATGTTGTGTAAATATTCATGTAGAAGAAAGTTCACCAAATGGAGACAGAGGAGTCTTCGAGGAAAAAGAGTTTAAGGAAGTCTATTGATACAATGTCATCTGCTAGAGAAAGGACATCAAGACCATCGAGCATTGGTGTCTCGTATGATAATCGAAGATTGTCGGATTCATCTAGAGAGAGTAGCTTGTTGTATCGTCGACAATCATTTGTTCACCAAAGGGCCACAGGGATTCTCCCATATCTTCTATAGGAGAATGTAAAATTCATTTAGGTTAATATATACCAATTGTAATTTTGCACATGTATTCAATAAGTTTGTGTCTTTACACAAAATTATGTTCTTTTAGTAGTAGATCTAGGTTCAAAAGAGGCTCATAATTCTATAATGAGGGGTGAAGTTCAAGCAAGGAGGGTTTATGTTGAAAAGATATCGGTTGTACACCTGAACCAACTTATCCCTTTGATCTACATGAGGAGCTTCCATGGGAAAGTGTTGTCCAACAATTGACCCTTGAACGTTGTACATCTCACCATGAAAAGTTTCAAGTTGATCTTAGTAATTCGGATCTCCCTCCTTAGAGTAAACAAAGTTTAGAAATTATTTTGAATTCATTGCAAAAATTCATTGAGGTATATCATAGCCTTGGACCAACTACAGATGGTTTTAATGACTTGATGTAGAGGAGAAAGGCAGAAGTGATGGGTCTCGATAAGTGGGTCAACATGAAGAAGAGGGTGACGAAAGAACATGCCACTTTAATGTTTAATTACAAAAAAGGTCTAAAACGAAAAATGTTGAAAGTGCAATATTTCAAGAATCCTCATCTTGCACATATCTTATATGATTGGTCCTTGTAGCCTATGGTATATTTCCATGGAATGATGAGGTACCTATTTATTTTGCCAAATTTTGTTATTTAGAGTTTTGTGAAAATATGAAGCCAGATTATACTAACATTCCTTCTGATTATGGAGTTGGAAGGGGTCAAACATATAATAGAAAATTTCTTTTCGAGATCCCACAACTCGTCAACCTACAGCTTCTTTGGTATCTCGCCCTACTAGGCTTGTTACTTTAAAATAAGAGATGGATCCTACATCCTAGGTTGTGAGAGTTGCAAGGGATGCTATGGACGATGGTTTAACATCAACAATTGTGGGATTTGATGCAGGATTGGATCAAGAGAGGGCTCAAGCTACTTATTGTCAAAGGTTTGCTTATAAAACCAATGATGAGGTAGACACAATGAGCATTGAATATCTTAGTGCCTATGCGAAGCAATGTCGCGATACAGCCTCTGACATACTATCTTATGAGACAGATAGAAAAGGAGAGGTTTGTGTTTATATGTAACCTATAATTGTTTCATTCATTTTGAATTTAAATTTTGGTTTTTATACCTATGGCTTTGTATATTTAGAAATCTAACAATAAATGTTAAATAACTAAATTCATTGATTGCAATTTTCCTGATTGTTGAATGAACATGATTTTGGAGTCTCCTATAGTCAAAATGTAGAAAGACATCGAGAGGTATATTTTATTAAATATCTATATTTGTGTTTTAAATGTTTAAATTGTATGATGTTAAAAGTTTATTTTAGGTCATTTATGTACTTCTTTGTTAATGTGAACACATTTTTAAATTGAAAATGGTTTAGACCTCAGGTTCAATTAGGTCTTGATTTTTTTTTATGACATTCCATCTTACTCACAGGGAAATGTAAACATGTTTTCAACTTTTTAGTTCTTATTTGAAGTGTTACTTAATTTTAGTTTATTTTACTCACATAATGTTTTATTTAATAACAAAATTTAAATTTCAGGAAGCACATGGAAGTATGGGTGGTGGCGAGGTATTTGTTTATAAATTATTAGTATTTTCAATTTTATTTTCACAAGTTTATTTTAGTTTTTGAATTTAGTTTAAAATTGTTTAATTAATATGAGAAATTCATATTTGGATTTACATATGTCACGGGTTGGTTTTTTGGACAAGGGGAAGACTGCAGCAAAGGATATTAGTTTTCCTTCAATTTAGACCTTTTTTTTGCCATTTTGATTTTGGAATTTGAACTACACTATATTACATATATGTGTTGATGCACATATTATAACTTTGTTTTGGACATGAGAACTTTATTTTTGGATTATATATGTGTTGAGTACATATTGTAGTTGTTTTGGATGAGAACTTTATTTTTGGATTAAAATATAGCATAATTTTTTGTGATAAACTCCCATCATGATTTTGCATGTGATGTCCATGAATGTATGTTTTATTGAATTTATGCACTAAATATGATTTTGTTTCATAATGCTAACTTCAATCTTATATAGTTTAATAGTATACAATTTTGTGAGGATTATAATGTTTCATAGCATTGTTGTAGATAGATGTAGTCTTGTATCATGTAAAAGATTCATATCTCATTAAATGATCCAAATATTGTAGTTTTGAAGTGTTGAAGACATTTCATTAAAGTCTCGTCAGCTTTGACAAACTTCTATTTCCTCAATTGTGCCTAGATACAATACTTTTTAACTTGGTAGTGTTGTAGTTTGGAAGTGTTGTAGACAATTTCACCTAGGTTGAGTACATATATTGTAGTTGTTAAATCGATAAGAAGATTATTTTTGGATTAAGTTTTTAGTTTGGAAATATTGTAGACTAGTTTATGTAAAAGATGAATTTTTCATAAATGATTTGTACAATTTGTAACATATGTTTTAATGTTTGTGTTTAGTGTTTAGTGTTTAATGTTCAATGTTGATATGGTTTTACAATATTGGTAAATATTAAGTAGTAAGTTTAATATTTAAATTTTAATTATGTTTTGTAAAAGATCAATCTCATAAATAATATTTAAAGCTTGTAGTTTGGAAGTGTTGTAGACAATTTAACTAGTCTAGAGTTAGTTTTTGGCAATTCCACTAGCTTAGTCAATCCTTGAGAAGTCTCTATTTCTTCAATTGTCTTTAGATACAATGATTTCTAGCTTGGTAGTGTTATAGAGAATTTGGTATCATGTAAAAGATGAATCTCATCAATGATTCTAAGCTTGTATTTTGGAAGTGTGATTTAGACTAGATTAGGTATAAGTAATCTCATACATGATTTGTATAGGTAGTATGTCTTAAATTTTATGTTTAGTGTTTAATGTTCAATGTTCAAATGTTTTTTTTTGTTGTTGCTGAAATCGTGGAAAATGGGGATAAAGATATTTTGTTTTTTAATCGCAAGCAAGGATTCCAGGATTGTGAATTTTATGTTAAATTAGAGCAATGGTTTTAGACAACAAGTTCTATTTGTTGTCTAATCATTGCTCTAATTGAGCTTAAGCTTCACAATCCTGGAATCCTTGCTTGTGATTTAAAAACAAAATATATGTATCCCATTTGCCATGATTTCAATTATCTATATTATTGATTGCTTTGTATACATCACAATAAAATGTAATGGTAATTTTAAAAAAAATCAATAATTTGAAAAACCAATAATTTCACTATTAAAATATATGAGAAGGTATGACTATCATATTGCATATATTCAAGTAAAAAATTAAATACATGTACACAATCGACAATCAACAGTGTATATTTCAAATAAACATATATTGATTCATTGAAGATTAAAATGTTTGGTTGTTTCAATAGAAATATAATGACAATAGACATAGTATATCCATTATACATCACAAGATGTAAAGTTTGTAAGCATGCTTAAAATCATTGCAATAAAACTTAATGATATTTTAAACATTCAATAATTTAAAAAACTAATAATTTCACAAGTTAATTTATCAGGTTTAATCATTAGAATACATGAAGGTCAAAAGTAGGTTTGGTAGGAGAGCTTAACTAGGGAAAAGTTGACAAAATGTTAACAAAAAGCTTCAACAAATCAGAAAAATGCATCATAAAAGCACCATTTAACATACCTAGGAGCATACCTTACCAACATTTAACAAAGAGTGAGCAAGGATAAGACTTTATATCACACATCAGTTCTTCCAAATATTTTTAGCATCAACCAATGTATGTGCAAAATCAAACCCTAGAAACCATCTTCATTCATTCTTCAAGATAGAAAAAAATCATCCCAAGAGAAGTGCCAATCACATTCGAGACACTATTGACAATTAAGAATATACATTCCAAGTAAAAATATATCGATTCATCGAAGATTATAATGTTTGGTTCCTTCAATACAAATCCAATGATTATAGAAAAAAATATATCCAATATATACATGTAATGTAGAAGATGGAGCGAGTTTGCAAGCTTGCTTAAAAACATCGCAATGGAATGCCATCCTCAATTATATTCATTCTTAAAGATAGAAAAAATCATCCCAAGAGAAGTGTGCGTCACCATTTCGAGACACAATCTACAATTAACAATATACATTCCAAGTAAACATATATCAATTCATCGAAGATTATAATGTTTGGTTGCTTCCAAACAAATCCAATGATGATAGAACAAAATATATACAATATATACATGTAATGCAGAAGGTGGAACGAGTTTGTAACGTTTCTTAAAAACATCGCAATGGAATACCATCCTCAATTATTCGTTCATGATCAACTTTGGTCATTTTCCATCTTTTAGTTTTTTACTTTTTCTTTGATGAAACTTTTGTTAATTTTATTCAAGTTGCACATACTAAATGGCTATATTTGCATCATATGACATCTGGTTCATAGTCCTGAAAGTAAATATAATTTTCACTTTGATGGGTTTCTGGGAAGAAATAAGCTTTTATTATAATGGATCCTCTCTCATATGTAAATTCTCTCTCGTCATAGTCCTTCAATAACTTCATATTTCTTTCAATGCATCGCAGCAAATAATATTTCACTTTTTCTTTGTTCTCTATGGGTGCAATCACAGCGAAAACATCTCTTGTGGTCAAATTGATGTCATTGTTAACAAATACAAATTGTACTCTATACAATGAACTATGAACAAATATGAATTATGAGGAGAGGAGGGTCTTATCTATAGTTACATAGCTAGTGCAATCGGTGACGAGAACTAACAAATGCAAGTAAAAAGAAATGATTCATCCTTATGGCAATGGATCAAATATCAATCTTTATCGGATAAGTCATCCGAGCCATATAAAGGAATGTTAGTACATAAGGAGACCCAATAATGAACAATTAACAAATAATTTGTACTCTATGTACATACATTATATAAAATGAATAGTGAACTTTTAACGTAATTTATTACATCACCATCTCTGACAAGATCTGAAATTCTATTTCCATCAGATGATACTGCTATTTCTTTTGATTCCAAATCCTATGAGCTTGAAAGTGGAATTTTTCCCTTTGGATTAATCTTTATGTGTTTCCAAGGTTTTATATAGTTGTTCATTACGTTTTCATAGACTTATGTAGGTTCAATGTTTTCAATGCAAATATGACAACAACATGAGTGCTTTCTACTATCAAATGCAAAGACGTTTTGGAAGGATTTTGTTTGAATAGAGTGCAAATCTCTAGGCTCATGTATGGTTCCTGTTTCATATGGGATTGGTCTATATATATCTTGGATTCCAATAATCCAAAAAAACATGTGACATAACAAATCATGTTGATGACAATTTTTAATGTTAGTGTATATGTTCTAAAGATATATTTAAGATTTGTAAATAATATTTTTTTTAAATTTAAAATTAATAAAAAATTTAAAAACAAAATATGTGTACATACCTACACACATCTTTTGATTATTGATTATAATCATGGATTAGATTTAATTGACACCATTTGAAAACTTGTTCAGCTGAATGAAATCACTTGGAAAAATTGTTCATTTGCCATCTTCAAAGTGCTCATCTTACACATGCTCTTGCACCATCGTGTTCTCCTTTTCCATGGCCAGTTTCAAAGAAATTCCAACGATGTTTCATGTTTGCTCTATGAAGTCGACATAACCAAAAGAATGGCCGTGAAGATTTTAATTGTCCCGCAAATCCATCTGACCATATCCAATGTTCATTGAATTCAACTCCACATTTTTTTAGTGATCCATAGAAAACATTTTCAATACAATGTTGTACAAAATGTGTATCATATGTACGATCATCACTGATATAAAAATGATATTCTTTGATCATATTTCGATTTTCAATTTTTCTTTCGATGTCATCAATATCGTGTTGAACATGTCTATATAGAACATGAATAAATATAGAAATTTGGTTAAAATGATAGTATTCACTTTGTATCTCCTTTTGTGCAGCAAATGTATAGTTTTCTACAAAATCAACCATAGACAAAATTGTTCTGGGTGGAAAAACATAATGAGACTATTTGAAATGAAGGTATTTCCATCATTCTCTATGTGAATGCTTAATGTATTTATAGATTTATTTTTCAAATTTCTTCAGAAAATTTGTGACACATATTTTATCTTCTCGCAAATCAATTCTTCTGATAAGAGCATCACTAGATCTTGTAGCATAATCAATATATTCATATATCCTCTAGTCAACGGTTACATTTGAAAATTATTGATGATTATCAATAGGATATTTATAGTGGAATAAAGCTAGATTTCCACAACGGTCACATTTTTTCCATTGACACATTTCTTATGGTAAAATAGTTCATCACAATCTCTCTCACAGAATTTCATATATGAATTCACGTATTGTGGGAGGAGGAGGTGCATTTGACCAAAACGTTTTACCAAATTCAAGAAAAGTTTCATAATATAATTCAAATTCCACATGATAATGACAACAACGTGTGCCACGAATATTAATAGTTCTAACATGCCATGGTTTTTGTTGCACAAATGTAGTGATTGACATAATAATTCCACGATAATCCTCCTTGAATTGATTGAACAATTGTACTTGTCTCATTTCCAATATATGTTTGGCATGGGTTTCGTATTCATTTCATGATAATATTATTCATATCACATCCCTTGCATTTGGTGAAACTCGAGCATGTGCCAACCAATATTTATGTACAATGTCTTTAACACCTTCTCCCATTTATCTTTGTAAGGTTGTCTACAAATAATTTCCCAACAAGCAAGTTATTCATTTTCATCTATTTGCAATTTGAATTTGTTATGTTTGTACAATGTCTTTCTCCATGTTCCTATTTCTTTTTCCACCTGTATCGTCAAACGTTTTTGTTTAGTACTAATTGAAACAATTTCTATTTGAATTGCTCTATATGCAACCCTAGTATCTTTCTTTCTGGATTTTCCAATTTTTTTTATTGCATTGCTTATATTTTCTAACACATTATGTTTCACCTTTGTCGCTTTTGTCACCTTTTGAATACCCAATAATGATGTAGCATCTTTTAACTTCTTGGACACTAATGAACATCTCAAAATTAGAGCTCGTGTTGCTATGATTCCTTTTTCATAACTTCATCATAAAATTGCATAGCACGATATTGTGCATCAAGTAATTTATTCCCATATTTGTCGCAATCAATGTTTTCCAATATTTCATCATCAATGGTGAAAGCACCTATATAAATTTCACTTAAATGTAATTTAGCATATATCGAATATACTAAATTAGAAACATAAGATAAAATCTAGATTTCACATTTATTAATTGCCATTAAAAAAACAAAATTAAATTAAATATACTGAAAAATTACACAAACATACATGTACAAACAAATATATATGTACATACCTGACCTTGACTTGATTTTGGTTTCATTATGGGTTTCAACAACGTCTTCAACAACTTGATCTATATTATGATAAGGTTCTCCTTGTTTGTTATGGAACATTTTGAAAATTAGAATTCATTATAAAAAAAATGTATTTGGAAAATGTATGATATATACATACCAGGTTTGATTTCTTGTTCTTGAAATTGATTTTCAATATTCACTTCATCAACATTAGTATGTAAATCTATATTTACATCTTCAACAACTGTCTCTTTAGGTTTGATTTAGTGTTATTATACTCAATTTTCAATATCCATTTCATCAACATCTTCAACAACGGTCTCTTGCGTCTGTGCAAGCTTTCATTTTTTGGCATGATATCTAAGTCTTTCTCTTTCGTTATGAGTTGCATTATCTCATTTACGTGCACTTTTGATTTGGCGATTTATTTTATTGCCCATGATTGTTTAATCTAGATATAGGTTTTTTTAAAATCAACACTTTATAGCAAAATAATAAAAATTCCAGTTTAAAAAAACAACTAAAAGAGTTTTTTTGAGTCTTTCGGTCATTTATAAAACATGTTAAGAGAAATTGCCTTTGACTCTTGAGCCTTTGACTTTAAAAAAATTCTTTGAGAAAAAAATTCATCTTTCAAAAATTTGCTTAGATTCTTTGATTTTTTAAGAATACACTTTAAGAGAAGTCGTCTTTGAGCCGTTCACCTAAAAAAGAAGTCATTGAGAAAAAAACATCTTAAGAGTCCTTTAGAGTCTTTCAGCCTTTGAGAAAACACTTAAAAAGAATTTGTCTTTCAACCTTTGACAAAACATTATGCCTATGAGAAAAATAGCATCTTAAAAAAAGTTCTTAGAGTCTTAAAGCTCTAAATAAAACACTTTAAGATAAATTGTCTTTCAGTTTTTTACCTAAAAAAAATATTTCAAAAAAAATATCTTAAATAAGTCTGTTGTGGAAAAAATTGCACAAGTGCACTCTTCCAATTGGTAAGGGGCTAAGCCTTGTAGGTTGCAGCAAGGCCTCAATCCTTGGATCCCCTGTGGGTTGTTGGTTGGTATTCCTCCAAGTGATCCTGCAAGAGATTGTTAGTATAATGCACATGAAAACAAATAAATATTGATAAAAAAAAAATAAAAGAAATGGGGGGAGAATGCAAACTCCAATAATAATCCAAGATATGCTAAACCACTTTTGTATTTCCCAATGGTATAGATGTACAACACCTAGGAGGTGTGGGATTCAAGGGAAGCCAAAAATATCTCTTAGGGAGGCCCTTATTGTCCAAACTAAATCCTAAGTAGATGGTAGAACAATGGAGAGAAAATCTTGTCCCTTGGAGGAAGGTGACAAGGGAGCTTGGGAATGCTCACAATGACAGGAAGTGGTGGGATATGAGGAAGCTCCAGCTCAAATCCAACAACATAACCTTGCTCTTGATTTCTCTCTAACAAATGGATGCCAATGGCTTCCTTTTATAATCCAAGAGGTGGCCAACAAACAACTAGATACAAATGTGAACTCATATCCTCCATGAACTAGTTCCCAAGTAAACCAAGGGGGCTATTTAATGCCACCAAGTGTGTGAAGGGTCGACTTTGGGTTCATGAGGGTAATGGAGCCTTCAATGAGCTGCTTGGAATTGGTGGTCCCACGATTTTGACAGTAATAAGGCTATCAAAGGAATAGCCACGCGGGTGTAGAAAGAGCATTGTTCTAGTAACCTGTGCTATAGCACGAGTTTACTGTGTATTACCCACGCTATACCTTCGTTTGATTAGTTTTTGGCACAGTTGGGCTCCTGCTGTCTTTTGGATCTATTGAGGATGCATGAGGTGAGATGCATTCTTTGTGTTCATGACACCTTACTAGATGAATCGTCGAAATGTCGCATGTGTGCGACATTTAGGCGTTAATAGATGCCCCTTGATGTATGAGGTTCAGAGGGTACTGTAGAGCCGATAATGCATCATGTTTTCTTTTGTTTCTCTCATGTTCTGAAGGACAAAGCATATGTGGAAAATAAGAACCTTCCATTGGGGAACGTTTTTGGTAATGACCATTGAAGTTGTAGTAAAGAATAGTTTTTATACAAACGAGGTGGGCATACCCATGCTCATGAAATTTTTTCAAAGTGATTACAATGAGAAAGGACTAGGGGGTCAACTCTACTATACTGCTGGGACATGGATGAAGATGGCTCCAATCCATATTTGAGTGAATGATCCATGAACTACTGCAGAGTGATGAAGAAATGGAATTGTTGGTGGCCATGATAAGCCCACATAGGTGGGGAGACAAAATGGTATGTGAATCTGCTTGAGGGATTCCGTATACCAAATAGACTACTATCATGATTTCCAAATGTGAACATTGTTATCTTCAAAAGTACATTTCCCCATGATGCGATGATGTGTTTATGTCGAGCATAGGGGAAACCACTTAGTTAGGGAGCACTAATGACTCTCCCTACTGAGTTCAAGGTGATCCCTTATAGTGATTTAAATGGACCCCAAGGTACAACTGCAACTACTACAACTCTCAGAATGTAGTGTTTTGATGTCGACGAGAGCTTAAGTACATGATAAGATGAGAGTCTTATCTTAAGAACCGAGATCATATTGTAACCGAATGGTGGATGGGAAGACCTGACCCAAGATTGATTGATAAGAGTGGGGATCATAACTTCCTTTGATCGATGTAAACATGGGGAGTGGGGACGACAGCTTTCCTTTCAGAATGGAGCAAGTTTAAATGGACGGAGACAAACTACAAGTGAAAGGGTTTTGGTGGAGACGCAAAACTATGGGTGTTGGTAACTGGAAAAAAATACTGCTGAACACATGGAGACTCAACTACATTGATCAAAGGAGACCATGGGTTGCTGCCAAAATAATATCATGTTCCCGCAATGTGAGGTGATGAGGGAACTTGTTTGTACATAAGGAATATTGGTAAGGTCACCATAGTTTTGGGTGTGTCGAGGGACCAATTTGATGATGGGCGGATTCCCCACAGTTTTGTGTGGATCAAGGGACACTTTCCAATGATGAAGTGAGGGATAAATTGTTGACGCAAAGACGTGTGCTCCATGAAATGATGCCATGCAATGTATACATGCAAGATAACTGAATAGAATTGGTTGCTTCTAAGGGTGGGGGGGGGCATAGGTGTCTTTGTAGGGGTGATGATACGAGGGGGATTGCGAAGGGTAAAGTGCTCATGGAGGCATGAGAAGGCTTTGTGAATCATTCTCATAACATGTGCCAAGGGATTTGATGAGATCTGCATGGTGGAGTAAATGCACAATTGTAAAATAATACTCTAAAGGAGGGTCTTTTCAAGCTGGTTCAGATTCCTCAGACTGGTTGGGGGTCGACATCATGGGTGACAATTGATGACTAGGATGGAAATGGCATGCACACCCATGGGGGAACATGCTATTCTCAGCAATGATGTTGATGGCACATCAAGGATGGGAATGAGGGCCCTATGGTTATCAGTGGGAGTGTTGGTAGATGCAATATAAACGAAGGGTATATATTATCTATATGCCAGTTTTGGAATGATACCTGTGGTAGGGATTTTTGCGCCATTTGATGAAGAACCAGAGCCTTGTTCTTATAAAAATAAGAGTTATGGACTTGTCTTAGTCGAGATCCTGCACATACGGTGCACATACTTAAGTGTAGTAAAGAACATTACCAAGGTATTGACAATGCATAAATCATATAACCAAAATAATTCGTACATGTGGGGTAACGATGTAAAAATAGCATCCTGGTGAAACTGGTGGGAATTTGAATTGGTTGGGTTCATGACGAAGAACACAGAACAATGATCATGTTGATGTGAACGGTTTGGGAAACAGAGTTACGGTTTGTCCATGGGGTCAGTTAGAAGTTTATGTCAAATGACTATAAACAGAGGTGGGGCCCACTTTTCGAAATCATTTGTACTTCTTGCCAATGACCTCCTAGAGCACGTTTCGAGCGATTCTGGGAGATCTGTGGCACCTTTTGACCAACAGTGAGATCCAAGTATGCCTTAACCTTACTCTTGTCGATATTGTCTGGGTAGAATTAGGGTTAGGGATCCGTTGGGTGGCCAAGGGGCTTTTTTAGGTATTTTTGGGATACTGCATGGGATTTTGAGAAAATCCCTCATTGTAGCACAATATTTTTGGGAATTCGTGCACTACAGTAGCGCGGAATTTTTCAAAAATTGTGCAAGGTGTAGTGCACCTCTATAGCACGGGTAAAATGTATTGTACTATGCATAGCGCGATACAGTAAAGCTTCGTTCGCGCACTCGTTTAGTGCGACTGAGCGGTATATGTCACATGTGTTGGGGATAGTCGCGCTACCTGCGGACCTTCTTAGGGAAGGTTGTGCTGATAAATTTTAAGGATTTATATGTCTAATGCATTGTCCATGTGCAGGTTATTGGTTGCTTACTCATGGCTCACATGAGATATGTTGAGTGGAGGGAGAGGGAGTATGATACTCTCTGGGACTTAGTGTTGGGAGACATGCATGCGACATAGGTTCTCTGAGACATGAGGCTCTTGAAGTTTTCAAGTGCCCCTTGATGTGGTCTTCAGATTATCTACTGTGGAGGCTATTGGATATGTGGGTCCCGGACCGGGGAGTAATTCGGGTTGGAGAGAAGGACCTGAGCATCACTACTCAGGACATATATTTTCCAACAAGGCTGACACATCGGGGGTTGTGAGAGCCCTTCCCTCCATAGATGGTGAGAGAGATGATCCACACTCTAGTGGATAACTTTTGTGATGGTGACCAGAGTGTTGTCAACTCTGGTGTGATTTCGAAGAGCCATTTAAGGGCTCTTCTAGTTCATGTTGTAGGGAAAACCATGGTGCGAGTACTAGGGGTGACATCCCCCAACCAGGTTATGGGATATCAGCTCCAGTTGGTCGAGAGAGTCTTGGTTGGTCGACAGGTAGAGTGGGGTCCGATGTTGTTGCATTCGATGATTCGACAAATGTTAGATCTGCATCGAGGTGGGGATTAGTCCACCTTTTGCTATGGTAGCATGTTGTGCGCTTATTTTTTTGAGTGTTATCCTTCACTAAGGCCACAATTCATAGTTCCACTAAGGGGGCTATAGGATCCTCAGATGGCATACTGGGGGAGGATTATGCATCGTAGTGGTGGCAGGCTTGTGGGGGCTTACTATACGCCCTAGGTGTTGGATGTCTGGGAGGGCCATATTGGACAGATGGAGTGTTATCCCTAGAGTGGTATGGACTACCAAGGATATTTGGAGCTATCTTCCCCCCCTGGGGGTTTCGATGCTATAGGTATGTTTTTTTATGGTTTTGTACTATTTTGGAAATATATTTGTACATACTTGTATTTCTACACATTTATGATATACATGTTTATCAGGTATTGATGATGGTTTCCTCCTTTGTGATGTAGATATAGGTCCTGTGAGGCCACCTTGTCGACCACAGCCCAGGAGAGATCGTCTTTCTATTGGAGTTGGGCATGCCATTGGAGGAGCTAGTGTAGTCGAGGGTGGGGTTGTTGGAGTAGGAGGAGTAGGTGTCTCAGGAGCTGTTGTAGGTGGGGCAGGTGTTGAGGACTGGATGGAAGTTGTCCTTGTAGACTTGGAGCAATGATTTCATACTTTTTCTATTGGGTTTGATGACCAAGGTGTAGCAGACCTATAGGATGAGTACTGGGGCCTTACATTCTACCTTCCAGCTGAGTGTGGGCCATCTTGGAAGCAGATCATGTAGCGGTTAGCGTTAGCATGCCATGTGGCACAAGAGGTGCAAGGAGGTGCATCTCCTGCTTTGCGAAAGAGACCATAGTAGGGGCTAGAGCCGGCACGATGGGAGGTGGTGCAGCCGCTAGCCATTTTGGGACCCAGGGATCCACCTACTGGTAGGGCAACTTGATTTTTTGTATAGGGCTATGAGCCCTTTGTTGTATACTACTTTTGATGAGGATATGGGTGGAGGGTTGTATTTGATGTATCTCCCATAAGGCTATTTTGTATATGCCCCAGGAGGGACATTTTTGTGCACGACACACATTTTTTGATGATGATGATGATGATGATGATATATATATATACCATTTTTGCGGCACATGATGTATGCATCTCTTTATGTATGTGATGTATGTATACTTTGTTTTATGTTTCCTAAATGTTGATGTGATGCAGATGTAGTATTTGATACTAGCACATTTGTTTGGGCATGGTTTATCGACTTAGGACTTATGATGATGATATACATGTATGTGTAGTGATATATGTAACACATAGATGTATTTATGTATGTTTGGTATGCAGGTCTATGCAGTCAGGTTATGTATCAGGTTATAATTCAACAACTCATTGGCAATGAAATCAGCCAATGCATTGTGAAATCAGATCACAAGCTGATTATAAGATTGAATATCACTTCTCACACAAATTGCTAGTCTAGAATTGACAAGAACACTCAAAATCAGACCCAGAATTATGCACAATATTAAATTGTATTAGCATAAGTGTACATCAGCCAACCATGTACCATAAAGTGGCTTTAAATATATAGAGTTACATCATAAATTTGAATTGCTATGGAGGCATTCGAATTGGTCACAAAAGAAGGCTTACTAAACTAGCTAAAACCCCCCAAGGTAGAAACATCTCTCTCCAACTCACTCAAGATGATCACAAATTGGATAAAAATATTTTGGAATGTGAAGTACACTGAAAATGGAAAAATATGATAGCTTTTGGAGTGAAAAAGAGGCAAGATGTGTTGGCCACAAAATCTAGCAGCTGCCAAACGCACTAGAGTGCCTAGCTTTAGTCTTATCCATCTAAAAGCGGGAAAAAGCTGTGAAGGCACTGCAAAAGTAGGATATGTGCCCTTTCCATTCTGTATAACCATTAAAGCAGGCAATATGGCCAAGGATTCGCTCAAGTGGATAAGGATGGCATTTGGTGGACCTAGGAGACAAGTAAGTTGCCAAAACATAGTAAAACTACCTAGGAAACTAATAAAAAGAGAAATAAATTTTATCCTAAGTATTAAGTGGGTTTTAATTCTCTAACACCCTCCCTTAAGCTTTATTGTAAGTGAAAAAACATATCATAAATATCAGGGCCCGGAAACAAATGCTTGGTCACCCTTTACATATCATTGTCCAAAAACCAAGGAAACAGGGAAAACCTCATGGGACAAAACCCTCCCTCAAAATGGACAAGAACATGATATTTTATCATCCTTCACCTCATTTTCATCCACTCCAAGCAGCAACTTAAGATGGTTGAAATTATTCTCTATGAAGGATTTAGTGAAAATGTCAGCAGTTTGCTCAGTAGTGGGGCAATACTCCAACACAATCAATCTGTCATGCACTAGACTCTGGATGTAGTGCATGTGCACTTCAATGTGCTTGGTTCTTTGTCTAAGTATTGGATCTAAGGATATCCTTATAGCACTCTAATTATAAACCCAAATAATAGTGGGAGTGATAAATTTAATTTGGAACTCACCAAGAATTCCTTGCAACCAGATGCATAGAGTAGTTGCATTCATTGCTCCTCGGTACTCTTCCTCTATTGAAGAGAGTGCAATTGAAATTTTTTTTTTACTATACCATAATATAGGACCTCCTCCAAGCATGAATACAAATCTAGAAGTGGACTTCCGATTTTTGCTATCCCCAAACCAATCTGAGTCAGAAAATGCAACTAGATCCAATGAGGAATTGGCAACATAGTGGATCCCATGTATCTTTGTGCCTTGTACAAAGTTCAAGATCCTTTTTGCAGCCCTCAAATGGATATAATTTGGATTCTCCATGTATCTTGCAACATGAATTACTGCATATGCCAAATCTTTTCGGGAGTTATTCAAGTACAACATGCTTCCAACTAGTTGCATGTAGAGGGTGTTGTTCACCAAGGGTATAAAATCCCCTTCTCCTAGCCTGAATCCTGAAAGGAAAGGAGTCTTTGCAGCCTTACATTCTTCCGTATTGAACATTTTTAGCATATATGAAACATATTTGGACTGACATACAGTTATTTCATTGGGTGATTGAGTAATCTCAAGCCCCAAAAACTGCCTAAGAATCCCCAAATCTGTCATGGAGAAAGCTTGATGCAAAGTTGTCCTTAGTGATGAAATTTCATTAGTGGCACTTCCTGTGATTATTAAATCATCAACATATAATAATATAATCACAATATTACCATTTATGTGCTTTAGATACACATTCGGATCATATTTGCACCAGTGAAAATCTTGTGTGAGGAGGAAATGGTCCATCTTTGCATACCAAGCTCTAGGAGCTTGCTTAAGTCCATACACTGATTTCCTTAGCCTGCACACAAGTGATGGATCTGAAACATATCCTTCAAGTTGATGCATATAGATATCCTCTTCAAGATCACCATGAAGAAAATCATACTTCACATTTGTGTGGTGAAATGCCCAACACTTTGTTGTTGCAATTGACAAAACTAGTCGAATAGAATCCATTTTTTCCACTGGGGAAAAGGTCTCATTATAGTACAGACCTTGGACTTGTGAAAATTCCTTTTCCACCATCCTTGATTTATAATTGGCTACATCAAAATCAACATCCACCTTATTCTTGTAGATTCATTTGCATCTTACTAGCTTTATGCCTAGTGGAAGCTTGACTAGCTCCCAAGTTCCATTCTTCTGCAAGGAGTGGAACTCTTCATCGATAGAAGACCTCCATATTGGATATTTTGAGGCTTCTTAATATGTATGAGGATAGTATTCAATCATGAGAAAACATTTCTCAACAATATTTGGATCCCTTACTTAAAGTGCATTCTCATATTGTGACCTTGTCTTCTTAGGATCCTGAGGATACCCAGCAAGTACACCAGCAACTTCTATGGTTTTTGCTGCCCACTTTGGCCTTGATGGTGAGATTGGGTCTGAAATAATATCATCAAAATAATCATCTAAATCAAAATCAAAATATTCATCATCATAATCCTCATTCAACTCTTCATTTTCTTCTTCCAGTGGTGGTTGAGAAGACTCTCCAATCTCAACTCCTTGTAGGGTCTCTTCTTCAAACTGAACACTTCTTTCTATGAATTCTTTGTGGGTGATCAGATCAAGAAGAATGTACCCCTTTGATTCTTCAGATTATATGACAAACAAACATGGCATACTATGTGTCTCTAAGGTCCTTCTCTTCTCGGATGGCACTCTAGCCCAAACCTTGACACCAAATATCTTGAAATGTGAAATATTAGGTTTATTGCCACACCAACCTTCATGAGGGGTAAATCCTTTCAATGATTTATGTGGGGCTATGTTCTGTATGTAGGATGCACAATTGATTGCTTCAACCCACAAATTTGGTGGCAAATACCTTGCTTCTAGCATATAAGTGGCCATCTCCTTCAGAGATCGATTCTTTCTTTTAGCAACTCCATTCTGATGAGGAGTGTATGGCACAATGTGCTACATGTGGATGCTAGCCACTACACAGAGCTTCTGAAAATCAGATTTGATGTACTATCTCCCATTATCAAATCTGATTTCCTTTATCTTCCTTCCAGACTGGCTCTCAACCAAGGCTTTAAAAAACTTGAAATGGCCAAAAACTTCAGACTTTAACTGCAGAAAATAGACCCAGCAATACCTAGTATGATCATCAATGAAATTTAATAGGTATTTGGATTTTTTCAGTGACATATGAGGGAAAGTACCATCAATGTCACTATGGATCAGACCCAAAGGTTCAGAGGTTCTCTCAGGACTTGATCTCTCAAACTTTCTCTCGGGGTGTTTTCCTAGGATGTAACCCTAGTAGACTCCTTTTGTGAAAGTGATGTTTGGAAACCCTACAACCATGTTTTTTTCATGAAGTTCATGAAGGTATCTATAATTTAGATGGCCAAACCTCTTATTCCAAACCTTTTGTGCTTCATTACCATGATAGATGAGCGCTACTGGTGAGGAGATAGGAAAACATTGTGAAAAATGGTAGACTCTAGAGGAATGATCCGCGGTGCCTAATGCAACAACTCTTCCTATGGAGATCTTAAATATCTCCACATCATTAGGGGTGAAGACAACTCTTTTGGGTGAACTGACATGGGTCATTTGGTATACAAACAATAATTTTGCAGCTAGACCAAGTACATAAAGCACATTAAAAAATGAGCAACTGTCAATATCTACTCTACCTTTACCCTTTGAAGCAGTTTATGAGTCATCTCCAAGAATAATGATAGGATATGGGCCATCGAAGGAACTCAGAGTAGAAAATGATTCTTTGGTTGTAACCATGTGCCTTGAAGCTACATAACCAATGATATTAGAAGTGGATGAAGATGTGCTAGCCATTAGAGCATGGACTCGCTCCTTGTCATCTGATTTAGAACCTCCTTCCTTCTTCTTTGCACCTTCAGGAATGGGGATATGGTTCTTCTCAAGGAGTTGCACCATCTAATCTATGGTCTTTCTCATACAGGAGCTTTCAGGATGAAAGCCCCTTTGGCAGTATGAGCACTTGGTTTGCTCCTTATTCTTCTGTTGATCTTTTCTATAGGTGTAGGGATCCTCTTTTGGCTTATATCTCTCCTTCTTTTGCTCAGAAGGCTTTTTGGATTTTTTCGTCTTCACACCCTTCGAATTCCTTGATTCACCAACAGCTAGAGCTTGACCTTTTGAAGGCTTAAGTGCGCCCATCAACATAAGATTATTCTGCTCTGGAGTCAAGGAATCCATGAACTCGTACAGAGTAGGAATCTTCCAATTCTTCACAGCCAGTTTTGTAGCATGGAAAGTGGAGACAAAGACTGAATAGTCTTGCCCCAATTTTGAGAGTATGGCCAAAACTAACTACTCATCCTTTTTCTCAATACCGCATTGCTTCAACTACAAGAAAAGTGACTTGAATTTGGAGAAATAATCCTGTATATTCTTGAAACTGTTCGGACTTAGAGAAATCAGCTCATTCTCTAGTTGATGTCCTCTTAGATCATCAGTTTTAGCAAACAAAGCTTTCAATTTCTCCCAAACTTCATTCGGTGAAGTCAGACAATCCAAATGGAAAAGAAGATTTGTTGATGTGTTGAGGCAGAGAAGGCCATAAGCCTAATCTCTCTGATTGTGCCACTTTGAATTTTATACAGCTAAATTAGGCTCTCCTTCAGTGCCCTTTGTTACTCTGTAGAGGCCTTTCAACCTCAACAAAATCTCCATCTGCGCCTTCCATTGAAAATAATTAAATGGATTCAAAAGCACATTTTGAGATGGATCCATGAGCAGACTGACATGTGCACTGAGGACTGATATGTACCTGCAAAAGCACAACCAAACAAATCTCTGGAGAATGATTCAAACTACAGAACTATGCAATATGATAGTAGGCACATTCGGGAGTCTGTCACGCCCGGGTAGACCTCTTGAGCTAAACTCAAGAATACAAGGTAATTGTCCACGAGACTTTTGTGGAAACTCCACTGTTTCTGGTGCGCTGATGGATGTAGCTGTGCTATTGTGAAAATATCTAATACCATGTGAAATTAGATCACAGGCTGATCATAATATTGAATAACACTTCTCACACAAATTGCTAGTCTAGAATTGACAAGAACACTCAAAATCAGACTCAAAATTATGCACAATATTAAACTATATTAGCATAAATGTACATCAGCAAACCATGTACCATAAAGTATCTACAAATATATATAGTTACATAATAAATTCAAATTGCTATGGAGGCATTCGAATTGGTCACAAAAGAAGGATTACTAAACTAGCTAAAACCCCCCAAGGTAGAAAGACCTCTCTCCAACTCACTCAAGATGTTCACAATTTGGATAAAAATATTTTGGAATGTGAAGTAGACTGAAAATGGAAAACGATGATAGCTTTTGGAGTGAAAAATAGGCAAGGTGTGCTGGCCACAAAATCTAGCAGTTCCCAAAAGCACTGGAGCGCCTAACTTTAGTATTATCCATCCAAAAGCAGGAAAACGATGTGAAGGAACTGCAAAAGCAGGATATGCACCCTTTCCATTTTGGATAGCCAGTAAAGTAGGCAGGATGACCAAGGATGCATTCAAGTGGATAAGGATGGCATGTAGTGGACCTAGGAGACAAGTAAGTGGCCAAAACATACTAAACTACCTAGGAAACTAATAAAAAGAGAAATAAATTATATCCTAAGTATTAAGTGGGTTTTAATGCTCTAACATGCATTGGCATTTCTTGGTATATGTGTGAAAGTAATGGTTTCAAATTGTCTAATGAGAAGGTGCACATGCATAAACTTCCGAAAAAGGAGTGAATTACAGACACAAAATACATTATTCAACTGTGATACGACAAGTTGTGAGTCAAGATGCACTTGTAGATGGGAATACCTAGATGTAGGGCATCACTTAATAGACCTATTACGGCATCGTATTCTGCTTGGTTGTTTGTAAGTTCCCCAAAGCAAACTCCGCTGGTGTGGTGGAGTATATGGGAGGGGGGATATATAGCCCAAGCATCTGACGCTAGATGTTTGGCCCATTGATTGGCACCATCTACATATCCTATATAGATGTCCAACTGGGAGTCCATCTACATTTAAGACTAGATGTATTTTGCTTTCTAATTCAAGATAATGTGAAAATAAAGTAAATTTTTAACACAAATAAGAATATCAATGGTTGGTGTTAGATGTCTTATTTTTCTTGTGGTGGTAAACCCCTATTGATTTTTAATTATTTGGAAGTGCATGCAGGTGGTATCCGTCTTCGTCGAAAGATGAGGGATCACTGCAAGTGAGGACAATGGCTAAAGGGGATTCAACATTGATGGTATATGGTAAGGTATTTATTACTTCCTCGGTTTGTAATATTTGCGAGGTTATATGGAGGGGTTGTAATTTTCCTTCTAGTCTCATTAATTCAAGATGAGCTTCTCATTTGACGTGCAAAAATGGGCACTTAAATGAGAAATGGGTGGTCTCTCCAAAATATTGGCAAGGTCATGGTACCCATCGATTGAAGTGTTCTTGGAATTCATGGGTATTGATTTGCTCCATTATGCAATCTATGGCACTAGGAGGAATCATGTGAGTGGAATGCCTACAGGAAAAGCATTCATCATGAGGCATCGTTTTCGTAAGTTTGGATGGGTCTTGCAACGTTGTAGGCTCCACCATAGTTTCTGCAGCTGGTGAGACTTTTGTGGGAGGGGTGATTAATGGTGCCAAGAATGTGGTGACCACGTTAATAGATGTTGCTTCATGGGATGAAGAGGGCGGTTCCTCGATCGTCACTTGAGTGAGACGAACTGTTGCCAACGCATGTCAATATCGAGGGAGTTATGGGAAATGGTGTGTGTAGTGTCCATACTGAGTGCATATGGAACATGCATGATTCGTATGTAGTGTCTTGGACTTAGATGTGGATAATGGTAATCTGACCCCTTTTACTATCAGTGGAGCATGTGTTCTACTCACGAATGTGTTGATAAAATTCCTTAGCTACAGCAAAGTAGGACATAAGTTTTTTGTGTGGCCTTTCTTCCCGTAAATTGAACACGACAATGTGACCCTTTGATTGGGAGTATTGATCATAAATAGGGATTTTAACTCCTCATGGTTGATGCCCCCTTATTTAGTCTTAGTGGTTTCTGATAAATTGGATGTTGAGTTGGGTAATAGAGGACCTTTCAACTTCGGTTGTTTGGTGCCCCCATTGGAGGTCTTAGCGACGACCGATTGTGGTTTAGTTGTGGATGTCATAGGTTGGGATATCATAACAGGATGTGTTACGGGCCTTGCAGCTGTACTAGCCGAAACAGGGACAAACTCATAATGGGCGACAA
This sequence comes from Larix kaempferi, assembly GCA_027924585.1. Taxonomy (NCBI): domain Eukaryota; kingdom Viridiplantae; phylum Streptophyta; class Pinopsida; order Pinales; family Pinaceae; genus Larix; species Larix kaempferi. Next base: position 7,902,501 of record BSBM01001313.1, read on the forward strand.
GTTTGGAATCCATCTCTGGGTAGCGTAGTGTAAGGTACCATACCGGGATCCCCAAAGTTAGCCCGAGTTGAGTTAACTAAGCCATAATCAATGTCCCTTGTACCCCTGTAGGAGGATACAAGAATGGGATTTGTAATATTGGTGGGACTGAAGGACTCAACGTTTGTTCCATGCCATGAATTAGCAATGGTGTTGATGATGGTGTTGAGGTGGATGCGGCACCATTTTCAGAGGTGAAAATTGTGCACATTAGGCCATCGGTCGATGTAGGGATATTAGGTGGTGGTCTCGAATATACTCCTAACAAATTGGAGTGCTTGTACATACCATGGGAAATGTCAACATACGGTTGATCATCACCCAGTACAGTCGGTAAGACATTGTAGGGACTGCTTGAGGTGTTGAGGTCATAGTAGTTAAGCTGGTCTAGAGTAACTAGCATTCCATTTAAGGGAAACATCATGATACAAAATACTGAGGAGGCCACTGCCTTCATGGCGTACATGTAGCTATGCCCTAATAGGATGTTGTAGTCGATTTCTGCATCGACCACTTCGATATCGATCATAACCATCTTTCCCCCCAACTCTATGGGAAAATTTTGGTATAATATTCTTGGTTGGTATGGTCCCCCATCATATGCGCGAATAGCAATAGACAAGGGGACTAGCTTAGGGGATCCTAATTGTTCCCATACTTTTGAAAACATAATGTAAGTGGATATGCCTTCATCGATGATACAGTGATGGATCACGACATTCTTTACAGTAACTGGAACTTGAATTGCGACTGAGGAAGGTAGTCGCGGATCACCTCTGTTGAGATCAAATTTCATGAGGCGCAAATAAGATGGATCGACGACGGCGAGTGCATTGAGTAATTCCTTTCTCTATGTTGGGAAAGACTGTAACAATTCTAACGTGGGCATGGTTGCAGAGGATTGAGGCATGTCATCCACAATACTATAATTGTGGGTAGCGTTCATGTGAGGGTTATTAGGGGTACGCCGAAGTGGAAATTTCATAATACGTACGATTTGTTCAGTATTCGGGTGTGGTATCTGTAGAGGGACCCCCAAGGGGATACGAACGTCTTCCACTTGGGGGGTGGAATTCCCATCATAACCTCTGTCTTGTGTCTAAAGGTTTACATCCAATGTATAGAAATTTTAGAAAGAACCATCATTGAGTGGGAGAGGTTCTTGTTGTTGTGTAACTACCCCTTGATTCACAAAGGGTTGTTGTAACATGACAGTTTGTGTTTGGGGAGGATTTTCTACCTGAGTTGGATTCCTCACCGTCTTCTTTTTTAACTCAACTAACTGTTGGTAGTCAGGGATGAGAGGACAATGATGTGTGTAATGGACATAATCACTGCAAATGGAGCAGCAATAATTTGTCCTCGGGGTGGGAATATTCCCTTGTTTGGGGATTATTATTCCTTATATTTTGGTTACCTGTATTTTGGTTTTACTGGGGAGGAGGATTTCCCCCTTTCCCCATCTGCTGATTTTGTTTGTTCTTCCCTTTATTCTTCCCTTGAGTTTGCAGATTCTGGGGGTTGGTGGTGTTCAATTGCTCAAATTGTTGAGGTTGTTGAACGTAAGAAGGTTGAACTAGGTTAACCCCCATGTGGGTGGCAAGTTGCTGGCCAGTTGGGCATGGGAAAGGATAATATGGGTTATACCCCGGGGGTGGGATAAATACGGTTTTTGTTCCATAAGAGGTGGACATAAGAACTGTCGTTGCTTGGATAATGTTTGGATACGTAGGACTATATCGTCCATACTGTAATTGACCAACTGGTGGGGTTGGTACCGGTGTAGGGGGTACCAATGCAGGTATCAAATGAGAGTGATAGTGGAATTTAAACACAATTGAACAAATGCAAAAATATGCCAACCACAATAGGTGGAAAATAGTGCAAAGAGTGATATGTGCAAAGTTGGTTTTAGTGCATGATTTGCCACATGTAGGTCCTTTTTATTACAAGTTTAGTGAACTTGTAGTTAAAAAGAAAATAAATATAAATTCCCTAGAAGACCTAACGTCCTTCCTCTTAATTGTAACTGGGCCTCCCAAAAGCACAATTGATGGTGATAATGGTATCCACTCACCAATCGACTAGTGGAGGTAACAAAGATCTAGTTCTATCGGCAATGTGGCCAATGTTCCAATCAAGAAGACTTGGAAAAACCTCCCAAAGGAAATAGATAACTCTAGGAGTCAATTGTACTCACAATTGCTCCTTGGTGATATCCTAAGTTGGGCCACTAAGATACCTTGCATCAAGTGTGGATTAGTGGTCGACTTGCACGCTATATTGTCATCTCCCTACAACAAGCAGAGTGGCTTGTAGGGGAGAGAAAGGTAGATATACATCGGCTTTCACCTCCTTGGTCACGATGCACTTTTGATCTGGGTTTTCTTTTAACACTTGCTTATAGCAGGAGTTTGTAAGTACCCTATGATACAACAATTTTATGTTTCAAAATATCTCTAATGAAACTAGATTGGTGGGCATTAATGGATGCCTAGCGCAATCAATACTACCTAACCAAAATATTGTTTTATGACCTTCTGTGGAGGATTTTACTTGGTTTAGACAATCACAATGTTGATTTTAAGGGGTTTGATGTTCACTTATGGAGTGTAAGAGAGGTATTTCATAATCCCTACCTTTCTGATTCACCAAGCTCACATGAAGTGAGAGGTGAAGAGCATACTAGGATTGGGAGAGTCTTTAGGTCTCTTAGTGTGTGCTAGTGGTGCAAACACATGTGATAAAAGCAAATTGATTTTATCAAAAAATTAACTAGAAGAGTATATCAAGTAATACGTACTTTAAACTCCAAGAAATGCTCATGGTGCTTTGCAACATAAAAAATGCTAACTAATAGACAAGTGTGCAATGGAGGTATTCCACACTTCTCACCCTTCTCTAATTCACCAAGCTCACATGAAGTGCGAGGTGAAGAGCATAATTTGGGCGACCAGAGTCTCTAGGTCCTTACTTGTGTATAAAAAGTGTATTCTACACTAGCATTGATACTAAAAACATGTCAATTGTGCATAAACAAGAAATGGTCTTGAATACTAGTGGCAACAATGGGGCCTGTTGAAAGCCTCAAAGTTGTTTACCTATTTAAGTTTCAAGAGAGATGAACTCTTTACTTCGTAATCTTGGTCTAGGTGAACTAATTACTAAAAATTAAGTAATTATGCGAATTATCCTTAATTTAAGTTCACTAGTAAGCAGTATTTGGACTGCAAAATTAAACTATGCAAATAAAAAGAAAATTAAAAAAGGGTAGCGCGGATAAACCACCTTCTGTCGCATGGACCATGAGGTTCAATTCAAAACAGACGCGCTAAATAGCGCGGGTAGTACACTAACCTGCAACGTGGATGACCTTGGAAGGATAGCGCATGTCGAACGTTGATAACCTACGTGGTCCGTGCGACTGTGCGAGTCGTTTCTGCACTGTCAATGCGGTCGAGAAGCCAATATCCATGCTACTGTGTAAAAACAAATTGGGGTCATCTTGGGGCCAAATTATGGAAGCAAGAGGTGGAATACCTTATCTCCTACAAGTGAAAAATACCCAGAATTAGTTACTTAGCACAAAAAAACGTAGTTTAATGAGAAATGAACAAAAATAAGTATAGTCTCCATTGGAACCGTTGTGGAAAAAATTGCACAAGTGCACTCTTCCACTTGGTAAGGGGATAAGACCTGTAGGTTGCAGCAAGGCCTCAGTCCTTGGAGCCCCTGTGGGTTGTTGTTTGGTATTCCTCCAAGTGATCCTGCAAGATATTGTTAGGGTAATTCACATGCAAACAAATAAATATTGATAAAAATAAAAATAAAAGAGATAGGGGGAGAATGAAAACTCCAATAACAATACAATATATGCTAAACCACTTTTGTATTTCCCAATATATGGTATAGTTGTACAACACCTAGGAGGTGTGGGATTCAAGGGAAGCCAACAATATCCCTCAGGGAGGCCCTTCTTGTCCAAAATAAATGCTAAGTAGATGGAAGAACAATGGAGAAAAACTCTTGTCCCTTGGAGGAAAGTGACAAGGGAGCTTGGGAATGCTCACAATGATAGGAAGTGGTGGGCTATGAGGAAGCTCCAACAGCATAACCTTGCTCTTTATTTCTCTCTACCAAATGCATGCTAATGGCTTCCTTTTATAGACCAAGAGGTGGCCAACAAACAACTAGATCCAAATGTGAACTCATATCCTCCATGAACTAGTTCCCAAGTACATCAAGGGGGCTATTTAATGCCACCAAGTGTGTGAAGGGTCGAATTTGGGTTCAAGAGGGTAATGGAGCCTTTAATGCGCCGCTGGGAATCGGTGGTTCAACCATTTTGACAGTAACATGTTTATTGAAGGAATAGATGCGTGGGTGTAGCGTGGGCATTGTTCTGGAAACCTGCGCTATAGTGTGGGTCAGCTGTGTATTACACGCGCTATCCCATCTTTTGACTAGTGTTTGGCACTGTTGGACTCCTGTTGTCTTTTGGAATTGCTGACGATTCCTGAGGTGAGATGCATTCTTTGTGTTGATGACACCTTACGGGATGAATCGTCGAAATGTTACATGTGTGCGAAATTTAGGCGTTAAAAAAGTCCAAAGAAAAAAGTCCCTTAGAAAAACATATCCTTAAAGAAATCTCTTAGAAAAACATCTCTTGAAAAAAGTCCACAAAAAAATTCATTAAACACGTCCCTTAGAAAAAAAATATCCTTACCTTCAAGAAGTTCCTTAGAAAAAAATCCTTATAGAGGTCCCTTAGAAAAAAAATTCCTCAGAAAAAAACCTCCTTTGAAAAAAATATTTTTTGAAAAAAAACCCTTGAAAAATCTTTGTAAAGATATCTATGAGAATGACAGATACAAAATTATGGTTTCTCTTTGTCTATAAATATGACTTGAAAGAGTTTAATTATTAAAAGTGGACCCCATTTTTTTGGCCGACGAAATTATATTGCGATCAATTTTTCAGCTGAAAAACTAGACATTAATTTTTACATTTTTTTAAACAGAAAAGTGTTTTTTAGCCGAAAAATTGTTACTACCTGAAAACTGCTATGTTTTTAGGCTTCTCTAATTTCGGAAGGTAAAACCAATATCAAGTAATGCAAAGTGACTTTCGGATCTGATACCGTTATTTTCGTCATTGAATCTACTTTTTGTAAGTACAAATTTTGTTGTATTTAGTTCAGAACTAATAATTTTAATTTTTTTTGTTAACATGTGTCTATTTTGGTTTCATTGCTTTCAAAATCTACTCAAACGAAAATTCAATAACTTCAAAAATAGACATTAAAAAATTTGAGAAAAATATGGGACAGTTCGTTGGAGTGTCTACTTCAAACGGGTACTTTTAGATTGTGTAGTTTTAGTGGCAATTGAGAGAAATGTCCACTCAAAATAAACATGTTGATATTGTACAAGTTTTTCACATCAAACCAATTAAAAAAATTATAATAATTAGTATATTCACCCATTGGATATGAAATTATAGTCATGCAATAGTACACTCTTTATAGATGGTCGTAGCATATTTTGTTTTTAATAAACAAAATTTTAATAATGAGTTCATGCGACTCAAAAAAATGACTATTTATTAGTCATTTCATTTTATAAGAAAAAAAAAATGAATATAAAGCTAACATAATTCTCCAAAAAAAAAAAAAAATAATGAATATAAAGCTAACATAATTCTCCAAAAGTTTTTTTTTACTGTAAAATGAAATTCTAAACAAAAATATAACCTTTGTTCGCCCAAAGTTGAAAACATGAAAAAAAACAGATTTATTTTCTCATAGCACCCCCCAAAATAGACAACCATATTCATCATTTTACCCCATAGGAAGACCACAATTGCAATTGTGGAGCCTCCAAACCATCCAACTCAATCTACAGTAGAATCAATCATTGTTGGGGAACCAGGGAGGCAACTAGAAGCGGGATTCAAGGTAGTTGTTGAACCAAATTGTTCACCACCTAAAATAGTGTTTAATTTGTTTGGGGGAGAAGAAATGGTAGATGAAGAAGGAACTGGCTCTACCCAAGAGAAAACCTTCACCTTTGAATTCTCTATTAGAGATCCTGGTGTCATAGCACATATGAAGAACATTCCTCCATCTGCTCTACCAAACTTTCATGGGCTAGCAATTGAAGATCTAGATGCATTTTTGTTTGAGTTTGATGTGTTGTATAGGAGTTATGATTATTTTACTAATGGTCAAAAATTGATATTATTCCCTACTACTTCGAAGGATGCAACACTTTGATGGTTTATGGTCCTCGAAGGAAACAATATTCAGACATGGGAAGATATGAAAAAGGTATTTGTACAAAAATACCAAGACTACTTCAAAGCTAGATATCTTATAGAAGAAATATTCTAGATGACACAAAAGGAATATTAAAGTTTGAAAGACTACGTGAAATGATTTCAATACAATATCTAACAATCCAGACAAGAACGGTTGAGTAAAGAGACATTAAGAACAATCCTACATAGAGGAATTTGAGATGATTCCTTGTAAGTTTTAAATCTGGTGGCTTCAGGGGATTTCCATCAACTGAAATATAACGAGATATGTGAGTTATGCAGGAGATATTCGAGAGGAAATGCAAAGAATGGAAGGATTTCTAGAGATGTTGCTTCTAGATTTATGAAATATGTTGCAGGAACACGAATTACACGAGTTGAGATCAATAATCTTTTTGAAATTTTGAAATTGACATTATTAGTTCTTAGAGTTCTCATATTTTTTTTTCATGTTAAAAAGAGAGATGAAGTAGAGAAATCCTTGGCTGTATTTTGTCCAAAGTGTAGGAAAAAACACCCTCTAAGGGACTTCCCATTATATAGTATTGAGATCCGTGGCATCCATGATCAATATTATCCCACAAAGAATTTCCCTTCCATACCATATTTGAAATCAATATACCAAGGAGACCAAGAGGCCACAAGCTCACTTTATGCAATGGCTCCACAATGCCCATGGAAACCTCGATCTTCAGGTACAATGCAAAAAATTTCTCCCCAATTTTCTCATTCGTATAATCAAGCATGGAACACCCCAATGCCATGGCAAGCTTGGCCACCTCAACCTGCTCCATAACAACCTTGGAAACAAGGTTGGCATGGGCCATCTTATGATGCCATGACCACTTTTCCTCATCTTGTAGTGCATTTGTTTCCTACATCACCCACACTTCCTATAGGGCAAACATATCCTGCAACACACACACATTTTCTATAGTGCCATCATATTATACATACTCCCCACAAATCACTCAACCACAAATTATTCGGCCAACACAATTGCAATTTCTTACCCATCCAAACCCTCCAAGACCATTGCAAATCCCTGCCCAACCCATCCCAAATCCTAATAACAATAAAGTAGTCCAACCTACCTATCACACTGACATCCAAACCTTCCCTACATATGTTATTATGCCTATGTCACTACAAGAAATCCATCTAAGATCAGGGAAGTTCTTAACCAAAATCCTTCAGTGGTCATTCATGAGAATAAGGAGGAGGAAAGTCCCACTCCATCTGAATCAAATGTCAATAAAGAATCACAGCTTCAAGTCCAAAATTAGGTAGTTCAAATTCAATCATCATCCTTACCATTAAACACTCAGGAGGTACAAACGACACAATCTAATCAACCTCCATTTCCAGAAAGGCTACTGATATAAAAGGCAATCACTAGCATCAAATTTGATTTTGCAGCAGAACTCAAAAATCTATGTAAAAAACCCCTTACTATAGCCCTAAAAGATATACCCATTTATGCTAAAATAGTTAGGGACCCAAGAATACAAAATAGGGAACCACCAACCATACAATTCATAAGAAAATTGGCTAGCCTCATGTCTCCTCATGTCACTATTGAAAAATATGTCGACTCGGGAAATCTTGTGGTCACCACTTTTATCAATAACCTCCCTATTGAAAAAACTTTGATCTGCTTGGGAGTATCCATAAATGTAATGACTCTAGAAAATATCACTCCATTAGGACACTACAATCTTTCCCCTACTCCCATGGTACTTTAACTATCTAATCGATAAAAAATCAAATCTGAGGGAGTATTGGAAGATGTCACTATCTCACTTGATTCATGGAAGTATCCGACAAACTTATATGTATTGCAACCAAAATCGAACTTAGGAGTACATCCATTAATCTTAGGAAGGCCTTGGTTGGCCAAAACTAGTGGCTTTATTAGCTGTAGGTTAGGAAATATGACAATCACATATGGCACAGAGACTAAACAGATCACAATTTACCCCCTGCCAAAACCGCATCTGAATTGGAATGAGCACAATAGCTTACTAAGGATGATAATGATGAATAAACAATCCATATTGTATTCACAATAGCACAAGCCATGAGCCTTAAGGAAAATACTAATGAAATATGATTAACCTTTACATTTATAATCGATATTTCCCACTGTATTTTGTGGGGAAGTCATCCTCTCAGTCTCAAGCTTCTATGGACCACCTCTTAGATCAATATTCCAAGAAATATGCACCTTAGAATAATTAGATTCTACATTCTTATCATCATTTCCCACTTGCTCAATTTCTGGATATGGTAGCAAAACCGTATAATCTCTTCTTGGAAAAACTCTGAATATTAGTTTTGCATTAGACCACTCATAGGAAGAACAACTTATTCAAGTTTTGAGGGAGTACTATGACACCTTTGTGTGGGATTATATTGACATGAAGGAATTCACCTTGATACTTGCACTCATCAAATTTACATCCAAGAAAATGTCAGGCCAATCAAGCAACCACAAAGCAGAATGAATCCAGCATTGAGGAAAGTAGTAGAAGAAGAACTTCAAAAATTACTCAATGTAGGTTTCATTTACCCCATTTCTGATAGCCAGTGGGTGTCTCCTTTGGTTATTGTCCCTAAAAAGAATGGGAAATGATGAGTGTGCGTAAATTATAGAGAACTAAACAAGGCAACCTTTAAATATTACTTTCCCCTACCTTTTATGGATCAAGTCCCAGACGCATTAGCAGGGTCCGAGGAAATATTTTTCTTTCTTGAATGGATTCAACAGTTACAATCATATTCAAATTTATCTAGAGGACTAGGGAAATACCACCTTTACTTACCCATGGGTGACTTATGCTTATAAGGTATTACCTTTTGGATTATGTAATGCACTAGCTACTCTCTAGCGGGCTATACTTGATATTTTCTCTGACTTATTACATGATTGCATGGAGGTATACATAGATGACTTTACTACATTCGGTGATTCTTTTGTGGAAATTTTAACTAATCTTAGAAAAGTTCTAAAGAGGTGCAGAGAATCAAATTGAGCACTAAGAAATGGAAAATGTTTTATGATATTGACTAAGGCATTGTGTTGGGACACCATGTGTCTACTACAAGAATCCAGGTTGATCCCACTAAAATAAAAGTTTTTGTTAACTTGCAACCCCCTACAAGACAAAAAGCGGTTCAAAATTGCTTAGTCCATGTAGGCTACTATCGATGCTTCATTGAAAATTTCACAAAGATAGCTCTGCCATTGTTCAAATTGCTAACAAAAGAAGATGATTTTCATTGGAATAAGGAATTCCAACTTGCCTTTGATGTACTGAAGGAAAAAAATTCCTCATCTCCAATGTTGAGAGGTACGAATTGGAGCCTTCCCTTCCATATCTCTACAAATGCATCAGAATCATCCATAGGTGTAGTACTAGGTCAAAAGGAAAACATGCTAACTCATGCAATTTATTTTATAAACAAGAATCTAGCTCCTGCTTAATTAAATTACACAATACCTAAGAAAGAGTTCTTTGCGGTAGTGTATGTAATAAACAAATTCAGTCCCTACATCATAGGGTATGAAGTTTTTATCCATATTAACCACTCTGCCATCAGATGCCTGATGAATAATCCAATTATGAATGGAAGGATTACTAGGTGGCGATTGCTGCTAAAGGAGTTCAACATCACAATTTTGGATAGACCAAGAAAGGAAAATCAATTAGTTGAATTCCTTTCTAGACTTAACAATGAAGGTGAGAATACTCCTATCGATGACAATTTCCCATATGAAAAATTGTTTTCTTTTATTTCTACTAACTCACCATGGTTTGTAAACATGTCCAACTATCTTGCTATAGGGAAACTGCTCACCCACTTTTCACTCAAGGAAAGGAAGAGGGTTGTGAGGACAAGTGCTCCTTATTCCCGGATTAAAGGAGATCTCTTTTACACAGGTCCCAACTTGATTATTCACAGGTGTGTGAGAGAAGACGAAATGTATGACATCCTTAAGGCTTTCCAAGATGAACCCTATGGGGGGGCATTTTGCAGATAAAAGAATAGCATATAAAATCCTCCATTTGGGTTATTATTGGACCAATCTTTTCCACAATGCAAAGAAATATGTTATGTCATGTGATAGCTTCCAAAGGATGGGTCAACCTACTCCATCATATGATATGCCACTCCAACCTCAGGTTCTTATAGGGCCATTTGAAAAATGGTCCCTAGACTTCGTCGACCCTATCAACCCTCCATCCAAAGTTAAAAAGTATATTTTGGTTTACATGGACTATGTGACTAACTGGGTGGAGGTAAAATCCTTACCTATAGATACATAGAAGGTAGTAGTAGATTTCTTGTTTAATGAAAAATTTCTTCACATTGGAGTGCCTCGAGAGATTGTTATTGACCAAGGTGTGCATTTTAAATCTAATTTGATGTAGACAATTACCCAAAGATATCAAATTACACACAGAAAATCCACTCCATATCATTCACAAGCCAATGGGCAAGTGGAGTCAACCTACAAGGCTTTGGAGGAAATTCTAACCAAGACGATACAACTACACAAGAAGGATTGGCTAGAAAAGATTCTAGAGGCCTTATGGGCATACATGACAACATGGATAAGTACTACTCGTTTCTCTCGTATGAGTTGGTTTATGGAAGACAGGTCCTTCCTATTAAATTTTAGATCAAGACTTTCAAAATGGCTACAAAATTAGGCATGGATCTGACTAAGGCTCAAAATCACAAGGTTGTACAATTGAACGAGTTGGATGAAATGCGCCAGGAATCCTTCTAACATACTGATATCTTCTAGCAATAGAGGGAAATATGGCATGAGAGGGTGATTAAAAAGAAGCAGTTCAAGGTAGGGGACTGGGCACTCCTTTTTTATTCTAAGTTAAAAAATGTTAAGGAGAAATTCAACACACATTGGCTCAGTCCTTATGAAGTTGAATTTTCTTATGAAAATGGATCTGTCAAAGTCAGAATGATTGATGATGAGAATGTCACCTTATTGGTCAATGGGAATATACTTAAGTTATATCATAATCCTAAGTCCAAGGAAGAGTTTGTCAAAAAATTTATGGAACAAGTTGAATTGGAGGTAGTAAGTAGGGGGGGCATTCCCTATGCTTCTTCTTCCTCATCCTAATTCTTTCTAATTACAAAAAATAAAATGAAAAAATATCATAAAAATAAAAAATGAAAAAAAATCATAAAAATAAAAAAGTAAAGAAAAAAAATAAGGCTCTGCTATGAAAACCAGAATTCCTAGTGCAACAGAGCTAAGACCTCACTTGAAAACTAATCTCTAGCTTGTGGGGTCCTCAATATGTTTGCGGTGATTTTATTTTTCAATTTTTTGTCTAATTCTCATGTTGGATCAATGGAGGATTCCCTAAGGCCTTCCTTCCAACAATCTTGGCCCATCAACTTCAGCTCATCATCTGGGTCCAAGATCAGAGATTGAGTGATACCTTCAAACTTGTATGCCTCAATGACAAGCTTTCTTGCTAACAGTAGAGGGAATCCATTAATGCCTCCTGAATGTTAGATCCTATAGGGGTTTTGATAATAACACATTCATTCACACCCATTAAGATGCATCATAGTACCTTGGTTCTCATTGTCATCATTGGTGAGACACCCCGCATTCATTAACAACATTTATCAATGGTCGATAATCCAATGAATCCTTTTCACTTTCAACCTCAAGAAAATCTATTCATGTGAATAGGATTGTACATAGGAGGGTTGAAGATGAATACTTGCAGCATCCTGCGGTAGCATTCAAAAATTTTAATAAAGAGAAGATTCATACTTTTAACAAGCTCTCTGGTCCAATTCATATTAGAAGGTTATTTTCAAAATAAAATGTATAGGGATCCTATATATCTTCAGTAGAGACTTCTATTCCTGCAGAAAAGAAACCAAGTGATCGAGATCTTGTTCTTGTTCCTGTTCCTGCAACAATCTCAGCTCCATAAGCTTGTGCACATGACATAATCCCTTAGGAGGTAGCACTGGTAAGAGTATCTTATGGTTACAAGTATGTTTCATACAATAAAAGGAATTAGGTAATTGAGACTAGAAACGATTTATCTTTCATTTGTTTTCAAATTAGTGGAGGATTATGATGTTAAGGCAATCCATTTGAATGAATTAAGAGCCTTATTCGACTTTCCCTTGGAACCATAATTATGTTAGGCCCCCCACCTTGGTATGAGATTATTACTCCATAATCCTATTGGCTGACCTCCATTTGTTGAGTTCATAATTATTTCAAATATTTAATAATTCAGCATATATTTCATATGACCTTCATTTCCATATCTTTATGATTATGATATTGATTGTTTCGAATCATAACGTGGTGATCATCATGATCATGATTCCTCAAAACACGATTTATCTCTCCACTTACACACACCTTACCATTTCTTACTTGTATGTCATTCAAATCCATCCTCATCTATATGATATGAACTTAATGAAAAGCATATATTTTGTGATTCCACAGGTAGAGGATTGTGTTGGTTAATGATGACATTAAAATGGATGACATATAGCTCATGAAGACAACCACAATATTTGATTAAACGATGGAGTTAAAATGATATTTTGGGGCATGATTTGAATTCGCCATGAAAAAAAGGTATGGAGCCAATATGTTTAAACGTGTCATTACCATTTCACTATCTGTTGTCCAATCACTTTTCTTGAAATTTTAAAATTCCCAATACACTCTTATCATATCATCGCAACCACAACCTCTAATCGGATCATGATGGGATGATCATCATGATCACGATTCCATTTACCATTTCTTCTCCACTCTTTACGGATTAATATATCCATCTATTAAACGGTTACATCCCTTCCAAATTTGGACATTCCGTCGAGGTGTAAGTACAAACAGTGTTGCTTATCAGAAGCTAAAATGAGGACTACGATTCAAACTGAACCAATAGGGGTTGGTCCCATTGATGATGTTCCTAAGTGTAAGAAGAAAATTCATATAGTAGAATGGATGCCATTTTTCTCAAGATTATGTTGCTATAGCACCGAGGTAAACATGGATTTTGCAAAAGGCCTTAATGTGGACAAGGTTCGAATAAGATACATTGAGTTCAAGGTTACAGAAAATTCCATCGTAGAGGCGAAAAATATTCCTTGTGATGGAGAATGATGGTTTAAAAATCAACCTATAGAAAAGGAGGTATGGATTCCTTTTCTAGAGGAGCCTTGTACATTGGTTGAAGGGATTGTCAATATCGTGTTTGAAGTAGAAATATAAGGACATCCTGGTAATACTCCAGAAGTATATCACTTGTTTGGGTCAATGTGGGTTGAAATTCCTTTATCAAATTCATCTACTGGGGCAATTTACAAAGCAGAGACTAAACTTACCACACTTTTTGCTGAAATCGCTCATGAAAATGGTAGGTGTAGCAAAGAGATGGACTAGTAGTGTATAGAAGAACCTGTATCACCACGGTCTAGTCAAATTATTGGTCATGGAAGAATTGGAGAAAAGGAAATACAGTTAGGATAAATTCCTGGAACTCAACCATTTGCAGACGATGGGAATGTGAGCTTGCATGAAACAATGGGAAAGTCTGAAGCTCCATTTGAACATCAAGAAGACACTGTGATAGGAGATACAATGAGGCCCAAGATAAAACGAAAGAGAAGCACCTGAATGAGGCTAAGGAAGAAGAGAAACAAGAAGATCACATAGAGGTTGGAAATGAACCTAGAACTCCTCTGGAGGCACCTAAGACAGTTGGAGAAAGTGATGATGATGTGTAGATCATCTCGACCCCTGTGAAGCAGACAAAGAGGAAAAATCTAGCAAGGAAAGGAAAAAATACTCCAAGGGCTCCATCTAGGTAGAGAATAACCAAGATCAAAGTAGCTAAGATATCAGAAGAAGTTAAGCCAAATTCGAAGGAAGGAGGGGATAAGGTAAGAATAAAAAATCATCCTTTAGAAAATAGGAGAGAAACCAGTTTTGAAAATCACCCTAGGAAGAAAAGAACTAGAGTTTCTCTAGATATCATAGAAACTCAGGAAGAAATTGAAGAGTTTGATCAAATGCATGGAAACATGGAAACCTTGATTCTTGGGAACTTATAAAGGATTCATATCTTTATAATTCTCCTCCTAGAATCGAAGGATTAGAAGGTGCACTAGTCGAAGAAAAGACAAGTGCTAGCAATGTGAACAATTTGAGGATAGCAAGGGGGTTAGAAAACTGAAGAGAAATATTAAGGAGGTGACTATACTATAAATACATACCAAGACAAAGAGCGATCTCTTAAGGGACTCTAGTGCTCGATTTTAGAAAGAGGTCAAGCAGTTGAAGAGTAAGAATCAAAAGTTAGTTAAGATGGCCATGAAGTGGTACAAGAGAGACAAAAAAAATTATTTAAAGAACATAAAACTTCAAGTGAAATGCAGGGAGTCTCATCCTCAATTCAGGATGAATTTGTTCGTACATGCGAACACTAAGGCCTGAATCAATTCACATAAGCACACAAAGGGGTCCCACAATTTTGTAATTAGAGTATGAGGAGGTTCTTTCTTTTTGCATGAGGACATGCAAATCCTCGGGCTTGGGGAGATGTAGAGCCTCTGTTTTTTAGATTTTGGGAGTATTCATGGACTACCCTTTTGACTATTCCCCTCCTAAACCACCCTATTATATCATCTCCCATAGCGTAATTCCCTATGTTTTTCCTATGAAGTGTTACATTGATCCAAAGGTACCAAACCCTTCCAATACTCATGATTTCTTCATTTATTTTGGATAAAATTTGGTGTTAAAATGTTTTTGGTTTATGAAATTCGGTTCATATCCGGCAACAGGTTCCAGTAACCGCTGACCACTTTTGGTAACATCTACACTTTCGGTAACCACCGTTGTTTCCAGTAACGAATATAATTCCAGTAACGACCTTGTTGTTGGGAATGATTCTGATCATCATGAAGTGAAAGGGGAATATGGATCCTATGGATAATTGCATCAAGATGGTGTCATGTTTTCTAGATCGGTCTCAACCATCATCAGGAGATGGCCAGCTTGAGATTTTGGGCTTACCCGTCGTTCTTGTAGCATGAATAGCAAATACAGATTTCATGCATTCGGTCATGAAATCCTATGATGAGAATAAATCTCCCTTTTTGCTATTATTATCCAACATATCTGTTAATGTAACCCCTCCAGTTCCAAAGTTGGTATCGATGTAGTTCTGCATTGTGATGTGGAAGTGCTATTATTGCAACCATATGGTAACCCATTCCTATAGTGTTATTCATGTAGATGTCATTTGTACAATGTGAGATGTATAAATTCTGATTGATATTCTGATTAGAGGTTAAGTGTTATATTCAGAGATCATACAATGCAAGTGCAAAGATTCTTTTGCAGAATATATATTTATATTATTTTATAATTTTGTATGATGATTACAAAATCTTTTGTGCAGATTATATACAATTGGAAGGACACATAACAACATAAAAAGCTTTCGTATGGATTATATACAATTGGAAGGACACATAACAATAGGGTGTCTCTTGAATGTTGTCGATACATAATTAAATGAATAAATGATTAATAGAAATTTACCATGGTAATATTTAATTTATTACAAGCCATCCCTCTCTGAAATACTTCTCCCACAAAGGATTGGTAAGGATAAGTGTTTTAATCGAAAATATTCATTCTCCCAAGTAGCTTCATCTTCTAGTAATACTTTCCACTTGACAAAGTACTCATTGACTTATCTGGAATGAAGCATTCTTGTTTTGACTTCTAAAATGCACTCGGGTTCTAGCACCAATTTTCCTTCATCATCTAACAGGGGTAACTCTATTTGTATGTGGGTTGTTGGACCCAATTTTTTATTTAAGCATGACACATAGAAAACAACATGGAGTTTCCCTTTGTTTGGTATATCTATAGCATAAGCCACTTTCCTACTCGCTTTCATACTTGATAAGGACCATATAACTTGGGTGCAAGTTTATGATTTTTGGAATTTTTTAGCGACATTTGTTTTTATGGTTGTAGAAGAACAAACACCCATTCACATACTTTAAATCCACGTTCAGTTCTTTTTAAGTTTGCTTGCTCGTTCATACGATTCCATGCTTGTTCAAGATGGTTCTTCAAAATGCATATGACTTCATCAGATGTCGTGAGATAATATTTCACTACTGGAACTTTGAAATTTTTGATGACATACTCTTTCGTTGATGGAGGTGGATACCCATAAAGGACCTCGAAAGGGGAATTTTTATCATGGTATGATATGTACTATTGTACCACCATTTTGCAAGGTGTATCAAATTTAACCATTATGATTGGAGATCGTTCACGAAATTCCTAAGGTATCCTTCCAGGCACTTATTGACCACTTCAATTTGTCCATTTTTGGGGGGATGATAAGAGGTACTCATGGTTAATGAAGTCCCCACTTGGTGGAACAATTCCTTCCATAAATTGCTCGTAAATTTGGGGTCCATGTCACTGACGATAAATTTGGGGAACCCATGGAGATTAACTATATTTCTTACATAATTATATGCAACTTGGCTAGCTTTTACTTTTGATGAAATTCCAACGTGTGAGCATATTTTTTTAATCAATCTACAATTACAAATATGCTATCCTTCTCTTCTGACATAGGAAAACCAGCGATAAAATCCATGGATATCTCAAACCATTTCTAAGTTGGGATATGAAGGGGTTGGAGAAGCCCAAGAGGAGAAACTATCTCAAACTTTTGTCATTGACAAGTATCACATTCAACCACATATTTATGGATATCATTCTTCATCCCTTTCCAAAAGAAGGATTGTTGTATGTTTTGAAAAATCCCACATGGCCAGCTGTCATAGAATCATGGTTCTCTTTTAAGACTTTATTTTTGAATTTTGAAGAGTTGGGAAAATATATCCTTTGTATGTACCATAGTATGTATTTCTCCCATGATTATTTGGAATTTACTACCCTTTTTCTTTCAAATTCTTCTATTAGATTTCTTGTTGTTGGGTTTTTAACATACTCGGTTTGGACCTTTGAGGTCCATTCAGGAATGATAATGGAAATGGCACATAGTGTGGCATCATTTTCATGCTTCCTTGATAAGTCTTTTGTAACCATATTTTCCTTACCCTTTTTGTACAAAATGTTGAAATCAAAAACCTGGATTTTACTCACCCATTGTTGTTGTTCTGATAGGATACTTTTTTGGGTTAAAAAATACTTCAAGTTGTTGTGATTTGTTTTGATGAGAAAATTTATCTCCCAACAATTGATGCTTCCACTTGATGAAGGCATGCATTATTGTCGACATCTCTTTTTCATATGTAGATTTTATTTGCCATTTGGTTTTAACTTTCGAATCTCGAAAGCGATGGGATGTTTATATGCATGAGCATGGCTCCTACACCTGTCCCTGAAGAATCATATTCAAGGATAATGGTTTTTGTGAAATCTAGGGATTACAGGATTGGAGTTGATGTCATTAAGGTTTTCAACTTTTCAAAACAGTATTCATCTTTTTTATCCCATATGAAGGAATCCCTTTTTAATAGTGATTTTAACGACTCCACAATTTGTGCATAGTTTCAAACAAATCTTCTATAGTAACATGTTAAACCAAGGAATCACCCTAATGATGTGATCAATTTGGGGGTAGGTCACTCGGTAATTGCCATAATTTTATTGGGGTCTACCTTAATGCCTTCAGTTGAAACAATATGTCCCAAAAAATCTATTTCTTTTTGTATGAAACTACATTTGGATTAGTTAGCGTAAAACTTATTTTCATTCAGGAGCTTCAATGTTGTCTCAACGTGCTTAAGGTGTGAATTCTAGTTTTTGGTGTACACTAGGATATTATCAAAAAAGACCAACATGAACTTCCTCAGGTATAAATGGAACAAGTCATTCATCACAGCTTGGTATATTGTCGGAGCATTGGATAATCCAAAAGGCATGACTCGAAACTCATATAAGCCTTCATGGGTGCAAAAAGTAGTTTTGGGGATATCTTCTTCACAAATTTTGATTTGGTAGTATCCCGATTTTATTTCTAATTTAAAAAATACTTTTCACCATGTAACTCATCCAATAGCTTGTCAACAAAGGGAATGGGAAACTTATCTTTTATGATATCTTTGTTTAATGCTCGATAATTAATACATAGTCTATATGATATGTACTTCTTCCTGACAAGTATGACTAGGATTGAGAAGGGACTCTTACTACATGTAATCACACTAGAGTCTAATCATTCTTGCACCAATCATTCAATCTCTAATTTGTTTTTGTGAGATTGTCGATATGTTTTTTTCCTAATTTAGCCTGAACCTAGAATCAATTATATGATGTGATCTCTAGAATGTGGTGGGGGGAGGCCATGAGCATGGATTTGGAAAATATTACTATGCTTCTCCAGGAGTTTCTCTAATTCCCTTGGATCAATTTTTTGACTTTCATCATCCATTCCGTCCATAGCATAACAATGTAAGAAAAAGGCTTGAGCACCCTTTTGAATCATTTTTTCCATTTTATTGGATGAAACGATTTGTGGGGGATGGAAGTTGATACCATGGAACTTGTACTTATTCCCATTTTTATAGAATCTTATAAATTGTTCATGTAAATTCAATCCTACTATATCCAGTGTTTCCAACCATTGGGATCTTAAGACAATGTCGACCCCTCCAATTGCCATAACATACATAGGTGATTTTAGCTTGTAGTCTTTTATAGTTAACTCCCCCTTATGGCATTTTACGTCACGCGAGGTAGTCTTGTTCCCTAGTGTTGATACTCGGAAGCTAGAGGAAGGGTAGGTGAATATATTTAATTTCTTTTCTACCCTGGAGTCTATAAAATTGTGTGTACTTCCACTATCAACCAACATTGCCACTTTAGTGTTTTTGATGTAGCCAAAAATTTTCAAAGACTGGGGTTGAGTGATACCAGTCATTGCAGCCATAGAGAGTGTTGGAGTGATATTATCTTCCTCTATGTTGATTTCATCATCCTCTATTTTTGTGTCCGAAGAAGATATGTTGCTAGCTTCCTCATCATTATCATTATCATATTTTTCACATAAGAATAAATTTTTTCTTTTACACTTATGTCTTGGATTCGAATTAGGAGAGATACACTTATATCACAGATTGTCATCCTTATTTGCATTTGTTCCTCAGTAGGGTGGAATATAAGCGGGTGGTCAATGTGTTTTTTTTTCTTCAATCAGTTTCACTTTCTGACGTGCTTGTTCAACATCCTTAACATCTAGTAATTTAATCTCATTTTGGATACTTGGTTTCATCCCACCAATATCAATTTGTATAAGGAACTCCTTAGGTACATCAATGACGCGAGTAGCCAACACCAAGAGATTGTTAAAATACTCGTATATTGTCCCATTTTGTTGTAAATGAGTGAGCTTGGTGTAGATTTTTTCATCTTCCATACCATGAATTGTTTAAAAAAATATTCTTGAAGGTTTCCTAGTCCCTCATGAGTCCTCCAACTTTCGAGTCCCACCATTGGAACCAGTCACATGTTGATTTGTCCAAGTACACCGTCACAATGTTTATTTTGTTGTCTTCATCGTATATTTGGTGCATGGCAATATATTTTTCTATTTTATTAACCCATCAAAATCCATCTCGATTGTCTTTACCATCGAATATTGGGATGTCAATTTTCACTTTGTGTAAGCCATTGTAGTATTGGCTTGTATTTGATTGCGAGGATGAGTTTGCACTACTCGCTTGTAATGTACCCGACCCCGAAACCAAGGTCACTAGTGCATGTAAACCCAAAGAAAGGCTAAATAAAGGTATAGCACAACGGATTAAGGTTAAAAAAAGGCTATGATGACATACCATCAAGCCAATTAAATCAAACATACATCCTTTAAAATAATTGTGATACTTTAGAAACAATTATACAATTCTCCAAGAGCTCATGCAAATGTAATCACCATGCAAGCATGACAATGCAACCATATTTACAAACTTTAATAAACTTGGACCTTATCATTATTAAAAATTTAAAGGTGACCATAATCAACCCAATAATTCTAACTAATCATATTTACAAAATTCTTTGTAAGCAATTACAAACTAGATCTTTCCACCATAAAATTATGCAATTTATGGCACTCCCGTCAATCTAATTTATGACACTTTTAATAATAGTTTTACATTACCTATCGGATAAGGTATGAATTTAATGTTAAAATTAAATATTCTAAGATAGATAACATAAATATTCCATTCAATTTCACAACAATAGCATATACAGGATCACTGAAAGAACAACAATCACAACATAAACACAAGAGACACAATTTATCCTGGGAAACCCTCATGGGGTAGAAAACCCAACAGAAGTTCCTCAATATAGATGATCAAAAGTACAAAGATGAAATCCCCAAACAAGATCTCCTTCTCCTCCTTTGGAGATCTCTCTCTCTCCTATGCGAGTTCACAAGTGAGTGAGTGTGTGTTAAATGAGGAACACACCTCCTCTATTTATACTTTACATTCACTTGACTTTTACACTTGACAGGTTGGCCTCAATAGTTTATTCTCTTACTGACTGGGCCGACCCCTATAGGGGACTTAAACACCCCATTACAACTAACTCTTAGGGGATATATTGCCCCAACTTACATGGGAGTATTTACCTCAATGACTTTACATAATAATAACATCCCGACGGAGGAATAAAACATCTCCGGATGAATAATAATAAAATACAAATAGAATATTCTTTGAAGTTACAATATTTCAACACTCCCCCTTAATGAGAATGATATTCTAACAACATCTACAGGAGCAAGGAGTCATCAAGTACATCACAGTGATACATCTATAAATCATTGGAATTTTTCTTCAATCATCATCAGTAACTCAAACATCTACTGGAACATCTTCAATATCTTCAATACTGGAACATCAATATATTCAGTATTGAGTCTTCATCTTCTGCAGCACTCGATCACTCGATCAGCTACAGCAACAACATCATCTGGATCTCCTGATCAACAACATCATCATCTGGATCTCTCGATCAACAACATCATCATCTGGATCTCCTGATCAACAACATCATCTGGATCTCTTGATCAACAACATCATCTGGATCTCTCGATCAACAACATCATCATCTGGATCTCCCGATCAATAGCATCATCTGGATCTCTTGATCAACAACATCATCATCTAGATCTCCCAATCAATAGCATCATCTGGATCTCTCGATCAACAGCCTCATCGTCTGGATATCCCAATCAACAGCATCAACATTTGGATCTTCCGATCAACAGCCTCGTCGTCTGGATCTCTTGATCAACAACATCATAATCTACAGCACACATGATCCAATTATGGGATGGTCAATCCCTATCAATTTAGGACATAAATCCAAGGACGATACAATCCTAATCCACTTACGGGATGATCAATTCCTATCAATTTAAGACACCACAACATGTCTAGGGACGATGCAATCCAGATCTACTTACAGGATGATCAATCCTTATCAATTTAAGACACCACAACATGTCTAGGGACGATGCAATCCAGATCTACTTACAGGATGATCAATCCTTATCAATTTAAGACACCACAACATGTATAGGGATGATGCAATCCAGATCTACTTACAAGATGATCAATCCTTATCAATTTAAGACACCACAACATGTCTAGGGATGATGCAATCTAGATCTACTTACAGGATGATCAATCCCTCTCACTTTAGGACATAAATCCAAGGATGATGCAATCTTGATCTACTTACGGGATGATCAATCCCTCTCACTTTAGGACATAAGTCCAAGGATGATACAATCCTAAACCACAGTGCCAGTCCTTTTTCATACCTGATGTGACCTAGATCAAATCTAGGATTTACTACCACAGAGCCAATCCTTTTTCATACTGGATGTGATCTAGATCAAATCTAGGATTTACCACCATAGAGCCAGTCCTTTTTCATACTGGATGTGACCTAGATAAAATCTAGAATTTTCCACCACATAGCCAGTCCTTTTTCATACTGGATGTGACATATTAAATCTAGGATTTACCACACAACATCATCACATTCTCGGAGACAAGAGTCTATGGATCTCTTTTAGGACATATGTCCAGGGATGATACAATCCCACTGTAACATCATCAATATCTTTCACAGAGACAAGAGTCTACGGATCCCTTTAGGACATGTGTCTAGGGATGATACCATCCTACTCATCAACTTAGATCAAGTCTAAGGACCACTCATCGACCTCATCATCGGTACAGGTATCCTCATTATCGACCTCATCGTCGGTACAGGCATCCTCATCATCGACCTCATCATCGGTACAAGCATCCTCATCATCGATATAGGTATCCTCATCATTGATACAAGTATCCTCATCATCGATACAAGTATCCTCATCATCGACCATATCACTCCCCCTTTCGAAGAGGGTTCTTTTGAACTACACCAAGCTTGTCTCGAAAATACTCAAACTTTACTTGAGACAGAGGTTTGGTCAATACATCAGCAACTTGCTCATCAGTTCTCACATACTCAAGCTTTATAGCTCCTTTCTGCACCATATCCTGTATATAGAAATATCAGATCTCTATGTGCTTTGAGTTATTTTGGAACACCGAATTCTTCGTCATCTTGATACAACTTTGGTTGTCACACAGGATCACAGTGGAGACCATCTCTAAGTCAAATAGTCCTGACAACAGCTTCTGAAGCCATATGGCGTCACAACTAGCAGAGCAAGATGCTATACATTCCGCTTCAATTGTGCTGAGAGCCACACTGGACTGCTTCCTGCTAAACCATGAGATCATAGCAGATCCCAGACAATAACATCCACCCAATGTGCTCTTTCTGTTTGAAACACTTCCAATGCAATCTACATATGTATAACCATACAGTCTATAGTCATGATCTCCAACATAGTATAGATCAAAGTCTATCGTACCTTTCAGGTACCTCATCAAATGCTTTGCAGCTACTAGGTGAACACATCTAAGCTTCAACTAGATACTGACTCAAGGTGTTCACAACAAAGCATATATCTGGCCTAGTATTCGTCAGATACATCAATGAACCAGTCATCTGTCTGTAAATTGTAGTAACCACCGTCCATCATCACGGATCTCTACTTCACATTTTCCTTGGCTAAGGAAAAATATCATCTGATCTCAACCACATATCTAATAAAAAAAATTATGCCAATATTCTTTAACTCTGAGATCTAATCCCTGTGAAGTGGATTATTGTCCTCCCTTTGTGACTGAACATCATGCACACTCTGCATTGAGTGATCTTCTACATATCTATCTGTGCCATCTCCCGTCAGATGGGTCTACTGATATGAGCCTCAAGATCACTTGAACTCTATGGTGAGTTCCTTCTTGCTTCCATCTGAGAGAAGCATGTCATCTGTATATAGAAACCATCTTCAACCTTGTAGAAAAGGTTGAAATCCACATCACCCATGGTGATCATCAATCTCATCAAATGACTATCGATCCTAGGTACCTGTTGAACCCGTACAGATCCTTCTTCAATCATGTAATTCTCTATCGAATCCTAGGAGCTTTCTCAATATGCACTTCTTCTTCCATTACACCATTCAAGAGAACGGCCTTGTCATCCATGGGTGTAATCTATATCTGGAAGTGTGTCTAGTCACTTGGAGCAAACATCTCGACATGATCCTCTCCCTCTTTCTAAGAGAATCCCCTAGCCACGAGCCTTCCTTTGTACTTCTATAGTACATTTGATTTGTAAGTCTTCTTGTTGAACATCCATCACTTTTTCTTTGGAATAGGTGTTCATCATCCTGCTTTTGATCATAGCACATGATCTTTCCTACAAATCAAATTTAAATACATGATTAGTAACACTTCATAATCATCAAATCATGTTGACATTTCAATGATAACCTATTATGCATACTGATATAATTCACATAGTTATGCAACTATCTTGACCGATACTTTGGCACAACACTTTTCCATATCCTGTATGAATATAGTGGCTATCTAGATGCCTTCCATCTCTACCAAAACATACTATCAGGAGTGTGCACATCTCCCAGCATGTTAGCAAAGAGGTTTCATTCTAGACAAGAAACAATGTAATGTTTGTCCAACTTACCCATCATATGAATATTAGTAGTATAATGTTCAATTCTATATGAATGCTTACACTATGCATGATATATTCTAGGAATACAAATATGAATACAACTATTACGAGCAATATCATTAACTATTCAGAGATTCAAGAAGTAATTCAAATAACAATTCAAATACTTATCTTTTATGTTTCTGTGGTTGCCTCCCTCTTGATCTCTATTTTTCCCTTTATGATAGCATCATGATTATATGTCTTTGAACTTCTATCCATCCTAGACCACTATGCATGCTTAAGTGTGCACTAGTGTCATCATTGTGTCATCCTCAAGATCTCATACATAATCATACATTCATTAGTATAATCTCAATACTATCAAAACATTATGATTTTAAATAATCTTCAACATATATGGTCATGATCATTTCATACACAAGTATACTTATCTAAGATCCTAACACAAAGTAGGATTCTTACTCGATATAGGAAAACATACCTAGATTAGCCTGCTTGCTAGTTATGTCTAAACCGGTATCTTCTTTGTTCTCTTCAATGATTTAGAGACCTTGTGCTAGTAAGCTACATATCTCATAAGTTAAGCATAGTAGAACCAAATCATACATACCTCATAAGTAGAGATTTATATGTGATCAAAGAATATGGATGAGTCTTTGTATTCATGTCATCATGGTCATATATTCTTGATCTAGAACTTGATTTTCCTTTCTTGATGTACCTTTCATGTTAGCAGACAACATCATCCTCATACAACACCACAAGTGCATTAGTACAATCATCGGTGTCATAACCCTAATCAATGAATGTCTTCTATTATTCACATGCATTCATACTTTTACTAAGGTGATCTGACAATCTAAAATTAATCATGATTGTACTAACCTCAATAATATGAGTATAAACATATCATGAACTTAATCATGAAACAGATTTCAAAACATACATGTATCTCCTCAAGTCATACCTGTCAAGATTGCTTGTAGTCTTCTCTATAAGCATAAAACCCTAACCATCCAATGTATATCACTTGTAAACATCTTATATAGGTTCATGGTGCTAGGATGATAGAATATCAGTGTCACCTACCCAAATTTTGAGAATATTTATTTTATTTACAAAATACTTTATGTTAAATTATAATTACAAAGTTTTGTAATTATGACCAAGTTTGGTCAAGGATGATTATAATTACTAATTATTATTATTGTTAAATAAATTAAAATAGGAGACAAACACCCAAGGGAACTGTTAAATGAGTGTTCACTGACCCACTAGGAGGAATGGCAGCTGTTAGAAGGCATGGGACAAATGGCAACATTTGCACTCCACCACTAGTTGTTGGTTATGGGACAACTACCCCTAAATTTGTGGCATTATCCCCCAGGTGGGTGGAAGAGAGCGGTCAGCTCATTAATGACCAGTTAACCACCAAAAGGCCTAGGAATCCTAGATAAGGCAATTCGAATTGAGCAGGTAGCTCCTATAATATTTTCTGCAGAAATATTTCCTCAAGTGTATCAGGTGATCACTGAGAGATTCGAATAGGGAGGCTATGTGAGAGTGCAATTGTGAGTCTGTTAGTTATTCTGAGAAGGAGAACCAGAGGTGTTGGTGCAGATCTCTTTGACTGCTGAAGCCTTTATGACTGGATAATCTATATTCTACTACAAGTTGATGAACTAAGGATTCTATAGACTCTTCTTCCTGGTGATTCAGTGAACAGGTTTGGGGGTCTTAAGGCAAGTAACTTGGCTGTCTTCAGGAATAGGTTGTGTGGAGCAGGTTCTTTGGGCTGTTTGTTTCTCCTACAGTCAACTAGGTTCTACTGTTCTTACTTTTGTTTATAGTTAAATTTTTTTCTGCATGGTAGAATTATTATTTACAGTTATACAGAAGAAACTATTCTATTTTCTGATTTAAAGATTATATGTTTTAAGAATGATTCAGTAATTTAAATGAATGATAAAATTCTTTTCTGCATTTTTCCCATACTATTATCTGTATAAGACTCTAGTACAGAAAAGAAAAACTAATAGAGATGAGTGATATGAAGAATGCCATTTGAATGAAAGGATAAAGACAGTAGTTTTTCTTGTTAAATTATGTCATTTCAATCATAAGTTAAAACACAGGAAATAGTACAACATAGTATAAACAGATGTATAGCATTTCCTCTATTTCTTAAATAAAAGAAAAACACATTTTATTTCTGCATAGATCTATATTTTCCATTTCAATTCCATCTATTTCAGATAGTAACAATATGCATTTCAATATTATAAATTCAATGTTTTCAAGCATTTATATTCTAGAAATATATAGCAGTTGCAAAACTATTCTCTATAACAGAGTGTTACTTACAATTGATAAGTAAACACTTATTATTATTTTCATCACTATGTTTCACATCTATATTAATATAGGTTTCAATCTTTAGATATAAATACTTTCATTGTAAAAACCAAAACCCTAAGATATCACAGACCCTAGATTCTAAATGTTTATTTAGTACATAGTTCCATAAATTACTTATCAAGCCATTCATGGAAAACACTGTTATTATTTCTGAGGTTATAGCAGATATGAATTTCCAAACCCTAAACAACATTATTGTAACTTACTATCTATTATTTCATATTAAGAATATCAACAAGACACTTAAATATCACTTAGCAGAAATCACGATTTTAGTATCAATGTCTAACAAATAGCTTACCACCCTAGCAAGAAAACATACACAGTGTCGAAACATTTACATGCACAAGTCAAGACCGAGTTCTCGGGATTGAATTCGCAGTACAAGCATGGTTTCCAACAAAACCTACAAGGTAGGGTTTCACTCATTGAAACGAGATCGAACCTTTTGGAATTTCCATTTCAAAACATACGAAGACCAAACTTTACCAAATCATTATTTTAAACTTCAATTCCAAAAACGATAATGAAGTACAGGCCTTTCTATCAACAGTTATGCAACCCACTACTTTCGGTCAGAGACAACTATTGTTGTTCGAAACCAAACCAACAGTTATACAAACGATTCTCAACCATTATTTTAAACAAAACATTTCATTATAAAATGAGCCATTGTCTTATAGAGGTAAGTGAACCCTCGGCTCTTGGTTTAACATTCAAAATTATAAGTAAAACTTTAACAGAGTTTACATTACGGACCTTTCAAGGTTCCAACATTACACAGGGTCTATCCCTTATCAACTAGAAGCATTAAAACGAGTTCAAGGTTCCAAAAACTACACAGGGTTTTACCCTTAACAAACAACAGTACAAACACAAGTTCGAAGTCTTTTTCAAATGATGCAGCCAGGCATCATAGAACCGAATAAAAACTTAAACACTGAGGTTTTATCCTCTTTATAGCTTTGATCAAAATAAAACATTAAAACTTAACACTCAGTCATTACGCCGAACAAGGTCGTGTATTTCCAACTCTCGGCACATCGCATTTATCAGCTAAAACCATGCCAAAGGCACCTATGAGGTTTCAAGAACCACCGAGGCTTACCAGGAAGTAGTTGCAGTATCCCCATTCCAAATCTTATGCCTAGAAACCTTCCAACAAAGCGATACCTGCCAGTCACAGTTTGCAAAGGATTAAAACCAAGAAAACGCAAATATAAAGTAAGCATCACAGTATTACAGTCAATATAACAAAAACCTACCTTAGTGATAAAACTTCTGAATATTGACACACCACACCAACAAAACGACGAAGCCTGATGGCATTTGCAACAACCACGAGTTCAAACTCAGAAGACCATTTCATAAACTGAAGAATCGAACCCCAGATCAAATTACATTCAACAAATGACAGAAGAACCACCCATAACTACAATGGTTGTATCGTGGCCCTATTGCACAAGAGCATAACCCTATAACATATAAACTCTATCTCATCGGTCCAAGGTTCGAAACCAAGGAAGGAGTCCTCCTCACAGAAAAATCTAAACCCTACATTACAGCAACACGGTCGGCTCTTCTACCTTACCACTAAACACGAAAATGAATGCCAGAAAACCAATTTTCATTACTTACTAATGCGAGACTAGAGTTTCGTTCTCAACCCTAGATCTTATGAAGATCAATGGTGGATTAGCTGCCAGTCGGGCAAGTTGATATTCGAGTGACTATTGCAATCAATACTGCATTGATTGCTACATCTACCATGTTGCCAAATCAGCAGACCAAGGGCTAGTGCATGGCACAGCTCAGCAATATAAGGTGCTTATTACATACTCAATCACGTGGAGATCATCCAACCGAGCTTTCCACTTCACTTCACAGTTGAGCAACGTAAATGCTAGGGCTTGATATTGATAGTTGGAAGCATACCAAGTACCAAACTTAATACCCTGTCAACATGAAAATCATTGCATTGTTAGATCCATATTTCATATCATATAATAGATCCTAAGGTTTATTGTTTCAGACATCGTGACAATAATAATATCGCATGCTATTGTATAGTGCGAAAATGCATAATTAGGGTAGATTATTTATAATTCATTCTTATAGTATTTGTAAAGTCACATAAGGAAAAGTTGGTATGGATTCATGCAATAGCTATATATTGCCAAATCAATTGAGATGAGTAAGACAATAGGTATAGTTTACATGCACAATATAATGATAATTCATAGCATAAGCACCATATTTACAATATATTCCATATGTTAGCCATGTATTGCAAAGTTGAATGATAAATGTGAGACTTTAGAATAGTCTGAGTTCTGTTGATGCAAAATTATAATGATAGTTCAATTTGAAATAGTATAAACACTTTTCCCACAAGCTTTCAAATAGAGTTACAATTGGACATTGGTATCAACACTTGACGTTAATGACAACAAACATATTAAGATGATTTCTCATAGATAATAATTATAATAATGTAAAAACAAAATGACGACGTGATTTTAATAACACTGAAGATTCATAAGCCAATACGTAAACTAGAATTGGAACCAAGATATCCATACCTCCAGTAACTTGTTTTGCAAGGAAGTACTTAGTATTTTCATATTACATTGACGATGAATTGAAAGACACATGTACTCTTAACTCATTTTTGTCGTAGAATTTCTTACCTGCGTTCTGCAGATGGAAACATGATTCAAATTCCTTAGCTAAACGTAGCTAAGTAAAAATCAGGGTACCTCGTAAGCATTAGAGGAAATTTGGGTAAAAAATGGGCCTCCTAAGGAAAATAATAAGAAAATAATAAAATAATAGTAGAGAGAGAGTAAAAAACTACTTTTTTGGATCCTATTTTCAACTCTCCTCGTAGGTTTACTCAAATTTCAAGCGGGAGGACTCATTGGATGCATAATTAAATTATGCATCCAATGAGTACCCACGTTGCATACTTTTAACAACATCCACACCATGAAAAATTGAAAATACATTAAAAAATGTGTTTCTAGTGAGAGAAAACCTACAAGGAGATAAGTTGAAAATACAATCCAAAAAAGTAGTTTTTTATTTTTTACCTCCAATATTTTTAGGTGCTCCCTTGTTGAATTTTAAAGCATTTTGATTGGCTAATACATGATGACATGGAATTTGTATTATTTTTGGAAGGCCCATTTTAAATTGAAATATCCTCTAATGACCCCTTCGTCATCATACAAACAAACTGTCAGCACATTATGAAGACAATCATAATATTACAAACCTTTGCACAGCATATAATTACATTTAGAACTTAAGCAGATCTGAAGATTGAATTCTTGTGTTATGATCATAAATTATCTTTCGTTACAGATATTAGCATCCATTTAATCCACAATAGAAATTTCAACTAACATCATATTTTATTTTGAGAATTTCGACATGTCATTGTTATTAATTATCCTAGTTAAGAGATCTAACTATATTATATGTTCTGCATTAACAACTTCGATAATTATTGCTATTTTAAAAAAATTAAATTTTTGGTATTTTACGGGATGTTACATGTGGTATCAGAGCTCATGTTCGAACTCTAGGCCTGAAAAGGTCCAAAGAACATGCAGCAGAAAATTTTATTACATCAGGAATCTTACTAATTAAATTTAAACTACTTGTGTTATAAAGAAATTGTTTTTAAGCTACAAGTATGGAAGGATCAGCTGAACATATAGAGGCCAGATTTTGACCCAACAGTCATAGCATGGGACAGCATTATGAAGAAGAAGTCCATGGCGAATTAAATGACAATTCATCAGAATTGTTACGCGCATTTCAAGAACTAAAAGCAGAAATTAGATCTGTAAAACAAGACAATGAGAAAATTCTGAAAGCAAGAGAGGAACTTAACCAAGTACTATTCGAACAGTGCCCAACTGATGAACAGGATAGAGAAATTGAAAATACCTCCAAGATTGAAGATTTACCTCATCGAGACAGGGGTAAGAAAATGAAAATTGATGATGCGAACAACATTTCAATATCATCAGAAGCTGCCCATGAAAAACGCAAAAAGAAATGAAATTATTCAAGTGATAACAGCGGGGGAGACTACAAACCCTAAAGAAAAATTCACAAACAATATGAACAGATTTCTGAGAGTTCAAAAAAATCAAACCCCCAACCTTCAATGGTGAAACAGAGAAAGGAGAGACAGTAGAAGCATGGCTGTCCAGCATGAAGAAGTACTTCCAAATTTATGATTATTATGAATCATTGAAGGCAAAGATGGCAATATACAACTTGATTGGGAAGGAATATATTTGGTGGTAGGACATCAAAAGAGTGAAGGGCATCAAAGACAAGGATGTGAATTGGAGCACTTTTAAAAGATACTTCAAGAAGAAGTTCTTATCTGAACAATACTATGAATAAAAATCCAAGGAATTCTATGATTTAAAGCTGGGAACTATGAACATGAAAGAGATGAACAGTAAATTTCTGAATTTGCTGAGGTATGTGCCATACCTCATGGAAGAAAAACCAAAGATTCAAAGATACCTGAGTTTTCTACCTTTCAACATCAAGGACATAATAGAGTACGACAATCCAAAGACCTTAGAAGAGGCCATGAGGAAATCAATGTTCTGTTATGACACTAATCGGAAAAGAGAAGGGATATCTAACTGGAAAAATCATAAACCCAACAACTTTGAGCTGAAAAAGAAAAATTTTAGGTTTAGTGGAAACTCTGGTTTCCAAAAGAAAAAATTTCAAAATTGGAATTTTCAAGGAAACAATCCCAGAAATACTCAACAGTAGAATTTTATAGCTCCTAGAAATACTCCCAATGCTACAAGAACTAATGACCAAAAGGCACCTGTCAAATGTTTTGAGTGTCAAGGTCCTCATTATGCATCAGAATGCCCCAAGAGGAAGTGGACAACTAACAATATTCATTCCATACAGACTGAACGTACTGTTGGAGACTTGGCAAGGGAGATGCCCAGAATTAATGCAGCACTAGACAACAGGCAAGCAGAGCATAAAGTCTCTATGGTAGAGATTGAAGGTATGCTACAAAACCATCCTGTTACTATTTCGATTGATCCAGGTGCTATCCTGAGTTATATATCACCAGATATTGTAGAACGTTTTAATTTGAAAACAGAAAAAATTCAATAAATCCTGGTTAGTTAGACTAGCAACAGGAACAAAAAGAAAAGTATTTGACTTTATTGAAAGTTGTGTTTTATTTATGAATCAGTTAAAGACACAAACCAAGTTGAATGTTTTACCTTTAGGATCCTATCATATCTTAATTGGGATGGACTGGTTAGAAGCCCATCATGTCATTCTGAATTGTTATGAGAAAATTTTTACTTGCTTAAATGATGAAGGAGAAACAGTAGAAGTAAAAGGTATCCCAAGAAAGACATCACTTAGACAGATTTCAGCTATGCAAGTAAAGAGAGCATTTAGAAAAGGATGTCAAATGTTTGCAGTGAATGTAGTGAATGAGGAGTTAATTAAAGAGGACAAACTGAAACTAGAGGATATACCTGTCCTAAAAGAATTCCAGGATGTTTTTCCTGAAGAGATTCCAAGATTACCCCCTAAGAGAGACCTAGATTTTACCATCAAATTAATACCAGGAGCAGTACTGAATTCTAAAGCTCCATACAAGATGAATATACTGGAATTAAATGAGTTGAAATCATAGTTGAAGGAACTGATTGATAAAAACTATATAAGACCCAGCGTGTCCCCTTGGGGAGCACCTGTTATATTTGTTAAGAAGAAAGATGGCACTCTAAGTCTTTGTATAGATTATCGTCAGTTGAATAAGATGACAATCAAGAATCGATATACGTTGCCCAGCATAGACGATCTATTTGATCAGCTACATGGATCAACAATATTTTCGAAGATTGATTTAAGGTCGGGATATCATCAAGTTCATGTGAAGGATAAGGATATTTTTAAAACAGCCTTTAGAACTCGATATGGACATTACGAGTTTGTAGTCATGCCATTTGGATTGACTAATGCCCCGACTGTATTTATGTTTTTAATGAACAATATTCTGCACAAATACTTGGATAAGTTTTCTTTTGTGTTCATAGATGACATTCTAGTGTATTCTAAAAGCAAAGAAGAACATGACAAACATCTACGTATTATCTTACAAGTTCTGAGAGATCATCAGTTATATGCTAAGTTTAGTAAGTTATATGTTAAGTTCAGTATTTAGGACACATAATTTCTAAGGAAGGAATCTCGGTTGACCCCGATAAGATAAAAGCCATTAATGAATGGCCGATTCCTAAAGATGTGTTGGATGTACGATCATTTATGGGTATCACTGGATATTATAGAAAAATCATAGAAAGTTTTTCAAAGATTGCAAACCCCATAACCTCCTTACAGAAGAAGGAGAAGAAGTTTGTGTGGGATCATAAATGTTCAGACAATTTTAAGAAGCTAAAGGTATTACTAACTACAGCGCCGATTCTGAGGATAGCAGATCCTAATAAGTATTTTATAGTATGCACCGATGCATGTAATGACGGACTCGGTGGAGTCCTAACACAAGAGGGACATGTTGTTGCATATGAGTCTAGAAAGCTGAAAATACATGAGAAGAACTAATCTACTTATGATTTGGAGTTATTAGCAGTAATTCACGCTTTAAAAATGTGGCGTCACCATCTTATTGGCAGAAAATTTACCTTGTTAACTAATAACATGGGACTGAAGTATTTATTAGATCAGACAAATTTGAACGCTAGACAAGCTAGATGGCTAATTTTTCTAAGTGAATATGATTTTGAAATTCAGCACATTAAAGGGAAAGAGAACAAGGTTGCTGATGCATTAAGTCGTAAAGCAAAGTTAAATTTTATTTCAGCCATCAGTACTGTAACATCACGATAATTTCGTAAAAATAAAAATAAAAATTTAATTCAACAATAAATATTAATAATTGTAAATGTGGAAATACTAAATGCTCATAAAGTCAGCATTAATTGACAAAGTCATAGATGCAGCAAACAATTAACCATTGAGACTTTCAACTAAAGATAATTTAATGACGATGACATGGTGTACTTTAATTAATTCTGCTTATGTTAACAGTACTTTGTGTTATCTTAAGATTGAGCTTTCTTAACAAGGCACTGACAGTTGTTTCTTTATGAAAATGAAAGGGGTCCTATGAGGTGCCCGAGGCTTACTTAGCTTATTATTCTGAATCATACGTACTTGTCCTTCTTGCGCAGATTCACCGGTAAGGTTAACACGACAATTTCCAGAACGGTAATGGTAAATATGTTTTCAGTTAGTTGTCAAGTCTAACAAAAGTTTTAAGTTCTCCCAAGGTTCAGGTGTGCATCTGAGCCCAAATATTTGTTTCATAAGTTGTGATGAAAACATCCTAGGATTGAACTCAGCGATGCACATGACGGAAGGACAACATGCATGTATCTTGGTAAGTTTATGTTGCAATTTAAATGTCAACATGGTGACGATAATATTCTGTCTTTTTATAAGCATACTATTTCATCAGGCGTTGATTGTACCATCTGGGATCCAATGGGACTTTAGACTAATGGTACGGGTGGAGCAATTAAATTACTTAAGACGTAGTGGAATGAAGGCTATTATAATTACAATTGTAAATTGTGTGTGTGTGTTTTTTTTTTAAATATGGGACAAACATACTATAGAAATGAGGTACAATGTATTCTATAGTATCGTGATGATTTTATCATTGAATGGTAACAAGACTATATAATATTACCCTTTGGCGATTATTAATTTTGTGATGGTATGAGCCATGCTAGTAAAAAAAACTGAAACGATGCAATTTCTATGGTTGCCAACTACGTAATTCATGACGTATCATATGAATATATATTTATGGGGCAAGTTGTAACCCTACCTATATAATGTCAACTCTACACAGCGATAGTTAGAATTATACATTCGGTTTAACAATATAATGGAATGATCTTTAACGTCGTGAACCATGGCATGGCAAGTGTTACGGTGCTAAAAAATGTGAGTGTGAAGGGTTCAGGTACGTCATCAATTCTAGTACTGATATTGCAAACTTCTCACGGTTGTAATTAGTGATCGTATAAGTGTAAGCTACCCTGTCCATGATCATGTGGAAGAGTTGATGAAATTGTAATATGAATCCAAGCTGTAACTAGCATCGGCCTTCCAAGCTGTTGATTTAGCATTAAAGTGGAGGCAATAATTAATGGGGAATTAAATGAGGTGGTGCCCGCCTTCCAATGCGGATGATGGACAAATCCCGTCGTTGATCTCAATGAATCTTAGTCGTTGGATGAACCCTAGCTCGTCGATGCCAAAACGTTGTTGGTGTGACCCTTGGGCTTCATTTCGCCTGTTTGTTTCGCAGCAAGAGGCCGACCGGCCTTTACAGTATAGGTTTTGGTGTTCTTATCCCGCCCCAGGCTCGAACCTAAGACCTGTGGGTCATGGGCCTACAAAAAGAAAGGATGTGGTAATCGAATCTGGGTATCTCGTCTTTGTATAGATATTTTGTTGAGGGAGTACCTTTCTAGGGTTTTAGTAGAAGGGTTTTGGCATAAAAATTCGAGACATTCTGGTAACCATACCGCTTCTCAGCACGGGTTCTATCCTTCAAAGAAGTTGTCGAAAGTTTGGTTTTGCGCCTCCGGTTAATAGTCCGATTCTCCAAGTCTTGAATCAACCGGCACCGTAACTATAAACAGTCTCCGTCGTTGTTGCAGGTGTGGGGTGTCTCGAGCCAGAATTTTCTGTGCCAAGGTAATCATTTAATAATAATAGCACCGATGTAATAATGTCTAAGTTTTATATCGGTGTTTCAAGCTTGTGATAATCCTTTGTCTCATGTAACTTGGCAAGTGCTATATCGATTTGGAACTTTTCTATGGTGACGGTTTGGAAAGATGTTGCGCTAAACTCCGAGTAAGCCTCGGCGTTGTTTAATACCTCGTAGGTACCTTTGGCTAGGTCTCACTGGTCTTAGTAGTATGAAGAGGGTTGGAATGGCCGCATTTTTTTTTTATGTAAAAGATCAGGACTGTTAAGAGGATAAACCCTCAATTTTATTAAGTTTATTAACACCACAATGAAGTGATGTCAGGGTCTTTCTGCATTTGTTTTTGTATGAATGATTTCTAAGGGGATAACCCTATGTGCAAAGGAAAACCTCGAAGGGTCTCTGCTGGAATTATTACTTATTATTTTTTATGACGAAGCTTACTGGGCTGAGGCTTTCACTCGCCCTACAGGGTATTAGCTCGTCTTTGTTTCAATGTTTAAATGTGACAAGGTTCTAAACATGTTTTGAATATTTATCGATGGGGATTTATGTTATTTCTTGGAAACCTAGTTTTTAATTCTATGAAAGTGTATAAATAGGTAGTTGCATGCTTGAAAGTATTAATGCCAGTGTGTCGGTCTGATGATGGCCGTAGCCTGTTGCAGTCTTGTGTAACCTGATGAACTAGGGTTTAGGCTGGAAAAATAAAAGAAACCATTTACTGCCTGTGTAGAAAGATAGGGTAGAAGGAATCCTAGGGTTTCAAATGAAAGGGTTACAGCTTAGAGACTGTAAAACAATTTATATAAAAAAACAGTAAAGGAATGGGATCTATCTAATAATCTATTGCATGTAACTTTCTGTAAAGAGAAGATCGGCAAAAGTTGTATATTCAAACATGCAATGTTTAGATTTGGAATTTGAATACAAAATTCTATTGGCTGATTCCAGGGGTTTTAAAATTTAGAAGAAAAATAATAATGAAAGGTACATATTTCAAGTATTGCTTACAAATGGGAAAATGGATGAGGGTTTTCATACCTGTTGATGTGATTCTGTACTATTCTTTGAGTTGTTAGATCTATAAGACAGATCATAATTTTTTAACAGAAATTTTCTTAGATTACGAGATGCTTAAAAATCATGAGAATTCTAAATGGAGATGATAGTATTGTTTTTCCTGAAAAGATAAAAATGAAATGGATACTATAAATCTATACAGAAATAAGGTGTATTTTTCCTGGAATAAGAAAGAAACCATTGTTTTATACCTATCATGAGATACTGTCTTGATTATCTTCCTGCATCTTTTCTTAGAACAGTAGGGCTTTGTTAAAAGAAACATAATAGTTACTTCATTGAATCAGGCTTTCAGCCTACCATTTTATCTACTTAAACTATTTCTCTGCACTAGAGTACGATGCATGTATTTGCATGTGGAAAAATACAGAGAAAATTTTATTCTATCATTTGAATCCAATCAATCATCAGATCTTAAGACCATCATTAAATTCAGCATGCAAACAGAATGACCAAAAGAATAGGTAGAACCTGAACCAGTAGGTGAGTGGACAAACACCCTAGAAGCCTGTTCCTCCCAACAACCTCCTGAAGACAGTCTAGATGTCTTCCTTAGGACCCCCGAGCCTATTCACTGAACCACCAGGAGGAGGAAACTTAGAAGCTTAGATCTTCAATCTTGTAGCAACAAGTAGTTATCCAGGCTTACAGACTCAGCAGTCAAGGAGACCTGCACCAGCACCTCTGGTCTTTCCTCTCAAAATTTATTTGCAGCCTTACAATTGCACTCCCCTCATCCTCCCCTATTCAACTCTCTCGGTCATCACCTGATGCACATGAGGAAAAATTTTCTGCATAAAAGAATGTAAGAGCTCCCTGGTCCATTCGAATTGCCTTTATAGGCTGCCTAGGTCTTTGTAATTAACTGGTCATTAGTGAGCTACCTACTCACCTCCCTCCACCTGGAGGGGGAAATGCCATAAAATTAGGGGGGAGTTGTCCCATACCAACAGCTAGAGGTAGAGTGAAAATGCTACCATTTGTCCCAAGCCTTCCAGCAGCTTCCATTCCTCCTAGTGGGCCAGTGAACATTCTTGTAACAACTTTCTGATTGTTTGTCTCTCTTTTTATTTATCAAATAATAATAATGGGTCATTACATTCCTTTTTTGACCCAAATTGGTCATAATTTCAAAACTTTGTAATTGTAATTTAGCACAATTATTTTGCAAAAAGGATAATAACATAAAATAATTATTCCCAAAATTTGGGTAGGTGACATACACCCCCCTTAAGTCTCAACATCATCCTCGATGTTGCTTTATTCATTCCTTGAGTGTTCCTGGAACAGAGTTGGGTATGCAACCCGCATACTACTCTCCAATTCCCAGCTTGCCTCTGCTAGGCTAAAGTGTTTCCATTGCACCTTTACATGGCCAATGGTGCGGTTCCGGAGTAGAGTTTCTTTCCTTGCGAGAATACAGTCCGGTTCCACCAGAAAATCGCCGCCTTGTTCCACCTGAACATTATTCCAATTTACAACATGAGTAGGATCAGGCACATATTTCTTTAAAAATGAAATGTGAAAAACATTATGGACTTTGAGGTTTGAGGCTAAGGCCAATTGATATGCCACAGGTCCAACCCTTGACAAAATTTCGAAAGGGCCATAATACCTAGGTGCCAGTTTGGCACAACTTCCCAACTTCAATGAACTCTTTTTTGGCCTTACCTTAAGAAAAACGTGCTCACCAACCGGGAACTCTTTATGAGTCCTTTTAAGGTCTGCTTGGATTTTCTTTCGATCCTGGACAGCTTTAATATTTCCTTGTACCTTCTTGATGATTAGCTCTAATTCCTGCAATAATTCAGGCCCTAAAGTGACTCTACTAACTGGGTCACGACACGAAACGGGTGTGTTACATTTCCTGCCGTAAAGAATTTCAAACAGGCTGAGCTTGGCTGAGGCATGGTAGTGATTGTTATACGCAAACTTGGCTAAATGCAAGTAGTCCTCCCACTTACCAGGCCGGTCCTTCACATACATACTGAGCATGTCCTCTAATACTTGGTTCACCCTTTCAGTCTACCCATCTGTTTGCGGATGGAATGCGGTGCTGAAATTTAAGGTGGTATTTAACCCCTTAAACAAAGACCTCCAAAAATTTATTGTGAACTTTGCGTCTCGGTCTGAAACTATCACCTTGGGTATCCCATGTAGCCGAAAAACTTGCTTCATAAAAATTTCCACAATATTAGGAGCTTTATGGGTAGTTTTGACAGGGATAAATGGGTTTCCTTGCTAAGTTTGTCCACCAGTACCATGATGGAGTCGTGTTGTTTTTTATTCTTTGGTAACCCTGTGATGAAATCTATAATTATGATTTCCCACTTCTAGCTGGGTATGGGCAATGGCTGTAGCAATCCTGTAGGGTGTTGGTGTTCCACCTTCACGTTTTGACAGTCAAAACACTTAGTTATATATTCTGCTACCTCATCCTTCATTATAGGCCAATAGTATTATTTTCGTAGCATGGTGATGGTTTTCTGATAACCTGAATGGCAGGAGTAGTGGCTTTTGTGTATCTCATCCAAAATCAGAATTTTTACTGTGGGTGCGTTTGGTACATACAACCTATTTTTGTACAGCAATAGGCCATTTTCCTTCAAACTATAATCTATTATAGAATTTTCAGATTTGCTTTCTGCTGCCTTTTCCTGTAATTTTCTGTATTCCTCATCTTCTTTAATGCCTTCAAAAATCTGTTGCATAGGTGATGATAGTTGAAATAAAATGTATTCTTGCGTTACGACTTAATGCATCAGCAACCTTATTTTCTTTTCCTCTAATGTGCTGAATTTCGAAATCATATTCACTCAGGAAGGTTAGCCATCTAGCTTGTCTAGCATTTAAATTTGTCTGATCTAACAAATATTTCAGTCCCATGTTATCTATCATCAAGGTGAACTTTCTACCCATAAGGTGGTGCCGCCACATTTTCAAGGCATGAATTACTACTAACAATTCTAGATCGTAAGTAGAATAGTTTTTCTCGTGTATTTTCAGCTTTCTGGACTCATAGGCTATAGCATGACCCTCCTGTGTTAGAACTCCTCCAAGCCCGTCATTACATGTGTCTGTACACACTACAAAATATTTATTAGGATCTACAATTCTAAAAATAGGTGCTGAAGTTAGTAATTCCTTTAACCTTTTAAAACTGTCTGCACATTTCTGGTCCCAGACAAACTTCTTTCCCTTTTTCTGCAAGGAGCTGATGGGGTTTGCAATCCTTGAAAATCCTTCAATGAATTTTCTATAGTAGCCATAATACCCATGAATGATTGCACGTCCGTCACATCTTTAGGAACCAACCATTCATTAATGGCCATTATCTTGGCGGGCTCGAATGGAATTCCTTCTTCAGAGATTATGTGCCCTAAATATTGAATTTTGTCTTTGTAGAAATCACACTTGCTGAACTTAGCATACAACTGGTGGTCCCTCAGGACTTGCAAAATGATGCGTAGGTGTTCATCGTGCTCTAGATTGTTCTTAGAGTATACTAGAATGTCGTCGATGAACACTATTGCAAACTTATCTAAGTATTTGTGCAGAATTTTTTTCATCAAGCACATAAATACAGTAGGGGCATTAGTCAACCCAAAAGGCATGACAATGAACTCATAGTGTCCATAACGAGTTCTAAAGGTTGTTTTGAAAATGTCTTCATCTTTCACACAAACCTGGCGATACCCTGACCGTAAATCAATCTTTGAGAATATCGTTACTCCGCGTAGCTGGTTGAATAGATCATTAATGTGGGGCATCAGGTACCTATTCTTGATCGTCATTTTATTCAGTTGACGATAATCTATGCAAATTCTTAGGGTACCATCCTTCTTATTAACAAAAATGA
This sequence comes from Larix kaempferi, assembly GCA_027924585.1. NCBI lineage: Eukaryota > Viridiplantae > Streptophyta > Pinopsida > Pinales > Pinaceae > Larix > Larix kaempferi. The sequence continues at coordinate 7,943,268 of BSBM01001313.1, forward strand.
CTAGTGCTCCCCAAGGAGACATGCTGGGTCTTATGTTCTTTTTATCGATCAGCTCCTTCAACTGAAATTTTAACTCATTCAGCTCCAGTACATTCATTCAGTATGGGGATTTATAACTTGGTACTGCACCTGGTATTAATTCAATAGTAAAATCCAGGTCTCTTTTGGGAGGTAATTCTAGGGTCTCTTCAGGAAAAATATGTTGAAAATCTTTTAAGACAGGTATGTCCTTTATTTTCAATTTGTTCTCCTCAGTACTCAACTCATCATATACTGCATTTATTGCAAACATCTGACATCCCTTTCTGACTGCCCTCTTTACTTGCATGGCTGAAATCTGCCTTATGGATGTCTTCCCAGGGATGCCTTTTACCTCTGCGGTCCTTCCTTCATCATCCAGGCAGATGAAACTTTTCTCATAACAATTCAAAATGACACGGTGGGTTTCTAACCAGTCCATACCGATTAAAATATCACATGGGCCTAATGGCAAAATATTTAAGTTGACCTGCGTTGTTAGTTGATTCATAGATAAAGCACAATTTCCCACAAAATTAGAAACCTTTCTTTTTGTTCCTGTCACTAATCTAACTAACTAGGATTTATTGAATTTTTCTATTTTCAACTTGAGACTTTCTACAATAATGGGTGATATATAGCTTAAACTAGCACCAGGGTCAATCAAAATAGAAACTGGGTGGTTTTGTAGCATACCTTCAACCTCCACCATTGAGACTTGATGTTCTGCTTGCCAATTGTCTAATGTTGCATTAATTATGGGTACTTCCCTCGCCACATCTCCTACAGTAGCTTCAGACTGTATGGAGTGAATATGGTTGGTCGTCCGCTTCTTAAGGGGGAAATATGAGGCATAATGAGGGCCTTGACACTCAAAGCATTTTATAGGTGGCTTCTGCTCATTGGTCCTGGAAACATTGGGAACATTTCTGGGTGTTGTAATTTTCTGCTGCTAATTATTTCTGAAACTGTTCCCTTGAAAATTTCGATTCTGAAAATTTTTCCTTTGGAATCCAGAATTCCCACCATATCTGAAATTTTTCTTTTTATGTTCGAAGTGAGTGGGTCTTCGGTTTCTCCAGCTAGGAACCCCTTCCTTTTTCCTATTCTAGTCGAAGCAAAATTTTGCCTTCCTCATGGCCTCTTCCAATGTTTTTGGGATGTCGTACTCTATCCTGTCTTTGATGTGAAAGGGTAAGCATCTCAGGTATCTCTGAATTTTTGGTTTTTCTTCCACCATGTAGGGCACATACCTTAGCAAACTCAGAAATTTTTTGTTCAGTTCTTTCATGTTCATCGTTCCCAGCTTCAGATCATAGAATTCCTTGGAATTCTCTTCATAGTACTGCTCGGATAACAATTTCTTCTTGAAGTATCTCTTAAAAGTACTCCAACACACATCTCAGTCTTTTATGCCTTTTACCCTTTTGAGGTCTTGCCACCAAATATCCGCCTTCCTTGTTAGATTATAAATTGCCATTTTTTCCTTCAAGGACTCCGAATAGTCGTAGATCTGGAAATACTTTTTCATGCCAGATAGCCATGCCTCCGCTGTCTCTCCTTTCTCTATTTCACCATTGTAAATTGGGGGTTTGATTTTCTTGAACTCACCGGACATCTGCTCATATTGTTTACTCCTTTTGCGCTTTGGCTTGAAATCTTCCTCACTGCTGTCACTAGAACAATTATGCTTTTTGTTACCTGGTTGTTTTGCAGTTCTTGATGATGTTGAGTTGTTGTTTCCACCCGCTGTTTTTGCTTGCTTATTTCTACCCTCATAGGGAAAGTCTTTAGTCTCGAAGGTATGTTCTATTTCTTGTTGATCTAGTGTGTATTGGTCAAACAACGCTTGCTTCAGCTCCTCTTGGGTTCTCAGAATTCTTTCATTGTCCTCTTTTACCAATCTTATTTCTCCATTCAATTCTTGGAAAGCACATAATAATTCTGATGAGTTGTGGTCCGGATTGCCATGGAATTGTTGTTCCGTACTATGGTTGTTTGGTGGAAATCTGTCGTCCATCCATTCATCTAACCCTTCCATCTCTGTAAAAAATTTTGAAAAAAAACAATTCTGTATACGCCAAAATAATTTGAGTTAGCAAAGAATTTCACAGTTAATATTTGTTTCTGTTTCCATGTTTCTTGGACTGCTTTTGGCCTAGTGTTCGAACATAAGCTCTGATACCACATGTAACATCCCAATAATTTCATAAAAAAAAATTAATTCAGCAATAAATATTAATAATCATAAATGTGGAAATACTAAATGCTCATAAATTTAGCATTAATTGACAAAGTCATAAATGCAGCAAACAATTAACCATTGAGACTTTCAACTAAAGATAATTTAATGACGACGACATGGTGTACTTTAATTAATTTTGCTTGTGTTAACAGTACTTCGTGTTATCTTAAGATCAAGCTTTCTTAACAAGGCACTGATAGTTGTTTCGTTATGATGATGAAAGTGGTCCTACGAGGTTCCTGAGCTTTACTTAGCTTATTATGCTAAAGCATACGTACTTGTCCTTCTTGCGCAGATTCACCGATAAGGTTTAACACGACAATTTCCAGAACGGTAATGGTAAATATGTTTTCAGTTAGTTGTCAAGTCTAACAAAAGTTTTAAGTTCTCCCAAGGTTCAGGTGTGCGTCTGAGCCCAAATATCTGTTTCAGAAGTTGTGATGAAAACATCCTAGGATTGAACTCAACGATGCACATGATGGAAGGACAACATGCATGTATCTTGGTAATTTTAAGTTGCAATTTAAATGTCAACATGGTGACGATAATATTCCGTCTTTTTATAAGCATACTATTTCATCAGGTGTTGATTGTACCGTCTGGGCTCCGGTGGGACTTTAGACTAATGGTACGGGTGGAGCAATTAAATTACTTAAGACGTAGTGGAATGAAGTCTATTATAATTACAATTGTAAATTGTGTTTTTTTTTTAAATATGGGACAAACATACTATAGAAATGAGGTACAATGTATTCTATAGTATAGTGATGATTTTATCATTGAATGGTAACAAGACTATATAATATTACCCTTTGGCGATTATTAATTTTGTGATGGTATGAGCCATGCTAGTCAAAAAAATTGAAATGATGCAATTGCTATGGCTTCCAACTATGTAATTCATGACGTATCATACAAATATATATTTATGGGGCAAGTTGTAACCCTACCTATCTAACGTCAACTCTACACAGCGATAGTTAGAATTATACATTCAGTTTAACAATATAATGGAATGATCTTTAACATCGTGAACCATGGCATGGAAGGTGTTACGGTGCTCAAAAATGTGAGTGTGAAGGGTTCAGGAACGTCATCAATTCTGGTACTGATATTGTAGTCTTCTCACGGTTGTAATTAGTGATCGTATAAGTGTAAGCTACCCTGTCCATGATCACGTGGAAGAGTTGATGAAATTGTAATATGAATCCAAGCTGTAACTAGCATCAGCCTTCCAGGCTGTTGATTTAGCATTGAAGTGGAGGCAATAATTAGTGGGGAATTAAATGCGGTGGCGCCCACCTTCCAACGCGGATGATGGACAAAGCCCATCGTTGATCTCAATGAATCTTAGCCATTGGATGAACCCTAGCTCGTCGATGCCAAAACGTTGTTGGTGTGACCCTTGGGCTTCATTTTTCCTATTTGTTTCGCAGTAAGAGGTCGACCAGCCATTACAGTGTAGGTTTTGGTGTTCTTATCTCGCCCCAGGCTCGAACCTAAGACCTGTGGGTCATGGGCCTGCAAAAAGAAAGGATGTGGTAATCGAATCTGGGTATCTCATCTCTGTATAGATATTTTGTTGAGGGAGTACCTGTCTAGGGTTTTAGTAGAAGCGTTTTGACAGAAAAATTTGAGACATTCTGGTAACCATACCGCTTTTCAGCATGGGTTCTATCCTTCAAGAAGTTGTCGAAAGTTTGGTTTTGTGCCTCTGATTAATAGTTCGATTCTCCAAGTCTTTAATCAACCGGCACCATAACTACAAACACTCTTCATCGTTGTTGCAGGTGTGGGGTGTCTCGAGCCAGAAGTTTTTGTGCCAAGGTAATCGTTTAATAATAATAGCAGTGATGCAATAATGTCTAAGTTTTATATCGGTGTTTCAAGCTTGTGATAATCCTTTGTCTCATGTAACTTGACAGGTGCTATCTCGATTTGGAACTTTTCTATGGCGACGATTTGGAAAGATGATGCGCTAAACTCTGGGTAAGCCTTGGCGTTGTTTAATACCTCATAGGTACCTTCGGCTAGGTCTCACTAGTGTTAGTAGTGTGACGAGGCTTGGAATGGCCGCGTTTTTTTTATGTAAAAGATCAAGACTGTTAAGAGGATAAACCTCGATTTTATTAATTTTATTAGCACCACAATGAAGTGATGTCAGGATCGTTCTGCGTTTGTTTTTGTATGAATGATTTCTAAGGGGATAGCCCTATGTGCAAAGGAAAACCTCGAAGGGTCTCTACTAGAATTATTACTTATTATTTTTTATGACGAAGCTTACTGGGCTGAGGTTTTCGCTCGCCTTGCAAGTTATTAGCTCGTCTTTGTTTCAATGTTTAAATGTGACAAGGGTCTGAACATGTTTTGAATATTTATCGATGGGGATTTATGTTATTTCTTGGAAACCTAGTTTTTAATTCTATGAAAGTGTATAAATAGTTAGTTGCATGCTTGAAAGTATTAATGCCAGTGTGTCGGTCTAATGATGGCCGTAGCCTGTTGCAGTCTTGTGTAACCTAATGAACTAGGGTTTACGCTGGAAAAATAAAAGAAACCATTTACTGTCTGTGTAGAAAGATAGGGTAGAAGGAATCCTAGGGTTTCAAACGAAAGGGTTCCAGCTTACAAACTGTAAAACAATTTATATATAAAAAATCAGTAAAGGAATGGGATCTATCTAATAATCTATTGCATGTAACTTTCTGTAAAGAGAAGATCGAAAAAAGTTGTATTTCAAACATGCAATGTTTAGATTTGGAATTTGAATACAAAATGTTATTGGCTGATTCCTAGGGTTTTAAAATTTAGAAGAAAAAAAATAATGAAAGGTACAGATTTCAAGTATTGCTTACAAATGGGAAAATGGATGAGGGTTTTCATACCTGTTGATGTTATTCTGTACTATTCTTTGAGTTTTTAGATCTATAAGACAAATCGGAAGTTTTTAACAGAAATTTTCTTAGATTACGGGATGCTTAAAAATCATGAGAATTCTAAATGGAGATGATAGTATTGTTTTTCCTGAAAAGATATAAATGAAATGGATACTATAAATCTGTACAGAAATAAGGTGTGTTTTTCCTAGAATAATAAATAAGCCATTGTTTTATACCTGTCATGAGATACTGTCTTGATTATCTTCCTGCATCTTTTCTTAGAACAGTAGGGCTTTGTTAAAAGAAACATCATAGTTACTTCATTGAATCAGGCTTTCAGCCTACCATTTTATCTACTTAAACTATTTCTCTGCACTAGAGTATGATGCATGTATTTGCATGGGGAAAAATATAGAGAAAATTTTATTCTATCATTTGAATCCAATCAATCATCAGATCTTAAGACCATCATTAAATTCAGCATGCAAATAGAATGACCAAAAGAATAGGTAGAACCTAAACTAGTAGGTGAGTGGACAAACACCCTAGAATCCTGTTCCTCCCAACCAAATCCTGAAGACAGTCTGGATGCCTGCCTTAGGACCCCCGAGCCTGTTCACTGAACCACCAGGAGGAGGAAACTTAGAATCTTAGGTCTTCAATCTTGCAGCAGCAAGTAGTTATCCAGTCTTATAGACTCAACAGTCAAGGAGACCTGCACCAGCACCTCTGGTCTTTCCTCTCAAAATTTATTTGCATCCTTACAATTGCACTCCCCTCAGCCTCCCCTATTCAACTCTCTCATTCATCACCTGATGCACATGAGGAAAAAGTTTCTGCGGAAAAGAATGTAAGAGCTCCTTGCTCCATTCGAATTGCCTTTATAGGCTGCCTAGGTATTTGTAATTAACTGGTCATTAGTGAGCTACCTGCTCACCTCCCTCCACCTGGAGGGGGAAATGCCATAAAATTAGGGGGGATTTGTCCCATACCAACAGCTAGAGGTAGAGTACAAATGCTGCCATCTGTCCCAATCCTTCCAGCAGCTTCCATTCCTCCTAGTGGGCCAGTGAACATTCTTGTAACAGCTTTCTGAGTGTTTGTCTCTCTTTTTAGTTATCAAATAATAATAATGAGTCATTACATTCCTTTTTTGACCCAAATTGGTCATAATTTCAAAACTTTGTAATTGTAATTTAGCACAATTATTTTGCAAAAAGGATAATAACATAAAATAATTATTCTCAAAATTTGGGTAGGTGACAAGTACATACTCAACAGATTTAGAAAATCAGATCGTTGAAGGGATTGAAATGGATGAAGAATACAGAAAATTACAAGAAAAGATAGCAAACAAAAATTCTGAAAATTCTATGGCAGATTACAGTTTAAAGGAAAATGGATTGTTGTTGTAAAAAAACAGATTGTATGTACCCAACATACCAAAAGTAAAAATTCTGATTTTAGATGAGATGCACAAAAGCCATTATTCTGGTCATCCAGGTTATCAGAAAACCATCACTATGTTACAGAAAAAGTACTATTGGCCCAGAATGAAGGATGAAGTAGCAGAATATATAGCTAAGTGTTTAGACTATCAAAAAGTGAAGGTTGAACATCAGCATCTGACTGGACTGTTATAGCGATTGCCTATACCTAGCTGGAAATGGGAGATTATAAGCATAGATTTTATTACCGGACTACCCAAAAATTTGAAACAAAATGACTTCATCATGGTGGTATTAGATAAACTCAGCAAGGCAGCACATTTTATACCTGTAAAGACTACTCATAAGGCTCCAGATATTGCATAAATCTTCATGAAACAGATTTTTCGATTACATGGTATACAAAAAGTTATAGTTTCAGACTGTGATTCTAAGTTTACTGGAAACTTTTGGAGGTCTTTGTTTAAAGGGTTGAATACAACCTTAAACTTTAGCACAACATTTCATCCACAAATGGATGGACATACAGAAAGAGTGAATCATGTATTGGAAGACATGCTTAGGATATATGTTAAGGATCAGCCTGGTGAGTGGGAGGACTACTTGCATTTAGCAGAATTTGCATATAATAACTATTATCATGCATCAGCCAGACTTAGCCCTTTTGAAATTCCTTATGGTAGGAAATGTGATACGCCTATTTCTTGGAATGACCCAGTAAATAGAGTTATTTTAGGACCTGAATTATTGTAGGAATTAGAACTAATTGTGAAACAGGTACAAAGAAATCTTAAAGCTGCCCAAGAGAGGCAAAAGAGTCAAGCAGATCTTAGAAGGACTCATAAAGAGTTCCAGGTTGGTGAACATGTTTTTCTTAAGGTGAGACCAAAAAAGAGTTCATTGAAATTGGGAAGCTGTGCCAAGTTGGCACCCAGGTATTGTGGTACTTTCAAAATTTTGTCAAGGGTTGGACCAATGGCATACCAACTGGCTTTGCCACCAAATTTAAAGATACATAATGTTTTTCATATATAATTTTTAAAGAAGTATGTACACGATGCTACTCATGTTGTAAACTGGAATGGTGTATAGGTGGGGCAAGACAACGATTTTCAGGTGGAACCGGACTGTATCCTCGAAATGAGGGAAACTCTACTACGGAATCGCACCATTGGGAAGGTAAAGGTGAAATGGAAGCACCTTAGCCCAGAAGAGGCAACCTGGGAGTTGGAGAGTAGTATGCGGGCAGCATACCCAACTTTGTTTCAGGAACACTCAGAGAGTGATTAAACAACATCGAGGACGATGTTGAGACTTAAGGGGGGGTGTCTGTCACCTACCCAAATTTTGAGAATATTTATTTTATTTGCAAAATACTTTATGTTAAATTATAATTACAAATTTTTGTAATTATGACCAAGTTTGGTCAAGGATGATTGTAATTACTGATTATTATTATTAAATAAATTAAAATAGGAGCCAAACACCCAAGGGAACTATTAAATGAGTGTTTACTGACCCACTAGGAGGAATGGAAGCTGTTAGAAGGCATGGGACAGATGGCAGCATTTTCACTCCACCACTAGCTATTGGTTATGGGAAAACTACCCCTAAATTTGTGGCATTATCCCCCAGGTGGGTGGAAGAGAGAAGTCAGCTCATTAATGACCAGTTAACCACTAAAAGGCCTAAGCAGCCTAGATAAAGCAATTTAAATTGAGCAGGCAGCTCCTACAATATTTTTTTGCATAAATATTTCCTCAAGTGTATCAGGTGATCACTAAGAGATTCAAATAGGGAGGCTATGTGAGAGTGCAATTGTGAGTCTGCTAGTTATTCTGAAAAGGAGAGCCAGAGGTGTTGGTGCAAGTCTCTTTGACTGCTGAAGTCTTTATGACTGGATAATCTATATTCTACTGCAAGTTGATGAACTAAGGCTTCTACAGACTCTTCTTCCTAGTGGTTCAGTGAACAAGCTCGGGGGTCCTAAGGCAAGTAACTTGGTTGTCTTTAGGAATAAGTTGGGTGGAACAGGTTCCTTGGGCTGTTTGTTTCTCCTACAGTCAACCAGGTTCTATTGTTCTTACTTTTGTTTACAGTTCAATGTTTTTCTGCATGGTAGAATTATTATTTACAGTTATACAGAAGAAACTATTCTATTTTCTGATTTAAAGATGATATGTTTTAAGAATGATTCAGTAATTTAAATGAATGATAAAATTCTTTTCTGTATTTTTCCCATACTGTTATCTATATAGTACTCTAGTACAGAAAAGAAAAATTAATAGAGATGAGTGATAGGCAGAATGCCATTTGAATGAAAGGATAAACACAGTAGTTTTTCTTGTTAAATTCTGTCATTTCAATCATAAGTTAAAACGCAGGAAATAGTACAGCATAGTATAAACAGAAGTATAGCATTTCCTCTATTTCTTAAATAAAAGAAAAACACATTTTATTTCTGCGTAGATCTATATTTTCCATTTCAATTCCATCTATTTCAGATAGTAACAATATGCATTTCAATATTATAAATTCAATGTTTTCAAGCATTTATATTCTAGAAATATATAGCAGCTGCAAAACTATTCTCTATAACAGAGTGTTACTTACAATTGATAAGTCAACACTTATTATTATTTTCATCACTATGTTTCACATCTATATTAATATAGATTTCAATCTTTACATATAAATACTTTCATTGTAAAAATCAAAACCCTAAGATATCATAGACCCTAGATTCTAAATGTTTATTTAGTACATAGTTCCATAAATTACTTATCAAGCCATTCATGGCAAACACTGTTATTATTTATGAGGCTATAGCAGATATGAATTTCCAAAACCTAAACAACATTATTGTAACTTACTATCTATTATTTCATATTAAGAATATCAACAAGACACTTAAATATCACTTAGCATAAATCACGATTTTAGTATCAATGTCTAACAAATAGCTTACCACCCTAGCAAGAAAACATACACAGTGTCGAAACATTTACATGCACAAGTCAAGACCGAGTTCTCGGGCTTGAATTCGCAGTACAAGCATGGTTGCCAACAAAACCTACAGGGTAGGGTTTCACTCATTGAAACGGGATCGAACCTTATGGCATTGCCATTTCCAAACATACGAAGACCAAACTTTACCAAATCATTATTTTAAACTTGAATTGCAAAAATGATAATGAAGTACAAGCCTATCTATCAACAGTTATGCAACCCACTACTTTCGTCCAGAGACAACTATTGTTGTTCGAAACCAAACCAACAGTTATACAAACGATTCTCAACCATTATTTTAAACAAAACATTTCATTACAAAACGAGCCGTTGTCTTACAGAGGTAAGTGAACCCTCGGCTCTTGGTTTCACATTCAAAATTACAAGTAAAACTTTAACAGAGTTTACATTATGGACCTTTCAAGGTTCCAACATTACACAGGGTCTATCCCTTATCAACCAGAAGCAATAAAACAAGTTCAAGGTTCCAAAAACTACACGGGGTTTTACCCTTAACAAGCAACAATACAAACACAAGTTCGAAGTCTTTTTCAAACGACGCAGCCAGGCATCACAGAGCCGAATAGAAACTTAAACACTGATGGTTTATCCTCTTTACAGCTTTGATCAAAATAAAACATTAAAACTTAACACTTGGCCATTACTCCGAACAAGTTCGTGTATTTCCAACTCTCGGCACATTGCATTCATCAGCTAAAACCATGCCAAAGGCACCTACGAGGTTTCAAGAACCATTGAGGCTTACCAGGAAGTAGCTGCAGTATCCCCATTCTAAATCTTATGCATAGAAACCTTCCAATGAAGCGGTACCTGCCAGTCACAGTTTGCAAAGGATTAAAAATAAGAAAACGCAGATATAAAGTAAGCATCACAGTATTACATTCAATATAATGAAAACGTACCTTAGTGATGAAACTCTTGAACATTGACACACCACACCAACAAAACAACGAAGCCTGATGGCATTTGCAGCAACCACGAGTTCAAACTCAGAAGACCATTTCATAAACTGAAGAATAGAACCCCAGATCAAATTACATTCAACAAAATGACAGAAGAACCACCCATAACTACAATGGTTGTATCGTGGCTCTATTGCACAAGAGCATAAGACTGCAACATATAAACTCTATCTCACTAGTCCAAGGTTCGAAACTGAGGAAGGAGTCCTCCTCACAGAAAACTCTAAACCCTACATTGCACCAACACGGTCGGCTCTTATACCTTACCACTAAACACGGAAATGAATGCCAGAAAACCAATTTTCATTACTTACCAATGCGAGACTAGGGTTTCGTTCTCAACCCTAGATCTTATGAAGATCAACGGTGGATTAGCTTCCAGTCGGGCACATTGATATTCGAGCGATGATTGCAATCAATACTGCATTGATTGCTACATATACCATGTTTCCATATCAGCAGACCGAGGGCTAGTGCATGGCACAACTCAGCAATATAAGGTGCTTATTACAAACTCAATCACATGGAGATCATCCAACCGAGCTTTCCGCTTCACTTCATAGTTGAGCAACGTAAATGCTAGGGCTTGATATCGACAGTTGGAAGCATACCAAGTACCAAACTTAATACCATGTCAACATCGAAATCATTGCATTGTTAGATCCATAGTTCATATCATATAATAGATCCTAAGGTTTATTGTATCTGACATCGTGACAATAATAATATCGCATGCTATTGTATAGTGCGAAAATGCATAGTTAGGGTACATTATTTATAATTCATTCTTATAGTATTTGTAAAGTCACATAAGGTAAAGTTGGTATGGATTCATGCATTAGCTATATATTTCCAAATCAATTGAGATGAGTAAGATTATAGGTATAGTTTACATGCACAATATAATGATAATTCATAGCATAAGCACCATATTTACAATATATTTCATATGTTAGCCATGTATTGCAAAGTCCAATGATAAATGTGAGACTTTAGAATAGTCTAAGTTCTGTTGATGCAAAATTATAATGATAGTTCAATTTGAAATAGTATAAACACTTTTCCCACAAGATTTCAAATAGAGTTACAATTGGACATTGGTATCAACACTTGACGTTAATGACAACAGTCATATTAAGATGATTTCTCATAGATAATAATTATAGTAATGTAAAAACAAAATGACGACGTGATTTTAATAACACTGAAGATTCGTAAGTCAATACATAAACTAGAATTGGAACCAAAATATCCATACCTCCAGTAACCTGGTTTGCAAGGCAGTACTTTGTATTTTCATATTACAATGACGATGAATTGAAAGACACATGTACTGTTAACTCATGTTTGTCGTAGAATTTCTTATCTGCGTTCTACACATGGAAAAAGGATTCAAATGCCTTAGCTAAACGTCTCTAAGTAAAACCCAGGGTACCTCGTAGGACCCCTTCGTCATCATACAAACAAACTGTCAGCACATTATCAATATGTTGTTCAACAACATCCCCCCCAAAAATTTTGTACATTTTGGGGCCCCTCCTTTTATTTTGAAGAAAGGCTGCCTTAAGAGGCCTCGTCCACTTTTACTTTGTTTTTCAACTGAAAATCTTACTTTGAAAGTGTCCAAGTTTTCTTCCAAAATGATAGAATTCGTGAAACCTTCCCGAAGATGCAGAGCTTTTCAGAATTCTTCCCCGTAGTTTCGGAAGCATTCGAGTTTTCGTCCTGAAACAGCAGGAGTTAGCTGCATAAACCTCCCGAAAAGGACTTAGAATTTTGTTGGAAAGTTGCGGAAGCCATTGGCGAATTCCTTCCGAAACGGCGGAAGAATTCAAGAAAGCTTCTCGAAACGGCGGGCGCCATTCGCCGAACCTCCCCGAAACTCCGAAAGAGACTTAGGAACTTTTCTCGAAATTTGCGGAACCTTTGGACTTTTCCTACCGCAGTTGCGGAACCGTTCAACCTATCCTCCCGAAACTGCGGAAGCGTTCGCCTTATTCTCCCGAGAAACCTGCCGGAGGACTCCTTTTAAAAAACTCTTAAGTATTTCCTCGACTTTTGCGGAACCGTTCGATTTTCCCTTCCATAATTGCGGAGACCTTCAGGTTATCTTTCTGAAACCCCACGGAGACTTAGAAATTTTTGTTTGAGTTGCGGACGCATTCACTTTATCTTTCCAAAGCAGCAGAACCTTTCAGCTTATCGTTCCGAAAATGCGACGCCACTCGCCAATCTGTTCCGAAACTACGGAAGCTAATTGCTAAAGCTTTCCGAAACTTTGGAAGCGCTCTCGAAGCTCGGCCAAGACTTAGAAAATTTTCACATCGCGGGAGCCTTTTGCGGAAGCATTCGTGAAGCCCTCTCGAAACTTCGGAAGTGCACGAAGCCCGCCAAAAGACTCAAACGTTCATTTAACTACGGGAGTCGTTCGCCAATTCCTTTCGCAACGGCGGCAACCTTCGCGGAATCATTCCGCAAATGCGAAAGCCATCGGCATATCTCCGTCGAAATTGCGAATGGATATCCATAATCCTCCCGAAGCTAAGCCTCCAACGGTCGAATTGCGGAAAGATTCATCAATCTCTCCCGAAACACCGAAGGAGTTCAGCGTAACCTTCCGCAATGGCGGGTGAAATTCATGAGTCTGTCCCACAAGTGGCAGTCACGTGCGCATATCGAGACTGCTTGATATGACCCCGACATATCAATATTAAAGCCGCGTTTTAAATGCACCACCCACCACATTAAACCTCGCACGTGCCCAACTCATTTAAATAAGCGGTGGGGGTTCGAACCAATCACATTGTTATTTTTTCGATTATCAAACGCCGTTGAAACGTCGCGTCAAGCCGCTCCAGCTCAACTCGCTCGTCCATGTCCGCGTTCACTTTATTAGCCACCTCGTCATTGCCAGGTAGGATTCTAACCGTGAAATTTGTCTCATCTGCACGTTAGATCACTTTTCAAGTTTTTATTTTCGTCTCAGACATGGCTAATAGGCACTGGCTGCATACTTCGTTATTTTGTCCTTAAAACCACTGAGGCCCCATGGACTTCTCGTTCCCCAACCGAAAGCCAAAACTATATCCACCCGAGCTTTTCATCAGCCATATTCCCGGCATTGTCACCCTGTTTCAAGTTTGAAGCCTACTGTAGAACGCCTCGTCAAGTGCCACAAATAACCATGGCGGTCAAAACCCTCGCCCATTCATAAATATGAAAGCGGCCCCGTATTTGCCTATTCATAAGTGGTGAAAGCGGCCCCTCATTTTGTCATAGGGTTGTCTCACCCCAAACTCACCCGCCACTAACCATTAAAAGCACAATGACGAAGGATACCATCTCTCCTAGAGCCAAACCGAGAGCAGGTTGTTCCCTCGACATACCTATCCTTTCGGCAGCATTCCAAACTCATCCCTTTAAAAGAATCAAATCTCTATAACTAGATTTCTTGTTTGGAATGGTGTATTTGCTTCCCAACATGCAGCTTCACAATTTATTTATACACCTCATTAGCATGTTAAATTGGTGCTGCTCTTTGTTAAAATCTCACAGCATGATGCACATTTTTTATAATGACTTGTATTTGGTTGCCAGCAGAGATAAGTCAAAATGCCAAAAGGTGGTAGGAAGAAGGCTAAAATGACGGAACCACATCCAGCACCACTTAGGACTGAAACTACTTTCCAAGATACCAGGTGCACCACTGGTATTCCTGCCGAAATCCACTGGGGTGACATCTACAGAATGATCTGAGACCAAAATATCCCAGATATGTTGCTAGAAGAGGAGCAGATTTATCTCAATATCAGAACTTCAGGCATAGCGAAGGCTTCTACCTGCCCTGAACTGTTCCCATGTTCTAAAGTAATCGGGTGGATACTCCAACATACTGATGCGGAGTCAAGGGTAATAAATGACAGCGGGAAAATAGCCATTGCCTCATTTCACCCAGCATACCTTGTTGCATCCTATAAATTTCCCCGCCCCCAACAAGCTCTAACTGATGAATGGCTGGGCAAGATGAACAACATTGAAATGGCCAAGAAATTACTGGTCGCAGGCAAGCATTTAAGAAAGAAAGGTAAAGATGAATATGATGTCCAGAATTTAAGACCTCCTTTTAGGTTGATTGCCTTGATGTTGTGTAGAATCTTCGGCATGCCTGACGGCACCGTATACAAGATTCAGTGGGTCCCCATCATCCACTTCGTGGCATTTAAAGGAACTGTGTTTGACTGGGCCACTCTCCTGTCAGACAACTTGGCATCAATGGTAGTTGCTGCAAGAGAAGGACTGGCCTTAAAGAAGGCAGAATTCTACATGTCCTCATATCTTATTGATTGTGTTTTGGCCAAGTTATCTTTTCCCAACTTAGGCTGCACATGGGATAAGGCCAACACTCCGGTTTATATCGCCTTCAGGATGTTGTGAGCTCAGAATTACAAACCCAGCTATAAGCTCATCTATGAGGGGTTCATCATGCCCCTATATGAGAAGATATTCAAAGAAGAGCCCAATTGCCTCTCGAAAAATGCGGTGGAAATCCTTGAAAACTACGGGGATTTTTATTTTTCAGAGCAAGGCACCTACCTCAGAATGTTTGGAGGGACTAAAGCTCCATATATTTTGCCGAAGTATGCCACTAACTATGTGGTCCTCAAAGAGGCAGTAAGACAGATTTTCCTGGATGGAGTTGGAGCAATACTTAACAAACAACATAAGGCTTCTTTTCCCCCTCTACCTTTCTGCATAGGAGCTTACAAATTCTCAGGGGTTGCCTCAGCCGAGGAGTTTGTTCAGGAGCTGAAAGCCTTCCACTTTGGCGAGGTAATCTTCCATAGGAATGACAGGAAGGGAAAAGTTGCTGAGCATTGTAAAGAAATTTATGCTCATTTTGAGTACGCTCACTATCATGATGCCAAGGAAGAGGCATTCAGAGGCATCAGCAACATGGCTGAGCTGCAGGTCTGTCGCCAAGGCATTGGAGCAAGCTCTAGCTCTACCAAGGCCCAGAAAACCAGCCAGCAAAAAGACAAGGAAGCAGATGAGGCCCGAGCCCAGGAGGAACAAAGGCTAAGAGAGGAAGCAAGGTTACTACAAGAGGCTGAAGTTGCCAGATTGTAGCAGGAAGCCGAGATGGCAAGAGTGCAGCAAGAAGCAGAAAGTGAGAGGTTACAGAAAGAGGCTGAGGAAGCCCAGCAACGGAGAGAGGTTGAAGATGAAAGACAGCAGAAAGCTGAAGAAGAAGAGGGAAGGCAGGAAGCTGAGGTAGGGCGGAAAGCGGAAGAAGAGCTTAAAGCAGGTGAAGATGCCCAAGCAGGTGGATCCGGTGCCCAGGATATGGAGATAGAGACGCCTCAAGCAACTGTCTCAGGCACTCAAAATGTGGAGGTGGATGCAGCACAGGAAGGTGGCTCTGGTACCCAAAATATGGGAACAGATCCAACTCAGGTAGCCCAGACCCCACCAGCGGAAGTAGAAATAGACATTATAGATCTCCCAATCGTCCCGTACACTCCATCAGGAGAACATACTGTGTCCAGATGGGATGAGTTTGTCTATGATAAGAAGAGGAAGGAAATGGTCCTTAAATCCGAAGAGAGGATCAAAAGACTCTTCCAGAAGGATATCATTACCCACCGGGAGATCATTGTAATGCGGAATACAAATAAGGATCCCTTAGCTATGGCATCCGCCGCTGTAGAGATAGAAAAAGCATCACTGGACAATGTAGGTGATATAGCTAGAGAAAATGAATCGACAAAGAAGAGAGCTCGTATGCTACAACATACTGTGGCTAATGAGCAAGCCTACAGGGATCTCGTGGTAAATAAGTATAATCGCCTGGCTGTTGAACATAAAGAATTGTCGGACAAATATAACCAGCTGGAGGAAGAAAAGGACCAACTGACACTCCAGATGATCATTGTGGAAGCAAAGAAGAACGAAGTGGAAGATAAAGCATCCCATCTAGAGGCAGACAAGCTGGCTTTGGTTGAACAATTAGAGCAGGCGGAGAGCAGAGCAATAGACATGTCTCCTTTCCACGAGTTGTCCTGCAGCACCCTTAAGCAAATGCATGACACTCAGGAGCTAATCACAAACGATGTTTGCAAGCTCAAGGCCATGGTGGTCAGATTAAAGGAAGTTAATGCAGAGGCCCACAGGCTTAAAGCTAAACATACTCGGGTTAAGGAAAATATCCTGAGCCAGATGGAATGGAGAGAAGGAAAGGTGGATCTCCCCACGCATCTCCCATTCAAGTCTGTGGAGGGTTTTAATGAAGACATGGCCCTTTTGGAATTCTGCAGAAATTGTGGCAGTAAGCTAATGGCCAGTGTACGAGGGACAATGGATAGGATTAATAGTCTATACCAAAGAATCCAGGGAGTGCATGACAAGTGAAAATTGAGTTTCCCGCAGTCCCTCGATGTTTTCCCGGGTGAAGAACAACGTTTGTCTGAGCTGAAGGAAGAGCTGGTCATCCAAACTGAGTATGTGAAGAAAATCGATGTCCTAGCTATTGATGACCTCCAACATTATATTGGAATGTCATCAATCCACAGCCATTTTCTTAAAGACGTGCATCAAGCCATAGTGATAGAAATTCAAGGCATTGGAGCATAACTTAGAAAAAATGTGACTTCTTAGAAAATCTTGCTCCCGGCTTCCGCAAATGTAATCATAAGGGACACGGGTATTTGGTATAGTTATATTGAAGAGGAGGAGAAGAAAGCAACAGCAGTGGCAACTGTAACAGCAAACCCGGATGCTTCTCTCCCAGCAGCAGCAACTGTAACAGCAAGCCCATTTTCTGCTTCCCCGGCAGTAGCAGAGATTCCAGCTAGCTTGATTCCTTCTTCCCATGCAGCAGCAACAACAAAAGTGGGTTCGAGTGCCTCTCTTCCAGCTGAAGCGCATGCCCAGGAGTGAAGGCGCTTATTTTAGAGCATAAATTCTTATATTCTGAATTTTGGACTCTCATATGTATAAAACGTTTTTGGGACAG
Source organism: Larix kaempferi (assembly GCA_027924585.1). NCBI lineage: Eukaryota > Viridiplantae > Streptophyta > Pinopsida > Pinales > Pinaceae > Larix > Larix kaempferi. The sequence continues at coordinate 7,960,862 of BSBM01001313.1, forward strand.
CTATCCTTTTTCTTTTTAAATAATTTATGTTAAGGAAAGAGTCACATTTTTGTTTGTTATAAGGAAAATTTCTGAAGGTGACAAGTGTAAAAGGCCAAGTGGCAGCCCAAAGGGCATTTTGTAACATTATAAATAGAAAGGTAGGGAGGAATAGTAGGGGGACTTTTTTTGGCAGGGAATTATTTTCAGACTTGTACGAGCTATCTTGTATATGTTCTAAGGAAATAAAATCTTCTAAGAAGAGCCTGGAGAGGACGTTTTGCATGGGAATGAAGAATGGATGTATATTGGATTATTCTGGTGACTTCCATACTTTACTGTGAGATCTTTCTTGCTGTCTGAATTATTTCTTTGTAACAAATGATTTTACTCCTTTCTGTGCAAATGAATTCTCTGTTTCATGAGTAATGAATGTGTTTTATATTAAATTAGAAGCTATCTTCTGATATCTTTTACCTCGGCTGTAGCTTTCTCTTTCAGATTTAATGGCTATCTGTTCTTTCTTTAAGATAACTGTTACAGCTCATTGCTCATGCTTTAAATTCGCTCCTTGCAGGGATAGTTAGATTTATTTCAGTCTTAAACTTAGATCTGTTTTTCCAGTCTTGCATTTAGATTAAACTTAGACTAGGCACTTGCATATCATTATAAAACATAAAACTCAAAAGAAAGGTGGATCGGGCCATAACCGGTATAATTGGAAGTAAACTCCAAACCCACAGTTGTCGGAACCGCTAACCGGACGGATTCCCTACACCAAACGGTAGATAATCTAATTGGGATAATCTATCGGGGAGAATCCCTTTCTAATTGATGCTACAATATTCGAGGCATCAACAGTTTTTGGTGCTAGAAGGAGGGACGACAGTGCATGGCTGATATCTGAGACTCATCCATTAATAGAAATATCACTGAAAACCCGTTTGAAACAATAATTTCAGATAATTCGACCCTTGGACTGGTACATCAAGAAAATCTTGACTCCGGCTCTGAATAGCAGGGAACGTTGTATGCTGTCCCTCTCTCAGAAGTAGAAAATCTCAGAAGGCATACGCGTGCTTACGTTAGACAACTTGGAGGTTTAAACGCAATAAATTTTCTCCCAAGAAGAAGAACTCCTAGGAAAGAAAAATAGTACACTCGTGATTAAATCCTTGTGCAAAATTTGGAAGAATTGGTTGATATTTCTTTGGAAGAAATATCAGACCCTTTAAAGGAAGAGGATCTAGAAACTCTTGAAAATCCAGATCTAAAAAAGTTTCAGAATATTTCAGATCTGGAAGATCTCAAAGATCTACTCTCTCAGAGAAATTCTTCACACAATTCTCCACCTGTTTCTCCACGAACAACAATGGCTGTACCTGCCTGGAGGACCAGGGGAGCTTTAAACATAAATGGATCGTTTCATAATCTGCCTAAGAATCCTGAGAAAGTCTTACCCAAGTACGATCCAGGTAGGGGTATCTCTGCGGAAGACCATCTTAAGAGATTTTATTTAGCTCTGAGTCTGTTAGATGTGCAACATGAGGATGTAGTGTGTAGGCTTTCCCATACACTTTTGAACCAAAGGCTTCTTCCTGGTATTTTAGTTTGCAGGCCAGTTCGATTTCTAATTGGGAAGAATTTGAAAATTGTTTTTTAAAGAAGTACGGGAATCAAAAAACAGTAGCAAAGCTAATGAAAGAACTGCTATCCATGAGGATGGAAAAGAAAGAAAAGGTTCAATACTTCAACCAGAGATTTACGACACTATTAAATAATTTTAGCGAAACAACTAAGCCAGCTGAAGAATCTCTGATCGAATATTATACAACAGCTTTGGATGGTCCCATAGCAATGTTTGTAAAAAGAGCTAAGAAGATTTCTTTAACTGAAAATTTTGAAGAGGCTAGGAAAGTTGAAGAAGAAACCGATAGCATTGCTAAACATGCATTAGAAACTGAACCAAAAACAGTAATCACCAGGAAACCTCTACTGCTTACAAGAAATAAGGAAGAATCCTCAGCTGATATGGAGAATGTGGTTAAAATGATGCAAAATTTGTCTAACAAAATAATAGATCTGGAGAAGGATAAGACAGCCAGTACATCCAGGAAACCTTTTAAACCATTTTACAAGAAAAGGGAGGATAACGATCAATCACATCCACCATCAAACAATTCCCCAGTGTTAAATCTAAATGAAATAGGAATGGATAATTTCTGTACTTTTCATCAAGAGCAGCACTCTAAAAAGAGCTGCCCGCAATGGATCAATTCTATGAGTTTGGTGATGAATCAAATGCTAGATGCGCAGATTCCAGATCATGATGATCCTCCAGACGGACAAGACCCTGAAATAGAAGAACCCACCCCAGATACCACAATGGTGTTGTGGGATTGGACACCTTCAGCTGAATTAGCAGAAGATGAATCCACAGAAAATCTTCTCTCTGATGTAAACATTAACACTCGCAGCAAAGGCCCTGTTGTAGATCCGGTGTCTAGTCCGATGACCATCAAGCCTTAGAGACACATCCCTGTGATTTTACCTCAACCTAAGCCTAATTCGATACCCACTAAGCAGCCAACCGCCGATGTCACAGTTCAAAGATCCAAAGCTGACACCCCTACGGCTGTCAAACATCCAAGAGTTGAGGCAACTATTCAGCAGCCTAAAGCAATTGCAGGCAAATTAGTGGACCCAGCAAAAGCCCCAAAGGAATGTGAAATGGGTTATGATATTATGGAGGACATTAAGAAGGTTAAAGAAAACGTCTTGATATTTGACATGTGTGGTTTGCCACAGCAACGAGAGAAGTTGTTGCAGGCTCTCCAATCTCAATCCAGCACCCCGTTAGTAGAGACTTAGGAAGATCCTGAAATTAATGAAGCAAGTATTGGCGGGAAGTCCAAATCTCAGACCTTTCCTTTTCTATTAACCTTTGAAATTTTTAATCATAATGTTCATAATTGCTTAGTAGATTCCAGGGCATCCTCAAATGTTATGCCATTGTCCATTTGTAGGAAGATCAACGGTCAACCTACCCCATCTCCTGCTCAAATTATATAATTGGATAGGACTGCTGTGAAAGTTATTGGAGAAATGAAAGATGCCCTTATTAGGCTATCCGCTGATTCCTGAGTATGTCAATTCATTGATATCATGGTGGTTGATATCCCTGAAGCTTATGGGCTGATATTAAGCAGGGATTGGTCCACGAAACTAAACGGTTACTTCGCAACCGATTGTTCTCACCTGTGGCTGCCATATCAAAATAGACAAAACCAAATCAAAGTCTTAAGAGAGCCACATATGAAACAAAATGTAACCCAATTGGAAGGAGAGAACGAAGCTGTGGCATTCTCATCTTCGGTCTTGGGAAATTATTTTTTAGAAATTGGTCTAGGTAACTACCAATCTGAAACTGTGAGCCATGAATTAGACAAACAGTCCGATCTCCTTCAGTTCTCTCGGACTGATGATATTGACTGTAACATAGTTAGTTTGGTCACTAACTTAGATCATAGAGACACTAACGTAGTCAGACAAAACAAAGTTTTTTGGATTCTATACTTCGATGGTTCCAAAACATCGGAGGGATTAGGAGCCGGTTGTGTTCTGATGGATCCTGAAGGGAACAAATATTTCTTATCCTGTAGATTAGAGTTCGACTTCACTAATAACACCGCTGAATATGAAGCTTTGATCCACGGATTAAAGAAAGCTATTGGTTTGAATGTCAAATATTTAAAAGTTTTCGGCGACTCAGAGATAATTGTAAGGCAAGTGAGAGACACCATTCACTGCCTTTCGCCTCACTTAAAAGGTTATCAGGCTGAGGTATGGGATTTAATTGTACATTTTGAGGCTTTTAACATAAAATCTGTTCCTAGATTACAAAATGTTGCAGCTGATTTACGAGCTACATCCGCTTCCAGATTAGTCCCAACTAATAATAAATGCTCAATTGAATTGATTTTCAGGCCTTCCGTTCCAAATAACATCACAAACTTCAGAGTCTTTGATGATGACGATCAGATTATTGACTTCCTAACAAATGAAGACATGTTCCAAGAAGCTGCCATAGATGAAGATGAACATGACTCTAATCTACAAAAGATAGATCCATCCAAAGGGAATTTCATTCCCAAGGGAGTAAGGTCATTAGAGTCACTCTTTGATCTACAAAGCAAATTCAGAAAGCCAGCGAATACTAAGACCAACAGCTCGTCATTACAACACGAGTTGGTAAATCTCGGTACCAAAGCATAACCCAAATTTATTAATCTTGGCAAGTGTTGCTCGCCAGGAGAAAGAGACAAATTTATTAAGCTTTTCCGGCAATACAAAGATGTCTTTGCTTGGACATATGAAGATCTGAAGACATATGACGTCCGCATTATTCAGCATGTCATACCAATGAAAGCGGGTGTCAAGCCATTTCAACAACAATTAAGAAGGATGCATCCTACTCTAGAACCCCTGATTCAAAAGGAGTTGAAAAAACTGCTGGATGCTAAAATAATCTTTAAGGTTCGACATTCAGAATGGGTTGCTAATATAGTCCCTGTAAGGAAGAAATCAGGAGAAATAAGGCTATGTGTCGACTTTAGGAATCTGAACAAGGCCTCGGATAAGGACAATTACCCAGTCCCTTCAATGGAGCAGATTCTCCAGACAGTGTTAGGCTCAGAGCTTTTCTCCCTCCTCTATGGTTTTTCTGGTTACAATCAAGTACTAGTAGCCGAAGAGGACAGACTGAAGACTACATTCTACACTAAGTGGGGAACTTTCGCATACATAAGAATGCCTTTCGGCCTAATAAATGCAGGAGCCACATTTCAACGAGCAATGGATGTTGCTTTTCGAGGATTGGGTGGCCATTGTGTTGTTTTTTATCTAGATAACGTGATTGTTTTTTCTAAGAAAATAGAAGATCATGTTCTTCACTTAAGGCAGATTTTTTATCGTTGCCGAAGATATGGTATTTCTTTGAATCCCAAGAAGAGTGTGTTTGCTGTCCTTGAAGGTAAATTGCTTGGTCATGTCATCTCAAAGCGGGGGATCTCAATAGATCAAGAAAGAGTGGAGACTATCAATAAGATCCCTATGCCCCATGGCAAGAAATCTATGCAGTCTTTTATGGGTACTATTAACTTTGTCCGAAGGTTTGTCCCTGATTTCACTCAAATTGTTAAACCCTTACAACAAATGATCAAGCAGAGCGTGCAGTTCAAGTGGACGGACTTAGAAAAGGATGCATTTAGAGATATCAAGGCAGCTATAGCTAAGGCTCCTTCCTTAAGAAGCTCGGATTTTGACAAGGATTTTATCCTATATACCTTTGCTTCGGATGATTCCCTTGCTGCGGTACTCACCCAAAAGGTGGAGTTAGGAGATGAATACCCAATTTCGTTCATGAGCACTGGTCTGCAGGGGGCCGAGCTGAACTATCCCATGGTTGACAAACATGCATATGCGGTCTTCAAAGCAGTCAAGCAGTTTAGGCCATATATTCTTAAGAAAAGGACTAAAGTTATAGTTCCCCACCCAGCTGTTAGATCCCTTTTCGTTCAAAAGGAACTAGGAGAAAGGAGGGGGAACTAGGTTATAGCTCTTTAGGAATATGATTTGGAATTTAAACCAGCCACAGTCATCAAAGGGCAAGTCCTGTGCAAATTACTTGCGGGAAACTCGACTGATGAAGAGCAACATTGGAAGCATGAAGCTGAGCTAAACTCAATTGAAGTATGTCCTATCTTCTCAGCTCCCCAGTCATGGTATAGAGACCTGGTGCACTATTTGCAGCAAGGATACCTGCCTGAGCACTGGAACTCTAAACAAAGAAGGGCACTCCGCTTGAAATCAGCACCTTATCAAATCATCGATGGGATGCTTTTCAGGAAGAATTATGATGGAGTTTTCCTTAGATGTCTAGAAAAGGAAGATGCAAATAAAGTTGTTAAAGAATTGCATGATGGCCCTGCAGGTGGACATTATTCAGGAGAGACAACAACACACAAGATACTAAGAGCCGGATATTATTGGCCCACTCTGTTCCAAGATGCCCATGCGTATGCACGTAATTATGATATATGTCAAAGAAGTGCTGGGAAGCTACCCAAGGCAGCAGGACCATTGCAGCCTATTATTATCTCAGAGCCCTTTGAACAAGGGGTATTGATGCCATTGGGGAGATAAACCCAAATTCTTCTCTACAACACCGATACATTCTAACTGCCACCGACTACTTCACCAGGTGGACGGAGGCTATCCCATTGCGCAATATTAATGAAGATGCAGTCATCAGCTTCTTGAGGGAGGACATCATAACCAGGTTTGGGGTTCCAATTTCCCTTGTTTTTGATAATGCCTCCTATTTTTCGTCTGTCAAGATAAATGATTTTGTTTATGAATGGGGAGTCAAGTTGCACTACTCAGCCAATTATTACCCTCAGGGGAATGGATTAGCTGAATCGTCAAACAAAAACCTCATTCGAATTCTAAAAAAGACTGTGATAGAAAATCAGCGAAGTTGGCATGTGGCTCTCCCAAACTCCTTATGGGCAGATAGGGTGACTCCAAAGAATGCATTAGGAGTTTCCCCTTTCACTCTTGTATATGGCAAGGAAGCCGTCCTTCCCCCAAACATCTTGCTCCCATCCTTACAGTTATCCCAAGCCTCTCGGGGTTCTGGTAGCCAAGCCTTACAATCCAGGATCAATACCCTGCTTCAACTTGAAGAAGCCCGACAGAAAGCTAAAGACAGATTCCATCAACACCAAGACATAGTTAAGAGATGGTTCGATAAGAGAAAGTCCGGTAAAAGAAATTTTGAAGTTGGGGACTTAGTCCTGAAGTGGGACCATAATCATGAAGGCAAAGGAATGCATACGAAATTCCAACATCTATGGGTAGGCCCGTACCAAATTTCGGCAAAAATAGGCCCATCTACTTATAAATTGACAAATCTCGAGGGAGAAGAAGTGACCCTTCCTCTCAATGGCCTCGCCCTGAAACAATACTTTGCATAGTCTCGCTGAGACTTCCTGTACATAAATAAAGTGTTTCTTTTTATTGTTGCTTTAGCTTTTGTTTGCTTTATTTTCGGCCATTTTATTTCTTTTCTTTTGCAATAAGTTTGTTTTCTGAAAGCCCTTGTGGTTGAGTTCATCATCTAAGATAGGTCTCTTAAAGAAATCTCATAACCCATGAATCCGGAACTATGTTCGAATAAAGTCTATCTGTGTATTGTGCTCCTGCTGAAATTTTCAGAAGGAAGGAAGCCTATTCTGCTAGTCACACTAATCCTGTCTAAATAGCTGAGACCAATGACCATCTTTAGTACTATCTTTGGGCTCCACCCACTCTCACACTTAAAGGCATCTCAAGAAGGCTATTAAAGTTGGACCCATGGAAAGTAGCGCATCTCGAGGACATAGGGTATTGAAATGACTCCATGCTGCAAATTTAACAGCCAAAATGGCTTATATTCAAGGGTCTGTTTTCCAGAGATTCTCGCCTCAATTAAAGCATGGCTAAGACAAAAGCAAAGCATGTAAAATCAAGAATGTTGTCCAAAAGACACAGCCCAAAATAGGCTCCTCTCCGTCCATGAGTCTTGATCAAATCAATAAAATCTCTAACTCACACAAAAGGACATTATGGATTGAGGAGCCTAAATCAAAGATCATGTCTAAAGAAAATATCTCTGGAAGGCTCAAATAGCTAAGCTGTCCAAAGTACAAACATCCAAAAGGATGCAAGCGGCATGGGAATGAGGAACAAGAGCAATAATGTCCATGAGAAAGTGTTGCAAATCCTATGGAGTCCGATAGTAGTAACCATCTGAAAGATGACCCTTCTAAAATGAATCTCATATGTTGGCCCTTTGAGAGTTGTAAAGATGTCTCTGTCAAAGCTCCCCATTCCCCAATGGCTAGTAGGTAAATTGCCTTTTTCCCTCACAGAAATTCAGATGCTCAGCTGAATATTGCACATAAGATGGATGTTTGGATAAGGTTTCGGACCATGGAGAGGAATTTTTCATAGATTTGTGTTCACCAGCGACTCACCAATTGTTGTTGCAGCAACATCCCCCCAAAAAATTTTGTACATTTTGGGGCCCCTCCTTTTATTTTGAAGAAAGGCTGCCTTAAGAGGCCATTTCCACTTTTACTTTGTTTTTCAACTGAAAATCTTGCTTTGAAAGTGTCCAAGTTTTCTTCCAAAATGATAGAATTCATGAAACCTTCCCGAAGATGCAGAGCTTTTCAGAATTCTTCCACGCAGTTTCGGAAGCATTCGAGTTTTCGTCCCGAAACAGCGGGAGTTAATTGCATAAAACTCCCGAAAAGGACTTAGAATTTTGTTGGAAAGTTGCGGAAGCCATTGGCGAATTCCTTCCGAAACGGCGGAAGAATTCAAGAAAGCTTCTCGAAACAGCGGGCGCCATTCGCCGAACCTCCCCGAAACTCCGAAAGAGACTTAGGAACTCTTCTCGAAATTTGCGGAACCTTTGGACTTTTCCTCCCGCAGTTGCGGAACCGTTCAACCTATCCTCCCGAAACTACGGAAGCGTTCTCCTTATTCTCCTGAAAAACCCGCTGGAGGAATCCTTTTAAAAAACTCTTAAGTCTTTCCTCGACTTTTGCGGAACCGTTCGATTTTCCCTTCCACAATTGCGGAAGCCGTTTGCGGAGACCTTCAGGTTATCTTTCCGAAACCCCACGGAGACTTAGAAATTTTTGTTTGAGTTGCGGATGCCTTCACTTTATCTTTCCGAAGCAGCGGAACCTTTCAGCTTATCATTCCAAAAATGCGGCGCCACTCACCAATCCATTCCGAAACTACGGAAGCTAATTGCTAAAGCTTTCCGAAACTTTGGAAGCGCTCTCGAAGCCCGGCCGAGACTTAGAAAATTTTCACATCGCAGGAGCCTTTTGCGGAAGCATTCGCGAAGCCCTCCCGAAACTTCGAAAGTGTTTGCTTTATCTTCCCGAAGCCCGCTGAAAGACTCAAACGTTCATTTAACTGCGAGAGTCGTTCGCCAATTCCTTCCGCAACGTCAGCAACCTTCACGGAATCATTCCGCAAATTCGGAAGCCATCGGCATATCTCCATTGAAATTGCGAATGGATATCCATAATCCTCCTGAAGCTGAGCCTCCAACGGTCGAATTGCGGAAAGATTCATCAATCTCTCCCAAAACACCGAAGGAGTTCAACGTAACCTTGCGCAATGGCGGGTGAAATTCATGAGCCTGTCCCGCAAGTGGCGGTCGCGTGCGCATATCAAGACTGCTTGATATGACCCTAACATATCAATATTAAAGCCGCGTTTTAAATGCACCACCCACCACATTAAACCTTGCACGTACCCAACTCATTTAAATAAGCGGTGGGGGTTCGAACCAATCACATTGTTATTTTTTCGATTATCAAACGCCATTGAAATGCCGCGTCAAGCCGCTCCAGCTCAACTCGCTCGTCCATGTCCGCGTTCACTTCATTCAGCCACCTCGTCATTGCCAGGTAGGATTCTAACCGTGAAATTTGTCTCATCTGCACGTTAGAACACTTTTCAAGTTTTTCTTTTCGTCTCAGACGTGGCTGATAGGTACTGGCTGCATACTTCGTTATTTTGTCCTTAAAACCACCGAGGCCCCATGGACTTCTCGTTCCCCAGCCAAAAGCCAAAACTATAGCCACCCGAGCTTTTCATCAGCCATATTCCCGGCGTCGTCACCCTATTTCAAGTTTCAATCCTACCGTAGAACGCCTCGTCAAGTGCCACAAATAACCATGGCGGTCGAAGCCCTCGCCCGTTCATAAATATGAAAGCGGCCCCGTATTCGCCTGTTCATAAGTGGTGAAAGCGGCCCCTCATTTCGTCATAGGGTTGTCTCACCCCAAAATCACCTGCCACTAACCATTAAAAGCACAATGACGAAGGATACCATCTCTCCTAGAGCCAAATCGAGAGCATGTTGTTCCCTCGACATACCTATCCTTTCGGCAGCATTCCAAACCCGTCCCTTTAAAAGAATCAAATCTCTATAACTAGATTTCTTGTTTGGAATGGTGTATTTTCTTCCCAACATGCAGCTTCACAATTTATTTATACACCTCATTAGCATCTTAAATTGGTGCTGCTCTTTGTTAAAATCTCACAGCATGATGCACATTTTTTATAATGACTTGTATTTGGTTGCCAGCAGAGATAAGTCAAAATGCCAAAAGGTGGTAGGAAGAAGGCTAAAATGACGGAACCACATCCAGCACCACTTAGGACTGAAACTACTTTCCAAGATACCAGGTGCACCACTGGTATTCCTCCCGAAATCCACTGGGGTGACATCTACAGAATGATCCGAGACCAAAATATCCCAGATATGTTGCTAGAAGAGGAGCAGATTTATCTCAATATCAGAACTTCAGGCATAGCGAAGGCTTCTACCCCCCCTGAATTGTTCCCATGTTCTGAAGTAATCGGGTGGATACTCCAACATACTGATGCGGAGTCAAGGGTAATAAATGACAGCGGGAAAATAGCCATTGCCTCATTTCACCCAGCATACCTTGCTGCAGCCTATAAATTTCCCCGCCCCCAGCAAGCTCTGACTGATGAATGGCTAGGCAAGATGAACAACATTGAAATGGCCAAGAAATTACTAGTCACAAGAAAGCATTTAAGAAAGAAAGGTAATGATGAATATGACGTCCAGAACTTAAGACCTCCTTTCAGGTTGATTGCCTTGATGTTGTGCAGAATCTTCAGCATGCCCGACGGCACCGTATACAAGATTCAGTGGGTCCCCATCATCCACTTCGTGGCATTTAAAGGAACTGTGTTTGACTAGGCCACTCTCCTGTCAGACAGCTTGGCATCAATGGTAGTTGCTGCAAGAGAAAGACTGGCCTTAAAGAAGGCAGAATTCTACATGTCCTCATATCTTATTGATTATGTTTTGGCCAAGTTATCTTTTCCCAACTTAGGCTGCACATGGGATAAGGCCAACACTCTGGTTTATATCGCCTTCAGGATGTTGTGGGCTCAGAATTACAAACCCAGCTATAAGCTCATCTGTGAGGGGTTCATCATGCCCCTATATGAGAAGATATTCAAAGAAGAGCCCAACTGCCTGTTGGAAAATGCGGTGGAAGTCCTTGAAAACTACGGGGATTTTTATTTTTCAGAGCAAGGCACCTACCTCGGAATGTTTGGAGGGACTAAAGCTCCATATATTTTTTCGAGGTATGCCACTGACTATGTGGTCCTCAAAGAGGCAGTAAGACAGATTTTCCTGGATGGAATTGGAGCAGTACTTAACAAACAACATAAGTCTTCTTTTCCCCCTCTACCTTTCTGCATAGGGGCTTACAAATTCTCAGGGGTTGCCTCAGCCGAGGAGTTTGTTCAGGAGCTGAAATCCTTCCACTTCGGCGAGGTAATCTTCCATAGGAATGACAGGAAAGGAAAATTTGCTGAGCATTGTAAAGAAATTTATGCTCATTTTGAGTACGCTCACTATCATGATGCCGAGGAAGAGGCATTCAGAGGCATCAGCAACATGGCTGAGCTGCGGGTTTGTCGCCAAGGCAGTGGAGCAAGCTCTAGCTCTACCAAGGCCCAAAAAACCAGCCAGCAGAAAGACAAGGAAGCAGATGAGGCCCGAGCCCAAGAGGAACAAAGGCTAAGAGAGGAAGCAAGGTTACTACAAGAGGCTGAAGTTACCAAATTGCAGCAGGAAGCCGAGATGGCAAGAGTGCAGTAAGAAGCACAAAGTGAGAGGTTACAGAAAGAGGCTGAGGAAGCCCAGCAGCGGAGAGAGGCTGAAGATGAAAGACAGCAGAAAGTTGAAGAAGAAGAGGGAAGGCAGGAAGCTGAGGTAGGGAAGAAAGCGGAAGAAGAGCTTAAAGCAGGTGAAGATGCCCAAGCAGGTGGATCCGGTGCCCAGGATATGGAGATATATGCGCCTCAAGCAAGTGTCTCAGGCACTCAAAATGTGGAGGCAGATGCAGCACAGGAAGGTGGCTCTGGTACCCAAAATATGGGAACAGATCCAGCTCAGGTAGCCCAGACCCCACTAGCAGAAGTAGAAATAGACATTATAGATCTCCCAATCGTCCCATACACTCCATCAGGAGAATATACCGTGTCCAGATGGGATGAGTTTGTCTATGATAAGAAGAGGAAGGCAATGGTCCTTAAATCGGAAGAGAGGATCAAAAGACTCTTCCACGAGGATATCATTACCCACCGGGAGATCACTGTAATGCGGAATACAAATAAGGATCCCTTAGCTATGGCATCCGCCGCTATAGAGACAGCAAAAGCATCACTGGACAATGTAGGTGATATAGTTAGAGAAAATGAATTGACAAAGAAGAGAACTCGTATGCTACAACATACTGTGGCTAATGAGCAATCCTATAGGGATCTCGTGGTAAATAAGTATAATCGCCTGGCTGTTGAACATAAAGAATTGTCGGACAAATATAACTAGCTGGAGGAAGAAAAGGACCAACTAACACTCCAGATGATGATTGTGGAAGCATAGAAGAATGAAGCGGAAGATAAAGCATCCCATCTAGAGGCAGACAAGCTGGCTTTGGTTGAACAATTAGAGCAGGTTGAGAGCAAAGCAATAGACATGTCTCCTTTCCATGAGTTGTCCTGCAGCACCCTTAAGCAAATGCATGACACTCAAGAGCTAATCACAAACGAAGTTTGCAAGCTCAAGGCCATGGTGGTCAGATTAAAGGAAGTTAATGCAGAGGCCCACAGGCTTAAAGCTAAACATACTCAGGTTAAGTCAAATATCCTGAGCCAAATGGAATGGAGAGAAGGAAAGGTGGATTTCCCCACGTATCTCCCATTCATGTCTGTGGAGGGTTTTAATGAATACATAGCCCTTTTGGAATTCTGCAGAAACTATGGCAGTAAGCTAATGGCCAGTGTACGAGGGACAATGGATAGGATTAATAGTCTGTACCAAAGAATCCAGGGAGTGCATGACAAGTGCAAATTGAGTTTCCTGCAGTCCCTCGATGTTTTCTCGGGTGAAGAACAACGTTTGTTTGAGCTAAAGGAAGAGCTGGTCATCCAAACTGAGTATGTGAAGAAAATCGATGTCCTAGCTATTGATGACCTCCAACATTATATTGGAATGTCATCAATCCATAGCCATTAGCTTAAAGAAGTGCATCAAGCTGCAGTGACAGAAATTCAAGGCATTGGAGCAGAACTTAGAAAAAATGTGACTTCTCAGAAAATATTGCTCCCCGGCTTCCGCAAATGTAATCATAAGGGACATAGGTATTTGGTATAGTTACATTGCAGAGGAGGAGAAGAAAGCAGCAGCAGTGGCAACTGTAACAGCAAACCCGGATGCTTCTCTCCCAGCAGCAGCAACTGTAACAACAAGCCCGTTTTCTGCTTCCCCAGTAGTAGCAGAGATTTCAGCTGGCTTGATTCCTTCTTCCCAAGCAGCAGCAGCAGCAATAGTGGGTTCGAGTGCCTCTCTTCCGGCTGAAGCGCATGCCCAGGAGTGAAGGCGCTGATTTTAGAGCATAAATGCTTATATTCTGAATTTTGGACTCTCATATGTATAAAACGTTTTTGGGACAGCTGTCCTTTTCTTTTTAAATAATTTCTGTTAAGGAAAGAGTCACATTTTTGTTTGTTATAAGGAAAATTTTTGAAGGTGACAAGTGTAAAAGGCCAGGTGGCATCCCAAAGGGCATTTTGTAACATTATAAATAGAAAGGTAGGGAGGAATAGTAGGGGGACTTTTTTTGGCAGGGAATTATTTGTAGACTTGTACGAGCTATCTTGTATATGTTCTAAGGAAATAAAATCTTTTAAGAAGATCCTGGAGAGGATGTTTTGCATGGGAATGAAGAATGGATGTATATTGGATTATTCTGGTGACTTCCATACTTTACTATGAGATCTTTCTTGCTGTCTGAATTATTTCTTTGTAACAAATGATTTTACTCCTTTCTGTGCAAATGAATTCTCTGTTTCATGAGTAATGAATGTGTTTTATATTAAATTAGAAGCTATCTTCTGATATCTTTTACCTCTGCTATAGCTTTCTCTTTCAGATTTAATGGCTATTTGTTCTTTCTTTAAGATAACTGTTACAGCTCATTGCTCATGCTTTAAATTCGCTCCCTGCAGGGATAGTTAGATTTATTTCAGTCTTAAACTTAGATCTGTTTTTCCAGTCTTGCATTTAGATTAAACTTAGACTAGGCACTTGCATATCATTATAAAACATAAAACTCAAAAGAAAGGTGGATCGGGCCATAACCGGTATAATTGGAAGTAAATTCCAAACCCACGGTTGCCGGAACCGCTAACCGGACGGATTCCCTACACCAAACGGTAGATAATCTAATTGGGATAATCTATCAGGGAGAATCCCTTTCTAATTGATCCTACAATATTCGAGGCATCAACACAAGACAAACATAATATTACAAACCTATGCACAGCATATCATTACGTTTAGAACTTAAGCAGATCTGAAGATTGTATTCTTGTGTTATGATCATAAATTATCTTTTGTTACAATGATTAACATCCATTTAATCCGCAATAAAAATTTCAACTAACATCATATTTTATTTTGAGAATTTCAACGTGTCATCGTTATTAATTATCCTAGTTAAGAGATTTAACTATATTATATGTTCCGCATTAACAACTTCGATAATTATTGCTATTTTAAAAAAATTTAATTTTTTGGTATTTTACGGGATGTTACAATCAGTGCTATTTAAACCTCCTTCATTGCTTCCCTATGAGTCTCCCAACTTTGCTAGGGTTTCTTCTTACTTGGAAACCCTAATTTTCAATCTCCTTCTTCCCACAAGATTTTGATGGAGGATTAATATCTATGATGAATGGATTCCAAATCCATTTTCAAAGTTTCCAATGTTGCGTCAGGTGTCTCCAACATTGTATCACGTCATTCCATACCTAAAAACTGAAAAACCTAAGTGCGAGCTTCTTCCTCCTCTTCTTTTATTTCCTACGTTGAGCCATTTCATATGTTCTGTATTGTTTCTTGTGTATCTCTGAAATTTAGGAAACCCTCATGGGGTAGAAAACCCAGCAAAAGTTCCTCAATATAGATGATCAAAAGTACAAAGATGAAATCCCCAAACAAGAGCTCCTTATACTCCTTTGCATATCTCTCTCTCTCTTATGCGAGTTCACAAGTGAGTGAGTGTGTGTTAAATGAGGAACACACCTCCTCTATTTATATTTTACATTCACTTGACTTTTACACTTGACAAGTCGGCCTCAATAATTTATTCTCTTACTGACTAGGACGACCCCTCTAAGGGACTTAAAAACCCCATTACAAATGACTCTTAGGGGATCTATTGCCCCGACTTACATGGGAGGATTTACGTCAATGACTTTACATAATAATAACATCTCGACGGAGGAATAAAACATCTCCAGATGAATAATAATAAAGTACAAATAGAATATTCTTTGAAGTTACAATATTTCAACATTTAACATCTAAAACCATTTAATAATGAATAAAAACAAGCAGAGAGCATCCATCTACAACCCCTAACTCATATAGGAAATAGGATCTACAAATAGCTATAGAAATCACTACCGGATCATTTGGTAAGCATCCAAATCTCTGCAAAACCAACTATAAACTTTAAATCACAATCATATCATATATGGGGCACTCCATAAACACCAAGTTCGCACTATATAATTCATATACATCCATACAAAATTGTATATTCAAATCTCTAGTGAAACTATCAATTCAATCTAGTTTCCAAGCAAAAAAACCCATCAGCTAGTGATCAAAACACAATAATTTCAACTGCAGAATCATGGAACATATCTGATCATCCACGGAGACTGCACTTGTAGAGAATGCTACAGAAAATAAGACATGATTACACATATTTCAATTTTCCATTAAGATCATATCTCATAGTCAAGGAAAATGTACAAGTTTCTAATAGTTAAACCATTAAATCTGCATCCAATCATTGATACAAAACCATATATACATTTAACTATGAATAGATCATCCATCAAGGGCGCTATAGCAGCAATGGAAACATAATATAAGTATATTAATTGACATAAAATAAACCAATTATATTAATAATGTTCAAATGGAATCATCCAAACCACATTCCAACCAGCCATAGGCACTGGAAAGTCAAATCCTATTGGACAGGGCACCCTTGAGTTGAGGCCACTGATCCACAAGAAGAGGTGCACTCAATAATAGCTCAAGTATTTGTTTGAGAAGCCACAATTCAATTACTCACCACCTACTTTCTCTTCCACCTCACTATTAGGTGCAATGGCAATTCCTTCACCCCCTAGGTCCCTCAAGACATCGCCATTGACCATTAGGATTTATGTGCAAGTCCAAGATGGAGACAAGAAGTGGACATGGAGTAACTATACTAGATTTGTCTAGGATTACCACAAACAACATATAAGATAACAATTCTTCAAGCACAAATTTCATTCACATAACATAGCATACATGGCTTCCCAAGATCTCACCATCAATGGTATGAACAATCAAGAATAATCAACCATCCAAAAGAACCTTCCCCTGAACCATCAATAAGGAGATAAACCATGGATTTATAGACCAAAGAAGGTAATCCCAACCCAAGGGTTAAAATCAAACCAAGTTAAGCCAACTTGATTCAATCCAGGGGGTTTAACTCAACCACAAGAGGTTAACTCTAATCCAACCCAAGCAATTTGAAATATAAGGAGAGTGACTCCAAGCCACTCTACCCAACTCAAATTCATGTGTGGAAACACCATCCATGGAGAGGAATTAAAATTAGTGAGGTGAGGAGTTACACAAACCAAGGCATATTCCCAAAATAGCAAAGGAGGGGTTACATAAAGAGTTATCCAACTTTCGAGGTATCCAAGCTAAAAATAGTCAATGAGGGCGCACTTGTGCAAATGGGGGTTACAAAACCAAGTGTAGCCACAAAAAAGGAGTTACAAAACCACCAAAGGATCTCAAATGAAAAGTGATATCCATCCAAGCATCAAGGAGAGTCCATTCACCAAGGAAGGCCCACTAAACCATGATTTAGGCTCAATGGTACCAACATAAGCTAAAATAATCAAAACTTGGGACCATTGTACAATGTTTGGGTGACTGTCAATAATAAAGTCACCAAAGCATAAATATAGACCAAGCTCAACTAAACAAGTTTTAAAGTGCTAGGAATGTCCCCATTCCCCATCACCTTGTGGATCTAGGCCTCCCATACTCTTTTGAGTTCTCCAGTGTGCCAGTTGTTTTCATTAATTAATTATTTACAAAATAATAATAATAATGTCTCTAGGTCCTTAAAGACTCATGATTTGGCACCTTGTGCCACAATAATAATAACAATTATTACATATGTCTGGGGCTTAACATATGGGACATTACATCGCTCCCCTACCTTTGTTTTTTAACAACACGATTTTGATCTTGATTGTGTCGAATTCTACATCTTTTCGACCACATTTTTTGTTGACCGCTTGTAGTAAGCTTAGAATCTTGTTAATTCTGTCATTGAGGTCATTTTCCACCTTCGTCATCACGTCCTTGTTTTTGGGATGGTTTCTCTCCATGTTTCTTGTATTCATGTTGGATGACCTTTGAAACCATAGATATTGTTTTTTGAAGATTTAAAAATAATAACTATAATAATAATACTTATTATATAACTATAATAGTATTATTACTATATAGTTTTGGGGGGGAGGATATTAAAATAATAAGTATTAATGATAATAATAATAATAATATTCTAATATTATATTTTTTCCAAATGGGGGGGGATTAGGCTAGAGTGGCTACATGGAGTGGCAGCTACAATGGAAGGTCAAACTGCGTGGAGGTGGTTGGTGGGTTTTTGCAGGCTGATGGAAGTGGGGGTGTGGCGCTTGTCAGGGCAGTAGGAGAGACATAGCAGGGCTGGTGCGATGGAAGTGAGAGGGGTATGCATGTAAAGGGAAGGAGCTGTGGGAGGAAGGCGGAGGTATGGGTGGGAGTAGGCAGAATGGAGGAGGAGCAATATGGCATGACGTGCAGGTGTGGAATTTTTTTATGTGGAGGATATGAATGAGGGCACAACAAGGGCAGGTATATGGAGGAGATTGGAGTTAGTAAAATGGAAGAATGGGCATGGGTGTGATCCTATGGGCATGGCTATGGAAGGGCATATGCATAGCAGTGAAGGAATTGTGTGCAGGTAATTTGGGGTGCATAGGAGGTGGGATGTGGAAACAATTGCGTGAGGAAGATGGTGGTGTTTGGAGATTCCCATCAAATATGCTGCAACCTGAACTTATCTCTAATACCACCTTGCAAATAGTATTTTGCAGAATATATATTTATATTATTTTAAAATTTATGATTATGATTACAAAAGCTTTCGTGCGGATTATATACAATTGGAAGGACACATAACAACGAGATGTCTCGTCAATGCCGCTGATACATAATTAATGAATAAATAATTAATATAAATTTACTATGGTAATATTTAATTTATTATAGTAGGAGACTCAAACTTTTGTAATTATGTTTGATAATTAATAGAAGCCTACTTTGATGTGTCCTTAATTAATTCCTATGAGTTTTAATTAGCAATAGTGGGAAAGTTTCTGAGTGGAGGTAGGGCCCCCTTCATCTAATAAACTATGCCCTAGTGTGCTTTGTCGTTTACTACGCCATGGTGTGCATGTGTGTTGTCTATCTTTTTACATAGCAGTATATTTTGATTCTTGTAGACACAATACACTCTATTTTATTATTAGTTCTTGTAATTTTTTATTTAAATAATGTAGATTATGATTTCATTAATACTTTCTTGTAGCATATTGTTTCGATGATTTAATGTAGATTTCATTTCCAACATCTATAGAAATAAAATTGAAATAGTGTGGTGATTTAATTAGGCTTTATTACATGAGTATCTGAATAAATATCAACTAACCAAGAGACTTGCAAAGTATTGTTTGCCATTGTGGTGCTAACCTGAACTTCTATTGATACAGTCCATATCTGGATAGTATTGATATTAGGAATTCATGATTGTAGTTGTTGATTTCATTTAAAAAGGTGTCTTTTAAGCATTCATTAAATTTGTTAAGAGGTGGGAATCTCATAGTACTGTCAGTCATAATAAAACATATTACATATGATTGACCTGCATTTCTACCTTAGGAGCTCACAATGGTTTTTTATCAATCTTAGATCACATATTAGGTTTGATTAGATTTCTTTTGTTTGAGATTGGATTTATTTGGTTAAGTGTGTGTTATCGGTCAAATTAGTACTTCTCCGTCCGTGACCACATTGCTCTGCTGGTCACACAAAAGGACAAAATGGATTGAAGAGCTTACCTTGACCTTAGATGACCTTAAGCTGAATCTTATAATACTTTCTTCAGAAACATATTTCTTTACCTATTTTAACACATAACCACAACTATTATACTTGTCATCCAGCGGGTCAATCGCGAGTATCACTACTGACAACCCGCGGGTGTCAACAAAATTGTTGCATTCGCTACTTACAAGCTAAAGAACTCGCTAGTTTCCTCATGTTACAGTCGCGGGTGTCTTAAGAAAACTTCAAAAAATAATTAAAAACACGAATTGGGATTAGTTGAGGTAGGTATCCAAACTTCCCCAACTTCCCAACTCAACCACCTTTCGAACCAATCCTCCTTTCCTTGCCATAAATACAAGGGGAGGGCTTGAGAAAGGGACCTTATGTTCATTGGAGAAAGTTATGCTCGAGAAATTCATAGCTAAGAGAGAGGAGCAGGATCCCATGGTTGTGGTTACGACGGTGTCGGTGCAAGAACATGTATAAGCTTTGTACATTTTCTGCATTCATCAATAAAAGATTGAGACATTCTTTCCTTTCCAATATGGATATGCTTCTATCTATTATTATTTGATTACATTTTAATGTTAAACTGATTTATTAATATCAGTATCTTATTGTGGTCAAATACATTTGAGAAAGGTTTTGTTTTTATGTTACAGGTTATTTGCATAGGAGGACGAAGAGAGAAAGATCTTGGCCCGACCTTCATAAATAAGGTATGCATTCTCTTAATTATAAAACCTATTTTCTTATAAATAATGTTGGCACACCCTTATATGTCTATTTGATCATGCCCCAGTACGTTGGTATTCTCTTTCCCCAACTATAAGAGTAATTTCCTAGCAACAGAACTAGAGACTCCACTCGGGAGCACCATTTGTTTTTCTGCTTTGGGGACTCTTGTTGAGTTTTTCCAGTCTTTTTAACTTGTCTGATCTCTTTAGAAGTGTCTAGGTTATCCTTGACCCTGTTTCTTGACTTAGTTTTTTTTTTTTTTTTTTTCTGATCTGCAAACTCTTTTCTTTTTAAAAGTTTTCTGAACCTACCCGTGAGTTTCCTGTACATACAGGCGTGGTTATTCAGTTGCACTCACGAGTTTCCTATATAGGTACCTGCGGTATTTTAGTTGTACCTGCATGCTTCTGCATGTGACAGTTGCGAAATTTCCCTAATATTTTTTGTTTCTAATTACACTTTGATATTAGGATTGCTTCTGGCTTTGGAAGTTGTTTGTTGGTCTGACACTGGTTTGAAAACTTTTTAGTGTTGATCTGAGTCTCTGTTCCAGCCTTTCTTAGAGGTCTTATTTTATTTGTATGCTTGATTCAGTTGGTTTTAGATCTTTTTATCATTTTCAAGGCTCACCCGCGACCTGCATATACATATAGTCGCAGCTTTTCTTCCCTACTCATGAGTTGCTAGTATAGGTACCCGCAGGTCAACTATTGGTCGCTGCATAATACAGTCATGGTTTTTCCCGAGACTTTTTCTTTTTAAATTAGGGTTTGGTCTTAGGGTCTCTTGCTTGTGGTTTTGAAAGTATTATGTTGATCTGATACCCTCTGCACATTGTTCAGTGTATGTTGAGTCTCGTTTGAAGCTTCTTTAGGAGTTTCTTTTTAAGTTTTTGCGTTTGTGAAGTTACCCTTGATTTCTAACCCATTTTTGTTTGGCAAGTGCTTAGATTCCATCCTCTCTAATTGTTGGTGTTCATGAGCAGATTGTTCTCTGCACAAGAGTCCTTGTTTCCTACTTTACATATCAGTCATCTTTGTTTTCAATTTGTTCCAAAACCTAGTTACTTTTCAAAAAGAAACTAGTTGGGTTGGTATTTATCGGTCTTGCATAAGGTCTGATTGCTTTAGTTTTGGTCATTTTTCTTTACTTGCACTGCTTGATAAGTCTTGTTGGTTCATTTTATTTGTATTTCTTTCGTAGTTAAAGAAAAATCAAATTGAAAAAGAACTTTCCTTTTGTAGCAAGAATTGTCATTTTCTTTTCGAAGTAGTTGTAGTCTTTAGTGATATCGTCTTTGAAAATACAAAAAAAGAACGTTTATGCTTAGGTTGCTTTATGTTTTTCAGTTTTGAAAGAGAAATGAAAAAGAAAAATTGTGAAGTTTTACATTTTATATGCACTTTATTTTCAGTTGTAACCACACCACACATTGCACTATCCATTGAGTAAGTAACATCCTATAAAAGAACCATTAATAAAATGTATTAGTAACATTTTTCTTTTTAGGTTACACAACATTAACTAGATTTGGCTAGGGTTTGGAATACATCACTTTAAACCTTCCAAACCATTCAAATCTCAAATCGTAATACAAACTATCGTTTAGGTAAATCCATTGTTGTGCAAGTATCCGGGAAGCTCTACTCAAACCAGAGTTAAGAACGAGGTCATGTGAGATCGAATTGTTGGGGATACCCCCCCCCCACTTTTATTTCGAGCATACACCAGAGCCTTTTCGTGTATGGGGGTCCACTAGTGCCTTGTGCACTCTTGGATTTCAAGCTTAGTTACCCTACCCATGCATCTTGGATGGACCTGCGACTGCCCCCCTGGGTTCTTTCTGCAATTTTGGTAGCCTTTAGTATCTTTCGACCTTTAGGGTT
This sequence comes from Larix kaempferi, assembly GCA_027924585.1. Taxonomy (NCBI): domain Eukaryota; kingdom Viridiplantae; phylum Streptophyta; class Pinopsida; order Pinales; family Pinaceae; genus Larix; species Larix kaempferi. The sequence goes on from BSBM01001313.1 coordinate 7,982,897, forward strand.
GTACATAGGTGACGATAGAAGGCTATTTCTGCTATACCTAGGACAGACGTGGGAGGAAACCCTCTGCAACAATTTGGGAAGGTGGTTTTCTGATTCAAACGCTTGCACCCAGAGAACCTATATGTGGACCCCAGGTAACTGTTCTTCGATATTTGACTAGTTTGTTCTGGGCCCTCATCATCCCAGACTTACTTTTGAGAATATTACCTTTGTTTTCCTGGTCTGGATTACTTTAGGACATTTTTAGTGGTGTGTTGTTTTATCCAAGTTGTTATAGTGGCCCCTAGGCTTAGTACTTAGTATATTTTTCACACAATTGTGGAGGACCAACCTCTCCGTAGGTCATGAAGGTTGCAAAACTTTCCTCCATTTACAGTGGAGCCTTCACTACCACCACAGCGATGGAGAACTGACTCTTGTGGTTCTTACGAACTTACGGGTTCAATTGAACAACCCAGAGAACCTCACCTGATTACTCAGGGTCAACCAGTTCAAGAAACTGTTGAGGTTGAAGACTTGACTTCTAAAGAGTTTAATACACCCTTCAACCCTCCTTTAACTGGACCCAACGATCCTCTATTGGAAAGAGTAGTTTCTCTAGGGCTTCCAGAACTAAGTGTATATAGGTTTACACCTGGTGGTTTTATGGATAATCCAGGGGATGCATCAGGAGCTACTTTTACTCCCACCACAGTTATTATTTCAGGAGGATTGTCCCCTCCACACACACACGCATCGACACCGAGCTCATTGAATTTTACTTCTGCTTCGAGTCCATCTTTTAGCTTCAATGTTGGTCCCTCTACTCCTTTAAGTCACATATTTCCTTGGTTTGGAGGACATATTGTTCCTTCAGCACCTTTTGTAGGCTTTATGCCTGCTTCGTCTACTGCATCCATTTCAGGGTTCAACCCCTTTACAAGTTTTCAGGCACATTCATCCAATGTGCAAACTTCTAATATACCTGTAGGGAGTACTCCCTTTTGACTATTTGGTGGAAGGGGTAGTAACAACTTTGTTAACCCACATTGCGGGGGTGCTTATACCCAACCACAGTGGACGAGTCCATAAGGAAACAATACTTTAGCTTACGGTTGGAGAAACTTTAATAATGCATTTACTTCACAACCGGTGGCTGGGGGAAACCCCAACCAACAGTATAGGAACCAGGTTTTGGGTGGTTCCCCCCACCAGGATCTGTTTAATCCAATGCCATTAACGAGACCTCGTTTTCCCTTTTTGGCAACTTTGAATTTTCTTGATCTTTCAAAAATCACGAATGATCTGGTGCACCGCAACCCGACATGGCCACTAGTCCCAACCAAGCTTGCTTCAGACATTCCAAATTTCGAAGGTAATACCGGTGAATATCCTGGTGACCATGTCACTACTTTCCACTTATGGTGCTCTTCCAACTCGCTTAACAATGATTCCATTAGGTTGACGCTTTTCCAAAGGACCTTAACTAGTGTCGCTGCAAAGTGGTACATCGATATACCTACTGCAACATACGATAATTTTTGGGACTTAGTGACAGTCTTTTTGAACCACTTCCAGCTTCCTGTCCAATATGATGCAGGTACAGACCTTCTTTCTACCTTCATGAAGAATAAAGACACTCACCTATCTGACCATATTCAGGAGTGGCGAAGACAGAAGAGACTCATCAAGGCTGAGATCCCACCAAAGTTCTTTTTGGAGTGGTATCTGAAATCACTCCTTCCTTATATTTCTAAGGATGTTGCAACTTCTAGGGTAACTTCTGAGAAAGAAGAAATCCTGAGGACCCAGCATCTTGAACTAGTTTACACTCAATCTGGGATCCTCTATGAGATCATTCTGGACGCACCAAGGTCTAATATAGATCTTGGAAAACCTAAGCCTAGACCGCATGTCGATGGCATTGTTGGTTCAGCAGATTCAGCAGCATTTGAAGCTTTAACAAAACAAGTGCATGCACTTTCCGTGAAGCAGTTTGCTGCTGAAGAAACTACAGTTGCAACCTCCCTTTCGATAAATGAAGATGTACAACAAGTGCAAACAAATCGAAAGGGTCCTCGGTAAACCAAAAACAAAAAGAAGGGTAAGAAAGGGAGGGGAACCATCAGAAACGCAAAAACACTGAAAATGCCGAGGGAAAAAAGGATAAAAAGAAGGTTAAGTTTCCCTACAAGCTTTGCAAAGACGATCACCTTACTCACCGATGCCTTCTTATGGATGAAGCCCAAAAGCTCATACGTGAAAAGAAAACAATTGTCCTGAAGGATCCATTCCCTCATGGACAAGGCTCAGCTTCTGGAAACTCTAGTGTTGGGGGCACTCCTCGTGTCTCGTCAGCTGATCAATCATTTATCAATATGGTTAAATTGGGTATGTTACTGCAAACCAGATCCAGGAATTATAACCCGGACTCACAGAAGAAAGATAAGAAAGTTCCTGAATCATCTACTTCTCTTCACATTGAGAGGCTAGTAGACTATTTTCTGAAGATACCTAAGGGTGTCTACAAATGGGATATGCACAACCCTAACGCGCAGGATGCTCCAAACTACTCTATTGTAGAGGATTTGTCCCAAACACCATGTGAAATGTCTGCTTTAGAAGTTTTGTGAAGCTTCCCTTCGTAGTGAAATGCACTTCTAGCAGTAATTGGGAACATGGATTCCTCAAGTATGCTTTCACGGTTTGATATGTCAAACATCAAACCCCGGTCACCGTATCACGTGGCCTTCCAGATAGAAGTAGTTCATGGCCCCAAAACCATTGGATGAACCATTGTAGATGAAGGCACGACTACGTGTGTAATGTCAATATCCTACTGGAAATCCCTTGGCTCGCCTGAGTTATCCCCTTCCAACACACTACTTATGTTTGTTGACGGAATATTGTTCCGCCCACATGGAGTATTTCCCGCATTCGAAATTGAACTTTCCAGTAAGTTAGTGTCTATGTAGTTTGAAGTTTTGGATGCTCCTCTTGACTACAACTTGTTTTTAAGAAGGAGTTGGACATATGCTATTCAAGCTATTCCATCGTCTGTCTTCCGAGTACTCATGTTCCCACACGAAGGGAATATCATCACCATTGATCAACTTTCCTTTACTCGGAATAATAACGCTACTTCGTCGGATTCTAATATCCCCTTGATTTATCAGACTCACCCTCCCAGCAAGAGTTTGGGAGTAGGCATGTATTCATCGTTGATGGGAACATTCGACCTACCTACTCCCATAAACTACATTGGTTCTACGAGTACCACTGACATTTTGTCTTGGTAAATCTTCATGGTCAGTGGAACAATTGATCCATGGGTTCTCCCCAATAAAAAAGAACCGGTTGTGCCCTTATCTGTTGCAGAAGTGGTGTACCAAGCATCATAGAATGCTGCAATAGATCATATCTTGACTCTGTCTGTCTCCACAAAGTCATATTTTTACTATGCACTTGCATGGTCAGTCAAATCCATCCATTCTTTTGATTGCTTGGATACCGTTTTTCCTTTTGATGAGGCAATCCTAGAAGCCATGGTAGGTCTGGAGCATCCATGGGAACACATGCATCATAGATCCTATTTCCTTCTAGATATGGATAGGATAGAGAATGGTGATTTTTAAGTGAGACCTGGTGGTGATATCAATTTTCCCATCACTCCTACTATGCAAACGATATATGTTGAAGGTAACATGGAAAACATATCGAAGACTATATTGATTGATATCTCCACTAAACTTGGCGTTGTGGAAAACCTCTTTATTGGAGAAAATTGTTCTCCTGATGAGATCACTTTGAATACCAACCTGTTTAATGAATTCTGCGACGTCTTTGCTTGGACTTATGAGGAGATTCTAGGCATCGACCCTGCCATAGTTGAGCATGTCATCACGAATTACCCTAATGTTAAACCAGTGAGACAAAAGATCTGTCCAGTGAACCCTCAGAAAGAAGTGACCATTAAGGCTGAGGTTGAAAAACTGTTGAAAGCCGGCTTCATCTATCCGATTGACATGAAGGAATGGGTCTCCAACCCAGTCCCAGTCGACAAAAATCAAGGAACCATACGTGTCTGTACAGACTTTAGGGACCTTAACAAATCCTGTCCGAAGGACAACTACCCCACACCTTTCATAAACTAGATTATCAACGCGTGTGCGGGCCATGAAATATTTTCTTTCATGGATTGTTTTTCAGGATACAATTAGATCCAAATAAAACCTGAAGACCAACACAAAACGGATTTCATATGTCCCTAGGGTACCTTTGCTTATCAGAATATGTCATTCAGGTTAAAAAACGTTGGATCCACCTTCCAGTGTGCCATGAACTTTGTGTTCCACAATATCAAACATGTATTTGAACCATATCTGGATGATCTCGCAGTGCGATCTCGAAAGAGACGATATCATCCTGATTATTTGCGACTAGTGTTTGAGAGATGCAGGTACTATAAGATTCGCTTGAATCCTAACAAATGTGTATTCTGTGTTGAATTTGGATGCTTACTGGGTTTCATGGTGTCTAGTCGTGGCATTATGGTCGACCCACTGAAAGTTGAGGCCATTGTAAATCTTCCTCCTCCTCGTACACTGAGACAACTCCAAAGTTTGTAGTGTATGTCAAAATTTCTACGAAATTTCATTATTAACTATGCTAAAATCACTAAGGGATTCATGAGATTACTCAAGCAAGATACCCATTTTTTCTGGGATGAGGCTGCTCAAACCTTGTTCGAGGCCTTGAAAAAGGCACTACTATCATCCCCCTTGCTAAGCCCACCAGACTATACTAAGGAATTCCTTCTATATCTGGAGGCATATGTTTCCACGATTGGTATAGTACTTGTTCAGGAGGATGACAAGGTCCAAGAGCATGTCATTTATTATCTTTCGCATTGGTAACTCCTGAGCTCAAGTATTCTCATGTCAAGAAGTTGGCAATAGCTGTCGTCCACGTTGTTTAGAGACTGTGTCATTACATCCTACTATGAACCACCACAGTCATTGCGGAATTCAATCCCTTTCAATATGTGTTAACCCAACTTATCATCGGCGGGAAGTTTAATAAGTGGATTGTCATTTTGCAAGAGTATGACCTAATGTTCCAATCTACCAAGTCAAAGAAATATCTAGTGTCCGCCGAACTTATTTCTGAGTTCCCTAGTGACATGGAAAACAATGAGGAAGAGTCATCATTTCCATATGAACACATCTTTCTCATTGCGATCTTTGATCCGTGGTATGGAGATATTCTAATATATCTCCAAAATCTGAGGTGTCCCCCTACTTTCTCTAGGGATGAACGACAGAAACTGAAAAACCATGCATGGAGTTACCTCATCATTTCTGATACATTATACAGAAGTGGGGTAGATTCCTTTTTACGACGTTGTCTAACCCTAGAGGAAGCCAAAAGAGTATTGAATGATGCCCATAGTGGAGCCTTTGGGGGTCATCTTTCTGGGTTCGAAACAAACCAGAAAATATTGCATGTTGGTTATTTTTGGCCCACGATCTTCAAACATTGTGTGGAGGCTGTGAAACACTGTCAACCTTGTCATCTTTTCACCAAGAAAATGCGAGCACACCCGGCTCCTCTCCATCTTATGATCACAGTAGGCCCCTTCACCAAATGGGGGGTTTACTTCATGACGTGTAATCCAGCTTCAGTAGGAGGACACCATCACATCATCGTTGTCATCAACTACTTTACAAAGTGGGCTGAGGAAATGCCTACTGTGAGAGTAGACGGAGAAACGGTTGCTTATTTCGTGTTTAACCAGATCACTGCTAGATTTGGTATTCCCAAAGAGATCGTTACAGACCATGGTCGACATTTTCAAATTAATATGATGACCAAGTTGTATACCATGCTAGGTTTTCGATAGGAACATTTGTCCTCGTTCTATCCGCAGGAAAATGGTTAGGTCGAAGCGGTCAACAAGACTTTGAAAACCATCCTTCAAAGGACCATTAATGCCAGTCGATCCAAATGGCACATCATGTTGTACCCCGCCCTTTGGGCTTACCGGTTTAATGTTAAGACTGCTACTGGTTTCTCACCTTTCCAACTCATTCACGAGGTGGAGGCAGTTACTCCGGTTGAATGTGATATTTCCTCGTTGAAGTTGGCTATCCAACTGCTCCCTAAAACTTCATCTTTGGAGGAGATTTTGCTGCATTTAGAACACTTAGATTAACAACGCCATGATGTGCTTACAACAAACGAAGCCCATAAAAGTTGAGTCAAGCATCAATATGACAATTCTGTGAAACCAAGGGTGTTCCTTGAAGGATACCTTTTTTTGCTCTATAACCAAGACAAATATCCCTTGGGGGCAGGAAAATTCAAATCTATGTGGCTCGGGTCGTACATTGTCTATAAATTTATGAAGAAAGGATCTTATGAGCTAACCGACTATGAGGGTTGTAATTTTCCCGATCCCAGAAATGGGCTCTACCTGAAAAGGTATTATGATTAGGCCTCTATGCATTTTCTTGTATTATAACTGTACATGTTTGTAGAGTTAGTATTTTATTTTTATTTTTGTTGCATCCTATGTGTCTTCTGGATTGTGGTTTCAGATGACAACCGAGTACTTTATAGGATTTGTTGATGGCGCTAGCCGCCACACCCGTCAGTTGGCTTCAACAGCTTGGGTTATATACTCACCGTCTGGCCAAATTGTGTCTTCGAGAGGTGCTTATTTGGGCCCTACGAAAAACAATGTAGCTAAGTACAGTGCATTCATTGAGTTTCTCTGAGATGTTATTCATCACGGCATTTCACATTTGGAGGTAAGACTTGAATCACAATTAGTTGTACTTCAGTTGATGGGTGACTATAGGGTTCGGGATCCTGCTTTGCTTCGTCAGTTTCTGCGTGTTAGGTTACTTGAAAGACACTTTGATTTTATTACATTTCAAGACATTTCAAGGAACTTAAATTCATTATCTCACTCATATGCAAACTATATTCTAGATTGGAAATTGTACCATACACAATCACATTAAATAGTCACACACATAAATACAAAAGAAACATTTATATATAAATTGATACTGTATATATCAGGATAAAAAAATATGAGTTTGAGTCATAGTATGTCGCAATGTCATAATATACAAGATGGGCTCAAAAGGCCTCAAAAATATAAGCATGTCTCTCTCCCTATGGAGAGGGAGGTGCCTCTTATAACTCTGCTACAGCCTCTCTATAGCACATGAATAGCCTGGATACTTTTCTAAGTAGCCTGATCCATGCTAAGGGCACACCCACAACATGCTCCTACATCTCGAGCGACATCCACTCAATCTTGTATGTCAATATTTCATGATTCAACCGACTCATCTTCCCCTCTATGTTCACTAGCATTGCATCAGTAGCTCCAGGCTCAGTCGGACATATAAATGTGCGAGGGTGTCCCGCAGGTCGTATAGGTCCCACATCGGCATAAATCACACTATCAGTACTCTCACTCATCATAAAAATTATATATACATAAAAATGAAATAAAATTTCAAAAGCATAATCACATCTTACCCATATCTCCCTAGGCTGACCCTGGTGGAAGAGCGAGCTCTGGATCTACATGGAAATCCATACCAACATAGGGAAATTGTTCTAGAGCCGGAACCTGATGGCCCCACCATGCTAAGTAATCCTCATCTGCATATGAGAGACTTGTTTCGTCACCACCCTGGCGTAAGAAAGTGTCTCCCCATCTAGTCATCAACGGCTCACGAGTATCTAACAATGGTAAATCCACTCACGGACACAGGGCGGGAACCCTCTCAAAGAATAAAGTACACAATATGCTGCCATAGCCAAAGTTTTTCTTCTTTCCGGTCTTGCATTCAGTCAATTGGTGTTTCATGTTCACCAAGATACCCGAACACCAGTCAAAAACAACACCATGTAGGAATTCAACACTGATTTGCATGTAGTTTTGGGAGGCCAAGTGTTGTGCGGGAATCCTTCCAATTTTGTTCAAGGTACTTAGTATTACCTTCAGCAGGAAACTTGCAATGGAGCCAATTGGGACTTGGATACCACTCTTTTTGGTACCTGGCAAACAATATCTGTTGATGTAATCCTGGATCAATAGTGCATTGACCCCTCTAAATGTGCCCTTGAGGTTTACAACCTTGCCTCTATGGGACAATCCAGTAATAAAGTATATGTCATCTAGGGTGATGTCCAACATCTCCCCTTGGAGATTGAACATTCTGAGATCCAGATCCCAGTAGCCAACAAGCATTTGGAGTAGATGAGTTTTGGCATGCATGCTCGTCGTCCATAAAAATTTAAGCAAACCGCATCTTCATAATGCATTTAGAGTAAGCGGATCTCCCATGGCATCTTTATCCATGGTCTCATGCTCTCTTTCCCTCCATGTCAGCCTCATACCTGCATTTTTCATTTTTTCATCCATTAGTTTTTTTCTCTTTTCGTTTTTCTTATGGCACCCGTGAGTTCACCTCTACCACAAAGGTGGATACCCACAGGTTCACCTCTGCTAAACCCATGCATATTCCTCGTAGCCGCGATTTTAACAGAGAGGAACCTGTGGGTACAAGCCACTAATTTTTAAACCTTTATAAAAAACAAAAAACACCACTAAAAATTAAAAATAATGGATGGAATTGCTAGTTAAGAGAAAGATGACTTACTTGCAATTGACGAAATTCGATTCGGTGACCCGGTTGGAGTGCTATGAGCGGTTGAAGTACGAGGGTTCCTTTCACTTTTTGCTCCAACAAAATGACTTTGTGAGTTTTGTGGGCATTTTGAAACTAATTATAAAAGTTAATTTTAATTTTTACCCACTTTTATCAATTTCATATAGTTTCAAAACTGTTTTTTTTTACTTTATTTAATCACTAATGCACTTTTTAAGTTCTTTTTTATTAGGTGAAGTTCAAAGCGACATCTCTCACTACTTTTCACAACTATGGTCCATAAAGTTTTGATTTTCTTTGTGACATGTCAGTTTGGTATAGTACTTCCTGCCATTTTATGTCATAGTGAAATCTCTTTTGATCATGTTTATATGTCATTTTATACTAATATGGTCGTCTTCATGATATCTACAGTTTTTCATCATTTGACAATGTCAAGGAACATAGTTCCCTGGTACCTATAGAGTATTTTTAAGCCCTTGTTAGACTCTTTAAAATCAAACAAGATCGTCGAGTATACTTGTCACTTCAGACTCGTTGAAGGAATTGAAGTGACATCCACTTAGGTATAAGTTTACCCCTTTTATGGACCTTTGTGGATTAGTTACAAAAAAGGTATACTCTAGTCATGCATGGCTAGAAGATTTCTTCTCTCATTTTTTTACACTTTTTCGGGTGAGGAGACTAACTCTACGAAAAAGGACCATTTGGATTCTTCTTTAGGGTTTTCAGACTCTCGAAACATGAAAATGCCAACGAGCATTCACCAAATCGGGCTCGATGTGAAATCCACAAGTAAGTATATGGAGTTCTTGTTTAAGTTTTTCAGACTCCTTAAATATGAAAACACCGGCGAGCACAAACCAACTCGAGCTCAATATTAAAATCCACGAGTAGGTGTATCGATTTATTGTTTAATTTTCTCAAACTCCTTAAAAATGAAAACATCGGTGAGCATGAACAGATCTAGGCTCGATATTAAAATCCATGGATCAATGTATCGAGTACTAGTCTATCTCTTCTTCAAACTCGTTAAAAAATGAAGAAGGTCTTGAGTTTCCCCCCCATGGACTCGTTAAATTACACATGGTTGGAATTATATCAAACAGTCTTTTCCCTCTTTCTTTGAGCTTGCTTCAAAAATGAAGAAAGACTATTGAGTTTGCTTTCTTGGACTCATTAAAACCAACAAGAAGGACATTTTTTATAAAAAGAGAAAAGGGAAAGGAAGGATGTCAAAGTATCTTTTCAGTATAAATGCAACAAGTCACTTATGTCCTTGAACACACCTTTTTGAGTCTTTTCAAACAAGTTGGGTTTTTTGTTTTTGGCCTTAGGATGAACCTAATATCATATTTTTTACTCCTTTGATTGGTTACTCTTCCAGTCATATGGAGAATCTGCTAATGTCTCTTACATTACATATTTATATTATGGTCCCCTTCGTTGTCAAAGCTTCCTAAGTTACTCTTGTGTCGTTCTCAATGTTCAAGGACACCCTTTGTGTCGGCATTTCTGCAGTTATCTTGACCTCAGTAGTCGGCCATGCCTTGGTGTCAGTTTGTTTCACCATATACTCAGTCCTATTCCAGATAAAATCAACCTCTTGATTGTACCTCGTTTTGGATGATGGAGGATGCCTTAAGGCCTCCCTTCCAGTGGACTTCTTCCCATCGACTTCAACTCATCTTGCTCTGGGAATGAAGTTTAGAGTTTTGGGTAGTACCTTGGGGATTGCAATCATCAGTGGAAATTTCCCTCGCCGTTGAATAGTGGGAATGTATCAATGTCCCCTACTTGATGGATTCTTCAATTGTTTGACTTCAAGACCCCTTATTCACGCTTTTTAGAATGTACTAGGTACCTTGGACCCCATTTTCATTAATGGTGGGTGTCCTCGCATTTGTTAATGGTCCACATCATTGGTCGGTAATCAAACAGTATCCGCCATGTTCGACTTCAGATCACTTATTCGCATGGTTAGGATTCTTACCTTGAGACAGATTGGATGAAGACCTTGGACCTATAATAGCATTATCACATTTTGTTATTTCCCAAGTTGCGCAAGATTGAGCCACGCCCATTTTTAGCTCTTAATGAGACATAGATCCAATTTGTTGTTATGGCTATGATCTCATGTCTGACATGGATCCACATTTGTATTTTCAGTGGCCATGCTATATACATCTCTCAGTTATGTATTGGAGATTATGTTATACCATTCTGAACATCTCCTGATATCAAGATTGTAAACTGTTCGCTGACTTTGTTTCTGTTTTCAGGTACTATTTGTGACCTCATCCTGCGGCTCATTTGCTCCTCCTCTACTTGGATTGTAATGTATTTCAGCCATCGCTTCCCTCTAACCTCACACAATAGGGGGCATCTATTATCAGTCAAATTATCACTTCTCCATCCATGACCACATTGCTCTGTCGGTCACACAAAAGGACAAAATGGATTGAAGAGCTTACCTTGACCTTAGATGACCTTAAGCTGAACCTTATAATCCTTTCTTCAAAAACATCTTTCTTTACCTATTTTAACACATAACGGTGACTATTATACTTGTCATCTAGCGGGTCAGCTGTGGGTATCACTACTGACAACCTACGGGTGAACAAAATTGATGCATTCGCTACTTGCAAGATAAAGAACTCGCAAGTCACTCTCTCGTTTCCTCATGTTATAGTTGCGGGTGTCTTAAGAAAACTTTAAAAAATAATTAAAAACATGAATTGGGATTAGTTGAGGCAGGTATCCAAACTTCCCCAACTTCCCAACTCAACTAGCTTTCGAACCAGTCCTCCTTGCCTTGCCATAAATACAAGGGGGGGGGGGGCTTGAGAAAGGGAACTTATGTTCATTGGAGAAATTTATGCTAGAGAAATTCATAGCTAAGAGAGAGGAGCAGGAGCCCAGGGTTGTGGTTACGATGGTGCCGGTGCAGGAACAACTATAAGCTTTGTACATTTTCTGTATTCATCAATAAAAGATTGAGACATTCTTTCCTTTACAATATGGATAGGGTTATATATATTATTATTTGATTACATTTTAATGTTATACTGCTTTATTAATATCAGTATCTTATTGTGGTCAAATATGTTTGAGAAAGGTTTTGTGTTTATGTTACAGGTTATTTGCATAGGAGGACGAAGATAGAAAGAGCTTGGACCGACCGTCATAAATAAGGTATGCATTCTCTTAATTATAAAACCTATTTGCTTATAAATAATGTTGGCACACCCTTATATGTCTATCTGATCACCCCCGAGTACGTTGGTAGTCTCTTTCCCCAACTATAAGAGTAATTTCCTAACAGTAGTGTCAATTGATGAATTGATAGGTTTTGAAGCACTTTAAAGAATTGTCTCTACATATATTTTTCCTTGCACATCCTAAGTTTATAAACAAACTCGGATTGACAATAAATGTACCAAATTATTAACATATAAATTGACTAACATGAAGTTTGGGGTTGCAACCTCTTTAGAGAATCTTGGAGAAGGATTGAGCAAATCCAAAAGCATTTCATAACTTACAATCTTAAAATTAAAAGCAATATGCCATATCCTATTCCTGATTGAAGTGAGTCTTACCCCCATTGAGAGCATATCTATGACTAGGTACCTGTTAACAATCAAATTAACACCCTTAACAAAGTGAAGGGAAGAAGCATATTTTACTATGCACCCGCAACATGAAGACAGAAGACAAGTACACAAGAGAACAAGTCCTCTCTTATCTAATCACTACATCCACAATCATAAAGATTGAGTGAAGAAAGACGTATCCTAAGGAGACAAGGTTCAATGAAGGAACTACTCATTAAAGTCTCAAATCTAAGATCCACCAGTCAAATAGTGAGAAGAAATGCACAAAAGTGCATTAACTGTAATTAAATATGCTAAAGTTGTGACAAAAGCCTAAAAATACTATGGAAAGTGGGTTTTTGAGCAATAATAATAAAAAAACAAGAAAAGGGATAATCCCATATTGAAAAGAGAAACTTGAGAACCCATTTCCCAATGCTATAAAACAAAGACATTTGGGGCATGGTAGGAGGAGGCAAAGGAAGAGCAAAGGCATGCTGGAGAGATTTGAAGGAGTAGAAAGCTCATCTTCATCAAAGGAAAGGTGGAGAAAGGATAGATCATGGAAAAGGAGAATGGATGCATCTCAAGTTATAGAAGTAAGTATCATTTCTTCATTGCTATTAATGAAACAATTCAATTTTCCTTCCATTTAGTTTGCATTCATGTTGGTTTTAGATCTTAAGAAATGGTTGAAAGTTGATTAAAGATATTAGGAAATTTTACTTAATTGTTTCATATCTTACATTGGAACTCACCATTTGATAGTAATATAGCATGTTTAAAGTAGATGTAACGCTACCTTAAAAGCTATTATTAGATTGGCGACCATACTAGTTGTTTTTTCTTGAAAATTTCTGATTTGTCATGCAAATTTCTTCATTTTTGGTGTTCTAACCTTTCAGATCTACTCCAGATTTTCCTTAAGATCCCTTCAAGAAGATATGTTTCAGGTTTATAGGCTCAAAACCATCCTAAATCCACTCCTACACTCCCAAAAACTTCAAAGATGAAGCTAGATTTCAGCCTCCTTTGATAGAGAGTGCATTGAAGGGTTTTTCTTGAAAATTTCTTCATTTTTGGTGTTATAAACTTTCAGATATACTCTAAGAATTCCTTAATACCCCTTCAAGAACATATGCTTCAGGTTTATAGGCTCAAAACCGGCCTAGATCCACTCCTACACTCTCAAAAAATTCAAAGATGAAGCTAGATCTTGCCCTCCTTTGCTAGAGAGTGCATTGAAGGTTTTTCTTGAGATTTGTGCCCAATTCTTCCCTCTTTCCTCTGTTTTGCAGAACTTTTCTTCTTGTATGGGATTAGGAATCCTTGATATTAGAGTTCATACCTCATTTTGATCCTCCTTAGCCAAATATTTGGGATATTTTCAAACTTTTATAAGCTTCAAAGCCTCCTTGTTTCAGATTTGCATGAATTATGAACTAGTTTTGAGATATATTTGTTTTGGGGCTGTTTGGTGCCTATATTTTTTAATTTGAAGACCTTCTTAAGGATTATAAATATTTTAATATCATTTTATCACTAACTTTGAAAAAATTTGGAAATTTTTTAAGAGTTTGGGTTAAGATCTTTAGATTAGCAATTTCCCTCCCAAAACCACTCAAAATAGCCCAAATTGTCATTTCTTTCCAAAGTTTATTTAAATTGGTGTTAGATACACTTGATTAAAGACACATTTTGCTATTAGGTCCCTGATTGGATAGGATTAGGACTCATCTTTGAAATAATTTTTACTCCTTTCATAATTTGCAAATAACAAAAATTGAAAAAAACATGGAGAAGAACCTTGAAAAGACACCTAGTTTTGAATTTTCACTATTTTAGGGTAGATTTGAGGCTTCATTTTTGTACTTGAAGAACTTCATAAAGATTTTAAAACTTCTTAGGATCTATTTACCACTAGTTAAGGAAACTTGGGAGGGTTTGAGCTCCTTAGATTTGGAATTTCTTACCAAAAACCTCCAAAAATGGCCCAAATTGACATTTATTTCAAAATTTTCTTAAATTTGTGGTAGATTCATTTTCTTCAAGTTATATTTTGATGTTGGATCCCTGATTGGATAGGATTAGTATTGATATCTAAATAATTTTCATTCATTTAAGAGTTTGCAAATCACAAAAATTGAGAAAACAAAAAGATTTGTTCAAAGAACCTTAAGACCCTTTAACTGTTGAATCTCATGCACTTGATTATTTGAAACATCACAACAAATATTAGTCATAACATTTGAAAAGATCATTTAAACGCATTTCCCAAATATTTTTGCATTGAAAAACAAATACTTCAACATTACACTTTGAGACATTTTGAAAACAATTTCCCTCCAAAACCGAATACAGACTTTAATTAGTTCAATTTTGTTTTGGATCTACAGTATTTTCATTATTTTTATGCAAAATTAGATAATATTGTAGTGTCATATCTCGATTTTCTTGTGATAAGCTATTTCTGAGCCACCGTATCCTCTTTTCTTGCACTTTCGGGTGGCCCTGCAAATGAGAAAGTGTATCTCAAGTATAATAGTATAGGATTTTATTTTTCAAGCATTTTTCTTTCGAGCCATCGTATCCTCTTCACTTGGGCCTTCGAGTGATCTTGTGAACGATAAATTGGATCTCAAGTGTAATAGAGTATATTTAAATTTTCGCATACAGTTCTCAAGCTACCATATCCTCTTTGCTTGCACTTTCGGGTGGCCCTGCAAATGAGAAAGTAGATCTCAAGTGTAAAGAATTTAATTCATAAGCATTTCAAAGGGCTCTGCGTATCCTCTTTGCTTGCACTTTTGGGTGGCATTGCAAACGAGAAACATAGATCCTCCGTGTAATAGAATTAGATTAATTTTCAATGAGATATCTGTTTGGTTTACATTGATTTTCAAATCAGTTATTATCCATATTTCAACAGAACTGTTCATAAAAAAACAAAAACTACCAACACATTTTTCATATTTGAATGACACACATGAACCTCTAACCTTTCATTAGTTTAGAACATTCATCGAATTGAAAGGTAGCATAGTGAGCATATTGCATTGTTTGGTTCATATTTTTCAAGTCAACACGCCACCAGTTTCACTTCCACTCCTTAAACTAAGGAAACTACCATCAAAAATTGGCGCTTAATGTAAAATTGACCAACATTTTATTTTCATATCACCAATAAGAATAGATTAATGCCCTGGATTAGGTTGGGAGATTTAACATTCGTGGGATGCAAATTTTTTGAAACTAGCATTGATTACTAAGAGTTTAAATATATTAGTAGCAAAAAATGCTTGTCGGGAAAGCACTTCTAACACATGCGTTAAGCATGAGGTCAATCTGAATACGTAACGGTGGTTCCCCTCTTTTGCTTTTTTAGTGGGACATGAGCTCATCAAGGAATTATATGTGAAGTGACAAGTCCTCAGGTTGACATCACTTTTCTAGAGTACCTGGTTAAGAGAGTTGTCCTCGAATTACAATTGTTCCGCCCGACCATTGATTGTGAAGTGGTAGCTTTAGTTTCTCTTCCTAGGATATCACATAGGCTATTATAAGTGGGGAACTCTTGCAATAGCTCAGACAGACTTTGAATCTTTTACTCCTTGGGAGGGTGATTGGTCAGGAACCAACACTTGCACCCCTGGTAATTAAAGTTTATTGTAATTGTTTCTCACACCTTCGCTGCTAGCAATTGTTTGAGGATTTATGTCCCTCGGCAGCTACTAGTTTCGAAAGGCCCCCTAATCCAACTTTTCGCTGAGCTTTGGCTCTTTGGAAAAGTAAGTTTGCTTTCTTGGATCTATAGGAAGTTTTTACTATGTGGACACTTTTTATTTTGTTAATTCTAGACTGCCTTAGGATTGTTTGATTCTATTTTTTTATCAAAATATTTTTAAACACATCCTTTTATCAAGTTCTTCAAAGTGGCTACTCTCCCGATCCTCCAATCACGGCAGCAGCGAGGTGAGTCACCAGAACCTGAAGGCCCTACTACATCGCGGAGACGGATACAAAAGACCCAACCTTGTGACTTGGAAACTGAACAACTTCTAGATTCAATTAACAACAATAGAGAAGAACAACATCAAACAAATACTGAAACATCACCTACCAAGGAAAACACATACATTGTTGATAATATTGCTCCATTTGAAATTGAAACAGTAGAGAACAACACATCTACTCACGTAAACCCACCTTCGATAAATATTTCAGACCCGGTGGTACTTCACATTAGTGAGCCACTTGATTACATCAATCCTCTTTTCGGATATTGGAATAATATGTAAAATCCCACAATTGACCTTATGGCTTCATCAGAAGCACAAGGGCCTACATCATCGCAACCTCAAACAGTTGTTGGAGGTAGCAATATTTCCAATTTGGACTCTACATCAATCCCAATAGTTAGTATGTCTGCCATTAACACAAGTTCAACCAACACTCCAGTTCCAGTTGGTACAATTTCGGGTTCCAATCCTGGAAGTACATCCACTTTGTCTGTAGGAATCCCTACTAGGGGGGTGTTCCTTACCAAATTTGGGTTTTCCATATGGTTTTGTTACTCAAGGTCAAAACAATCAAGGAGTAAACCAAAATCCTCTTGGTATACCTAACATTCTTCCAAGTTCTACTTCTGGGGGAAACCCTTTACCATGGAATCTCAATATTCCTAGTGGACCCAATGGACCATGGAACAATAATTCCAATTGGGGTTATGCTCCACATGTGAGTGTGTCACGTCTCTTCTACATGTTTTTTTTTTTTTGAAACAAAACTCTAAACACTTAAAATGAGGAGAGATGCCAACTCTCACTGCCGCTACAGCCTAAAATGCTTGCGACCATAAAATGATATACAACACATAGCGACAGTAACTACATTAACACTCATTAATGCGTCATTACACACTACCACCTGCTATAGCATTAAATGATAAATAAACTATCGAGGCATAGTTATGTGTGCCCCACACATAACCTATGTGGTTGCATTAAATATGCTAAGTGGTACTTGTAACACTATTAGGCTACTGCCCTTATATTTAACTGCACCATTCTCGATGTATCTAAGGTTGTCCCAAAGGGACTACTATACCACTATGGAAGGTAACTGGCGACCGATGCAGCATTAGACTAAATCAAAAGTTTACATGCATAAGATAAACTTCACACAAGAATGATCACCTATATAACATATGATTTTACACCTATGTGACAATTAAACTATTTAAAACTGCAAATGAGAGAAGGGCTTAATTAACCAATTAATATAATCCTATTTTAAAAGAAAAGCATAAATATACATTTATCTAATCATATACCAATGTATACATATATAAATACATTGACAAACTCAGGCATATATATATACAATTGTCATATTACTAAGTTAATACATGGCTTAGAAGCCCATGTAATTCAACATAAGAATTATCTATTTTTTTGTAAAGGTTAAAACTTAAATCATCCCATTTGTCATAATATATATATATATATATTATTACATACATCTATATATATATATAGTATCATTAGGTCCTAACTTAGGACTATGGCTTAATAAGCCATACATGCAAATCAAACCAAACCGCTATGGACTATGGCTATCACACTAAGCGATGACTATAACCAAGGTCGTGCCATGTAATAAAAACATAACATTAAATGTTAATAGCTTAATGACATGAGATTACAATGAGAAGCGTTAAGGTTTGAACCTACGATCTCGGTTTGATAAAACACTGGCACTGTCACGCATAGTGTGGACAACACACGTAGGAAGGCACAACGAGTAGCTTGTTGGCACTAAGAGTTCTTCGTGAATGGCCTAAGTGGTTGATGTGGCAAAGCCACACAGGCTCATCCAAACCTTTCAATGTTTTGACCTCATACTGTTTTCCATCTTGGTAGGTACGTCGACGACCTATCTCATGTGGAAACAGACGTGGACTCTGCTCGTGGTTTGGTCCACCATTAATGTATCTCCCGCCTTCCTGCTCGCCCGACTCGACGTGCTTCCAACGCAGCATAGTACTGCATACTCTACACGGCTCCATTAATGCTCAGAACGATGTTCACCGTTGATCCATCGCATGGTTTCTTTATGGATGATCATGCTAACTCCATCACTGTTGTATGTGAGCACTATGGTCTTTGTGCCAACAATCCATGGCCTACGCCATAACTCCTTCGCTACCCGGGTCAGGTGGTTGTTACCTTTCGAGCCAGTACACACAGCATAGAAAAGACTCAAGTTTCAAAGGGTCAGGGTTGTTGCACCTTGGTCCTGCACATAGGGCCTTCTGCCGTACGTAGACAAAACTATACGCCATGGTTTAGTGGGGAGGTGGCGACGATGGTGTTACTCCACAACTTGCTCTTAGTAAGTGAAACAGTTATTATGATATCCCTGTTATGTGGTAAATTCTATCAAACCTTTCGGTCATTTCCTAGCAATTGCATTTGTCATCGTTTGCAGAGTATGGCATTTGATGTTATTAGGCTTCACTTAACCGGTAATGTTGAAGTCCTTCCTCATCATATATTGGCAAATACATCTCATTGTTTTCACTTGTTACTTCGTAAATATGAAGGAAAACATGGTTTAACCACTTGTAACCATTTTGCAGGTAAACAGATTCGCAAGAGTGGTGAAAGCTTCAGCAAGGGGTGGAGCATCTCCTCGACCATTTCTGAGCATGGGGATAAAATTCCCAACCTGCCAGGTAACTCACCATCTTTATAGCCCCGGTGGTATCACCCCGTGGCTTAGGTTGAGTTACTCATGCGTTGAAGTTTTTCCTACTAGGTGATTGTGGTATTCAATGTTGATAAAGGTTATGGCCTATGGCCTCATACACAGAAGCATTAGCTTGTTACTTGTGACCTTGGGTCCTTGCGACCGTATGCTTGGCCACACAGTGTCGTCGGTGGTGACCGACACTATTCTGTTTGACCCAAGAAGGGTCTGGATAGCTCTAAGCTGTCGTTTTGGGTTTGTAAATAATGAATGCATTGAAGGGGCAAACATTTGGACTGTCCCTGGTTTTAAATCTGTAAGGGCTTGCCCGACGAGTGCCTGCGGCCTCTACCTCATTTAAAAGATTAAATGCACAGTTTGTGGAATGACAATGTATATGTTTTCAACTTCATAATATGAACTGTTAACTTTGTGTATCCAGGATTTACATGCGTCGTTTTGTTTTGTGCTTCTTGCATTAAAAGGATGAATTCCCCACAAGCCATACAGTGTCTAAGCTTTGCATTTCAATATACTGTTTATAATCTTGTTGTTTCTTGCTTCGTAGGACAATATGATAAGCACTGTAATTATGTTTAAATGGCTAGGGTTACGGTTCTTAAGAGAAAACCCAAATATGTATACGATATTAGGTTAGATGCATATATATATATTCATAAACATATACTTTAATGTATAGGATAATTGATCCAGAATGCGACTGTGTTTAAGTTTATGCAGCTTGAATGTCATTTCACATATGCTATGTAATTCTATGGAAATGCACAAGCTAGAAGTCATAGGTAAAACAAATATTTTATGTATTCAATTCGTAAATGAGAAAGGTTGGTCCGTCGATGCAATATTTTGTTAATCTGCATTGCATTTTTAACTCTATAATATAATATGATTTATGTGGACGTCCAGCCACATACCACGATTCGAATTTCACAACGAGTTCATGTCCATACGCTCATAAAGAGAGCATCAATGTTTATATGAATTGCATCAAGGATAATAAACTGTACTAGGCATAATACGATATATTTAGAGGTAGCATACATCTCAGGAAATTAATAACAGGTTAAACATAACATTCAAAAAACCCTAAGTTTAAATGTTACGATACTTAATAATAGACATACACAATCTATCGTTTAACACCTGTATGCTATGTACTCGTACATGTAGTCTAGAAATCCATTATGTTGCTCAAGATGGAAATACAATAAATGTACAGTAGTTGTAAGTGAAATATAGGGTTAGATTCAGAATGAGAATTTCATTAAGGACATTTAGGAAGTTGCTCTGTTCATTTTGATCTACATCAATAGATAATAGATTTGTAATTATCTTAAGGCTAGACATGTAAACCTTTAGGTTTACAGTTCTGCCTGAAATACATAATGAAATACATCTTGTTGTACATAATGGAATGCATAATGAAATGCATATTGAAATGTATAATGAAATACATACTGAAATATATAATGAAATACCTAGAACCCTAGTTCACGCATTCACCTCTAAATGAATGTATATATACACTGTATAAAAATGCACACATAAACACATATGTTAGTTGATGCATTGAAATTATTCTAGGATGTATTTCTCAAGATTTCAATCCAGATTCAACCATATTTCTGTCCTCCTAACTGTATCAGCATTTACTTCTTTTACAGCATTTCAACCATGAATACTTCAGGTATTCCATTCAATATATGAGACAGAAAATAGATGGCAGAGATCTAATAATTTAAATAGCAGATCTATGCTCATAAATGCATTATACAAAATGCATAATAACATATCTGAAATAATATATCATTTGACAGTTCTTTCAAGAAACAATAGAAACACATTCCAATACTGTCCCTAAAATAACAGATAGGTTCAACAGATACTTATCTGAGTGCAAATGACCAGTGGAACCAAGCACAAACCTCCCAGCCTTTGACCAGCAAGCACTCCTTGCTTTCAGATCACCCCTAAGCTGAGTTCACAGTCCCCCAGGTCAGAGTATATTTTTTAAGTCACCCTTAGGTTGGTTATTCAAGTTGTTTCAGGATGTGACAGTGGCAGTAGGCAACCCAACATCCAACTTAGTACTCCTGAGTTCCAAGATGCTTCAAGGCCTTGTAAGCCTATGTTATTAAGAGAATCAATATAACACAGTCTACTCAGGTAAATACAGTACTCCTGCTTAGCTTGGGGTAGTTCTCCTACCTACACACAATTAAGTGGCCAAACCCTTACCAAATTGTATGATACCTCTTAATCTGGGCCAGTTTGGTCCTCCCAAATCTGCCCTAGTGATCTGGACCAGTTTGGTACTCCCAAATCTGTCCCCAATCACTTGGATTTAGGACCAGTTTGGTTCTCCCAAATCTGTCCTCCCTCACCAGTCTTTGTTTGTCTCAGGTTCATGTGTATTTCCATGTCTCTTGTGTGTTCAACTCTGTTGTTGGTGAATAGTGAATGTGATCATGAATTATGAGTGTTTCGATGAGTTTTCACCTTTTATTCTCTTAGGTGTGAAAATTCTCCTTTTCTGAATTCTTTTAATTCATTAGTTTCTCAATCTCTTCTTTAGGGTTTGCCATTTTCTCTCCAATTAATAATTTCTTATAATTATTATTAAGTGGCATTTTCCCTCCAAACCTTAGGGGACTGTGACTCCGATCTCATTAATGTGCTGGTCCACATGGTCATTAGAAATCACTTTATCATATTTCTAAAGTCACCTAAGTAAACTGAAATAATACTTAGCAGAAATATAATAGGGGTTCAAAGTCCAAAATTGAGGTATTACATTTACCCTCCCCTTAAGTTTTCACCGTCCTCAGTGTTACCAGTCTTTGCAAAAAAAAAAATAGCATAAAAGAAAAATTCAGTTTGTATCATATACTTCTTCGAACAGGAAAGGGTATGCTGCTCGCATTTCCTTTTCCATTTCCCAGTTAGCCTCTTCAGGCTTATAGTTCTCCCATTGCACTTTTACCTGAACGATGGTTCGATTCCGAAGTGCCACCTCTTTCCGATCCAATATGCATATAGAGTCTGTCTGGAAGTCTCCTTCTGATTCCACCTGAATCACATGCCAGTTTACAATATGATTAGGATCATATACATATTTCTTTAGCAATGAAACATGAAATACATCATGCACTTTAAAATTTGCTGGTAAATCTAACTGATATGCAGCAGGTCCTACTCTAGCAAGTATTTGGAAAGGACCACAAAATCTTCTTGCAAGTTTGGAAACCTTGCTCAAGCTCAAAGAACTTTTCTTTGCTTTCACTCTTAGGAACACATGATCCCCAACTTCAAATTCTTTATGTTCTCTATGCTGATCAACATAGCTTTTTTTCCTGTCTTGGGCAGTTTTTAAGTTTGTTTTTACTTTCTGCACAATGTTTTCTAGTTCAACTAGCATTTCGGGACCCATCACAATCCGATTTACTGGATCATCCCAAGTCATAGGGGTTTTAAACTTTCAGTCGTATAACACTTCGAATGGACTCATTCATGTAGAAGTTTGGTAACCATCGTTGTAGGAAAACTCAGCTAAGTGTAGGTAGTTTTCCCACTGCTTCAGATTGTCCATGACATATAAGCGAAGCATGTCCTCCAGGACTTGGTTCACCCTTTGAGTCTGCCCATCAGTTTGTGGGTGGTAGGATGTACTAAAACTCAGTTTAGTTCCCAAACCTACAAACAGATCCTTCCAAAAGTGTGAGGTGAATTTGGTGTCCCTGTCAAAAATAATCACTTTGGGAATTCCATGAAGTCGAAAGACTTCCTTCATAAAAACCTCAGCAACATTTATTGCCTTGAAAGTGTATTTGACTGGTATGAAGTGTGTTTCCTTAGTCAATTTGTCCACCACAAACATGATAGCGTCATGTTGTTTAGTATTTTTAGGAAACCCGGTGACAAAATCCATAGAAATGGTCTCCCATTTCCATTATGGTACAGTTATAGGCTACAGCAAACCAGCCGTATGCTGATGTTCTATTTTCACCTGCTGACATTCCATACATTTTGCAATGTATTCAGCAATTTCCGATTTCAGTCTAGGCCAATAATGTTATTTCTAACAGCTGTCAGCATTTCTGATAGCCTGGATGACCAGAATATGGTCTCTTGTGAAATCGGTCCATGATTAGTTGTTTTAATTCTGGCTGATCCGGTATGTACAGCCTATTTTTAAACAACAGCAATCCATCCTTGGATATGTTGTAATATGTCGCTTGCTGATCTGAATTTTCTGCAGGACATTTTTGTCTTAGTTTCAGATATTTTTGGTCTTGTTCAGCTGTTGTTCGGGTCTACGATATTAAATCAGACTGAAAATTGTTGACTGATGCCATAGTTAGTAGGTGCATCCGTATACTAAGTGCGTCAGCAATTTTATTTTCCTTACCTTTAATGTGATGAATTTCAAAATCGAATTCACTTAGAAAAGCCAGCCACCTTGCTTGTCTTTCGTTCAGGTTTGGCTCTTCAAAAAGGTACTTCAGCCCAATGTGGTCAGTTTTCAAGACAAACCTCTTTCCAAGCAGGTAATGTCTCCACATTCTTAGTGCATGAATTATGGCAGCTAGTTCCAAATCATGTGTCGCATAATTCACTTCATGTGTTTTCATCTTTCTATATTCATAGCCAATTACTGAACCATCTTGTGTTAGCACGCCACCCAAACCATCCTTGCACGCATCTGTGCACACAACAAAATCTCCAAATGGATCATACACCTTTAGAATAGGAGCAGAAGTGAGCAACTGTTTCAGCTTTGCGAAACTGGCTTTACACTTGGCTGTCCAAAGAAACTTAACTTCTTTTCTCTACAAAGAGGTAATGGGATGGGCTACTTTGGAAAATCCTTCGATAATATCCGGCCAATCCCATGAAAGAGCGGACATCGCTTACATTCTGGGGAGTGGGCCAGCTCATGATGGCCTTAATCTTGTCGAGATCCACCGCAATTCCTTGTGCTGATATAATGTGACCCAAGTATTGTATTTGGTCCTTATAGAAGTCACACTTGGATAATTTTGCGTATAGTTGATGTTCTAGCAGAACTTGCAGCACCAAGCTTAGGTGTTCTTCATGCTCTTTCTCGTTCTTTGAATAGATGAGTATGTCATCAATAAACACTGCGACAAATTTATCCAAGTATTTGGTGAAAACATTATTCATTAAGCACATAAATGTGGTTGGTGCATTCGTCAAACCAAATGGCATCACCACAAATTCGTAATGTTCATAGCGGGTATAGAAATTTGTTTTATGTACATCTTCCTCCTTGATTCTGATTTGGTGATAGCCTGATCTTAGATCAATTTTTTAGAACACGGTTGCACCCCCAACCTGATTGAACAGATCATCTATCCATGGTAAGGGATATATGTTCTTGATGGTGACTTTGTTCAACTGTCTGTAATCTATGCACAGCCGGAAAGTGCCATCTTTCTTCCTTACAAAAATTACCGGTGCTCCCCACGGGGATACACTCGGACGGATGTATCCTTTTTCTAGCAGCTCCTACAATTGTGCTTTCAGCTCAATTAATTCAGGTGTACTCATTCGATATGGTGCCTTAGACTTTGGTACTGCTCCTGGGGGCAGATCTATGGTAAAATCTAGCTCTCTTTTAGCAGGTAATTCCAGAATTTCTTCTGGAAAAACATCCTCAAATTCATCCAAAACAAGATATTTTGTGAAATCTGAAATTTCACCTTGCTGATTTTATGTCATGTGGACAACATACAGTTTGCACCCTTTTCGTGCATTTCGTTTTAGTTGAAGAGCATAAATTTCTCACAACTTCAATACTCTCTGGATTCCTTGAATCTTTTCAGGTTTCCCAACGTTATTCATGAAAGTGACAGATTTCTGGTAACAGTCAATAAGAGCCCTATGTTTTTCCAGCCAATCCATACCGATGAGCAAGTCGTATGACCCTAGCGGAAAAATATTCAAATCTGTGCTAGTATAGGATTCATTCAACTGCAAAGGACATTGAATAACTACTTTTGAAACTTTCCTTTTTGTGCCTATCGCCATTTGCACCATCCACAGTTCCATGTACTTGTTTTTATTAAGCTTGCATAACTCACACAGTTTTGGGTCTATGTAACTCTTACATGCGCCAGAATCAATCAAAATAGACACGGGTGTCCCGAAAAGCATACCTTCAACCTCGATTACAGAGGCTTGATGTTCTGCTTGATGGTTGTTCAATGCAACGTAAATTTTTGGAGTCCTTGCTATGTCCTGGACGGTGGAAGCCTCTTGAAGGTTCTGCATTGATCGGTTTTGATCTTTCTTGTGGGGACAGTCATGCCATCGATGATTTCCTCTGTAGCCCCAGCATGTGAGTGGTGGTTTAGATGATGCATGCTCTGGTTTTCTGGTGCCTTCAGTCTTAAACTTCTTAATGGGAGGAACAAACTTGGATTGTGGCTTGTTGCCCTCAAACCTGTTGTTGAAAGGTGCCCTTGAAACTTGGTTTCTGAACTAGTTGGGCTTGTATCCTTTCTGCTTGTTTTCATATTTGGTTTTCTTCTTCTCGTTCCACCTTTTTGACACTTTAGCTCTGTTCTGCCCCTGATCATAGCATAGTCTTGCTTTTCTGAAAGCCTTCTAAGGTCTTAGGATCATCAAACTCTATCTGATCCTTGTATCCAAACGGAAAACAATTCAGAAAATGCTGAATTCTCTCTTTCTCGTCTTGAATGTAGGGAACATACTTGATCAAGTCAAGAAATTTACTGATTAATTCTTCCATGGTTTGTTGTCCCAACTTAAGGTCATAAAAGTCTTTCACCTTTTTATCAAAGTACTTCTCAAATAGATACTTTTGTTTGAAGAATGTCGCGAATGTTTTCCATTTTACCTTCTTCTCCTTGATTGAGCGGGTCAGTTTGAGATCGTCCCACCAAGATGAAGCTTTACCCTACAGGTTGAAAATATCAATCCTATCCTTTATAGTGCTGGAATAATTGAACATGCATAAATACTTATCCATGTCTCTCAGCCACTGTTCTGCCTCTTCTCCAGTTTTAACTTCTCCGTTAAAAGTAGGAGGCTTGATTTTTCTCAATTCTGAATGTAGATGACTTACTCATGCAGTCTTCTTTTTCTTATTGGGAATGTACTCTTCAGAATCTTCACCCTGTGACTCCTCGTCACTGACATCCATGTTATAACTTGTAGAAATTTTTGGAGGTGTAGTTTGAAATTTCAAATTTCTCTTGGTGACTAATTTTTCTGCATGCTGCTCCTCTAGTGTTGGGAGGTGGATGTTTTCTTTCTCAGTCAACTTTTGCAGCAGGATAGCATTAATTTATCGATGTTCCTCAAATTTTTTAATGTTGTCTTCTTTAATGCTGTTCAATTCAGCTTTCATATTTTTACTGTTTCCAACATCTTACTAGATGTTATTGCTCCCTGTGGAGAATTCTGGTTTCTCCCATGCCTGCTGGCCATTTCTCCTCGTTGACTAGATGTTTCCATAGCCATTGGTCCTTATTGCTCAGCAAAATTTGGTTCTGCCATTTACTGTTTTCAGTCGACGTACCGTCTATGTGTGTCAACAACTGTTTGTTAGAAGTCAGCACAGCAATGTATTGAACTTATAACATTTATAAAATAGTATACTTATAGGAATAAAAAATTATTTAACTCCGAATAAATCATAGTAGTTATGCAAATGATCCTAAGGTTCTAGTGCAGTGACCGTGCTCTGATACCAATTTGTCACGTCTCTTCTACACGATTTTTTTTTTAAACAAAACTCTAAACACTTAAAATGCGGAAAGATGCCAACTCTCATTGCCGCTACAACCTAAAATTCTTGCAACCATAAAATGATATACAATACATAGCGACAATAACTACATTAACACTCAGTAATGCGTCATTACACACTACCACCTGCTATAGCATTAAATGATAAATAAACTATCGAGGCATAGTTATGTGTGCCCCACACATAACCTATGCGGTTGCGTTAAATATGATAAGTGGTACTTGTAACACTATTAGGCTACTGCCCTTATATTTAACCGCACCATTCTCGACGTATCTAAGTCAGTCCCAAAGGGACTACTATACCACTATTGAAGGTAACCGGCGACCGATGCAGCATTAGACTAAATCAAAATTTTACATGCATAAGATAATCTTCACACAAGAATGATCACCTATATAGCATATGATTTTAAAACTATGTGACAATTAAACTATTTAAAAGCACAAATGAGAGAAGGGCTTAATTAACCAATTAATATAATCCTATTATAAAAGAAAAGCATAATTATACATTTATCTAATCATATGCCAATGTATACATATATAAATACATTGACAAACTCAGGCATATATATATACAATTGTCATATTACTAAGTTAAGACATGGCTTAGAAGCCCATGTAATTCAACATAAGAATTATCTATTTTTTTGTAAAGGTTAAAACTTAAATCTTCCCATTTCTCATAATATATATATATATATATATATATATATATATATCTTTATTATTACAGACATATATATATATATATATATATATATATATAATCATTAAGTCCTAACTTAGGACTATGGCTTAATAAGCCATACGTGCAAATCAAACCAAAGCGCTATGGACTATGGCTATCACACTAAGCGACGACTATAACCAAGGTCGTGCCATGTAATAAAAACGTAACATTAAATGTTCATAGCTTAACGACATGAGATTACAGTGAGAAGCATTAAGGTTTGAACCTACGATCTCAGTTTGATGAAACACTAGCACTGTCATGCATAGTGTGGATTGTACATGTAGGAAGGCACAACAAGTAGCTTGTTGGCACTGAGAGTTCTTCTCGGGTGGCCTGAGTTGTTGATGTGGCGAAGCTACACAAGCTCAGCCAAACCTTTCAATGTTTTGACCCCATACCGCTTGCCATCTTGGGAGATACATGGACGACCTATCTCATGTGGAAACAGACGTGGACTCTGCTCGTGGTTTGGTCCACCATTAATGTATCTCCCTCCTTCCTGCTCGCTTGACTCGATGTTCTTCCAACGCAACATAGTACTGTATACTCTACATGGCTCCATTAATGCTCAGAATGATGCTCACCATTGATCCATCGCATGGTTGGTTTATGGATGATCATGCTAACTCCATCACCATTGATTGCGAGCATTGTGCTCTTTATGCCAACAATCCATGGCCTACGCCATAACTCCTTCGCTACCAGGTCAGGGTGGTCGTTACCTTTCGATCTGGTACACACAACATAGAAAAGACTCAAGTTTCAAAGGGTTAGGGTTGTTGCACCTTGGTGCTGCGCAGAGGGCCTTCTGCCCTACGCAAACAAAACTATACGCCGTGGTTCAGTGGGGAGGTGGCGACGCCGGTGTTACTCCATAGCTTGCTCTTGGTAAGTGAAACAGTTATTACACTATCCCTGTTATGTGGTAAATTCTATCAAACCTTTCGACTGTTGCCTAACGATTTCATTTTTCGTCGTTTGCAGAGTATGGCGTTTGATGTTGTTATGCTTCACTTAACCGGTAATGTTGAAAGTCCTTCCTCATCATATATTGGCAAATACATGTCATTGTTTTCACTTGTTACTTCGTAAATATGAAGGAATACGTGGTTTAACCACTTGTAAGTTCCAGGGTATTTTTTAAGGATTATAAAAATATACTTAAGTATAGTATTCTAGGCGATTATTTTAGATTGAAAAAAACATAAATATAGATTGGTAAGCAAATATTAAATATGAAACATACAATTTACTATTGAAACTTGTAAATTTTGGTGAATATTATGATAAAAAAACATATTTTATGTAAATATAGGCGATATTAGAGACTAAAAATGACTAAATAGCGAATTTATTTTTTGAAAAAAGACCCAAAAAATAGCCAATTGGCGAAATTTCACCCCTAAAAATTTCCTTGCTTGTAACCGTTTTGCAAGTAAACAGATTCGCAAGAGTTGTGAAAGCTACAGCAAGGGTTGGAGCATCTCCTCGACCATTTCTGAGTGTGGGGATAAAATTCCCAACCTTCCAGGTAACTCACTATCTTTGTAGCCCCGGTGGTCTCACCCCGTGGCTCAAGTTGAGTTACTCATGCATTGAAGGTTTTCCTGCTAGGTGATTGTGGTTTTCATTGTAGATAAAGGTTATGGCCTATGGCCTCATAAGCAGAAGCATTAGCTTGTTGCTCGTGACCTCGAGTCCCTGCGACCGTATGCTTGGACACACAGTGTCGTTGGTGGTGACCGGCACTATTCTATTTGACCCGAGAAGGGTTTGGATAGCTCTAAGCTATCGTTTTGGGTTTGTAAATAATGAATGCATTGAAGGGGCAAATGTTTGGACCATCCCTAGTTTTAAATCTGTAAGGGCTTGCCCAACAAGTGCCTACGGCCTCTGTCTCGTTTAAAAGATTAAATGCAGAGTGTGTGGAATGACAATGTATACGTTTTCAGATTCATAATATGAACTGTTAACTTTGTGTATCCGGGATTTACATCCATCGTTTCGTTTTGTGCTTACTGCATTAAAAGTATGAATTCGCCACAAGCCATACAGTGTCTAATCTTTGCATTTCAATCTACTGTTTATAATCATGTTGTTTCTTGCTTCGTAGGACAATATGATAAGCATCGTAATTATGTTTAAATGGCTAGGGTTACGGCTCTTAAGAGCATACCCAAATATGTATACGATATTAGGTTAGATGCATATATATATATATATATATATATATATATATATATATATATATATATATATATTCATAAACATATACTTGAATGTATAGGATAATCGATCCAGAATGTGACCGTGTTTAAGTTTATGCAGCTTGAATGTCATTTCACATACACTACGTAATTCTATGGAAATGCACAAGCTATAAGTCATAGGTAAAACAAATATTTTATGTATTCAATTCGTAAATGAGAAAGGTTGGGCCGTCGTTGCAATAGTTTGTTAATCTGCATTACATTTTTAACTTTGCAATATAATATGATTTATGTGGCCATCCAGCCATGGACCACGATTCAAATTTCACAACGAGTTCGTGTCGATACATTAGATCATAAAGAGGGCATCAACGTTTATATGAATTGCATCAAGGATAATAAACTGTACTAGGCATAATACGATATATTTAGAGGTAGCATACATCTCAGGAAATTAATAACAGGTTAAACATAACATTCGAAAAACCCTGAGTTTAAATGTTATGATACTTAACAATAGACGTATACAATCTGTCATTTAACACCTGTATGCTATGCACTCGTACAAGTAGTCTAGAAATCCATTCTGTTGCTCAAGCTGGAAATACAATAAATGTACAATAGCTATAAGTGAAATATAGGGTTAGATTCAGAATGAGCATTTCATTAAGGACATTTAGGAAACTGCCCTGTTCATTCTGATCTACATCAATAGATAATAGATTTGTAATTATCTTAAGGCTAGACATGTAAACCTTTAGGTTTACAGGTCTGCCTGAAATACATAATGAAATACATCTTGTTGTACATAATGGAATGCATATTAAAATTTATAATGAAATACATACTAAAATATATAATGAAATACCTAGAACCCTAGTTTAGGAATTCACCTATAAATGAATGTATATATACTCTATATAAAAATGCACACATAAACACATATGTTAGCTGATGCATTGAAATCATTCTAGGATGTACTTTTCAGGATTTCAATCCAAATTCAACCATATTTCTATCCTCCTAACTGTATCAGCATTTACTTCTTTTACAACATTTCAACCATGAATACTTTAGGTATTCCATTCAATATATGAGACAGAAAATAGATGGAAGAGATCTAATCATTTAAATAGCAGATCTATGCTCAGAAACTCATTACACAAAATGCATAATAACATATCTGAAATAATATATCATTTAACAATTCTTTCAAGAAACAATAGAAACACATTCCAATACTGTCCTTAAAATAACAGTTAGGTTTAGCAGATACTTATCTTAGTGCAAATGACCAGTGGAACCAAGCACAAACCTCCCAACCTTTGACCAGCAAGTACTCCTTGTTTTCAGGTCACCCCCGAGTTGAGTTCACAGTCCCCCAGGTCAGAGTATAGTTTTTAAGTCACCCTTAGCTTGTTTATTCAAGTTGTTTCAGGATGTGACAGTGGCAGTAGGAAACCCAACATCCAACTCAGTACTCCTGAGTTCCAGGATGCTCCAGGGCTTTTTAAGCCTGTGTTATTAAGAAAATCAATATAAGACAGTCTATTCAGGTAAATGCAGTACTCCTGCGTTCCAGGATGCTCCAGGGCTTTTTAAGCATGTGTTATTAAGAAAATCAATATAAGTCAGTCTATTCAGGTAAATGCAGTACTCCTGCTTAGCTTGGGGTAGTTCTCCTACCTACACACAATTAAGTAGAAAAACCCTTACCAAACTGTATGATTCCTCTTAATATGGGCGATGTGGTGAAGCCACACAGGCTCAGCCAAACCTTTCAACGTTTTGACCCCATACCGCTTTCCATCTTGGCAGGTACATGGGCAACCTGTCTCATGTGGAAACAGACGTGGAATCTGCTTGTGGTTTGGTCCACCATTAATGTATCTCCCTCCTTCCTGCTCGCCCGACTCGACATTCTTCCAACGCAACATAGTACTGCATACTCTACGTGGCTCCATTAATGCTCAAAATGATTCTCACCATTGATCCATCACATGGTTGGTTTATGGATGATCATGATAACTTCATCACCGTTGATTGCGATCATTGTGCTCTTCGTGCCAATGATCCATGGCCTACACCATAACTCCTTCGCTACCCCGGGTCAGGGTGGTCGTTACCTTTCGAGCCGGTACACATGGCATAGAAAAGACTCAAGTTTCAAAGGGTCAGCGTTGTTGCACCTTAGTCCTGCGCAGAGGGCCTTCTTCCCTGCGCAAACGAAACTATACACCATTGTTCAGTGGGGAGGTGGTGACGCCGATGTTACTCCACAACTTGCTCTTGGTAAGTGAAATAGTGATTACGTTATCCCTGTTATATGGTAAATTTTGTCAAACCTTTCGGTTGTTGCCTAACGATTGCATTTGTTGTCGTTTACAGAGTATGGCGTTTGATGCTGTTATGCTTCACTTAACCGGTAATGTTGAAAGTCCTTCCTCGTCATATATTGGCAAATACATGTCATTTTTTTCACTTGTTACTTCGTAAATATGAAGGAATATGTGGTTTAACCGCTTGTAAGTTCCAGGGTATTTTTTAAGGATTATAAAAATATACTTAAGTATAGTATTCTAGGCGATTATTTTAGATTGAAAAAAACATAAATATAGATTGGTAAGTGAATATTAAATATGAAACATACAATTTACTACTGAAACTTGTAAATTTTGGCGAATATTATGATAAAAAAACATATTTTATGTAAATATAGCGATATTAGAGACTAAAAATGACTAAATAGCGAATTTATTTTTTGAAAAATGACCCAAAAAATAGCCAATTGGCGAAATTTCGCCCCTAAAAATTTCCTTGCTTGTAACCGTTTTGCAGGTAAACAGATTCGCAAGAGTGGTGAAAGCTACAGCAAGGGGTGGAGCATCTCCTCGACCGTTTCTGAGCGTGGGGATAAAATGCCCAACCTTCCAGGTAACTCACCATCTTTGTAGCCCCGGTGGTCTCACCCCATGGCTCAGGTTGAGTTACTCATGCGTTGAAGGTTTTCCTGCTGGGTGATTGTGGTTTTCGTTGTTGATAAAGGTTATGGCCTATGGTCTCGTACGCAGAAGAGTTAGCTTGTTTCTCGTGACCTCGAGTCCCTATGATCGTATGCTTGGACACACAGTGTTGTCGATGGTGACCGGCACTGTTCTGTTTGACCCGAGAAGGGTTTGGATAGCTCTAATTTGTCGTTTTGGATTTGTAGATAATGAATGCATTGAAGGGGCAAACGTTTGGACCCTCCTTGGTTTTAAATCTGTAAGGGCTTTCCCAACGAGTGCCTACGCCCTCTGTCTCATTTAAAGGATTAAATGCAGAGTGTGTGGAATGACAATGTATACATTTTCGACTTCATAATATGAACTGTTAACTTTGTGTATTTGGGATTTACATCCGTCGTTTCGTTTTGTGCTTACTACATTAAAAGTATGAATTCGCCACAAGCCATACATTGTCTAAGCTTTGCATTTCAATATACCATTTATAATGTTGTTGTTTCTTGCTTTGTAGGACAATATGATAAGCACTGTAATTATGTTTAAATGGCTAGGGTTACGGCTCTTAAGAGCATACCCAAATATGTATACGATATTAGGTTAGATGCATATATATATATATATATATATATATATATATATATATATATATATATATATATATATTCATAAACATATAGTTGAATGTATAGGATAATCGATCCAGAATGCTACCGTGTTTAAGTTTATGCAGCTTGAATGTCATTTCACATACGCTACGTAATTCTATGTAAATCTACAAGCTCTAAGCTATCGTTTTGGGTTTGTAAATAATGAATGCATTGAAGGGGCAAATGTTTGGACCATCCCTAGTTTTAAATCTGTAAGGGCTTGCCCAACAAGTGCCTACGGCCTCTGTCTCGTTTAAAAGATTAAATGCAGAGTGTGTGGAATGACAATGTATACGTTTTCAGATTCATAATATGAACTGTTAACTTTGTGTATCCGGGATTTACATCCATCGTTTCGTTTTGTGCTTACTGCATTAAAAGTATGAATTCGCCACAAGCCATACAGTGTCTAATCTTTGCATTTCAATCTACTGTTTATAATCATGTTGTTTCTTGCTTCGTAGGACAATATGATAAGCATCGTAATTATGTTTAAATGGCTAGGGTTACGGCTCTTAAGAGCATACCCAAATATGTATACGATATTAGGTTAGATGCATATATATATATATATATATATATATATATATATATATATATATATATATATATATATATATATATATATATTCATAAACATATACTTGAATGTATAGGATAATCGATCCAGAATGTGACCGTGTTTAAGTTTATGCAGCTTGAATGTCATTTCACATACACTACGTAATTCTATGGAAATGCACAAGCTATAAGTCATAGGTAAAACAAATATTTTATGTATTCAATTCGTAAATGAGAAAGGTTGGGCTGTCGTTGCAATATTTTGTTAATCTGCATTACATTTTTAACTCTGCAATATAATATGATTTATGTGGTCGTCCAGCCATGGACCACGATTCGAATTTCACAAAGAGTTCGTGTCCATACGTTAGCTCATAAAGAGGGCATCAATGTTTATATGAATTGCATCAAGGATAATAAACTGTACAAGGCATAATACAAGATATTTAGAGGTAGCATACATCTCAGGAAATTAATAACAGGTTATACATAACATTCGAAAAACCCTGAGTTTAAATGTTACGATACTTAATAATAGACATATACAATCTGTTGTTTAACACCCGTATGATATGTACTCGTACATGTAGTCTAGAAATCCATTCTGTTGCTCAAGTTGGAAATGCAATAAATGTACAATAGCTGTAAGTGAAATATAGGGTTAGATTCAGAATGAGCATTTCATTAAGGACATTTAGGAAACTGCCCTGTTCATTTTGATCTACATCAATAGATAATAGATTTGTAATTATCTTAAGGCTAGACATGTATGCCTGAAATACATCTTGTTGTACATAATGGAATGCGTAATGAAATGCATATTGAAATGTATAATGAAATACATACTGAAATATATCATGAAATAGCTAGAACCCTAGTTCAGGCATTCACCTCTAGATGAATGTATATATACTTTGTATAAAAATGCACACATAAACACATATGTTAGCTGATGCATTGAAATCATTCTAGGATGTACTTTTCAGGATTTCAATCCAGATTCAACCATATTTCTATCCTCCTAATTGTATCAACATTTACTTCTTTTACAGCATTTCAACCATAAATACTTCAGGTATTCCATTCAATATATGAGACAGAAAATATATGGCAGAGATCTAATAATTTAAATAGCAGATCTATGCTCAGAAACTCATTATACAAAATGCATAATAACATATATGAAATAATATATCATTTGATAGTTATTTCAAGAAACAATAGAAACACATTCCAATACTGTCCCTAAAATAACAAATAGGTTCAGCAGATACTTATCTGAGTGCAAATGACCAATGGAACCAAGCACAAACCTCCTAGCTTTTGACCATCATGTACTCCTTGCTTTCAGGTCACCCGCGAGTTGAGTTCACAGTCCCCCAGGTCAGAGTATAGTTTTTAAGTCACCCTTAGCTTGTTTATTCAAGTTGTTTCAGGATGTGACAGTGGCAGTAGGAAACCCAACATCCAACTCAGTACTCCTGAGTTCCAGGATGCTTCAGGGCCTTTTAAGCCTATGTTATTAAGAGAATCAATATAACACAGTCTATTCAGGTAAATGCAGTACTCCTGCTTAGCTTGGGGTAGTTATCCTACCTACACACAATTAAGTGGCCAAACCCTTACCAAACGGTATGATTTCTCTTACACAATTTAGATTCCGACAAGTAACCAATATTATTGGGGCCCACCTCCGTAAGGGGGAAATCCACCCATTAATCCTATCCCACAATGGAATGTTAATGTTCCACCAAGTATCCAATCTTATTGGAACATGCCTCCGCAAGGGTGCAATCCATACATGCATCCTGTACCACAATGGAATGGACAACATTCAGGAAACAACCCATCTTTTTGGATGCAATCTCCACAGGGAGGTAATCCTTCTTGGAATGCTTTTCGAGCCTAAGGACAACACCAATGGAGCCATCAAGCTTCACCCGCATATAAAAAGTTTTCTACGGCACCAGTCAAATCACCATTTCTAGCCACATTGAATCTACCGGATTTATCACAGCTGACTAATGATGTTGTTCTACATTTGAATGGATGACCAACCATACTAACTAAACTAACCTCAAACATACCCAAGTTTGATGAAAAACCAGGGGAATATCCATCAAATCATGTGATGGCATTCCATTTGTGGTATTCATCCAATAACCTAGTTGATGATAGTGTTCGGTTAAGGTTGCTTCAGCGGATCCTAACGGGAACCGCTGCGAAATGGTACATTGAATTGCCATGCAATACTTTCATGGAATTTTCATCTTTAGATATGGTATTTCTAGCACATTTTCAATTACCTATCCGCTATTAGACGAGAAAAATACTTTTAACTTCACTTAGGCAGTCCACCTCTACTCACATATTAGATCATATCCACGAGTAGAGGAGGCGCCAGAGGCTTATAAAAGCCGAAATCCCTGATCAATTCTTAGCAAATTGGTTCATAAAATCACTATTTCCTACTCTTGACAAAGATGTAGCCATGTCGGGAGCCATGACTGAAGAACAACTCATTCAGAGTGCTCAACAGATGGATTTGATATACTCCCAATCAGGCACACTTTATGATTTAATACCTCATGTTGTAAGACCTGTGTCTGATCCAACTAGGACACCAAAAGGACCTCATACCAATGGTGTCCTTAAACAGATTACCCAACAATTGGGACAAATGTCGGTTCAGAATTTGCAACCCACAGCTGGCTAGGAAACATAGCAATTCGCAACTCCCACCCAAACTTCTGAAGTACTTACGGTTCAAACTACAAACCCAAAAGGAAAAAAGAAGAAACAGAAGAAGAATCCCAATGCTAATTCTGGGATAGGATGTGCACCTAAGGTGAATAATCCTATTGGAGGCAATCATGAAAACTGGAAAAACAAATACCCTTGCAAAATTTGCCAAGGGGATCATCCTTCTCATCTTTGTCCTCATATGGATGATATTCATCGAATGTTGGCACAATGAGGAGGGAAACAACCACCTGTCTTCCTAACTCAACCATTCCCCCAGCAAAAACAAATGGTTTCTATGGTGCCAGCACCTCCACCAAGAGGAAACCAGGAAAACTCCCCACAAGGGGGAAATCCACCCAATGCTAATATCTTCGCAATTGGTGAACATGAAATAAACATTCAAACAAGGGCTCATTCTTATGACATACCTTCGAAAGATGCAGAAACAATTGGATCTCATCCTAGTGGTTCTATAACCATTGAGAAACCAACCATAGACATAGTACCTCAACCTCCAAAAGGGATTTTCCGTAGAACAACACACAATCCTAACGCGCGAGTTGCTCAAAACTACAATGTGGTTGAAGACTTAGCTCAACCTCCTTGTGCAATGTCTGCCTTGGAAGTATTGCAAAGTTGTCCTACTCAATGAAAGGCACTATTTTTTGCTATTGGTGCTATCAATTCATCTGATAGTAATTTGATAACTTTTGACTTAGAACAGTCCACATGTAGGCTTCCATCACAAATTGCATTTTAGATCAAAGTGACTTCACATGGTAAGAACATTTTTTGAACCGTTGTGGATGAAGGAGCCTCAACTTGTGTCATGTCACTAGCATGTTGGAAATATTTGGGATCACCCACCTTAGTACCATCCCATACAATACTCAAATCATTTGATGGTCATTTGTTCCCACCTCATGGACTTATCATGGCTTTCCCAGTTGAACTGGGAGGTAAAATAGTTCAAGTAGATGTTGAGGCAGTGGATGCACCCATAGATTACAATTTTCTATTGGGATGTCGTTGGATACATAAGATGATGGTTGTAGTGTCTTCAGTATTCCAAGTTATTCGGTTCCCCCACCAAGGGAATATTATCACGATCGATCAACTAGATTACTGCACACCTGAAACTCGTCTCCACTCGAATGTACCTTTTGTAGGGCATTCGAAAACAGTGATTCAAGATATTGGGGTAGGAATTTTCAAATATTCATCCCTCGTGGGAAATTTCACAATTCCACCACCGGTATTGACCCCTAGTACTGCACCCATTTTCACTATTACATCAGAAGTATACTTTCCA
This sequence comes from Larix kaempferi, assembly GCA_027924585.1. Classification (NCBI taxonomy): domain Eukaryota; kingdom Viridiplantae; phylum Streptophyta; class Pinopsida; order Pinales; family Pinaceae; genus Larix; species Larix kaempferi. Next base: position 8,020,955 of record BSBM01001313.1, read on the forward strand.
TTAAACAAAATTTCTAAGTCCATACCAGAATTTGGCTCCACCTCATCGGAGGGAGCCTCCCAGGAGGACATCTTAGTTGAAAAGAGTGATGGAAATATACCAACTTCTATGCAACATAATGAAACAGAGAGTAGTGTTCCCCTATCTGCTGTAGAAATTTCTTATCAAGATATTCAAATGGCTTCAACAGACTTGGATCAAAATTCTTCCAAGATGGAGGAATATGATCCTTATACTTCACCTATATGGACCATGAACTCTCATAGTACTCATGACATCCTGGATCAAAAAATTTCTTCAGATGAAGCCATCCTTGAAGTCATGAATATCTATGAACGACCCTGGGAGGATATATATCACATATCCTTATTTCTTCCAAAGATCAATTCATTAGAAGTCAAACCCAAAAAAAATTACTATGATGATGACATGGAAAAATACCAATGCCCCGTCCAAACACACAATCTGAGTTCGGAAGGAAATTTGGAAAAAATCTCGAAAACCATCCCAATCGATATATCCATTAAGCCTGTCATCGTCGAAAAAATTAATATAGGTGCAGATTTCTCTCCTAAATAAATCGCATATTATACTGCTCTATTCAAGGAGTTTTGCGATGTGTTCGTGTGGTCTTACGAAGAAATGTTGGGCATCGATCCCAACATTGTCTAACATGAGATAAAAACCTATAACAATGTCAAACCAGTGTAGCAGAAGCTACGTCTGGTTAACCCTAAGAAATCGGCTACCATCAAGGAAGAGGTCTGTTAGGATATTCCTATACTCCATCCTAGTCCTCCTAGCTTTTCTGTCATTTTCATTTTCAGTCATGCATGCAAAATTAGGGTTTGCATGCATCCTAGTCATCAGCACCAGCACCTAGCCCTCAGCAAACTAGCCCCCACAGCTTCTTTCAGATCAGTTTCAACTCTCCTAGAGCTTAGTGCACCCTCCTTTCGCCTACTGCATGAGAAGGGTGCCTTTCTTCACCTACCAGTCCAGTTTAGTTCAATTATCTTCAGTTCTTTCCTTGATTTAAGGATTAACTGACTCCTAATTGACCTTACCACTCCGATGGACCTCCAGTGTGACTAGACAGCTTGTTCTGACTCCAATTAGCTCCATCTGCGCCCTCCACTGAGCCTCCTTCACTACATTAGTGCTTCCATGTACCAGTTACACCAACCACACTCAGTTAGACTTAGTTTGACTCCCGGTTGACCATTACTTGTGCATTTATGACTTCACTGATGAGAAGGTGGACTCCTAGTTAGGCATTGATGACTCATGGATCTGTGCATGAAGGCCAATTCGAATTCAACCTAGTGAATTCGAATCCTCATACTCAGCATTGTATATTTACTAGTTTATTATTCTGTTTAATGTAACATGTGTAATTATTCTGCCTCAATCAGAGTTTCTTTGGATGTAAGTTCTATTGCTTGTCTCTTCTTCTATTATTCCTAAATTCTTTCATTGTGAGGTTTACATCATCTCTTTGGATCTTATGTGGGCAATTTCACAAGGTCGAGAAACTATTGAAAGATGGATTCATCTATCTTGTTCCTTTAACTGAATGGGTATCCAACCCCGTTCTGGTTAATAAAAAACAAGGAACTCTCCGGGTCTGTACTAACTTTAGGGATCTAAATTTGGCTTTTCCCAAAGACAACTATCTCACACCCTTTATTGATCAGATTATAGACAAATGTGCGAGAAACAAAATCTTTTCATTTATGGACGGATTCTCCAATTACAACCAAATCCAGATAAAAGAGGAGGACCAACATAAAACAACTTTCTTATGCCCTTGGGGTACTTTTGCATATCAGAAAATGTCATTCATCCTTAAAAACGCCGCTTTTCAAAGAGCCATGTCATACGCATTTCATGACATTAAGAAAATCGTTGAGGTTTATCTTGATGACTTGGCAGCCAAATCTAAAAAGAGAGCTGAACATAGTGCACATTTACTAGTTGTCTTTGACCCATGTCGCAAATACAACATTAGGTTGAACCCACACAAATGCATGTTTTGTGTGGACTCTGGGAAATTGCATGGGTTCATAGTTTCAAAAAAATGGATTATGTTGGATCCCATCAAGGTTGAGGCAATACTTTAGTTTCCTTCCCCGAAAACAATAAAACAACTTCAAAGCCTTCAAGGGAAAGCTAATTACTTGAGAAGATTTGTCAAGGATTTTGCTGAATGAGCTAAAGGTTTCATGCGTCTCCTAAAAAAAGATGCACTATTCATATGGGATGACCAAGCTCAATGCTCATTTGATGCAATAAAGAAAGCTTTGGTATCTGCCCCGGTACTTAGTCCACCGAAATATAATAGAGACTTTTTGCTATATTTGGTAGCATCTAGTTCCACCACAAGAATAGTATTGGCACAAGAAGATGAATCCTCACAAGAGCACATTATTTACTATCTTAGTAAGGGCCTTACATGTCCCGAATTGAGATATTCCCAGGTTGAGAAGCTGGCCTTGGCAGCAGTTCATGTTGTCCAAAGACTTAGACATTATATACTTCCAAGAAAAACAACCATAGTGGCTGAAATGAACCCCATGAAACACATTATGTCTCGCCATATCATTGGTGGCGAATATTCAAAATGGATAGTAATTTTGCAATAATTTGATCTCGAGTTCAAAAACACTAAAGCCAAAAAATCGTTGGCATTTGCTAAACTAATGTCTGAGTTACCTTGTGAGAAAGAGGATACTGTATCTGTTAAATATTGGGCAGACGAACATGTATTCCTCATCACAACATCAGATCCTTGGTATGGAACATTTATCACATATCTCCAAACCCAACGGATTGATCCTCAATTTTCTAGCATTGAACGACGTCGCATTCGGCACTAAGCATGAAGATACCTCATCATAGGGGATACTTTGTACTGTCGAGGCATAGACATGATCTTAAGATGTTGTTTAGTACATGAGGAAGCTGAACAAGTTCTGAATGATTGCCATGCTAGGGCATGTGGTGGTCATCTTTTTGGGTTGGAAACTACCAAGAAAATATTGCATGCAGGATACTTTTGGCCTACAATATTCAAAGATTGCATCAATGTGGTTAAAAAGTGTCACCCTTGCCAAATCTACACAAGAAAAATGCATGCACATCCTGCTCCATTACACCCTATAGTTACCGTGGGTCCATTTTCAAAATGGGCCATTGATTTTATGACAATCAACCCGCCTTCAGCTGACGGCCACTAGTACATCATCGTAGTAGTGGACTACTTCACCAAGTGGGCTGAGGCGATGCCTACATTCAACTGCATAGGTAAAACTGCAGCATATTTCCTATTCAATCACGTGATATCAAGGTTTGTTGTACCCAAAGAGATCTTTACTGAGAACGGAAGTCATTTTAGGAATTCCTTTATGGATGAACTTACCAACAGGTTAGGATTGCAGCAGGACTTTTCCTCGCCATATTACCCTCAAGCTAACGGACAAGTCGAAGCCATCAACAAGGTTTTGAAAACTATGTTGCAAAGGACAATTGATAAGAACAAAACTAACTGGCACTTAATGTTGTTTACCGCTCTTTGGGCTTACCGTACCACTGTTAAAACTACAACCGGATTCACTCCTTTCCAATTGGTTTATGGAGGGGAAGTTGTGTTGCTGATTGAATGTGAAATCCCATCATTAAAAATAGCAGTCGAACTCCTACCTAACACTTCTACAGAAGAAGAAAGGCTTCTCCATCTCCTTTCTCTTGATGAAATTATAAGGGAAGCTTCTCTAAATGTGGAAGCATGCAAGAAAAGGGTTAAAACACAATATGACAAGTCTACCCATCCCCGATTCTTTTCTGAAGGCGATCTGGTTTTAGTTTATGACCAAAACCAAGACAAAATAGGAGAAGGGAAATTTGTACCAAAATGGTTTGGCCCACTTGTAGTCAAAACTGTGTTAAAGAGAGGATCTTATGAATTGATCAATTATGATGGGGAACCTATGTTGGAGATTAAAAATGGTCTCTATCTGAAGAAATACTTCGCATAGGCACTAATTCCTCGCAACACTTGTTGTATTATGTTGTATTATTTGTATAAACTTTGGTACATTAGTTATTTCAGGCACACACTTATCTTGCTTGGCATTGTCACTTTGGAACATGGAACAAGAAACCTTCACATATCTGGGATATGCGGATGGCGTCATCCGTAGTTCTCAGAACATTGCTTATGTCGCATGGGTGATTTTCACACCTAACGACGAATTTTTTAGTTCAGGAGGCATTTTTCTTGTATTTGCAACCAACAATGTTGCAGAATATAGCGCAGTCATTGAGCTTCTTGTCGAGGCTATCACCTTTGGCATCTGACAGATAGTAGTCAAACTGGACTCAAAATTAGTTGTATCTCAGTTAAATGGTCAATATTAGGTTCAAAATCCAACATTGTTTAGAAAGTTTCTACGAGTACGTCTTTTAGAACATCAATTGGAGTTCATTGAATATATTCACGTTCCTAGAAGTATGAATAGTTTGGTTGATTCCTTAGCCAACTACGTACTTGATTGGCATCTAAGTCATTAACATCATACCGAAAAAAGCAGGCATATACATTATTCATGGCAATTTAATTGAACATATCCTTTAAGGACATAAGTAAAAACCGAAATAAACTAGCTTACATAATAAACCAAAAAGTGTGTAACTTTGCACCCACCAAAAAGAATAGCGTAAATACTTTTCTCTTTTTGTTTCTTTTTCCTCAAGATAAAACCCAAAAAAAAATCATAAAAAATGAAAATATTCGGAAAATTCAAAAACATGTGAAACCATTCAAAATTTCCTAGTCCGGCATCAAAACTAACCCACAACTGGCAGATCACTGAATAAAGGTTCACAACTTCTAGAAATTCATGCTGAAAGGAGATGATTCCTCTCATCCATCGGCTACACCTACAACGAATATGGTAAATAATGAGTATTTTTACTTATCTTTTATTCATACATGTATAACCGTATCCTTTTGAATGATAGAAACATGCATCATTCCTCAATTTTGGATATCTTTTTATTTGCACATTTGAACCGGTTTCTGACTAAACAGTTGGGTAGTGAAATGGTTTTGATTACAAGACTTGGAGACTCTAACAGTTCGAACTATTTGATTCAGGTAGTTGGAGATAGACCATGATTCATGATGATTTCTGATTTTGGCATTTTTCACAAGACTTAACATGAAGTAAACCTCATTGACCCATTCCTACTTGGCCATTATACCAAATTGGATAAACCTCAGTGACATGGTATTATTTCACCATCCGTCGACACATAATCATGCTTCAGATAGCCTACCCATGGAGGGAACAGCTGTAAGAGTGTGCACAACTAGCTCAGCCATTGTTTGCAATATGGATATTTGCCTTGGACTGACCCGTGCCCTTGAAAATAGGTATACGTCCATGCAACACTCGTTCCCTCCCATGTACTATAGCATTCTTTATTCTTTTTTCGAGCTGATAACATGAAAAGGGTATAAAAATTAAAAAACACAAAAATCCAAAAAGAAGGAGAATTGAATCTTTTCATTTATATAATTGAAGAAAATGACAATAGTTCGTCCTTGTCGCCCTTGAACACGGCACATAATTTGGTATTCGCCGTCAGTACACCTTCTACATTTTCCTTAGGAAACTGTACCAATATTTTGAACAAATCTCCACCGATGGGTTATCCTTCCCGTCACCAATGGAGCTTCCGTTAATGCATCTGGCATTGGCAAATTTCATTAAGGTTGGTTACTCAAAGCCATATGTTTCCAAGTGTCCATTTTGCATCGTGTTATGTGTTCAAGGGAAGTTCAAACAGAGTCGGTCATTCCTCAAATATTCCTGGCCAATCATGTTGGCCTTCCTTGTGTCAGTATACAGTGTTGGATCTCGCAGTTCTACCAAATTATATCAGATTATTGATCTTTGTTTCATATCAGTTGATGTGGGATGCATTAATGCCCTCCTTCCAATGGATCTATTCCTATCGACACCAAATCATCATCTAGGAAATGGATCTAGAAGCCCAAGAGCACCTTGGATCTTGCAATCATTAGTGGCAGGTTTCCTCGCAAATGACAGTGGGTATACATCAATGACCCCTGATTATTTGATCCTACAAGTGTTCGACTTCATAACATCTATTTCGCACTTGCTAGTTTGTACTTAGTACCTTAGAGTCCATCATCATTATCGGTGGGTCTCTTCGCATCTATTAACGGTATACATCAATGACCGGTAATCAGATGGTGTTTTATTATGCTCGACATCAATTCATTTATTCGCATTAAATAAACTCGTACTATCGTCGGTTTGTATTGAAGACCTTGGGAAAAACAATTGTATCACTCATTGATGCACTACACAAGCTGCGCAAGATTAAACTACCATGTCAGAAGTTCAATGAAGACATTATTCTCGCACTCATCAAAGTGCATGTTTACATTTTTGAAAAAATTACTTTTGACATGGATCCACTGTGTATTGTTTGTGGCCATGCTTGTTTATTGCTGAGCGTGGGCATGCCTGTCTCAGGGAGATATTATATATTTGAGAAATTACTATGTTTGACTTGCAGATGTTATCCTGAATCCTGTGCCCGTGGGCTTATCCTTTTCTCATCCTTGCTTTGATCAATAAAGAGTATAAGTATAAAAATAATGTATTTCAGCCCTTAGCTCTACTTCAGATCTCACACACTAGGGGGAATCTATTAACAATCAAATTAACACCCTTAACAAAGTGAAGGGAAGAAGCATATTTTACTATGCACCTGCAACATGAAGACATAAGACGAGTACACAAGAGAACATGTCCTCTCTTATCTAATCACTACATCCACAATTAGAAGAAAGAGGTAGCCTAAGGAGACAAGGTTCAATGATTGAATTACTCATTAAATGCTCAAATCTAAGATCCACCAGTCAAATAGTGAGAAGAAATGCACAAAAGTGCATTAACTGTACTTAAATATGCTAAAGTTGTGACAAAAGCCTAAAAAGACTATGGAAAGTGGGTTTTTGAGCTTTAATAATAAAAAAACAAGAAAATAAATAATCCCATATTGAAAAGAGAAACTTGAGAACCCATTTCCCAATGCTATAAAACAAAGGCATTTGGGGTATGGTAGGAGGAGGCAAAGGAAGAGCAAAGGCATGCTGGAGAGATTTGAAGAAGTAGAAAGCTCATTTTCATCAAAGACAAGAGTGGAGAAAGGATAGCTCATGGCAAAAGAGAATGGATGCATCTCAAGTTAGAAAAGTAAGTATCATTTCTTCATTGCTATTAATGAAACAATTCAATTTTCCTTCCATTTAGTTTGCATTCATGATGGTTTTAGATCTTGAGAAATGGTTGATAGTTGATTAAAGATCTTAGGAAATTTTAGTTAATTGTTTCATATCTGACATTGGAACTCATCATTTCATAGTAATATAGCATGTTTAAAGTGGATCTAACACTACCTTAAAAGCTATTATCAGTACCTAATGTACAAGAACAAATTAAATCACTTGGGAGGCCAGAGAGTTCCAAAAATTGCTTTAAATTCTAGTCAAAACCACCTAAGGCTTAAGCGAGGTTGGCATAAAGATGCCATGTCTTGGTTAAAGATGTGGGGCATTGACGAAAAATGTCATTCTGCAAAATATAGATGATATTAAAAATATTATTACTTTGAAGTTCAAAGAGAAGTTGTGGTGTGATGAAAATTTAGAGGATAAAAGAAAATTAAGATATTAGGAGGTCATTAACCATAATCTTGAAGATTAAAATTATCTCTTTGTTTTAACTAGAGTAAAGAAGAAGATCCATATCGCTAAAATAAGAAGGAACTCTCACTAGTTATTCCTTGCTTTTCTTTGTTAAGGTCATCTAAGTAGCCATTAACTATCATCATTATCATCGTATATTTTAATAATATAATTAACCATATAAATTTAATTTTAAATCAAAATATATTTCAAAAATAAAAAATAAAATTTCACAAATAACTTAACCAAATATTTATATTATTGATTTAATTTAAAATCTTATATAAATTATTGAGATGATTTTCTCCATCATTTAGTTAGGGAGTAGTCTATTTATTCTAATTTTTCCACTTTGTGGATTTTTTTTTGGTAAAATTCAAATTTATGCTTGCTTAAATTGTATTTTCGAATTCATAAATAGATTCAACACCCTCAAATACCCCATGAAAATATGCTCGAAAAAAGTTAAAAACGTAATTCCATTCCCCTTTTTCATTAATTAAAACATTATGACTCCTCAATAAAAATATTCAAATATATAGAAAGTTATTATTGAATGATGTTAATAAAATATATTAATAATTTTAAATCAGGTTAGTATTATTCAAATATATAGAAAGTCGGTTAATATTATTGAATGTTAATAGAATATATTAATAATTTTAAGTGAGGTTAGTATTATTCATAGAATATTAATAATTTTAAGTCAGGTTAGTATTATTCAGTTAATAAAATATATTAATAATTTTAAGTCAGGTTAGTATGTAGATTTTAATTCATGATATTTATTTTTTATTATATTAAAATATTATGTGTCACCATTCTTAAATTATTTATAAGTTATATGTTTATATAACATTTAAGATAGGGATATTAAGATTTTTTTGGCTACTAGATTTTTTTGTCAGAAGGTTAAAGACTCGAAATAGTGATGACAATATACTTATTCTGATAGAGATAATATTTTATTTTATAATTATTTGAATTACATTTAATTAATCTTTTATATTTATTAAAATTTTAAATTATATATATATATATATATATATAAAAGCTAGTAATTATTGAGTTTTTGTCGAAGTGACTTTTTATTTTATAAGAAAAAAACTTGTATTAAAAGTATGAAAGTGTTACAATCCAAAAGTACCCAAAAATATTCCGTGAAGTGACTTAATACAAAGAGTGTCTTATCAATCTATTATACACTCATAAATTTCCAATAATAAATATTTAAATTTAAATAAAATAAATAATTTTAAAAATCCATTTCAGAAAAAATTAAAATTTAAACCCATTTTAATATTATTTTGAATTTACAGGAATCGCAATTTCAACAATGATTTAAACAAAATATGAATGGCAGTTATACAACGCCCACAGTTTCCCTTGTGATGGCTGTGAAAAATGTTTTGACCATTTTCATAATTGAAGTCGAAGCCATGTTGGAAAGTTGGAAAAAAAGCAACTGTGATTCCCCATCAAAATGTTTTGACAAGTTCCAATTTTTCCATGTTTGAAGTCGGAAAGCTCCCAAGAAATTCGGTTGCAAAGGCGTGTGAGCGAATGTCAATTTTAGGTATCCTATACTCTTTGGACATTTTATATTTGGGCCTTTCGCCATCCCTCACGCAAAGATTCATCTCTTCAAGTCCAATTGGGCCGTCCATTACTGCATCTTTCTCGCTTACAAAATACGCGGTTTGTGGTTTTTTTCGATCCAGTCATTGACTTTTTGGCAGTAGGCTGTCTTGAAAATTCCATCATCTGCTGCTTTTTACAGTTTGGAAAATGCTGACTTCAGCTGTGTTCTCTTTGTTGGCTTTTAAACCCTGGTAATTGGGTTCTACTCCATTGAAAAATTCATCTTCTCCTTGTTATTCTTTCTCGTCTGTGTGATTGATATCTGCATTGGGTCTTTCTCAAAAAGCGGAATTTATTGAATGAAGTTTGAGATTGGGTTATCCTGCAAAATCCACAGCCCATTGATGTGGGTTTTCCCCAGCATGTTTGTATCATAATTGCTTAGATTGATCCGATTTCAGAAACATTGAGCAGGATGGCATGCGGGCTTTGCAAATGAATGTTTCGAGTTCGAATCTTTGAAAGACCATAAAATCCCAGATGGATAATTCTCCGTTCCCGAATGCACAGCCCAATTTTATTTTCCCCCCTCCTGTAACCCCACAACCACAGCAAGGAAATCCCAATTTTTCCCCTCTGGTTATAGGCCTGATAGGCATCTTGGCCGGCGCCTTCTTGCTGGTGAGTTACTACACCATAATAGCCAAATACTGCACAAAGTGGGATGCATTGAGACAGAGAGCGCGAGAGGATCATGAGGATAATGACCCATTTCATCAACAGGCTCCAGGCGAATGGCCTGTTCTCACTCGTGGGCTTGAGGAATCTGTCATCAATTCTCTCCCGGCTTTCAAATACAGAAGAGGTGACGGGTTGGTAGATGATAATGAATGCGCTGTTTGTCTGAGTGAATTTCAAGAAGACGAGAGTCTCAGGCTTCTTCCTAAATGCACCCATGCTTTTCATCTGCCTTGCATTGATATGTGGCTCAGTACTCATTCAAACTGCCCTCTATGCCGTGCCAATATTGTAGCGTCCTTGGTTTCTTCCCCTGTGGAAGTACTAGAGATTCCGCCTGAAGAGGTTTCTGTATCCACTGTCGATTCTCCATTGCAAAACCCAGTTGAAAATGAAGCTGGAGAGAGCTCTTTGCACGAAGAATCAGGGCAAGGAATGGCCATTGAAGCTCCTACTGAGATGGCCACATCGCATATACGAGCACAGAGTGACTTGGTCAGCAAACATGGGAGAAATGATAGCATATCTCAATGCAAAGAGCTTCGTGTGTCTGCAGAAATGCCACAGCTTCCCATAAGGAGATCTTTTTCAGTGGATTCATCATTCTCAATCTCTGTCACTGATCTTCATAGGAGCTTGGAAGATGGAAGATTGAAGGCTTTCTCTAGGGAGAATGAAGGTGGGGTTGGGTTTTCATGCAGTGGTCATCTTGAGAATGGGGGATCCGAGGCTCTTTGCAGTGTGGATGAAGGAGAAGCGGATGCCTCATCAAGTGTGCAGCCTTTTAAACCTGCTGAAGAACAACATTTGAAGGTCTTCGGTAAGCAATTGGATGGTGATAAGAATAAATCATCCATGAAAAGATCCTTCTCTGGGGGCCGGTTCTCTTTCCTCAGAAATAGCAGAGGAAGGAACGCTTCGATCCTTCCGACATGAAGAGAGATTGTTGCCCATTATCCAAGCTTGGGTTTGCAGGCCCATATTAGCCTTTTAGAGGTATGATTCAGTATCCCTGAATGCTATTTTTATTCATGCTGTCTCTTTAGGTTGCTCTGAACTTTAGAGTTCTTGCAGGCAATATATCTATCCATTATTCAAAAGCTCATAAAATGAGTGAACTATTATGATAAGAGAAGGAGTTGAAATGCGCTGATGTTATCACTGTCTCTTCCTCAGAACACATCGCAGCTGTTTACTTCAATGGCTGTCATGTTTTTACTTTTTGGGAGATTCGGGGTCTCTCTTTAGACAGTTACAGCAATTTGAATGACTTTTGCTCATGTCTGATCTTCTCGCCCAGAAGCCTTTGCATCAAGCCCTTCTGTACCGGGCTTTATCTGGCATTCTCCATTTACTGTTAGTCCAGCTTAGTATTGTACTGTAATGTGTAAAAAGATATCCAATATACAATGGATTTCGCATTGGATGAATTCTTGATGCATGCTTAGATCTACATGTTACTGACAATTGTTATAACTTGTCATATGCGAGGTGCAAGTTTCCTCTAGATTTTTGTTAAATTTTGTTTTCTTTTCTTAGTTTCATTTGCTATTGATATTGCTCAGCTTCTGGTAGATCTTGAATCATCGAAGGATCTTCCATAATCTGTCGATGCTACCAGTGAGTATTGTCACATTTCGGTCGCTATTAATGTGTCCAACATAAATAATTCTGCTTCATTTCCTTGGTAATTATGCTGAATTCTTTGGTTTGGGGTAGCTGCTATAGCCAGGATTAAATTTTTCTGTTGTTGGTTGTCAGTCTGGAAAGTGGAATCTGATTTTGTCGTCAGCTCAGCCAATTATTTTGTGGTGATGATTTAATCAATTTCACATTCAGAGGGATAAGATGGCTCCTAAAGTATATTCAAGTATTTATGCCCTTTCATTTGTAATATTGTAATTCTATATGTTAGTGTACTAATTCAAATAAATGGTGGATAGCTTCAGAATTGATTGCTCTATACGAAAGGTTCTTGATTTATCTGGCAACTGTTGTTTCTGTCACTATTGCTAATTTTCCACTCTTCCTTGTTTTTCTGTCAAAATTTTTCTTCAATACACATTACTTTGCAGTGTTGATAAATGATGCTGCCTGGCTTTTCTCATCTTGGAAGATATATCTTTGTCAGAAATGTAAGAATCAGTAATATTGTGCCAAGAATAGCTATCCTTACATTCTGTGCACTGTGCTCTCATTTGTATATGGCTTTTAATAATTTTGAAATTATAAATCTAACATGTAATACTGCAGTAAAATTGAGGAAAGTTAGGAAGGATTATGGGACATTTTCTATCAAAATGTGAACCATGGACCTTTCTATGTTGGAAATAATACTAGACACTATCTTGATTTTTCTGCAAACATTTTATGGGTGGAAAGGGCTGAAAATAAGCACCATACAGGTTATTACTTGGTTCCCTCTGCAAGAGAGTTATTGAGCTTTCATAGAGTTGTCCATCCCATATCGAATTTTTATTTGAAGTCTTAAATGTTCTCATATTGATATTTATTCTTTTGTGTCGAACCTCCTTAGTTTCTATTGTGCAATTGATCTTTTTTTAATTCCTACTTCTCTGGAAAGGTGGTATGAAGCATGATCTGTTCTTTCAGCTGCATCTATCTTCCCAAGTACCTTCCTTGTCTGACTCCATCAACTTCACACTTGCATTTCTCATATGGCCCCAATTCAATATCGGGCAAATGAGACATACAAATGAAAATGACATGTTTTGGTTCAGTAGAGAGATAGTATATGTTTTACAAACTGCAGAAGCATTTCCTTTATGAATGCAGTGTAAATTTTTTATGAGATGGAACAGTTTTACAAACTGCAGAAGCATTTTTCCTCTAGTGTATATTAAGCGTGAAAATTTTATATGTAGATTTGTAGTGAATTTTATACTTGCTATTGAACTGAGGACCTCGCAATCTTCTTATTGTAAGTAGCTTTATATCAATCACATAAATAGATGTAAAACTATTTTTACAACAGAAAGTAGGCAACAAAAAGGGGCTGCCTCTCTTCAGCTAGTTTCAAAGGCCTGTCTACCTTTATGATAAAAAAAGGTGCTAGATATACTCCTTATTTGGTGATTTTACTACTCCACATATAAAAATTAGGCGATCAAGTGAAAGTCATGAAAACAATGGCCATAAAGACGTAATCACAAGCGTTATATTCCAGATGTCATGCAGCTACTGGTTACTGTCTTAATCGTACTTATCATTAAGCCCCATCCTTCATTTACTCAAAGCTTAGTGGATTCCAACAGTTAATAGCTCTTTCTAGCCCAACGTTTTGAGATGGCCAGGTTCATGGGGGGATAAGTAGACAGCATGCTTCCTTTGGCCGTGCCATGGTCTTGGCTTAACATTTATTTATTTTAACTTATGGCAATGAAAATTACCATTATTATGAGTCTCTGCTAAAACAATAGCATTGAACTTTGACAAAGCCATAAACTTTAAAGTGATGGAAGAACACAAATGCTGACAAGGTTGGGTAAATGGTCTGTGATTACTGCCTTAAAGAGATTCAACATCATAAGCACGAGTTGATGCAGAAGTGTAAACAACCAGACTACAAATTGACCACTATACTATAGGGGATCATGAGGAAAGCTTTACCCTGTTTGCTTGTGGCAACAGCACCTCAAGTCTGAGGCCTAAGTCTATGTGCCTATTTATAGTTGCCTCTTAAATAGTTGGTTCACATGTTATCAACAAGATATGCTTATCTAATTATTCTGAATCTACATTGTATAAAAGTATTCTAAAACCTGATCAAATTGGGTTCCCTTCATTTGCCAAAAACTTTACGAAAAAGTCCTCTTTTATTGTGGAATCTATTTGACCTATTTGCCTGTCCGAGTTTATTTTGATTCAAATAGGATATCAAATCTAGCTTTTTAAGTGCATGCAAATATTGGGGTGTTTAAGATGGTTGGATCTATCATGTTGTATTAAGTTAGAACAGTTGTTAATCAATATTAGTGTTATCTCAATTCTCAGCTCTCATTTCAAAGATATGTTGTCTTAATTCTCAACTCTCATTTCAGAGACTTGTAAATCATCCTAGAAATTTTGGATTTTCGATCAATGCTTGGGCGTAAATGTAAATCAACCAAATGAACTTGTCACTAGTTCAAAGTCCAATTGTGCTCCTAGAGACTCTATGGGATTTGATTGGATACACACATCTCCTCTGTATTAGTAATATAAGAGAGTTTGGGCCTTATTATGTGAGAAGTAACCTCGCAGAAAGGTGCAAAATAATCAGAGTATTATGTTGATCGATCAATGCTAGGGTTCTGCCTATGCTTAATACATTAGTGTGGGTGAGTACATGGTTCCTTTAAGAGTAAAAACATAAATGATAAGACTCATAGTACATGCAAACTTTGAAATTTGAAATTATAAATTTGGCAAATTCAAACGACACATAAAGTATCTTTGGAAAAGAAAATCATTTTGTGTTTTTATTTTGATTTTTTTTCCAATCAAGCAACCATCTTGTATTTTGAAGAAATATATGAAGTTGTTACCCTTTTGAATTTAAAGAAGGAAATTTCTTATCAAACATAAAATAAATGATATAAAATCGACTCTTGTATTTTTAAGGAATATAAAAGTTGTTACTCCTATAAATCTTAAAAGAAGGGAATTTTTGGTCAAACATGGAAAGAAATGATATAGAATCAAAGGAAAATTAATAATGAGTATAAACTTGATCATGAAGAGAAGTGATATAAAATAAACTCTTGTATTTTTAAGGAATATAAAAGTTGTTACACCTTTAAATCTTAAAGAAAGAAATTTGTGGTCAAACATAAAAATAAATAATATAGAATCAAAGGAAAAATAATAATGAGTATAAACTTGATTATGAAGAGAACTAATAGAATACAATTTCATATCCTTACCTCCTTCACATCTAGAAGGCTTGAACATGGATTTTCTCCAAGAAAAGTTCACCTTATATTCACATTGGAATCATTTTAATCAAAAGTTTGTGTGTTGAAGAGGGTATAACTTTTTGCTTGATTGTTTGATTGGGGTACTTACACCGCTACCAAAAAAAAGACTTAGATACCTTTGTAGAAATGGTCATAACAGTTGTTAAGAAGATATAGGTACCTTTGTAGAAATGGTCATAACAGTTGTTAAGAAGCTATAAGTACCTTTCTAGAAATGTATTGATGCATTATTTGTTATGCTTGAAAGTGCAAATCAAGTGCTTTCTAGAAATATATGATATATATACTTTTTATTAGAAATCAGAGAGGTACACGAGCCTACGAAATTTGGTGGTTTATTTTGGCCTCAAACCCCAATGAGAAGGACAAATCGCCAGAATTTGACATCAAAGCAAACAATTCAAGCGACACAATTTTCAGGTTAATTTATGTCATTTGTTATCTTAAGAATATTATTTGATTGGAAGTCTCATTGGAAATCATATTAGATTCAATAGTAAAAAATGACAGGACAATTCACAAAAATACTTAGTACACTAATAAAAAAATGCAAATTCCACATAAAGAAAATATGGATCAAGATACTTTTGTATGGTTTTATATATATAACTAAAGGAATAATGCATTGGTTGGCACAAAGAAAATGTTAAATGTATAAAAAATAACGAAGGGAAAATGAAAAAAATTCAAGACTTGCATTTTTCTTCTCAAATAACATGGGACGAGTCCTTGGATGAAATGTTTAACATCAACCTCAAATACCATGGCACAAGTCCTTGGATGAAATGTTTAACATCAACCTCAAATACCATGGCACAAGTCCTTGGATGAAATGTTTGATAAAATATTGTAAGTGATTTATAATACCCACTTGATTATCTACAATCAAAAGTATTGTTTAACTTCAACAAGCTAATTCATGAAGACCATTCTCTAAGTTATCATCAATTAAAGTGGTTTTTATATAGAGGAAAGGCATCTTTCAGCGATATTTTAGTACATATGGTTTTCTTTAAGTAAACCCTAAAGAAGTGGAAGAAGAAACATACATAAAAGTGCTATGATTTGGTTCTTAAGTTCTTGGGACAAAGCTTCTTAGGGATAACAGTGTATTTTGTACATAAACACAACTTTTTTTATGCAATTAAATTCATGTACATGAAGCTATTTTGTACGCAAAATTTCAATTTATCATGCATTATTCACTCTAATACTTAAAGTTCTTACATGCCCTGCTATAACTATCCTTAGAGAGAGGGAGAGAGTGCTTTTGCATACACACATCTTAGATTTTGTAGGTTTGTTGGTTCTACCATTCATGTGTATAATGGATTAGAAAGAATAAAAGAAACGGAATTTGCTACAATAGTATGCACTTTTCTTGATCCTTGATCTAGTTGGGATTACCATGGGGAATTCTAGAGCTCTAATGTGATATGGGCCAATAGTGGGTTCTAAATATACAAGGTAGGAACATGCTCTTTTGTGGATAGGTTAGGCTAGGCTATGATATATATACATACACACACATACAGAGAGAGAGAGAGAGAGAGAGAGAGAGAGAGAGAGAGAGAGCATACAATGTCTGAACTTTTGTAGGGTTGTTGGTTCTACCATCCATGTGGAGAATGGATTATAAAAATGAAGGAAATGGAATTTGTTAAAATAGTATGCATTTTTCTTGATACTTGACCTAGTTGGGATTACCATGAAGGAGTTTAGAGCTCTAATGCATTAGTGGGTTCCTAATATACATGGTAGGAAAATGGTCTTTTGTGGATAGATTATGATATAATTTTTCTACTACCAGCATAGATCCATATTAACTGTAGCTCTATCAAGCGTTAAGAGGGATCAAATCCCTTGAGGTGCAAACCCTTTTTAGAGCCAGATATGGATTTATGCTGGTATAGCTAACTTTTAAAATGATGTTTTTAGATGTTTCTTCTAATTAATAAATGTAAAATAATTTTTTATTTTATATTAAGATTATTTATACACTTTAAATAAATAAATAATGCTTTTAAATATTGACTAGACATTAAATACAAATGAATGAGATTTCTCAAATACCAAAAGAATTAAAAGTTTTACATTATATCTTTGGCCTTAGCTCTAATACTAAACTTAAAAATAAAAAAACAATATATTTAGAATACAAAATTAAAAAAATAACTTAAGAATAGTTAAGTAGTGTTAATTATAATCATGTAAAAAGGAAGAATACAAGATAAGCATCTATGAGCCGCTCTGAAGTATTCCATCCTATAAAATGAAAGAATAAAGTCCGATGAATAGATTGGAAGAAAAACCCAATGTAGTAGGACTTGCGATTAAATGGTTTTGTTCCCTTAGTTATAATCTAAAAGGACGTATTGCTAGCCTATAGAGGTAGATTGTTTAGAGGCAGGATGACTGGACTTTTTGGTACCCGGTATGGTGAGCAGCATCAATGTTCGATATAGCTGGGAGGGCAATGTACGATGTGACTTCAGGTCATTTATTGAAAGTATTATTCATTGCCATCTATTTAAAGAGTGAGGCATAACCTCCCTAAAGTGTTTGGTCATACTCTACTATAGTTTTGGTTTTGTCTTTATGAGTGAGAAATACATTAATGGTTAATGGGATGTTGGGTCATGATCCATCCCTAGAAGGGAGGTAGTTTGAACCTACCTATTGAATGTTCGAAGAGCATAAAGTCAATTTAGGAGTGTTCAGACAATATTTATGTTGAACAATAGTAAGTCGTCTGTTTCTGACTCTTCCTAGCTTGATTCTTTGTAAGGTACATCAACATTACAAACATGACACATCTCACCCATTTAGGTTGTAGAAAACACCTCTCAACACAATGATTTAATCAAATGCTAACATAATAATTTTGCTAAATTAACTTTTTTCCTTAATAATTGGATTGTCAAAGATTGCTTAACCTTTTCCTTCATTTAGTTGGATTGACCAAAATTGCTGGTTGATTTACTTATGTTGGATTGACGAAGGTTACTTGTTGATTTCCTTATGTTTATTTATAAAATTGATGTGCATATACTTAATGATACCTATAATATGATATTAAGTGATTCCTTTATAACCTTTTTAATAATTGTGTTATTTACTTTTTAAATTACAACTTAAAATATATAAGTTGTCATTGTAAAATTCATAAAATTATTTATTGGGTACATATATGATAATATATTTTATTGTCTTTCAAATAGATCATGTCAAATTCATGGAGTCCACATTAAAGTCACGGGTTTCCTGCTGAGCATAAAAGCATAAAATTGTTAGGAAAGGAGTTACATTCCGGTGTAGTATTGTATTTGCTAATGAATGATTACTTCCATTAAAATGTGTCCCAAGCGGAGTGCTATCGATATTACAAAGTCAACCTTTGTTGTCTTATTATACCTATTTTTATGTTTACATTGAATGGTTGTACACCCATATATTTTTTTTTTCCCATATTACATATAATATAATTTTTTTTATCATTATGTTTTTTATATTATATATAATATAATATAATAGTCAATGAAGACATGTTATGTACCACGGACATGGACACGATGATGACAACATTCTATGCTTAAAGTTTAAAATGTATGACTTTTTTTTATCTATAAACAATATAATTCGATTTGTAATAAAATTTGAGTTATAACTTTTTTAATAAAAAACAAGCAATAAAAACATGTTTTTAATACAAACTCTTATATATATATATATATATGTCTATTTATTAATATAGTTTTTTAAAATCTTACCATACAAAATTTAATTTTATACATGATACGTTCAACTTTATTAAAATATAATAAATTTATATTAAAATAGAATCTCGTGTCTTGATCGTTTGTGCGCGATCTATATATCTATATATACATTTTGTTATATTATAAATCTTTAATTATATGATATGAAATATAATATTTGTATTTGTATTTTTTCAAAAATAAATAATATTTAGTTTTAAAAGTTATTTAAATGTGATATTTCTTCCTGTAAGGTGGAGAAGTGATTTTTATTTTTATTTTGTTGAGTTAAAATCCATAATTATCTATAAATGATGAGAAAGTATATAAAAGACATTTTTATATATTTGTCTCTTATACATATTATTAAAAATATGTGTTTTTTCTTAAGAGGTTATCTGTTCAAATCAAAAGGGGATAAGTTATGTACATCTTTATAAATTTTAGCAATCAAATTATTGAGTAGAGGAGGTCCCTTGTCCCACAAATAAAGAGATCTCATGCATCAATTTTGTGTTTGACTTAGCTATCATCATCATCATAGTTAGAGATAACATAATTTCTTTTGTTAATTAAATATTTTCTCTCAATTTAGTTAGACTAACAAGAATTACTTATAGTCCATTAGTTGCAGCTTGGATGGTTGGGAAAAATGATTGTTGCCCTCCCCACCGAGGTTCAATTCAGTGAACCACTATTTAAGAAAAACACAAACATTGCTTATTAAATTTCTTTTACTTATATATATAATTAATTTCATATATTTGATTATACTAATAAAGTGGTTTTGAGTGATTCAATTATTACACAACTCCTAACACTTTAAAGAAAAAATGCAATTTTATTTGATTAAATATTGTATTTATTAGAATCTCATTATAAAACAATATAATTATAAAATTCATGAAATGATTTATTGGGTATATGAGTTAATCTAATGTTAATATATTTTTTAATTTTCCAATTCTTTCATGTAAAATTTATGGATTTCACATTAGAGTTAGGTGTTTTCACCATATAAAATTGTTGTAATTAGTTTTTTTTAAAGCTAGGTTGGAGCTTTTTATTAACAAAAGAAAATATTTAGTATAAAATATTTTGGTTGGCTTTCCTTCTAGGAAACCTAGCCAACTAGTGCTATCAATCAGTTTGGCCTAAAAGACCATTGTCTAACAATTAAAATAACAAAATTTAGAGCCTTCCCTTGAAAGGGAAAGCGGGCTTGAAATATTACTGACAAAAGACTCAAAGACAACATAAAAGCTAGAGTATTATACCCTGCCCTGGAATAGGAAACCAGGTCTGAGTGCAAACTACAAAGAATCTTAGGACTATGGTAATATTCCTATTCAAAGCAAACAACAAACAAAAACCATGCAAAACAAGAAGCCACCATTGTTAAATTGTCTCATTGTCCTCATAGGAAATGATGATATGAGTTCCCCACTAGCTATTCCCTTTGTCAGCTTCCATTTGAAAGGGGGTACTAGTGGCCTGAACAAGATCATCGAGTTGATGTTGCACACATTCCGGGTCATCACGAGTTCGACTGATGGTGTAGAGGGTCTCGGCCTACATGAATTCCTTCTCCATCAAAACCTGCATTAGAATGTTCTTAACTGTCTAGTAAGGATTGATCCCTTCATGCTCATGTTCCTGATCTTCCATTGAGAATGCTTCCATGGCCTCAATGGCCTGTTTGATGTGAAACAAAACTTCCATTCTAAAGGACTAGCGTGGGTCTTCAACAACAACCTCCAATTGTCGTCTTCTGCTACAGCCCCCATGACACCTGGCTCTTTGCCTCAAAGCCATAGTGTGTATGGACCAAACAATCTTAGCCCCAATCGAAGTGTCTTGTCTAGGAACCTTCACAAAGTGTAAGCTCGATAGCCTCCCTTTAGCAAAAATTCCAAAATGTCACTTCTTGCCAAAACTAACAGTCTCTTCATCAACAATTCAGGCATATTAATCAACAATTCAGAGTCACAAGCTCTTGAAATCATTTCAAACTTATCATCCTTAACACCATTCTTGGTAATCCATCTTTTCTCCATAATGACATTTCCCAATCGAACATGCCTAGGCTAGTTTGCTTGAATATAATTACCACCAATCATTGAATCACCAAGGGCTACCGTAGAGACATAACCCCAAACATGTCTATGCATAACTCCCTCCTTTTAACTTCATCATCCCTCCTCCTTCCCAAACTTGCGTGAATCCATCTCATTCTCAGGCTATTGAATTGCTTTCCCACCATTTCCATCCTTACCTTAGCCCATCCCTAAACACTTAGCCTGGCCATACAACCACTTATCAAGTTGATGATCATTGAATTCTTTCCTGGTTAGAATCACCTTAGAATCACCCGCATCTCGATCAATTGTTATAAATACATTATATTCCAATGTTGTATTGATAATGTTATCCACCTTACAAAATCAATATCCATATTCATATATATAATACTTTTAGAGATTTCATAAGTTCATATATATATAGAAAGAGATTACAAAATTTCTTGTTTTTAATAGTACTTTACGAAATGTGTACATGAATAGAGTCAACTTTTTATTAAAATAAAATCATTATATATAATAAATATTTAGTTTTGAAGAATAATTCAAATCATTAATAAGTTTAATTTCTCACAAAGTTAACAAAGGTACAAGTTCAATTTCTCACAAAGTTAACAAAGGTACAAGTTCAATTATCTTACCCTACACCTATGATTCACCTTCATTGACCATTAATATATCATAAAGAAATACATAACATATAACTTTATATATTTACTCCACATATTACACATCTTTAATGATATAATATTATTTATAATTTTCAAATTTTATAAAGGTAAATGTGCACATATACATTTTAGTATACTTGTAGGAAACGGATGTATATATACCATTTTCAATTTCATTTAATTAAAATAGCATATCATAACCACTTTATATATCCCAGTACATTGTTATCATTTATGGAAAGCATATAGCTTAATTTACCATGCTAAATGCAACTTATATCACTTTGGCTTAATTTATCATGGTAAATGCAACTATAATGCTATCCGGCGTGCAAAGAAATTATAATCATTATGGTGGATATTGCTTTTGGTAATCTTATGATTTTTGTCATTTTATTGTTTGAATATTGTACGTTTAATTACTTTTTAACTAGGGCCCATTAGACAAAATAATGGCAACTTTACATGCCCAAAGTAGAAGTCTCATCAAATCTATTTTATTATATTTCTACTAAAAAGTTATACATTCCAACAATGATGTTATTCTATTTCATGCACAAGTCAATGGTCAATGTTATGCTAGTATCAGTAAAGTGGGAGGAACACACTTGAGTTATCTCATCACATGAGAGAAAATATGCTCCCACAACTATGAAAAAATCCAAACAAGAGCGAAAATGCTCCCACAACTATGAAAATATCCGAAAAATCTTACACTGAGTAACCCTAATTTATTGACTCGCTTATGAGTCACACTACACTAATTTCCATTAAGACAAGGTCATTTACACACTTGAATCATCTCATTGCAGGGAGAAATATGTTCACACGTCTATGAAAACCCAAACGATGATATTACTCAAATTTATTGACTCAATCGGCTATCAATGGGTTATGTGTCACATTACACGTATGTCCACTCAAACAAGAATTTGGAAATAATTCCAAACATTATCTATTTACATCTCCATCATCACCATGCTGTTGTCATATAGTGCAACAATACAAGGGTTAAATCACCTTTTAGATTGTATGGTACCAAATTTCATCATGCTTGAGTGCTTTTAGTTTCAAGTCAATGTTGCATACATAGTACATACTTTGTGATTTTTCTCAAAGGTTTTTGGATCAAGCAAGAGTCACAACCTTTATAATTATTTAGAAAAATGGATATCATTGGAGCTAGAGCATGATAGGGATTGATGGTGTATCATAAGGATCATTTTTTATGTACATATACTTTCTCAATATGGAGGCTAGGGCATGACCTTGTTTTGTGTTGTTTATGGGTAACTTGTTCAATGATGATAGAATATTTCTTCAACCTTCTATTATGTACCATCTTTCTTGAGTTTCTCCTACATTAGTTTAAATTTCTATCTTTATAAGATTGTCTAGTGCTTTGTTAGGACCCTTAGTTGTCGTCTCTCGCTTGGTATCTAGTATTTTGATGTCAATTTGACTCACTTTGTAATGTCCCCATTTTGACCCCCTTTGCATTAAATCGTAAATGATGTAAATAATGTTATTTAATCATGGTGAGGAGCTCAAGGCCAAGGCCCTACCATTGATTTAGCATTTTATGTATGGGCAATTAAAAAAAAGAATAGATGCCTATGGTTCTTGTGCTAGATAGGCACAATGTCAATTAAGACATCATGTAAATACGAATTTTAATGAAAAACCCACAACTAGCTATGCAATGAAACAAAGAGATGGGGGCATGATTCTACAAGAAATGGGGGGGGGGGATTATTCAAACCCTTGAGCCAATGGTGTTAATCCATGTGTCAATGAGAAAACCCATTAACCACCAACTACCCATTTTGGGTTATGCAACTAATCATTTAATTCTTCCAGAAATTGGTTGAGGCAATTAATGCCTTGGGAATGAAGAGGTATGGCAGCCAATTTCGTGCACGGGCAAGCCATCAACCTGGAAAAATGTACTTTTGCTTCTGGGGCAAGAAAACATCCACGAAATGGTGCCCATAGCCATTCTGAACCCATGGCCTTTCCTCTCTCATGCAGTCTGAGCTAGCTGGGCTTTCCCCATCACGTTTTTTACCAATTTCCTGCATTTTTCCATAGCCGGGAGCTCGTTTTTGTGTTACACAGTGGCTGGGAGAAAGGGAGTCACGTTTTGGGGGTTTATAGAGGTCGTTTTTTTCCCTGAAATGCAAAAAAACGTTTTCTGAAAACGAATTTGCTCTCCCAGGGCTTATTCTCCATCTACTAGTTCGTTTTGGTTGCCCACGTTTTTCAGCATTTGTGTTTTGTTGTAGGGTGCATCCCTGTGTTGGTTGGAGATTATGAGCAAGAATTAGGAGTGGAAGTGGACCTGAATTGCCTTGATAAACCTAGTGAGGGGGATAACCTCTCAAGAAGATCAAATCGTTGGTTGCTTTTCTATGCACACCTTGAAGAGCTCTAGAATGGAAGGTATGGCCTGAGGGACTATGTATTAGTGAAGGGAATACCTCCTTGTGCCAGGTGTGTAGGTATTGTGGGAACCAAGCTAGATAGATCTTATAGAGGGTGCCCATATCTCTATGGATGATTCCACTAGTTTAGCAATTCTTCTTTCCATTGCCTAATAGCCTGATAAACCCAACTATAGATTGGCTTGGCTAATTTGGTGTATCTTTGGGGCTATGTGTGAGTCTGTTGTTCCCTGATTCCTTGTAGAGATCATGCCCAGCTCGGGGGTGGCAGTGTGTTGAGATAATGGTGATCACAACTGGCCTATGGTTGGGTGGAACGTTGTAGTTGCATAGCCAGTTGCTTGGGACTACTTTGTTATAAGATAAGTACTCTCTTGTGTTAACTTTGCAATTATTTATTTGATGAATATCGTGAATGTATGATGGATGTGTTATTGTAATTACTTCCGCTGTGTTTTCTTATAATTATACACTTCCATATGTCTTTTTATATTATGTGAGTGCTTATTTAAAATTTCATGGGGCTAGATGCCCAGTTTTAGCATCACGTCCTCTCTATCATGCTGGTATGATGGGAGGGGACGTTACATTTTGGTATCAGAGCTGCTGGTTGCAGCATTGGACCTCTATGGGCCAAATCTGATTACAGTCACATGGGAAGGTCCCTTCCTGATCACCACAGGTATCAGTATCGGGCCTAAAATGGCTAAGTTGAATAAAATTACAGAGGTAAGATCACCTCCTGCTGAGCAACAGTCATCACTGAAAGAAGGAAAGATTTCAAATTGTTTTAAGTGTTTTTGAAAAAAATTGTCTAAGTCTATTTCGGGAAGAACTCGGAAGTCTTCGCCGCAAGGGCGGGAGAACTCACCACGTTGACCCGAAATAGCGGAAATTCCTTTCTAAGTGTTCGGCGTTGAAGGGAAATTTTCGGAAGAACTCCACGAGTTGGCCCGAAATTGCGGAAGGAATTTTCAATTCTCTTCCGAAACTGCGGAAGAACTCGGCAAATCGCCCCGCAATTGCGGAAGGACTTGGAAAATAGCCCTGCAACTGCAGAAGGATTCGGCAAATCGCCTCGCAACTGCGGAAGGATTTGGAAAATCGCCCCGCAACTGCGGAAGGATTCGACAAATCGCCCTGCAACTGCGGAAGGACTTGGCAAGTCGCCCCGCAACTGCGGAAGGACTCAGCAAGTTGGTCCGCAACGAATCGAAAGGAAAAACTGAGTCTTCGACCGGAAGAACTCGGCAAGTTGGCCCAAAACAGGTCGGAAGAACTCGCCGAGTTGCTCCGAAACAAGGAATTTCAGCCATTTTTCAGGGATATTTTTAGGTGCCGAAAATGGAAAAATTGCCATGGAACTTATGCGCCAGATTGCGCGAAATGAAAAGATTTACAAAAAAAAAACGAGGGCACTGCCCTTGACCCGCCCTGCAGTGGTGCAGGGAAGCCACAAGGGGGCAAGACCCCTTGACCCCCGTCGTCCCCCCTCATATGTCGTTGATTGTGAGAAAATTCTATGATTTGACAAATTGTCAATATAATATTTTTCCCACGTGCATGAAAGTAATTTATGAATTTCTGAGAATATAATGCAGCTAACAATTGTGTTGATGAACACATTTTGCAGAATCACAGTTACAACAGGGCAACACTCTAGATAGTACAGTTGGAAAGTTTTGGATCTTGGTTGGGCCAAGAAAATCAACATCATGGATGATGCATAGGATCCCTATGAGCCTGAGACAGATGCCATGGGGGAGAACATATATGTTGAAAATGCTGAAACAAAATCTAATGGAAGAAGAAATCAAGAGACTCCTCCAGGTATTGCAGCCACCATGAGAAGCCTAAGGGTGGAGTTGCAAAGCTGTAGAGAATATAATGAAAGGATGATTAAAGCTCAGAAAGAACAAAATCAATTGAATGCAGCCATGCTACAAAGTTTGACAGACATCCAAAGACAAATAAAATTTGGGCATCAGACATCAAATCCAGAAAGGGGTGGGAGTAGTTCTAGAAGGAATTCCTGTAAGAGGGCTAGTTGCTCAAGAAGAGTTTCTACAGACCGAACTTATACTCCAGAAATCTCTTCTAATGAATCATCTGACTCTGAAGAATCCATTGAGGATTCGAGCTCTTCATCCCGCAAAAACAAGAGGAAGAGGCACTACGACAGCAATTCACATGGGGAATTCAAGAAGGCGAAACCCCCTACATTTGACGGAGAGATAAAATCTGGTCAAGAAGCTGAAGCTTGGCTTCTTGGGATGAGAAAATATTTCCAAGTCCAAGACTACTCTGGGAATATGAAGGCAAGGGTTGCCATCTTCAACTTGAATGGAAGAGCATCTATATGGTGGGAACACATCAGGCAAGTGAGGAATATCAATGAAAGGAAGATTGTGTGGAAGCAGTTCAAGAAATACTTCAAGCATAAGTACCTCTTTGATAGGTACTATGATGATAAGATCAAAGAGTTCCATGAGCTGAGATTGGGACAATTGACCATGGAAGAATATGCAAACAAGTTCTTGGATCTGCTGAGGTATGTCAGGTATATTCGAGATGATAAGATGAAAATTCAACGTTTCCTGAGTGGACTGCCCCAATCATATAAAGATAGAATTGAGTTTGATGAACCTTGAACTCTAGAAGAGGCCACAAGAAAGACAAAGTATTGCTTTGATCAAAACAGAAGCAAACCAGAATTCCATAAGGTAAGGAAGGATAAGAAAAACAAAAAGTTTGATCAAAGGAAGAAGGGGTTTAAGCCTCCTCAATTCCGGAATCAGCAAAGGCAACCATCATAGGTTGTGACTAAGCCAACTAGGATGATGGGAGACAAGCCAAGAGATCCAAAGGAGCCAAGAGAAGCACTTCAATGTTGGGGTTGTGGAGGAGACCACATGCTTAGGAATTGTTCACATCGGAATGGAAATCCAAATCAAGTTCACAACATCCAAGGAGCTGAAACTGTGGGTCAAGTGATGAGGACAATCCCTAGAATCTATGCAGCACTAGAAGATCGCCAGGTAGATCATCAATCAACTGTGGTTGAAGTTGAAGGTAATATTGCTAAGCAATCTGTTTCTATTTTGATTGATCCTGGATCTACTCACAGTTATGTCACTCCTAGAATTGTTGAGATTTGTGCTTTCAAGAAATTAAAGCATAGTAAATCATGGTTAGTTCAACTAGCCACTGGAACCAAGAGAAAAGTTAGTGAAATAGTAGAGAAATGTCCATTAGAGATGGATGGGCTATTCACTTATGCAGATCTGAATATTTTGCCACTTGGTTCCTATGATATTCTCATCGGAATGGATTGGTTAGAAGCACATAGGGTTAAACTTGACTGCTACAGTAAGACATTTGAATGCATGGACGAAGAAGGAAACTTGAGGGCTGTAAAAGGCATTCCAAAGGTGACTTCTGTTAGACAGGTTTCAGCCATGCAGCTGAAGAAGTTCTATAGGTAGGAATGTCAATTGTATGCAGCCCACATTTTAGAGGCAGCAGAGAATGAAACTCTTAAATTGGAGGACTATCATGTATTGCAAGAATTCGGGGATGTTTTTCCTGATGAGATTCCAGGACTCCCTCCAAAGAGAGACATTGACTTTACAATTGAACTTGTGCCAGGAGCGGCACCAGTGTCTAAGACACCCTACAGGATGAGTACACCGGAATTGCTAGAATTAAAAATGCAATTACAAGAGTTTTTGGAAAATAAATATATTAGGCCAAGTGTGTCCCCATGGGGAGCACCTGTCCTATTTGTGAAAAAGAAAGATGGAACACTCAAGTTATGTATTGACTACAGGCAGTTGAACAAAGTCACTGTGAAGAACAAATACCCATTGCCCCGAATTGATGACCTTTTTGACCAAATGAGAGGAGCAAATGTATTTTCAAAGATTGACTTGAGGTCTGGTTACCATCAGGTAAGAATCAAAGAAGAAGATATTCATAAGACAGCCTTTAGGACGAGGTATGGACACTATGAGTTTGTAGTGGTACCATTCGGTCTCACAAATGCACCAACTACATTCATGTGTCTCATGAATAATGATTTTAGCAAGTATTTGGACAAGTTTGTTCTTGTATTCCTAGACGACATTCTCATCTATTCTAAGAATGAAGAAGAGCACGAAGAAAATTTGAGAATGACAATGCAATTACTAAGGGAGCATAAGATGTATGCAAAGTTGAGCAAATGTGACTTTTATAAAGATAGAATTCATTATTTGGGTCACATCATCTCCGACGAAGAAATATCTGTAGACCCTGAGAAGATTGAAGCCATTATGAATTGGCCAACTCCAAGGAATGTGACTGATGTGAGATCTTTTATGGGCCTTGCTGGTTACTACAGGAGGTTTATCGAAGGATTCTCCAAGGTTGCAAACCCGATCACTTCTTTGCAAAAGAAGGGGATAAAGTTTGAATGGTCACCAAGATGTGAGGAAAGTTTTCAACAGTTGAAGAATCTTCTTACAAGTGCACCTATTTTGAAGATTGTAGACCCAGAAAAATACTTTGTCGTATGTACCGATGTATGCAATCAAGGACTTGGAGGAGTTCTTATGCAAGATAACCACATGATATGCTATGAGTCAAGAAAGTTGAAGGAGCATGAGAAGAACTATGCTACTCATGATATAGAACTTGCAGCCATAGTACATGCTTTAAAGATGTGGAGGCATTACTTAATGGGAAGAAAATTTGAGTTAAGGATAGACCATTGTGGTCTGAAATACTTGTTTGATCAGCCAACTTTAAATGCTAGGCAAGCTAGATGGTTGGATTTTTTGTGTGAATTTGATTTTGAAATCAAACACATAAAAGGGAAAGAAAACAAGATGGTTGATGCACTCAACAGGAAAGTACATTAAATGCATGTGGCAACACTTAGTACTTGCCAACCAGATTTGAGGCAGCAGATTGTTAACCATATGGTTGAGGATGAAGTGTATGAGTAGATAAAGGACAAATTGCAGCAGCAAGACCTTGGAAAGAAGTATGAAGGCTATCATTTGGAAGAAGGCGGACTTCTTACTTATAAGAATAGAGTATATATTCCAAATGCGGCAGATTTGAGGAGAATTGTTATGGATGAAATCCATAAAGCTCCATACTCTGGTCACCCAGGATATCAGAAAATAATTGCTATAGCAAGAAAATATTATTTCTGGCCAGGCATGAAGAAGGACATCGCTGAATACATTTCTAAGTGCATGGAATGTCAGCAGGTGAAGAGTGAACACCAACATCCAACAGGTTTATTGCTCCCAGTGCCAATTCCATAATGGAAATGGGAAGTAATATCCATGGACTTTATTACAGGATTGCCAATGACTGTGAGACAACATGATTCCATCATGGTTGTGGTGGACAAGTTAACAAATGCAACACATTTTATACCGGTTAAGTCCACACATAAAGCCGATGCCATTGCAAATATTTTCATGAAGAAAATTTTCAGGTTACATGGGTTGCCTAAGGTAATAATTTCTGACAGGGATACCAAATTCACTTCCAATTTTTGGAAAGGTCTCTTTGCAGATTTGGGTACACAGCTAAGCTTTAGTACCGCATACCATCCTCAAATAGATGGGCAAACAAAAAGAGTAAATCGGGTGCTTGAAGACATGCTCCACATGTATGTAATGGACAAACCATTCAAGTGGGAGGATTATCTACACTTGGTAGAATTTGCATATAACAATGGGCAACAAGCATCGTTGGGAATGAGTCCTTATGAGGCTTTGTACGGCAGAAGGTGTAGGACACCCGTGACTTGGGACAATCTAGTGAACAGAATTGTACTTGGGCCAGAATTGCTTAAGGAAATGGAGCAAGAAGTTGCCAAGATCAAAAAGAATTTAAAAACAACCCAGGATAGACAGAAAAGCTATGCAAATAAACATAGAGTGCATATGGAATTCAATGTTGGGGATCATGTGTATCTTAGAGTGAGATCAAGGAAGAGTTCCTTGAAGCTTGGGAGTTGTGCCAAGCTATCACCCAGATATTGTGGGCCATTTGAAGTGCTTGAAAGAATATGGCCAGTTGCATATAGACATGCATTGCCTGCTAGCACTAAAGCTCATATATCTCTTTGCTTAAGAAATATGTACATGATCCTAACCATGTGATTAATTGGGATGTGATCCAGGTGGAACCCGAGGGAGAATTCCAAACCGACCCATTGCGCATCCTAGACAAGAAGGTAACATTGCTCCGGAACCGAGCCATTAGATAGGTAAAGGTGCAATGGAAGCACTACGGTCTCGATGAGGCTACATGGGAGCTATAGGATGCCATGAGGGTGGCATATCCATTTTTGTTCAATTTTGATGAGCACTGAGGATATTGCTAATGTAAGGGGAGGGGATTGTAATGTCCCTATTTTGACCCCCTTTGCATTAAATCGTAAATGATGTAAATATTGTTATTTAATCATGGTGAGGGTCTCAAGGCCAAGGCCCTACCATTGATTTAACATTTTATGTATCGGCAATTAAAAAAAAAAATAGATGCCTATGGTTCTTGTGCTAGATAGGCACAATGTAAATTAAGACATCATGTAAATACAAATTTTAATGAAAAACCCACAACTAGCTATGCAATGCAACAAAGAGATGGGGGCATGATTCTACAAGGAATAGGGGGGGGAAATTATTCAAACCCTTGAGCCAATGGTGTTAATCCATGTGTCAATGAGAAAACCCATAAACCACCAACTACCCATTTTGGATTATGCAACCAATCATTTAATTCTTCCATAAATTGGTTGAGGCAGTTAATGCCTTGGGAATGAAGAGGTATGGCAGCCAATTTCATGCATGGGCAAGCCATCAACTTGGAAAAACGTACTTTTGCTTCTGGGGCAATAAAACACCCACGAAATGGTGCCCAAAGCCATTCTGAACCCATGGCCTTTCCTCTCTCATGCAGTCTGAGCTAGCTGGGCTTTCCCCATCACGTTTTTTTACCAATTTCCTGCATTTTTCCATAGCTGGGAGCTCGTTCTTGTGTTACACAGTGGCTGGGAGAAAGGGAGTCACGTTTTGGGGGTTTATAGAGGTCGTTTTTGCCCCTGAAATGCAGAAAAACGTTTTCTGAAAACGAATTTGCTCTCCCAGGGTTTATTCCCCATCTACCAGTTCGTTTTGGTTGCCCACGTTTTTCAGCACTTGTGTTTTGTTGTAGGGTGCATCCCTGTGTTGGTTGGAGATTATGAGCAAGAATTAGGAGTGGAAGTGGACCTGAATTGCCTTGATAAACCTAGTGAGGGGGATAACCTCTCAAGAAGATCAAAGGGTTGGTTGCTTTTCTATGCACACCTTGAAGAGCTCTAGAATGGAAGGTATGGCCTGAGGGACTGTGTATTAGTGAAGGGAATACCTCCTTGTGCCAGGTGTGTAGGTATTGTGGGGACCAAGCTAGATAGATCTTGTAGAGGGTGCCCATATCTTTATGGATGATTCCACCAGCTTAGCAATTCTTCTTTCCATTGCCTAATAGCCTGATAAACCCAACTATAGATTGGATTGGTTGATTTGGTGTATCTTTGGGGCTATGTGTGAGTCTGTTGTTCCTTGATTCCTTGTAGAGATCATGCCCAGCTCGGGGGTGGTAGTGTGTTGAGATAATGATGATCACAACTGGCCTATGGTTAGGTGGAACGTTGCAGTTGCATAGTCAGTTGCTTGGGACTACTTTGTTATAAGATAAGTACTCTCTTGTGTTAACTTTGTAATTATTTATTTGATGAATATCGTGAATGTATGATGGATGTGTTATTGTAATTACTTCCGCTGTGTTTTCTTATAATTATACACTTCCATATGTCTTTTTATATTATGTGAGTGCTTATTTAAAATTTCATGGGGCTAGATGCCCTGGCTTCCGTCTAACGTTCTCTCCATCATGCTGGTATGATGGGAGGGGACGTTACACACTTTTACCCTTAGGGAGCTCATTTGTATTATTTTCCAACTTAAAGGGTTCATTTGGGGGCACACACCCCCAATTGAGTCGATAATAACTTAGAATGCTTCATTACAGGTCCATGCCTTTTTCAAATCCATTTCGGGTTTCTATTAATAGGGTTAAACAAGTCAACCCCCTTAATCATTCTCAATCTCTTGGCGAGTTCCTAAAGAGGGTATTGCACCTATGTTCCTCGACATGTGCAATAGATGAGTGATTTGGTCCTAAAACCCCATGGCACAATCTTATAGAACACAAGGTATTGAGTCAACATGAGTGGTATGACTTTGTGGTACTATTGAGGCCCTTCAATGATGAACCTAACATACACCTACCCCTTGAGGATATTTTGTTTCCTATTTATATCTTTTGTTTCTACTTTGTAAAGCCTCTTGGATTTTCTTTGATCAATCTACCTTTGAATCCCTATCTTGTAGGTATATATTTAAATTAGAAATACATCTTGATTTAAGCTCTCTTCCACTCCTTGAGAGAAATTGGTTTCTACTCAGTGTTGACATTGATATATATTTTTTGGTAGTAGATATAGTACTATTTGCATATATAGATATATATATCTTTGTATTGGAGATTGAGTCAAGCCTTTTCTTGCATAAAAGTTGATCAATGTTGGAGGCCTACCACAATTCTCTTCTTCAGTGCAAGGAGCTTCAACACTATCATGTACCCTATAACCTCTGTTCATGGTTAAGGCTATGGGGCACCTTAATTTTTACCTTTGAAATTTTCCTCAAATTATTCCAACATTATTACGAATGGTTGGCTATAAATTAGATGAGTGGAAGCAACTACAACAACCTTAATTATTTTTCTACAATGTTAATTATGAACTCTACAATGCATACAATTATAACCATGATCATTTCATTCCATAAATAGAATTAGAAAATCTAGCAAAAGCATTCAAATGCTTAACAAAACATAACTAAATGGAATTACATTAACATAAGTATAAACATGCGCATTCAACACTTATCTTTATGGAATAGTCCTCCAATAGGATGCAAATGAAGGACTTTCCTCCCAGCCTTAGGCACTCTGTCACATTGAGTCTTTTATTGCATAGGCCACCCCCGAGTTGGGCTATCATTCCACAAGGGAGAAGTTCTTAGGAATTCTCTTCATTCCACAACCCAATACTTTCTAGTGCCAAAACCCCATCTACAACTATCCCAATCAACTAACACTCTTTCTTTGTCAGCTTGCACAACAAGAATGGATCCCCTTCTCTACATGCAGTCCCTTAGGCTATTCAATCCCTCTAGTATTCCAACACAGGATGGCTATGGAATATCACTACTGGGACTTTGAGGATTCTCATTTGTAGGACAAATTCCTCTCATAGTAGCACAATAACATGGACACCAAATTCCCCAGGGAAATTGCAAAAGAAATTATGGAAGCTCTTGAGACTGGTTAGACGAATGATGATAATGTCTGAATGAATCTTTAACTCAATTTGTCACATTTTATATGCATGTTCCCAACTTTTCATGTGGCTCCCTAGGAGGAGTCCACTTTTTACCCTTCAATCCTAGCTTAGTATAATTAAGTAATTCTTAACTAAATCAACCCCTATAAACATACGTTTAGGGACATTGAGTTAAACTCCTAACCAAGGTTGGAAAGTAAGGCTATCATTTTGTTTGGAAAATACATATTATATTACGGAAAAATATTTACAATTAGAGAAACAAAAAAGGAAGGGTATATATAATGTGCTTCATAACCCGTTCTTGAGAGTTACTAGAATAGAAATAAAAGCATAATACTCTATGATCCAAATATTCATAATATTTGATTAAGAAGGATCCCTTTTCCAAGAGTTAGTGGTAAACCTCATCCTTTTGCAAATATGTAAAAGAAAACAAAGATATAATCTCCTAATTGGAAACAAACTTACAATTGAGCTTACAAAATACAAACATCATTGTGTGCAAAAGAATTCCCATCCTCGAACAAAATGACACACCAATGCACCCTTCCCTACATAGAAAGGTGAACCTGAAACCAACTCCAATAGAACTTGGTGAATTAACATTCCTAGAAAATATGCTTGATAGTCTCCTATTTCTGACAAACAAGAAAAAATCCATTTGAGAGACCACTCTCAACCAACCTAGCCTTAGATGGAATCCTATAATAAATGACCAACCAAACAAAAACCATTACTATATATGAAAGCCTCACAATCCGAACACTATGCAAATGTCGAATCCAACACTCCTAAAAGTCCTTAGATACCCATCAAGTATTAAGAACTAGAGAAAGATAATGTCTCAATTGAAGAGTTGAGTGAAAATGGCATGAGTCATACTAAAGAAGGGAGCAACCAAAAGTCCATCCCCAATCTCTCTAAAATGGACCACGCATACCAATGTCCATGTTGAGAAACTTATACTTTGGGATGAGGGCATGAAACTCCATGATCGGGAAACAGTCAATGGTAATAATTTTTTACTCTTAAGTAAGATCCCTCCACTCTTACAGGAATGAGCACCAAGATTCCATAAATCCATCCAAAATAAGATGCCCTTTGACTCAGTCTATGTGCGTGAAAGCATGACACCTTTGCAATACAATAATATTGCACCCTCCATCTACAAATAAAACAAGAAACAAAATCCCTCCTAGCTCAATTATGTTACCATTGTCACTAAACCAACCTTTCAACAACTAACCAAATGCTCCTGAAAATGAGCTATTTGAATGGTTTTAAATACTTATTTTTATGTTAAATAATTTTGATATACCCATATTTATAGTTTTTTTCTTTTTTATATGTATATATGATTGTTATATATCCAATAAACTTAGATGTTTTGTTATGAACCTATGCACATAATTTTGTATATTTTATTTATACCAAATAATCTAAATGTAGCTTTCTTTACTATGCATATATGTTTGTATCTTTCACTCTTTCACACATATTTTCTTACAATCCATGACATAATTTTGTGTTCTTTTCATCCATAAATTCTTCATGTTTTTTTATACATGAATACAACCAAACATATTTTTCTATAATTAACTCTACATTTTTTTTTTTTTAATGTTTTAGTGGTTGTGCCTAAATCTATATACTAATATTATATTTTTGGTCGTGTGTATTGTATCTACTGTTTTTTTTTCAATTATGAGATAGAAACAAAGTATACAAGTGAATCCACTCCCGCCCAACAGAGAAAACCATAGAAACCAGTAGGAAAGGGATGACAAATTTCAAGAAAAAAACTAAAATCTTGTCCCCATTTCTAGGGGAACTTTCCAGAGATAGCTCTCAAAAAGAGAGAGAGAAGCAAACAACCATCAACATCACATGTGTAGACGACACCAAGAGCTGAATCTAAATGAAAAAAATAGTTCTCTAGATAGAGACAACAAAATATCAAAAAAGACAAAACTGAAGAAGATTGCAACACAAAACATTTAGCTGAAGATAGGCACAATGCTCATTTCTATCAACCTATGTTGGAAGAAATTTTCAACCAAAAAATCGTTTCTAGGGAGACAGAGGGCCACCTTGGATAAATAATAAACATTTGAGTTAAACTCTCTGTATATATATTGGAAATGGATGAAGGAAAAATGAACTTGGAGGGACCTCACTTTTTTCAGCCACCAGGATAAGTGATTTACTTGAATAGAAAGCTTGTGGACAACCCAGTCTATCACCACTTTTGAGTCTCTAGCTACCTAAAGTTGACAGATTCCTTGAAGGCGAGCAAAATAAAGGAGGCCCCATAATGCTATAAGTTCAACATGAGTTAACATAGCCCATTTTAAGCTTGAAGAGATGACCATCACACATATCAAGCACCATTCCAATGCCCCTCATTCCCATCTCCTCTTGAGATCAGCCCCGTTATAAAAAACCAATTGGAAGATTTGGTTGGAAATTAGGCGCATGGTGCTGTTTGATTTTCTTAACATGTGGAGCCTTACAGTGTTGCAAGAAGGCATCCACGATGGATAGACTAAGTCTATAAATATTGGAAGGGGTTTCCTCGAACATGGCAAGGTTCCTATGCTTCCAAACAAACTAGCTCACAAAACATGGGAGGAACTTCCAACTAGGAAAAAAAGAGAACCAATGAAGTAAGATTTGTTCAAAGGTGAGTCTTTCCCAACTTCCTTCAATTTTAAGAGTGTTTTTAACCTCCATCCATAAAAATTAACACTATCACAGTGTACAAGCAAGCGTTTCAAAGGATTTCTTGCATAAAACATAGATTTATGGGCCTAGACCACCCTGCTTGATGTAATTGTCTCATGTGAGAATTTGATTCTCGGGAGACAACCAACAAAATAGTTTTATCTTGAATGGACAATTCCACTTCCAAATATTCTGATACCAGCATTTACCCTCATCTGTTGAAGTTGGAGAAACAATAGAATCATAGACAATTTTGGCTAAGACCTCCCCATTTTTTTTGTTCCAAGACCAAGCCAAGCAGTCTTCTTGGTCAGTAAGAAAGATTCCACTTCGGTTCAATCCAAAAATAAAATTTGGCCATTCCAATGCTTGGGCCTCCTGCAAGCCCAGATCCGAATGGGACATCGACATTTGTTTCAAAGAGATCCCTTGCACCCAAGAGGAAACATTTGATACATCACAAAGCCTTTGTTATTGAGAAATTTCACTAGGGATTCATAAATTTTGTAGAAACCTACCCCTCCCACAAAAGGGTACAAATCGATTCTTACCTTGTTTCCATTACCTAGCTTCCACACAAGCCATTTGTTGATCATCGAGAGGGCACTAGATAAGTTCTTCTAGATATTTGATGCATTGATGTTTCCCACATTCCTACCTCCACACTAGTCCTCAACTGTGAGATGCCTAAAGTATTTATCCCTTAAAACCTTGCTCCAAATACCCCCACTAAAGAAAATTCTCCAAAGAATTTTGGTTGCAAGAGCTTGACCAAATTTGTGTATGAACCCCCATCCAACAAATTTTTTGGGGCGATCCAACCTATCCCAACTAACAAGGTGAATGCCCTTATTTTTCTTGTTACCTTTCCAAAGGAAGGAAAGCACAATTGTCAAATCATGTCCAAGACACCTTTATGAACTTTGGCTAAAGAGAGCCAAAATCCTGGAATATTTTCAAGGACTGACTTGACCAATATCAAATGGCCCCAAGGGACAACCATATATAAACCCAACAATTCAACTTCTTTTCAATCTTCATTATCATCTACCTCTAGTACTCCTTAAGATAGTGGTTGGGTTTGATAAAATACCCCAAATATTTCATTCCTTTCTCAATGGGGTCCAACTCGAAGGGAAGAAAACTCCTAATCTTCTCCTTTATGTCCTCTTCAACTCTACACTCTGTTGATGTAATTATAACTTCGGAATGTATTTCACCTATGTATATTGTATTCCTATAGAGATGTTATTATTCCTCTATACATAAGTGTTTGTATTCTTACAGAGATGTTATTATTCCTCTATACGGAAGTGTCGTCATTTATATTGTAAGTGTCATAACTTATACTTGATGGGTTATTAGACCACCTTGTTGGGGTCGGCCCTATATAAGTCATGTGGTTTAAAGGGTTATTAGAACACCCTATTGGGGGTCGGCCCTGACAACATTATGTTATGTGGTTAAGTTAAGGCCGACCTAGTAAAGGTTATTAGGCAAGTCAAGTCAAGTATAAATAGAGTGTGGGAGGCACTCTATTTGATCATTCACTTTCTCACTCACACACTCATTGGAGAGTGGCGCACTAGTGGAGGAGAAGAAGCTGCTGCTAGGAGGACTATCTCTTGTACTTGCATTGTATCATTTCTCTATCTATCTCTGAGAAAGCTACGGGTTTTTTCACCTTCTTGGTTTTCCCGAGTGAAACTCTGTGTCTCTTGTGTGCTTGCATTATTATGTCCATGATTGATATGATGTAGATATGCTGTACATGTTATTCTCTCAGTTAAGATCCTAGATCAGATTGAAATTTCTGAAAAACTAACATGGTATCAGAGCTAGTGTGAAAGAAGGCATGATATGGCATTTATGACACTTGTTGCACTTGCGAAGCTAGGGCTTGATATAGCAAAAACCAGTCATCGTAGCACTTTCGCTATAAATCCATTTTGGCGAGGTTTCAGGATCTGAAAATCTTATAGGACAAAGATACGATCCCCATGTACCTTGTTTCTGAAGGAGAGCCTCTAATTCGTTGTACTTTCAGATTTAGGATCTGTACAATATAGGGTTTCTGCCTCTTCCAGATATCAGTCTTAAACATGTGACCTAGGAAACAATGTCACAACTTGGGCTAGGAAGCTCCAAATGAAATTTCGTAAAACATGTAAGGTAGGGCATGGACTGTACTTTCACAAGTGCGATTTTCAGAGGCCGAAATTGAACCAGTGACATGTGGAACTCCGTACAAGTTCGCTCTCTTGTTTTATCCCATAAACAGGTCACGTTGCGACACTTGGCATAACTCTCTCTCAGAGAATCCATTTGAGGTCATACCTATGGGGTTGGAAATATAACAGGTCGGGCTACCATAGGAAACATTTTCAGACCCTGTAGATCTTAAATTTTAGAGTTACACCAGAAACAATCAGGTGTATATATTTGTCAAAACAGAATTAGATTTTGGGCACCTTCATTCATGGCTCTGGGAATTTAGGGTTTCAAAGAATGTTGGAATTTTTGTATCGGAGACCACAACTGGATGCTCCTCATCAAAATTGAAATTTAGAGACCAAGATAAAAAAATTTGGTTGGGCAGAAGGCCGGGCTTGATCAAACCCTAGTTCAGGACTTTGATCGGAAAGGTAAAAAATTAGGGCTTCTGCAAAAATGGTAATTTTTGAAATCTGTGACCATAAATGGAAGCTCCTTGGAAAAATTGAAGTTTAGAGCTTTGGATCAAACTATTTGGTTGGGTGAAGCTCCAGGAAACTCCAACCCTAATTTAGGGTCCTCCCTTGTGAATCCGGAAGATTGAAAAGCAAATTCGAGGGGTGAAACTTTGCAGCTTTCAAATTATGAGTATATCAGGTTGATCAACTCATCAAGGCGCATCTTTCTATCCTTTAAGAAGTTTGAAATTCAAAGTTTGAATTTTTAGGGTTTCCCTGACAAACCCTAATCCAAGTCCAGATCCAGTTTCTGCAAATCAAGTGGATTGGGTTAATCCTAGAAGAGAATGGATTGGTCACCTGCATAAGTGAAGAAGTTCCAGTTCCAGAGGAAGATGAGGCTAAGGCCTTACATAAGAAGATTACAATCAAACTCGACAGGTATGACTTACGAGTATGCTTCATGAGTAAGTTTATGATATGTTTGTCTTCATTAAGATTAGTACAGTCTTGATTAATTTTAGACTTGTCGTATCATCTTAATAAAAATATGAATGCATGATAGAAGATATTCATTGATTAGGGTTTTGACACTTATGATTGTACTAATGCATTGTGGTGTTGTATGAGGTTGATGTTGTCTGCTAACATGAAAGGTACATCAAGAAAGACAAATCATGTTCTAGTTCAAGAAATA
This sequence comes from Larix kaempferi, assembly GCA_027924585.1. Classification (NCBI taxonomy): domain Eukaryota; kingdom Viridiplantae; phylum Streptophyta; class Pinopsida; order Pinales; family Pinaceae; genus Larix; species Larix kaempferi. The sequence goes on from BSBM01001313.1 coordinate 8,060,546, forward strand.
TGACCATGGTGACATGAAGACAAAAATTCATCCATTGTCATGGATCACATAGAAGATCTACTTACGAGGTATGTATAACTTGGTTCTATAATGGTTAACCTATGAGATATGCAGGTCACTAGCACAAGTCATTTAAGAGAACAAGAAGACATGTGGGTATGTTAGACATAACTAGCTAACATATTAATCCAGGTATGTTTTTCCTATATCAAGTTAGAATCCTACCTTGTGATAGGATCTCTTATATAAGTATACTTGGTATGATTGATAATGATTATTCATGAAGTTATAAGTTTGAGTAATCATGAGCTTATGCATATTATGTTTCTTACTTTAATCGATGATATGACTAACCAAAAGAGTCCTATGGTCAAATAAGAATTTGCATGAGTAAAGGAAGTACTCCCTGAAACCTTGAATACTAATGCTTGTGATAAATTATCTGTGTATGAAATGATCTTGACCATACATGTTTAAGATTATTTAGAATCCTAATGTTTTATAGTATTGAGATTATACTAATGAATGTATGATTGTGTATGAGACCTCGAGGATAACACAATGATGATACTAGTAAGTATGCATAAGTGATCGAGGATGGATATAAGTTCAAGGACAGGTAATCGAGGAAGCAAAGATCAAGAGGGAGCACACTCCAGTAGTTCCTGCAAGGAAGCAAATATTGAGAAGGAGTCCACCCAACAAACAAACAAAGATAAGTATTTGAATTGTCATTTCTTGTATATTTGATTGTTTAAATAATATTGTTCAAAGATGTATATACTTATGTTCCTATACTTAGGTTGTGTATTATGCATATTAGAATAATTGCATTAATGAATAGTACACTACTAATATGCATGTAATGGGTAAGTGGCCTATGGCACTGTACAACATTTCATTGCTACTATCTAGAATGAAACCTCTTTGCTGACATGTTGGGAGCTGTGCACACTCTTAACCATGTTCTAGTAGAGATTAGAAGGCATCTAGAAAGTCACGGGATATGGATAAATGTTGTATTGAAGCATTGGCTACAATAATTGCATGACAGTATGACATATTTCTTTATGTGTAAGAATTTGTTCTGAAAACTATGAGATGTTTCTAACCATGCAATTTAACTTGTTTTGTAGGAAAGATCATATACCATCACCTACAAAAGAAGGAATACAACATTTGTTCCAACAACAAAGCTATCTACTGAAGATATTGAAGTTCCCAGGATTCGGGATGCAGTAATGGAAGAATGCCATGATTGAGGAATACCAGTCAATCATGAAGAATGATGTTTGGGATGCAGTCCCAAGACCTGAAGGGAAGTCTGTTGTGACTTCCAAGTGGATCTATAAGATCAAGCATGCTGCAGATGGTAGCATAGAAAAATACAAAGCGAGGTTTGTAGCTCGTGGCTTCTCCCAGAAAGAGGGATTGACTATGAAGAGACTTTTGCACCTGTAGCCAGATACACTTCCATCAGATCAGTACTTGCTCTGGCTGCAGTGATGAACCAGATGGATGTCAAGACAACTTTCTTGAATGGTGTAAGTCAAAGAGGAAGTGTGTGTGGAGTAGCCACTTGATTTTGAGACACATGACAGAGAGTCATATGTGTGCAGATTGAAGAAAGCCTTGTATGGATTGAAGCATGCTCCTAGGACTTGGTATGGTAGGATAGACAACTTTCTATCCAGTTTGGGTTTTACTAAGAGTAAAGTGGATTCCAACCTTTACTACAAGGTCGAGGAAGGAAATCCTATGATACTACTCTTGTATGTGGATGACCTGTTTGTAATAGGTGAGGATAGATTGATTTTCGACATGAAGAGGAAGCTTGCTGTCAAGTTCGAGATGAAGGACTTGGGGATGATGCACTATTTTCTAGGCATGGAGGTGTGGCAGAGTGCAGATGGAATCTTCCTTGGACAAGGGAAGTATGCAGTAGAGATCCTGAAAAGGTTCGGGATGATGGATTGCAAGGCCATGTCCACACCTATGGAATCGAACCTGAAGCTTCTGTGTGATGCTTCATCTGATCCAGTTGATGTCACTGTGTATCGTCAGGTGATTGGGTCCTTGATTTACTTGACGAACACTAGACTAGATATTTGCTTTGCGATGAACACATTGAGCCAATTCCTGACGGATCCCAGAGGTGTTCACCTGATTGCTGTAAAGCATATTTTGAGGTACTTGAAGGGTACAATTGATTATGGGCTCAAGTATGAAGTGAATCAAAAGTTTAACTTGCAGGGTTATGTTGATCCAGACTGGGTAGGCAGTGCTGCAGATAGGAAGAGCACTTCAGGGTGCTGCTTCAGTATGGGATCATGTGTGATCTCTTGGTTTAGCAGGAAGCAGTCCTGCGTAGTACTGAGTACAGTTGAAGTAGAGTATGTTGCAGCTTGTTCAGCTAGTTGTGAGGTAGTATGGCTCCAAAAGCTACTGTCTGAGTTATTTGATCTCCCATTGGAGGCTACTGGTATCTTTTGTGACAACCAGATTTGTGTGAAGCTGTCTAAGAACCTGGTGTTCCACGACAGGTCGAATCACATTGAGATCAAATATCACTATATTAGGGATATGGTGCAGAGAGGAGCAGTGAAGCTCCTGTATGTTGCGACGGATGAGCAGGTTGCAGATGTGTTGACGAAACCACTAGCCAGAGTGAAGTTTGAGTACTTCAGAGAGAGGCTTGGTGTTCTTCAGATTGACGACAATTCGAGGAAGAAGTGATGGACACATTTGCAGGATCCATTCCAAGCATGGTGAGAGGAGGATCCTTCCCATGGTTGTGGACGTAAGCGCTGGATGATGAGCATCAGGATGATGCTCCGGTTACTGCTCTGTATATACATCATGTTGGATGATGGATATGATTAGTTGTATCATGTATATGTATATGCATCATGTTGGATGCCTATTATGATCAGGTAGATCATGTGTGATGATATGTATCAGGTGGATACATTGTATGATTAGGTAGATAATGTATGATGATATTTATCAAGTAGATACTGTGTATGCATCAAGTGGATGCATTGTATGATCAGGATGATCATGGATGATGAGCTTCAGGATGTTTCTCCATATGATAAGCATCAAGATGATGCTATGATGATGATCAGGATGATCATGGATGATGAGCTTCAGGATGTTGCTCCAGATGATATGCATCAGGATGATGCTATGATGATGATCAGGATGATCATGTGATGATGTACATCAGGATGATGTATGGTGAGTATCAGGTTGATACTCTATGGCCGTGGACAGGTTGTGCAGATAAGCATATAATATGGCCCTGGGAGGTTTGCAGATACTCTTTCGAGGTTTTGCCTATGGCATATAATATGGCCCTGGGATATATGGAAAATGCTCTTTCGAGGTTTTGCTTGGGAGGACATATAATATGGCCCTGGGAGATCTGATAGGTTGGGATGTGTGCCCATAATAAGTCCTGGGATGCTCTTGCGAGGTTTGTCCTATGGCATATAATATGTCCCTGGGAGTTCCGATAAGTTGGGCTGTGTGCCCATAATAAGTCTTGGGATGCTCTTGTGAGGTTTTTCCATGACCACATATAATATGGCCCTGGGAGATCTAATAGGTTGGGCTGTGTGCTCGTAAGAAGTCCTAGGATGCTCTTGCGAGGTTTTGTGGTGACCACATGTAATATGTCCCTAGGAGATCCGATAGGTAGAACTGTGTGCTCGTAACATCTTGGGATTCTCTTGCGAGGTTTTGTGGTGAGGTCACATATAATATGTCCCTGGGAGATCCGACAGGTAGAGCTATGTGCTCGTAATAGCCTGGGATGTTCTTGTGAGGTTTTGTGACGCACGTAATAAGTCATGAGGATTCCACAGTATGGTCAATGATGAAGACCTACATCCAGTATGAAAAAGGACTGGCTTTGTAGAACTTCCTATGATGGGTAGATCAGAGATTGATTGAGATAGTAGCAGCCATGATGATGTCGATGATTTGATGACGATGATCCAGTGATGATGATCCAGTGACGATGATCCAAAGAAGAAGACTTGTGCTAGAAGACCTATGTCAAGAAATACCTTCCTAGTTAAGAGGGAGTGTTGATGTAATTGTAACTTTGGAATGTATTTCACCTATGTATATTGTATTCCTATAGAGATGTTATTATTCCTCTATACAGAAGTGTTTGTATTCCTATAGAGATGTTATTATTCTTCTATATGGAAGTGTCATCATTTATATTAAGTGTCGTAACTTATACTTGATGGGTTATTAGACCACCTTATTGGGGTCAGCCCTGTATAAGTCATGTGCATTAAAGGGTTATTAGACCACCCTATTGGGGGTCGGCCCTGTCAGCATTATGTTATGTGGTTAAGTTAAGGCCGACCTAGTAAAGGTTATTAGGCAATTCAAGTCAAGTATAAATAGAGTGTGGGAGGCACTCTATTTGATCATTCACTTTCTCACTCACACACTCATTGGAGAGTGGCACACTAGTGGAGAAGGAGAAGCTGTTGCTAGGAGGACTATCTCTTGTACTTGGGTTGTATCATTGCTCTATCTATCTTTGAGGAAGTTGCGGGGTTTTTCACCTTCTTGGTTTTCCCCGGTGAAACTTTGTGTCTCTTGTGTGCTTGCATTATTGTGTCCATGATTGATATGATGTAGATATGTTGTACATGTTATTCTCTCAGTTAAGATCCTAGATTAGATTGAAATTTCTGAAAAACTAACACACTCAAGAAAGTAAGATTTTTTAGGGATAATTTCCATGCTCGAGGCCTCCCAAAATATTACCAGAACTTTAGATGTGATCCTCCACTCTTGAGAAGTGCCTCTCCTAAAAAGCATGACATCATCAACAAATAATAAGTTTGTAAATTTGTAAAGATTTCAAATTATGGCACCTGAGATGTGACCCTCATTCTTTTCCTTCTGAAGGAGTGTGCTAAACAATTCCACAATTAGGAGGAGGAGAAGGGAGGAGAAGGGGAAACCTTGCCTAAGACCCCATGGAACAATTAAAGAACCTACAGGAAGTGCCTTTCACCAAGACTGCAAATTTTTTTGAAGACACACAACCCATTATTACAGTGGTGAGAGGAGTAGTTTTGATTAGTACATGTAACTTTGATTCAAATATTTGAATAATTTAATAGCTAGTTGTAGTAGTTATAATATATAATTAATAACATTTCCACATAGGTCCAAATTATATAATAAAAAAATGCCACATAGAATTTAAGACATGGACATGTTTCAAATTTTTAAGGATTTTGATTGGTTCATATCTATTGACATGGATATTTGAGGTTAATATTTTTGGTTAAATTTCCTATAATTGGTAAGAGAAGGTGACTAGGCACACGAACGTTTGCTTGGATTCAACTCATAGGCAGAGGTCCACATGCAACAAACTATATTCTTTACCTCAAGTACCTTGCACTCTTTCTTTTTGGGTGAATTGTTATGAATATTTTATGAAAGGGTTACACAAAGGTATATGTTGGTTTCATTTTTGGAGGTGAAGCTATTATGTTGGTACTTGGATGGGTATAAGAAGGAAAGACGTAGTGGGTTGTGGCTCCTTCATAAATCTGGGGTTGTTCAATTCTATAGGTGGTTTACTCTATCAAAATAGGTTTTTCCTTTGGCATTTGGAAGCACTTAGTATGGAAAATCCTTGCAACTTAGATGAGTTTAAAAGAGTGGTTAACGTATTGGCTAAAAAAATTGAGGATCTTAAGACAACAATTTCACTTTTGAATGATAATATGCATACCTAGTCTAAAGTTTTGAAATAAAAATATGAAGAATTGGAATTAAAAATGGCTATACAAGCCACCCAAATAGAGAGGTTAACTACAAAGCACAATATGTTTGTACAAATCATTCTTGACACTGCAAGAAGCCTGAAAATGTATGTTGGGTCCCTCAGAAATGAAGTTATGGAAAATATTACAATGCACCAAGCTCAAGAGCTCATGTAAATAAAAGATAATATGTAGAATGTCCAGTATAAGTATAATTGCAAATATTTTTTTTCTAAATTTTTATGTTTCGTATTTCGAAAAGTATGCTAAGTCATTTATTAAAATATATAGTACGTGGATTGATATATTTTGGAAAAAACTATTAAAGCAAGGTGATACGATTATAAACCCTCTTACATTTTTTGTATTTCTTGAATTTTCATAATTAAACTTTTGTTATCTATTATACTAAAATGTTATATGGTATAAATCCACTCTCCTTTAATATAACTTTTTCCGCAAAGGAGCTCTAGTTTTCTTTGACGGGGCAACATAGGAAGGTCGATGTGCTGCATGTGCTTTTCTCTTTATCAACAATGATCACATATTTTGCTTCAAACTATTTCGTGGCTCTGGAACTAATATGAAGGCTGAGTTGTTAGCATTATGGGTCCTTTGCAAAATGGCATCAACATTTGGCATTGTCTCTGGAAATTTTTGGAGATTCCAGAGTTACTATCAAATGGGAAAGTGGTGTTTATAAGCTTCAAGTGATCAATATTCTTCCTTGGTGCCATAGAGTCAATGAAGAACTCAAAAAATTTCTACATCTAGAACTTAATCATATGTATAGAGAACAAAACAAGTTGGTAGACTTTCTTTCAAAGGAAGCTTTGAAAGGCATTGAAGGGACCTTACTCTAGGAAGAATTTTTGGATGACAAACTTTCAAATATGGGGAGTTTTCCAGTTTATTCGCTTATTAGTATCTCCTTTATGCTCTAAGTTTGTATATTGGTCTGGTATTGTTTTCTGTTTTTCCTAAAGGACTCTAGCTTGCACTCCTTGTTTTATGAATGTATTGAACAATGTTATACTTTTTTATTCTAATAGAATATCAAAAGTATGTTTTTTCCTCTAGAAAAATGTTGAAATATTGTAACTTCTAAGAATATTATATTTGTACTTTATTATTCCGGTCATGTTTCATTCCTTCATGGTGTCACGTCCCCATCTTGACCCTATTGCATTAAAATGTAAATGATGTAATATTGTTATAAAATCATGGTGAGGAGCTCAAGGCCAAGGCTCCGCCATTGATTTATTGATGCATACAGTTTGCATGCTAGCCAGGTACATTGGAATTTCAGCATCATGTAAAAATACATTTTAATAAAAATACCCACAACTAGCTATGCAATGCAACAAAGAGATGGGGGCATGATTTTACAAGGAATTGGGAGGGAAAACATTCAAACCCTTGGATCCAATCAAGTCAAGCCAAGTGTCAATGAGAGAACCCATCAAACCCTCAACTACCCATGTTGACTTTGGTATCCAATCATTGATTTCTCCCAAGAGTTGGTTGAGGTAGTTAATGCCTTGGAGAATGAGAGGTATGGCTGTCCAATTTCGGGTATGGGCAAGTCACCCTGCATGGGAAATCGTGTTTTGCTTCTTGGGCAAGAAAAGAGCCATGAATTGCTCCCCAAGCCATTATCTATCAACCACTCTTCCTCCCTCATGAGTTTGGATCTACCTGGGCATTTTTCAGCCATGTTTTTGGGTGTTCTCCTTGATCCTCAGCTGGGATAGGGGCGTTTTTGTATTGTATACCAGTGGGGAAGATGGAAAATCGAATTGGGGTTCCATAGGGACCATTCTGGCTGTTAAACGCTGAGATGGTTGGGGAGAAATCGTTTTTCCTCGCTGTGAATGTTTTTCCTCATCCCACAATTCGTTTCTGGATGGAAACAATTTGGGAAAGCCCAAACCCATCGCCATCCCATTGGTAAATCCATTGCTTTGGCTTGAGCTTGAGTGTAAGGCTCCAGGGTTCGAATGTAGCCTGATAAACCCAGCTGTGGACTGGCTTGGCTCAGATGAAATGATTAATTGACTGTGAATGAGTGAATGTCCCCTTTTCCTTGTAAGAATCATGCCCAGCTTGGGGGTGGCCTTCGGACGGACTCAGTATATGTCATCGAAGAGCCTACGGTTGGGTGGAACATTGTAGCGACATAGCTAATTGCTTGGGACAATTGCGAAAGGAATATAAGTATTTGATGTGTATTTACTTCTGCAATGTTTAAATTTGATGATTATTTTGATGTGATGGATGAGCATGAATTGTGTGTGTGGATGAGTCTTAATTCTGCTGTGCATACTTAATTGATATGCATCTGCACACTCTTGTTCTATTCATATGATTCTAATGAATTTGGATGAGATTATGTGAAAGCCCCAGAGATTAGCATCATGTTCCCTCCCTTGCCTTGGATGGATGGGTGGGTACATGACAGATGGTATCAGAGCTGTTGGTTGCAGCATTGGGCCTTTATGGGATACCTATCATAGTTGTATAGGTAAGTATGCTTCCTGCTCAACACTGATAGTTAAGAAAAAAATTTCAAAAATTTCAAATTTTCAAAATTTTTCTAAGTGTCTATGAGTTTCTGCAAAAACTGTGCCATTGGAGGAACTCGGCAAGTTCGTCCACAATGGCGGAAGAACTCAACAAGTTCGTCCACAATGGTGGAAGAGATTGGCGAGTTACTTTGCAACGGATCACCCATAAATTTTAAGTTCGGCGAAAAAGATGGAAAAATTTTGGAAGGAAAAGCTGAGTTCGATCGGAAGAACTTGGCAAGTCTCCCTGCAATGGCGAAAGGACTCGGTGAGTTGGTCCGAAAATTTTCAAATTTTTTTTCTAAGTGTTTTCGGCGTCAAAGAGGAAATTTTGGGAGAACTTGGCAAGTTGCTCCGAAACAGCGGGAGAACTTGGTGAGTTGCTCCGCAACGGCGGAAGAACTCGAATAGTTGGTCCGCAATGGCAGAAGGACTTGGCAAGTTGGTCCGAAAATTTTCAAAATTTTTCTAAGTGTTTACGGCGGAGAAAATTTTGGAAGAGATTGGCGAGTTTCCGCTGCAGCATCGGAAGGAATTGATGAGTTCATCTGCAACGTCGGAAGAGATGGGCGAGTTGCTCCACAACATCGGAAGGAATTCAGAAAGTTGGTCCACAACGGATTGGAAGGAAAAACCGAGTTTTCAATTGGAAGAACTGGGTGAGTTGGCCCGAAACAGGTCGGAAGAACTCGCTGAGTTGCTCCGAAACAGAGAATTTCAGCTGTTTTTCAGAGAGATTTTTCAAGCGCCAAAAGTTGAAAAATGCCATGGAACTTGTGCCCCAGATTGCACGAAATGGAAAGATTTATATATAAAAAAAAACGAGGGCGCCACCCTCGACCTGCCCTAAGCCACAAGGGGGCAAGCCGCCTTGACCCCCGTCGTCCCCTAGAGGCAGTCGTTGAAAGTGTCAAATGCATTCTCTATGCTTGGGATGAGAAGCAGGAATTGCATTAAGAGTAGTTGGTTGTAATATGCCTTGCAGAAGAGCAATGGGAGCAGCAAGTCAATGTTGATAAAGGGAAATTCCTCACCTTAAACTACTTATGTTTATAGCATAATAATTGCATATAGCAAGAATGAATATTATACACGTATGTATATGTTGAATCGCTAATTCATGAGAAGATCATAACTAATGGATCCTTATGTGCTTGGTAGGGAAGCCAAGAAAATGATCAGCTATGATGTGGAGGAGGAACTCCATGTCATGATGAGGAATTGGAAAGGGAGAATTCCTTAACTCCTCCATTGCTATTATATTTATATTTCCTGAGTTGTCTATACTGAAAATTATGGCATAGGAATGCTGGAAATGCAAAAGGATAGATAGATGAAGTGAATATGTACTAGATGGCATATTGCACAGTGCATGTGAAAGTATTTTTTTTTGCGTGTATATGATATTGCATATTAGTAAAATAGTGAGGTTTTACATATGCAATGAGACACTTAAGATAATTATTGTGGTTGCTGATAATTAGTCATGTTCACATTGGTTGTAGGACCAAAGACAACCGAAGCATGGCTAAGGATGTGGATGATGATGGTTGCATACAACCTTATGAAGAGAGGATGATGCAACAAATCCGTGATCATGATGTTGGCAAAATGACGGAGTAGCCTTGGTAAGAGGCCAATTGATCAGGTAACATCAAGCGATGTTAATGACATCCATGCAGGTAATGGTTATTTATGCTTAGTTTCATGAATGTTGAAGGAAGATTTGGTAAGATCCCTTTAACTACAGTTAAACTATGTTGATTTGGTTTGCATGTGGTATTGAGTGCTTGAATGTGAATGTCAACCTACCAAGTATGGTGAGGTATGGGGTAGTAAGGGCAAGGAACCCTCTACCATATGACTGTTTTAAATACTAGAACGCATTCATACAGGATTATGTAAATGTTGTGAATGTGCATGCGTATGTGTGGGTGCACAGGTTGAGATGCATTGTGTGAATGCATCGTTGTGACATATATATATATATGTTTCAATGCAGTTAGTTAATAGATGAAATGGTGTACTATTGTTAATCCTGAGACCATTTCATGAGATGTTATGAATGCAGGAGAAACACTGCATGAAAAAGGTAGACATGTGAGAGGCTACCAGAGCACTCTGTTGGAAGGACAAAGTTGCATGGAATATGAAGTAATGAGTATTTACAGTTGATTTAAATTGCATGGATAGTGTGATTGTATCTTGTAAATTTTATTATGATGATGATGCATATATAGAAAGGTATATATTTCATTGCATTTCAAATACTAACAACTGAAAGTGTTTGAATTATTGAGTGTTATAATTCTGAGACCACTTCAGTAACTGTTGTAACAATGAAAGGATTATATGCATAGATACTCATAACGCGTTTGGCTGATTGAAGTTCAGATTTCAGGTAGGAAAGTCTTGCATATGGCAACGAGGATAAGTCCATAGTAAAGACCGGGATCTACCATGTGTAGAAGCCAAAGGTTATGAGAGGGTTCTCATGGTTGTAACTTATGCATGAAACAAATCTGAAGATTGTCTAATTTAAGTTTATGAGAATAATCTCTTGGTTGCAAATCTAATCTCTGTAGGAAAACAAATTTGTAAATTTCAGATTTGAGAATTTGCTTATAATTGCTAATCACTGTTTGGCTTATATGAAATTGTGTCAGGAGGACATGTTGTAGGTGGATGTTCATGTATGGTAGCAAGGGTGAAACCATAATGGGCAGAGTGATACCACTTACAGGAGCCAAACAATATGAGGAGGGCCTCATTGCTAAGCAAATCAATTTCTGTAGGAGACATAATTGTAAATTCATATTGAATTTAATTATTAATGCTATTGATTGGTTATGGAACAATCATATTTGAAGCTTATTGCTAAATGTTGCTGACTGTTTGGCTATTTGATAAAGTGTGCCAGGATGACACATTGCAGGAAGACCATGTGTGATGGCCTGCAGAAGCCAAACTAGATGGGAAGGATCCCATGCTTTGGAAATGGGTTTCAGGTGAAACACCATTGTAAAGGTGACAATGTCTCAACCGAACTGCATGTCGGTAAAGCCATGTGAGTGAGATGGTGAAATTATGCCAAGAAGGCATGTGTGGTTATGGAACGTGAGAATAATGGGGTGGCAAACCGAAGGACTATTGACTCAGAGAAGGGAGCCCCCATCCTTCGTCAATCAAGGAAAGATACATATGTGAAACGAATGAGTATTCGGTAACCCTAACTGAGGATATACATGTCTGGTTATTAGATTTAATATGCAGAGCATGTTTTATTATTTCATTATTATTTCAGACTACTTGAGTGGGACTAAGGCCTACATGGCTCACATCAGAAAGGGATGCATACCTTTTGGGTGATGGGTTATGTTAGGGTTTTCAATATTGACTACACCCTAAGGGAATGGACGCATTCTTGGTGTTTCAATACTTGATAGTGAATGTTATGAAATATGGTTACAATTTTTAGAGCAGCAATATTGATGAGTCTACTTATCCTTCTTGTGCTATCAGCTTACACAAATGCAATTTGGTGTTGCACGTAAGAGGAAAAGTGAAGAAGATAAAATAATCAAAAGATATCCTTCCTTAACGTTGGAAAAGGGGTCTAGACTCACGACTGGTTTAGGGTTACAGCCGACCGCCTCATATGGATCCGCCTCCTGATCCGGGTCGTGCGCCTCTCGACGACCTCTTTCGATTGCTGGTTGCGTCTCATCCCACGTCTTCTAAGCATTCGGGACAGGCGGACTCGAGGTTCGTCAAAAAATCTGCCATCCCTGAAGTAAAGCTAGGTTCCACGGCGTCTAAATGTAAAGCCCTTGCTCTTTCAGAAAAAGGTTTGGTTGGTCACTTCACAGGGCTGTGGCCATCCCCGAGATTAATCGAGATCTGGCTCAGCAAAAACTGGCACCCTCTTATTCAAGGAGAAGTTCAGCAGATCTTCTGCGGCAAGGGTTTTTTTGTCTTCTACTTTGAGAAAAAGGAAGATAGAGACTTAATATTCAGAAATGGACCCTATTTTATGGGACCCAGAGGAATGTATATCAACAAATGGGACCTCTCTTTTGACCCAGAAAAGGACATCCCCTCAGCTGTTCCAGTATGGGTCAAGTTGCTGCATCTCCCATTGCACTGTTGGAACGATGAAGACTTGAGAGCTATTGGCAACTCATTGGGGAAATACATTGACAAATCTGAGACAAAACCCCCAATGTTCTCCTGTGCCTGAATATGTGTAGAAGTGGATGTTGAAAAAGGGCTTCCAGAAGCGATAAGCCTGTCAATGGATGGATGGAACCACCTTCAAACTGTGGATTACGAACAGATCCCATTCAAGTGCAAAGTATGCCACGAATATGGACACTTTGTAAAGCTCTGTCCCAAGAGGAATTCACAGGAAGCAGAAGAAACCCAAGATGGAGACTGGAACGAGGTAAGAAAGAAGGCAGGGAAGTCTTCAAACACCCACCCCACTCAAGCCACTCCAAAAAGGAAGGAAATACCCAACAAGCAGCAAAGCACAAATAGAGAGGTCAATAAATTCCAGCTTCTAGCAACGGAAATGGATGCGGATGAGCAGGCTCACATTCTTGGCCAAGCTCAAGAGGAAGTGATGGAAAAAGCCAGAGAGGAAGAAAGACGGGAGAGTGATAATCAATAACTCGAGGAAGGAGAAATTCGGTTAATGCCCTCAGCTCAACAGGAGGAGCCCGAAGGTGAATCACCCAAAGCCCTAGGGGGCTCAGTCACATGAGAAAAAGCTAAACTATTTCAAGAGGATACTTCAGAAAGTAAGAAAGAAGAAATAGAACCTCAAACAAAAAAAGGCAGGAAGCTGAACAAAGTCGTAAGACAACAAGAAGCGGCCAGAGACAAAGCGCCGGGTAAGCAAACCAGTCTTGATCCGCATGTAAGAATTCTACCTAGCACTAAGCAAACTCAGGGAACAATAGAGGAGAAGAAGGAAAGAGCAGTGTCCAATCTCTCTAAAAAATAACGAAGATAGTCTCCTGGAATTGCAGAGGTTTAGGAGGTAAGCAAAAGACAGAAGCAATCAAAAGGATAAAAAAGTTGGAAAACCTCTCAATACTCATGCTCTAGGAGACTAAAATGCAGGAGGCAGATTGTCTCAAAACCTTATCTCAAATTTGGCCCAAAGGAGAAGGAATGGCAGTCAACTCTATAGGAGCCTTCGGAGGGCTCATTACCTGGTGGGATAAAGGTATGTACAAGTGTAATTCCACTTTAAACAATAGAAACTGGCTCTTTACTGAGTTAGAAGATTTGTCAAATAATGAAAAATATTGGATTGGAAATGTGTATGGACCTACACTCCATGGACTCAAAGAAATTTTTTGGGAAGATCTTATAGATCTCCATCTTGAAAGAACCCCTTCTCCCTGCATAGTCGCTGGAGAATTCAATGTCACCAGAAGTGCTAATGAACGAAGCGGAGGTTCGAAGGTTCGAGACCAGTTTGGAGAAAGATTGGAAGATTTCCAGGCCTCATGGAATCTGGTGGATATAAAGCCTCTGCAAGGAAATTTCATGTGGAACAACAGAAGAATTGGGCCCGACCATATAGCTGCCAGGCTTGATAGATTTCTGCTCAGCTCATCCTTTCTTAACAAACCCCTTTTGCCTGATTCAAAAATTTTGGCCTCTGCTGTCTCTGACCACCATCCCATTGCCTCTTTTTCTCTTCCCCCGGTAATCTTGGCCCTCTTCCCTTTAGATACAACCCAGCGTGGTTGGAGCATGAAGCCTGCTTTAGAGAAGTCAAAGCAATATGGAAGCAATTTATTCCAGGCTCTCCCGGGTATATTTGGGAAACCAAACTCAAAAATACTAAGACTCTGCTGAAAAGATGGGCAAAGCAAAACATGAAGAGATCTGGGGAAGAAGTCATAATCTTGCAAGAGGAATTGAAAACCCTGCAAGAACAAATTGAAAAGGATCAGATAACCGAAGCAATGTTGAAGCAAGAAAAAGAGATGGAATCCAAAATCCGACAGGTGAATAGAAAAGATGAGGAGGAATGGAGACTCCGATCAAGATGTTTATGGCTGAAATCTGGGGATAGGAATACTAAGTTCTATCACGCCCAGTGCAAGGAAAGGTACAGGAAAAACAACACTCTCGGCTTAATCAAAGAAGATGGAACAAAGATAGAGGACCCCTCAGCTATAAAGAGTGAAGTTAGAAACCATTTTGAGTCTCTCTATAAGGAAGAAGAGGAACCGCCTCCTGCAGATTTGGAAGGAATGTGTCGAGAAATCCCCAGTCTTGTCACAAGTGAAGAGAACAGCATGCTCACAGAGAAGGTTACCGAATAAGAAGTCAGGAAAGCGGTTTGGTCTCTCCATCTGGAAAAATCCCCGGGCCCAGACGGATTCTCAATTCACTTCTACAGAAAGTGTTGGCATTTGCTGAAAAGAGATCTGCTTAGAATGATAAATTGGACCAGAAATCGCGAGAAGATAGGAGGAGGCACCAATTCCTCCTTCATAGATTTAATTCCAAAGGAGAAAAAAGCCAATTCAATAGGGAGGTTTAGACCCATATCGCTATGCAACTCTTCTTATAAAATCCTTACAAAAGTCTTAGCTAATAGAATTAAGAAGCTTCTTCCTAAAATAATCTCTCCAAATCAGGGCGACTTTGTCCCAGGTAGACAAATATATGATAATATACTTCTTGTGCAAGAGGCCATCCACTCAAGCCGGCGAAGCAAGGATGCAGGTATGGCTATAAAATTAGACATGGCCAATGCCTTTGATAGAGTAAGACATGTCTTTATCTATGCTGTCTTGAGAAATTTGGGTTTTGATGAAAAATTTATAAGCTGGGTGAAAGCTTGCATTGGAGCTCCTTGGATTTCCCCTCTACTAAATGGAAGACCCACCTCCTTTTTCCGCCTCTCTCATGGATTGAGGCAAGGATGCCCCCTTTCCCCCTTCCTTTTTGTCATAATGGCCGATTCTTTAAGCAGAAAACTCAACTCCCTCCTAGCTTCAGACTCTATCCCTGGCATAGCCTTCGCCCGTAATGTTCAAGCTATAAGTCATGCCCAGTTTGCAGATGATACCATTCTCTTAGGCAGTGCTTCTCCTCAGATAGCTGCAAGATTTAAAACTACTCTAGACCTCTTCCTCAAGACCTAAGGGGGAAAAACCAATGAACACAAGTGCAACTTCTACACCTGGAACTGTCGTCCTGCCACGGTTAGACTCATTGCAGCCATTCTTGCCTTTAATCCCTACATGAACTGGACCTCCTTTAAATACTTGGGCACTCATATCTCTCTCAAAAATCCCCCTTCCTCCATTTGGACTCCTATCCTTGATAAATTCAAAGTAAGAATCAACACATGGGGAGCTTGCTGGCTGAATCTAGCTGGGAAAGTCACCTTGATAAAATATGTCTTGTCTTCTTTACCCGTATTCTCAGCTGCCATAATGTTAGCCCTTGTCTCAATCCAAAATGCCTTTAGCAAAGAGATCAGAAATTTCTTGTGGCAAGGGGGAAAGATACATAATAAAAAATTTCACTTGGTAAACTGGAAGACAGTCAAAGAAAAGAAAAAGAGGGGAGGGCCTGGAATTCGTGAGCCAACCTTAGTAAGTAAAGCGTTGGGGGCCAAGTTAGCTTGGAGGATTGTTTCTGGAAAGAAGGAATGGTGGAAGGAAGTAATAAGGAAGAAATACACAAGAAGCTCCAGACAAAGATGCCTAGATAAGCCGATCTCCAAAAAAGGAACAACTATATGGGGACTTATCTCCTCATCAGCGGCTGTAATCACGGAAAACCTCTATTGGATCCCTGGTAATGGGAAAAGAATAAACCTTTGGACTGACAGCATAAATGGAGAAAAGCTGTTGGGTAAAATCCAGGGCATTGATGCTATTCGAGACTGGTTGGAAAATATGGGTATCATAAAACTAAAGGACTTGGTGATATGGAAGGACAATGGAGATTGGAAGAGCTGGAAGCAATTGAGTCCCCCAGCCAATCTCAGAAGTGAGTATTATCTTCTTCTCAATCATCTGCATGGGAAAGCTCCGGTAAGCATAAATGGAAAAGACCTCCGAGGATGGGGGAAAGCTGGCTCGTATTCAGTCAAGGCTGGGTATGAAAAAATCTCCCCTCCCATCTCCCCGGCCCACAGAAAATGGAGGAAAATCTGGAACTCGGATGGCATCCCTAAAATAGCTTCCTTCTTCTGGATTTTAACCCACGGCAAATTGCTAACGGCAGAAAACCTCAGAGCTAGGGGAATTACAGGTCCTTCAAGATGCACATTGTGTAAACTTGCTGAAGAAAACTCCCATCACATTTTCCTGGAGTGCCCTTTTGCAACGAAAGTATGGGTTCAGGTCCTGGGAAATCAGTGGAGACCAGCTATTCTCCCCAAAACTCTAGAGGAACTTACTGACCAATGGGGACGCACCTTACCAGGAAGATCTAAGAAGACTATGCCGAGAATTTGGAATCTAATTCCAATGAACATCCGTTGGCAGATTTGGTTAAATAGAAACAAAAGTATCTTTGAGGGCAAGAAAGTGGATAGTTATAGAGTTGCCTCCAAAGCCATCTCAATGATTGCGGAATCCCTAACCTCTAAAAAAGTCTCTATACCTGCTCAGGAGCCACTATCTCTGACTGAACTCCAATGGTGTAGCATGTTCGTAAAGGGCAGCTTCCTTCAGTCCAAAAAGGATCATCCTCACTCTGTTTGGGAAATCAGGAAAGACCCTGACACTTTCTCCAGATGGTGGAAGGAGCAAAAAAGTCATAGCATCTTCTTCGATGGGGCATCCAAAGGGAATCCTGGGTTGGCAGGTGCGGGTGGGATACTTTTTGATCCCGGAGGAAATAAAATTGCAGCCTTCTCTTGGGGACTAGGTAGCAAAACAAATAATGAGGCAGAATGGTTAGCTCTCATTTTCTCCTTAGATATGGCCTCCAACTTCAGCATTGGCAATCTCAGAATCTATGGAGACTCCAGGCATGTCATTCAAATTATGCGAAGAGGGTCTGCCTCCCCAGGCTCAAAATCCCACAGATACATGCAGAGAATTAAAACCAATGCTCTCCTCTCAAAGGCCTCTTTTTTCCACATTCGTCGAGAGAATAATAGGCTTGCTGATATAGCGGCTAACAAAGGAATTTTGCTCGAAATCGGGCACGTCAAGGATCTCAATGGAGTTTTGGGGTATCATTTCATCCCTTAAGTCTAAATGCCAAGGGTCAATAAACTCATGGTTGTTTATAAGGTTGGGTCCATGGTTATGAGGGACCACCTTTTCCCTTGCTTAAAATTTGGATATGATTCTTCCCCCCCCTCCATAGCTTCAACCACACGCCTCCCCAGTCACCCTACCACTTGTCACCTCGCTCCCACCTGCGCTGTCAGCTCCCACGAGCCATTATTTACTCCCCCACCCGCTCCTTCTTTCCCTTGCTCTACGATGGCTCGTCCTCCCCACTTACCTGATGCTCTGAGTCGCCTCTCCCTTTGCGAGCTTGACTCTCCTTCCCCCCTTCTTCTGCTGTTGCCAGCGTGTAACTTTGATATAATGTAGTCTGTGTTGGCGGCCATAGCCGCTCTGAGCAGAACGTTGGTGGACATTAAATTCGCAGTTCGAAACACCTATGATGCCATTTGCTCCAGTGTCAAACAAAATGCAGAGTTGGCATCGGACATTACTCATGTTTGCTCACAGCTCTCTTGTCAGGATTCCAGGATAGACGACCTGGAGAGGAACTTGTTTGAGTTAATGGGGAAAGTGGAGAAGCTGCAGGAAGATATGGCTGTTCTCACTGGGGCAACTAAGGGGATTTGGGTGCACGAAACCCCCACGGTCAACCAGGAAATCAATCAGGATATGGTGGACGCTACTTCTGCCCGGCTAAGGAATTATGGCTAGTTTGCAGTATAGCTCAGGTTTCAAAAATTTTGTTTCTTTTGGTCAATGCATTTTTGTATAATCCTCAGCAGACAGTTTGTCAAGGTTTATTCCAGCTCTATGCTGGATAGTTACAGGAAAACAAAGCTCAGAGCTTGCAATGTATTGCTGTTAGAATCTATAGTTATAGTATGCCCAGACATTTCCTGCACTGTTATAAATTTTTTTGAAAGCATGTAATGAATAGCTGTGCACAGCTTTTATAAATACAATCTTTTACTCTGTTACTGTTAAAAAAAAAAAAAGAGGAAAAGTGAAGAAAGGGTGCTCAAGAGGACTGTATGGGTAGTGGTAACCTTTCTACGCTCACACTAAAGGACACTAGAAGAGATCAATAGGCCCGAGGAGCTGTGTTGCAGAAAAGGGGTATCATCCTTGTGTAGTGTGAGTGGTTATTGTGGGGCCATGCTAGCTTGCAGTCAAGTGAGTCACCTATGGAGTTCTTGGAGGGAACCACTGGTTGCATAAGAGAAGGAGTCATGTAATCATATTATGTTGTTCATATTGCCTGATAAAACCAGTCCATGTACTGGCTTGGCAATGGTTGTTGTATGCCTGATAAACCCAGTCAGTGTACTAGCTTGGCATTGGTTATTTGGGTGTTGTGGCGAAGGGTTTCTTGATGCCTAACAAACCCAGTCGGTGTACTGGCTTGGCATGTTTTTAAATTGATGCCTGACAAACCCAGTTGGTGTACTAGCTTGTCATTGGGTATTTGGATGTTGTGGAGGTATTGGTGAAAGGTGTTGTTTCCTGACAAACCCAGTCGGAGAACTGGCTTGGAAATGGTTATTGTATGCTTGATAAACTCAGTCGGCATACTGGCTTAGCATACTGATTTTTGAAATGCTTGATAAACCCAGTCTGCGTACTGGCTTAGCATACTGATTTTAGGGATACCTGATAAACCCAGTCAACATACTGGCTTGGCATTGCCTATTTGGATGATGTTGTGGAGCAGCAGGTGTGCTGGCCAAGCATCCACCCCACAGGTGATCCAAGGCTTGTAAAGCAGAGAAGGAAACCTGTGGAGTAGCGAGGAAACACACAAGCAGATAAGTATTCATTTCCATTTATTTATTGTTTGGAATAACGAATATTTCAGGTATAAGTCTTCTAACAACTAAGCTGATACACTATTGTTTCCTTGTTGTAAACCTTGGCCATTGTAGGAAGCAGGGACCCTGAAAGAACTAAAAATTATTGGTAAACCCAAAGAGTAACTGGTTGAAGCTATTAATGCTTGGTAAAGCCAGAGAGTAACTAGTTGGACGCTATAAGATTCTTGGTAAACCCAGAGAGTAACTGGTTGAAGCTATAAATTCTTGGTAAAGCCAGAGAGTAACTGGTTGGGCACTATAAAAGTCTTGGTAAATTCAGAGAATAGTTGGTGGGAATATTAACCACTTGATATTGTAGAGCAACCGGCATGCTGGCCAAACATTCCTTAATTAATTGATAAAAACCAGTCGACATACTGGCCTGGCATTGCCTATTCGAATGGTTGTGGAGTAGCCTTCTTGCTATCCCAACATTCATTATTGTATCCATGAGAAATCCAATGCTTGGAAAACAAAGAATGATCCTGTGGAATAAAGTGAAGACATTCGATACAGATAAGTATTTGGTTATCTTGCAACTTCTTGCTTATGAATATATGTGTGTATATGATTTGATTATGATTTCTCAGACTCTTTTTTAGAGATAAACCCTATGACAATACATTAAACATGTGAATTGATTCAATGTTTGAGTGTAGGTATTGCTGGAAGAAAGGACTATGAAAGCATCTGGAGGATGCATGTGGACATGTGACCGTCCTAAAGAGAGCTCAGTATGAGCTGTAATGAAAGATGGTGCTAGTGGACATCTGTGGGTCCTAGCAACCAAAGGTTCTGTAAGCAACAATGGGGAAGGGTTCCCTAGTTGAAAGGCATTAGACAGACCTTAGACACTAAGTGTCATAGCCAAGAAAGGGCAAGTCAAGCATTCACATTGAAGTGAAAGAGGTTAAGGAGCATAGAACCACAAGTGATGGTGTGGCTCCAGATTGGAACAAGACTAAGAGGGGGAGACTCTTAATCTTCTCTTTCCTTTTGATTGATGCATCTTAGAAACAAAAGATTGTTGAGTGCATGTCATAGATGAAAACAAATTGTGTTTAATTGCTTGAAATGAATTGTGACTTGTGAATTAGTTATTTTCCTGTGAAAGGATGAACATGAATGAGTTCATGTGTATGTTGGGAAAGCATGAAATGTGTGGAAATCTCATGAGTAAAGCATGGACGTTCCATGTGAATTGGGAAAATAATTGACTAATTTTAACATTGTGTTATGCTTTTCCTAACAGGAATTAGCATGATGAGTCTCATAGGCGAGACATTGAAAACCATTATTGCTGCTATTACTAGCCAAGTGTTGCTGGTGAGAAAAGAGAGCCATTTGTGCACTGTGATCATGGTAGCAAACTAGAGGCTATTTTTTTTGGGTTGGAAATATTCCTCAACAAGTTGCTAGGATGGTAATAAAGATGGCATCCATGAAAATTCCAAACTTGTAGATCAGCTGGAAGGTGAATAAAATGAAGGGATTGCTGCGGAGCAATGCCCACTTGCAGAGATGGAAGATCGAAGCCAGTAAGAGCAGCTTGAGGAAGCCAAAGGACTTGATCCTGAAAGTTCAAATTCAAGAGATGAAACGCAAGACAGACCTACCACCAGTTGTGAATTTTGAGGCATGTGTAAAGTGGGTATATACTCTGAAGTATTGGAACACTGAGGACGGTGTTATTCCAAGGGGAGGGGAATGTCACGTCCCCATCTTGACCCTATTGCATTAAAATGTAAATGATGTAATATTGTTATAAAATCATAGTGAGGAGCTCAAGGCCAAGGCCCCGCCATTGATTTATTGATGCATATGGTTTGCATGCTAGCCAGGCACATTGGAATTTCAGCATTATGTAAAAATACATTTTAATAAAAATACCCACAACTAGCTATGCAATGCAACAAAGAGACGGGGGCATGATTTCACAAGGAATTGGGAGGGAAAAAATTCAAACCCTTGGATCCAATCAAGTCAAGACAAGTGTCAATGAGAGAACCCATCAAACTCTCAACTACCCATGTTGACTTTGGTACCCAATCATTGTTTTCTCCCAAGAGTTGGTTGAGGTAGTTAATGCCTTGGGGAATGAAAGGTATGGCTGTCCAATTTTGGGTATGGGCAAGCCACCCTGCATAGGAAATCACGTTTTGCTTCTTGGGCAATAAAAGAGCCATGAATTGCTCACCAAGCCATTATCCATCAACCACTCTTCCTCCCTCACGAGTTTGGACCTACCTGGGCATTTTCCAGCCATGTTTTTGGGTGTTTTCCTTGATCCTCAGTTGGGATAGGGGTGTTTTTGTATTGTATACCAGTGGGGAAGATGGAAAATCGAATTGGAGTTCCATAGGGACCATTCTGGCTATTAAACGCTGAGATGGTTGGGGAGAAATCGTTTTTCCTCCCTGTGAATGTTTTTCCTCATCCCACAATTCATTTCTGGATGTAAACAATTTGGGAAAGCCCAAACCCATGGCCATCCTGTTGGTAAATCCATTGCTTTGGCTTGAGCTTGAGTGTAAGGCTCCAGGGTTCGAATGTAGCCTGATAAACCCAGCTGTGGACTGGCTTGGCTCAAATGAAATGATTAATTGTGTTAGGAACCCATGTCTTTACTTTGTTAGTATATTGTTGTTGGACGCATATGCTTTGTAAGTCGTCCCATAGTATTTGTTGATTAATATTTTATGTTATTGTTGTTGGTGCATATGCTTTGTAAGTCGCCCGTAGTATTGTTAATCCATAGTTTGTAGTGGCCCATGGTTTTGACCCATAGTATTGGCGCCTAGAATTACTATATAAGTGTGTGTTGAGACCTATGAAGGACCGTGAAGTTATTTGTATTGAGCTTGCTCATAGGAGGTTGCCCCCTCGAAGTGGCCTGTGATCAATATAAAAGTGATTATGAGTTCTGTCATTTCTGCTATTTCGCATATTTTTATGAATTAATTGTTGCAGATGCATCACATCTGGTATCAGAGCACTTTCTTGGGCTCGCTGGGTGAAATTTCTGCCAAATTTTTTTTTCACATCTGTTGCAAGTTCGGATTTGGGAATAATCCCTATCCGCTTAACTATGGGAAGTACTTGGGCATAAGCTCTAAAACTCATTGTGAGGAGTACCACAGGAACCCCGAAGTAGCTGGCCCATTGAGAGGACCTGCCAGCGAAAAGGGCAACGACCCCTACCTGATTGACTAGTTCCCACCCGTGAGGTAAACCAAGAGCTGTCGTTTGTGGCAAAGCGGTTATCAGTTTTACCTGAGTCGTGGAGTGAGGGGTACTGCCCCAATACGCAAGCTGTCAGATAGCATTGGTGGCCGAGGGAAACCCTTGAACTGTTAGGAAGCCGCACATAGCTGGGGTCCATATCTATTTTCAGCTGAACTGTTGTCGATCGTTGCTACACCGTTTTAGATCCAGTCGTTCAGATCCATTTTGCAAGCCGTTCCAGATCCAACCATTTTCAATCCATTCGGCGTCGTTTCAGATCCCTTCCGAGCCGTAGCCGCTCGTGGGAAAAAAAAAAAAAAAAAAACCCTTCCAGATCTAGCCATTTTCAATCCATTCGGCGCCGTTTCAGATCCCTTCCGAGCCGTAGCCACTCCAGTCTGGAAAAAAAAATAAAAAAAAATAAATAAATAAATTTCAGTTTTTTCCCTATATCTCCCTTGTTTTCACTCTGTTTCCCTTGAAATTTCCGGGGAACCCCTGTCATCCCATTCTGCATATTTCATTCCTGAGGACCCTATCCCCAATTCCCCTTCCCAAAGTCCGAAATCCCACATTTGTCTATTTTTAGGGTTTGTCATAACTTCCTTAGATTTCACCCAATCACCTTCAAATTTTACCACAGAGTTCCTTTCTGAATTCTGCTTCTTTGTTCTCCTCTGCCAAATTTTTCCATTCTTTCACCCCGCTTCTGAAATCCTCATTTTTGCTTCCTTGTCTATTCAACAGTGTCCAAAACCTAGTCAAACCCCAATTACCCTTCAGATTTTTTCCCAAGTCCAGATTTTCCTTTACTGAAGTAGTTTCTGTTTTTGTTTTCCTACCCAGTAATCCGAAAATTAAAAAAAAAAAAACCCCTTCCATATCCAGCCATTTTCAATCCATTCGGTGCCGTTTCAGATCCCTTCCGAGCCGTAGCCGCTCCAGTCTGCGAAAAAAAAAAAAAAAAACCATTTTCAATCCATTCGGCGCCGTTTCAGATCCCTTCCAAGCCGTAGCCGCTCCAGTTTGAAAAAAAAAAAAAACAGTTTTTTCCCCATATCTCCCTTGTTTTCACTTTGTTTCCCTTGAAATTTTTGGGGAACCCTTGTCATCCCATTCTGCATATTTCATTCCTGAGGACCCTATCCCCAATTCCCCTTCCCAAGGCCCGAAATCCCACATTTGTCTATTTTTAGGGTTTGTCATAACTTCCTCAGATTTCACCCAATCACCTTCAAATTTTACCACAGAGTTCCTTTCTGAATTCTGCTTCTTTGTTCTCCTCTGCCAAATTTTCCCATTCTTTCACCCCGCTTCTGAAATCCTCATTTTTGCTTCCGTGTCTATTCAACAGTGTCTAAAACCTAGTCAGACCCCAATTACTCTTCAGATTTTTTCCCAAGTCCAGATTTTCCTTTACTGAAGTAGTTTCTGTTTTTGTTTTCCTACCCAGTCATCCGGAAAAAAAAAAAAAAAAAAAAAAAAAAAATAAATAAAATAAAATAAAATAAAATTCCCTGGTTATGGTTGTCACCCGTGTAGGAGCAAAAACCATGGAGAATGCACTTACAGCCATCCAAGCCAAACTCTAGGATCTGGATGAAAAATTTCTCGGCCTCCATCTTAAACATTCAGCTATGAACAACAAAAGGCAATCCAAGTCTTCAGCAGACAATGGGTTCTCTTCTTCTAGCAATTTCCGTGGTCCAAAGCTTGATTTTCCTCGCTTCAATGGTACCGATCCAACTGGATGGATCTATCGTGTAGAACAATATTTCAGTCTGCATAATACTTTTGATGTCAACAAAGTTCCGCTGGCATCCTTTCATTTGGAATAGGAAGCTCTTCAATGGTACCGTTGGTACATCAAGGTTCATCCAGAGTCCAAATGGCTAGACTTTTGCCAGCTCCTTTTGCAACGATTTGGTCCTAGTGCTTTTGATGACTTCACAGGAGCCCTCACTAAACTTCGCCAAATTGGCACTATGAGAGAGTATCAAACCGAATTTGAGAATCTAGCCAACCACACTGAAGGATTGTCTGATGACTTTTACCGGAGTTGTTT
Source organism: Larix kaempferi (assembly GCA_027924585.1). Lineage (NCBI taxonomy): Eukaryota > Viridiplantae > Streptophyta > Pinopsida > Pinales > Pinaceae > Larix > Larix kaempferi. Next base: position 8,085,293 of record BSBM01001313.1, read on the forward strand.
TATCAGTGGTCTAAAGGATGCCATCCGCTCTGAGGTCAAAATGTTCTGTCCCAACACAATGATGGAAGCCCTAGGGTTGGCTAAGTTGACAGAAGACAAGATTGCAGCCCAACAACGCTCCAAGCCCACTTTTGTTCCTTTCCGAAATATGGGTTCTCAACGACCACCTATACCGCAGGCTCCTCGACCAACTCCTATCAAGTGTTTGTCTGAAACAGAGATGCAAGCACGCAGAGAAAAGGGGATTTGCTATAATTGTGATGAGAAATTCACTCGGGGACATAGATGTGTTCAGCAAAAGCTCTATCTCTTGGATGTGGACTCTCTACCTGCCTTTGAAATTGGTGACGAAGATCCAGAAACACTAGATGCTCCGGTCGACATTCAGGAACCGCCTATTGACCCTCCGTCTCAGGATGACCAGCCAGAGATATCTCTCCATGCTTTAGCTGGAATCACCACCCCCCAAACAATGCAGGTCAGGGGTTACTTCAAGAAGCTTCCTCTTACAATACTCATTGATTCTAGTATCACTCATAATTTCATTGACCCTCGGATCGCCAAACAAACTGATTGTTTTATCCATCCTTGCTCCAACTTTGAAGTCATGGTTGCCAATGGGGGCACCTTACCTTGCAAAGGGAAGTGTCGAAATGTGTGTATCTCTATGGGAGATTATACCTTGCGCTCTGACATGTTTTCCTTGACCTTAGGCGGATGTGATGTGGTTTTGGGTGCTCAATGGCTACGCACACTTGGCCCTATCTTATGGGATTTTGTTGAACTTTGGATGCAGTTTTCCCTCAATGGCCAAAAACACACCTTGACCGGATTACAACCAGGTTCTCTCAGCATCATCAATTCACATCGCATGGAAAAACTCCTCAAGAAGAATTCACATGGTGTCATCGCTCAGCTCCATTCCATTCAGATGCAACCTTTAGCGGTCTCCACTACTCCTTTGGATCTACAACAAATTCTGGATCGATATACAGGTGTTTTTGCTGAACCAGTGGGATTGCCACCTTCCAGGCTAGAAGACCATCATATTCAGCTCCTTCCTGGCAGCATTCCTCCCAACATCAGGCCCTATCGCTACCCATTTCACCAAAAAACAAAGATTGAAATGCTCGTTCGGGACTTATTAAAGCAAGGTATTATTCGCCCAAGCACTAGTTCTTTTTCTTCTCTAGTTATTCTTGTCCGCAAAAAAGATGGGTCATGGCACCTCTGCATTGACTTTTGAGCACTTAATCACCTCACCATCAAGGATAAGTTTCCAATTCCTGTTGTTGATGAGCTTCTTGATGAGCTTCATGTGGCTCACTTTTTCTCCAAGTTGGATCTTCGTTCTGGGTATCACCAAATTCGGGTTCCTGAGGATGATATCCCTAAAACAGCTTTCCGCACACATGATGGCCATTATGTGTTTTTGGTCATGCCCTTTGGCCTCACTAATGCTCCTTCCACATTCTAGGCATTAATGAATAAAATATTTCGACCATACTTGCGGAAATTCATTCTGGTATTCTTTGATGATATCCTCATCTACAGTAAAACATGGGATGAACATCTCCAGCATCTGGATCTTGTCATGCAACTTTTCTCTGACCATCATCTCCATGCCAAGCAGTCTAAATGTGTTTTTGGATAGAAGGAAGTTGAGTATCTCGGGCACATTATCTCAGCACAAGGGGTTCGCGTGGATCTTGCCAAAATTGATGCCATGAACAAATGGCTGCATCCTCAGACACTCAAGAGCCTTTGTGGTTTTTTGGGGTTGACTAGCTACTACCGCAAGTTTGTCAAGGACTATGGGAATATTGCAACTCCATTAACTGCTCTATTGAAAAAGGATGCTTTTACATGGACACATGCTACTCAGTGTGCATTTGACAAACTAAAACAAGCTATGTGTACTACACCTGTTCTAGCTATGCTCGATTTTTCCAAGCCCTTCACTATTGAGAGTGATGCTCGCGGCAATAGACTTGGTGCTATTCTCCTTCAAGATGAACACCCCATTGCATTCACCAGCAAAGCCCTTTCAGGTAAGAATTTAGCTGCCTCTACCTATGAGAAGGAAATTCTAGCTATTTTGCATGCCGTACAAAAGTGGCGCCCATACCTATTAGGGAATCATTTCTGCATCAAGACTGATCACCAGAATCTGAAATATTTCTTGGAACATCATGTCTCCTCCCCGGCACAACAGAAATGGGTTAGCAAACTCATGGGTTATGACTATGAGATCACTTACAAGAAGGGTAAAGACAATATTGTGGCAGATGCTCTTTCTCGCACATTTGATGCCCAAGGTTCTCTTTCAGCTATTTCTATGCCTGTTCCCAATTGGTTGCAATCTGTTCAACAGGGTTATGTCAATGACTCTTCCTTATCTCAAATCATCCAACACTTGACCAACAACCCTTCTGTTGTACCACATTACTCTTCGGATGGTGCTTCTCTGAGATATAAGGGTCGTCTGGTGCTTCCCCAGAGCACAGATCTTCAATAGGTTGTCTTCTATGAACTCCATGCTTCTCCATCGGCAGGGCACTCTGGGTTCCTCAAAACGTATGAACAGGCATGACGTAACTTCTTTTGGCAGGGCATGAAAAGGACAATTCAACAGATGGTGGCCGAATGTGATACCTGCCAGCACAATAAGGTGAAACAACACTCCTTCCAGGATTGCTTGACCCCTTGCCCATACCTACACATATTTGGACAAATATTTCTATGGATTTCATTGAAGGGCTCCCTAAATCTGGCGGGAAGACAGTGATTCTCGTTGTGGTTGATTTCCTCTCCAAATATAGTCATTTTTGTGCTCTCAGCCATCCCTATACAGCCTCTTCAGTCGCTCAAATTTTCCTGGACCAGATCTTTCGTCTTCGTGGCATCCCTTCTTCCATTGTCTCGGATCGTGATGCAACTTTCACTAGTCGTTTTTGGACTGAACTATTTCGCCACACTGGCACCAAACTGAATATGAGTTTAAGGTATCACCCACAAACAGATGGCCAGACTGAAATTATCAATAAATACTTGGAAACTTATCTTCCTTGCTTCACCTCTGAACAACAACATCAGTGGGAAAAGTGGCTCCCTCTCGCTGAATGGTGGTACAATACCTCTTACCACACTGCCTCTAAAATGACCCCATATGAAGCAGTCTATGGTCAGGCACCTCCAGTTCTTCTTCCATACACCCCCACCAGTTCACCAGTTCAGGAAGTTGACACGGTCCTTCGAAACCGTGATCAGATTCTTCACATTTTGCGGGACAATCTTCACATGGCAAGAAATCGCGTGAAGCAACAAGCTGATCAGCACCATTCTGAGCGCACTTTTCAAGTCGGCAATATGGTTTTTCTTTGTCTCCAGCCATACAAGCAGTCTTCCCTGAAACTCAAAGGGCGTCATAAGCTCGCTCCAAAGTTCTATGGGCCATATCGGATTCTTCAGAAGATTGGGTCCATTGCTTATAAATTGGAACTTCCTCCTTCTTCCCGCATTCATCTAGTCTTTCATGTCTCTTGTCTGAAGAAAGTTCTTGGCACCAACATCAGTGGACAAACGATTTTACCCGAACTGGATAATGAAGGAACCATCCTTTTGGAGCCGGAGGCCATCCTCAATCGGCGCACTCGTCAGCTTCGCTCTCGCTCTATCATAGAGGTCTTAATTCAGTGGCACGGCATGCAACCAGAGGATGCTACATGGGAACCACTCCTTCAGATTCAACAACAATTTCCACATCTAAAGCTTTGAGGACAAAGATTTTTTTAAGGGGGAGGGGATGTTAGGAACCCATGTATTTACTTTGTTAGTATATTGTTGTTGGACACATATGCTTTGTAAGTCGTCCCATAGTATTTGTTGATCAATAGTTTATGTTATTGTTGTTGGCGCATATGCTTTGTAAGTCACTCATAGTATTGTTAATCCATAGTTTGTAGTGGCCCATGGTTTTGACCCATAGTATTGGCGCCTAGACTTACTATATAAGTGTGTGTTGAGACCTATGAAGGACCGTGAAGTTATTTGTATTGAGCTTGCTCATAGGAGGCTGCCCCTTCAAAGTGACCTGTGATCAATATAAAAGTGATTCTGTGAATGAGTGAATGTCCCCTTTTCCTTGTAAGAATCATGCCCAGCTCGGGGGTGGCCTTCGGACGGACTCAGTATATGCCGTCGAAGAGCCTACGGTTGGGTGGAACGTTGTAGTGACATAGCTAGTTGCTTGGGACAATTGCGAAAGGAAGATAAGTATCTGATGTGTATTTACTTCTGCAATGTTTAAATTTGATGATTATTTTGATGTGATGGATGAGCATGAATTGTGTGTGTGGACGAGTCTTAATTCCGCTGTGCATACTTAATTGATTTGCATCTGCACACTGTTGTTCTATTCATATGATTCTAATGAATTTGGCTGAGATTATGTGAAAGCCCCAGAGATTGGCATCATGTTCCCTCCCTTGCCTTGGATGGATGGGTGGGTACGTGACACGTGGAGACTCTATTGTATATCCGGAGATGTTTATCCCTTCGAGAGAATGTGGTAACTAGGGTTATTAGATATCCCATGTGGGGTCGACCCTGAGTTAGATGTTTAGGGGTTATTAGACTCTCCTAGGAGAAGTCGGCCCTGTTAGGGTGAAAAGTCAGTTAGGAGTTGAGTATAAATAGAGGAGGTGTGCTCCTCATTTATCTCACTCATTCACTCACTTGTGATTGGCGTATAGGAGAGAGACAACTTTGCATAGGAGGAGAAGGAGCTCTTGTTTGGGACTACATCTTTGTATTGGTTGATTATCTTTATTGAGGAAAGCTTTGCTGGGTTTCCTACCCCATGAGGGTTTCATAGGGTAAATCCTTGTCTATCTTGTGATTGTGCTTCTTCCAGTGATCTTGCTTATGAAATTAGGCTAAAATTAACATGGAATCATAGCTAGCCTGAATAGGACATTCTTCACAAGGTGAAAATACCTCTCTCTCCTCCTCTGGTGAAACTTAGGGTTTCTTCAAAAGTTGGATTTCTTGGATTCTGAGAGCATGGCTGGATGCTCCTCCTAAAAATAAAAATTATGAGCCCTAGATCAAATTTTTTGAGTGGGTATAACCCTGGGCTTTGTCAAACCCTAGTTTGACTTCTGGACCAGAAAACCAGTAAACCAGAAAAAGTGCACCAGTAAACCAGAAAAAGTGTGAACCAGGAAAACCATATATTCTGTTGCAGATCCAAAATTTGCTGATCATATTTGAAGGGAGAAAAGTTGAAGTTTGCAGAAGCTGAGTACACCAGTCATCTCAATACAATCAAGCACATCTCTTAGTAAGTGTTATTCTATCTTTTGAGAAACTTCAATTTTTGTGACCTCCTGGATAAGATGGCTCCAAGCAATAAGCTTGAAGACAAGCTAGAGGGTATAGAGAATTTCCGGGCATGGAAATATAGGATTGGTCTCATTCTTGAAGAAATGATCTTTCCCAATATATCAAAGATGAGGTTGCAGAATCTGCTGAAGATGAAGCCAAAGAAAAGTATAAGAAGGACTTAATTAGGGCAAAGAGAATCATTGCTAATTCTATCAAAGACCACTTGATTCCCCAAGTGGCATCCAAGAAGACCCCAAAGGAAATGTATGATGCCCTAGGAAGAATGTATAAAGGGAGGAACATCAATAGGAAGATGAACTTGATATCTCAATTAAAGAGCACCAAGATGAATAAGGGAGAATCTATTCAAGATTAGTTCACAAGGGTCTCCCAGTTCAAAGAACAACTAGAATCTATTGGAGACAAACTTGATGAGGATTGTTATAGATCAAATCTACACTTCTCCGTCCGTGATCACATTGCTCTGTCGATCACACAAAAGGATACTATGGATGGAAGAGCTAGGTTGACTTGGATGAGTTATGGCTGGAACTACACTCTTCAGCTGAAAATCTTATTGTTTCTACTAATTTCACAACATGTGCGCTACTATTGGTATAGTAAACCAATGTTCTAAATGCTGCTTTGCTTAAGGACAACCAGCGCACACCTTAAAAAATGTTGCAAACGCTTGTTGCAAAGTACAAGAGTTTCATACTGTGTGCTACTATGGTTGTATGAAACCCCCGCACATATTAAGATAAAGTCAAAAAATATATTAAGATTATGAATTTGGATTAGTTGAAGTTGGTTCTGCAACTTCCCCAACCTCCCAATTCAACCACCTCTCGAATTCAACTGCCTACCTTGTCCCATAAATACAAGGAGGATCCATGAGAGAGGGACCTAGAAGGAATGCTTTAACTACTGTTACGTTGGAGGAATTCCCAAGTCATTGTGAAGAGTAGGAGCCCAGGACTTGGTTGCAGAAGTGTCTGGACAGATCAGGTATATTTGTACTTTTCTACATTTCTTTAACAATAAAAGGTGGAAATACCCTTCCCGTCCCAAATCGAATGTCTATTGTATTGCATGTTCATTTGGTTTAATATATAATTGTAGTTGATCTTTAATTGCTTTCAATTTCATCATATTTATTGTAGTCAATATACGCTAAGGAAGGTTTACTTTGTGTTGCAGGTTCATCATAGCAAAGGATCAAGTGAAAGCTAGGACCAACCGTCGATAAAAAGGTACATCTTTCGATATCTTGATCTCTTTCCATTTGTAGAAACTAATGTAAGACAATGAATGTATTTACCTGTCACCCCACCCAAGTTGGTAGTGTCTACTCCTCACTATTAGGTATTTTTCCTGCACAACAGACTGGTGACTCCGCTGGGGATTAACCAGTTGTTTTTCTGCTCTATGAGACCTTGTTAGGTTTTCTTCTAGTATTATTTCAGTCTTTTTGTTCTCTGAGAGGTCTTATAGGTAATTTTTACCTATTCTTTATATCTTGATTCTTCTCGGTCTTCTTTGGAAAGGCCCTTTTGTTTGCTTTAAGTCCCTGTGCATTGGTTTACCCTACTTACAGTAGCGCATTTGTTGTCATGAACATTGCTTTGTCTTGCACACAGTAGCGCATCTTTCCTGGTTTGAGCTGGTTTCTGTACCACACAATAGCACACTTAACCTACATACTTTTTTTATGTGTGCACGGGTTTCTAGTATTAAAACTTGCATACTTTTTGATGTGCATGCGAGTTTCTAGTATTAAAAGCTGCATACTTTCTGATGTGTGCACAGGTTGTTAGTGTATACAGTAGCGCACATCCCTGTAAGTTTGAACTTTTTTTGTAGGGTTTTATTTATGTATGTTGGGTTTGTTCCTTCTTTTTATTTGCCTCTCTACTGATGTTGATACACCCTTGTGTCTTTTATGAGTCTTGTTTACCTCTCGAGAGTCCTTTTAGATTGCTTTAGTTCTTTTTAGGTGTCTTTATGCTTTTATTCCTTTATGAACCTGTGCTTTACTCCCTGCTAGTTACAACAGTGCACTGTGTGCCCTAGATGCGTGTTTCACTTCTGCAGACCTACACACAGAACACATGTTGTCTGTTGCAATACTCGCGCACATTTACTGTATTTGACCTTTCTGCTAGGGTTTGACCCTAGTTTGCACTCTCTTGGGTGCTTTTGGAAAGTTTTGATGATTTGATGCCTTCTGAACTTCTGTTCAGATCAGTTTGATTTGCTTGAAGCCTTCTTAGCTTTTCTTTTCAGTTGGTGTAGTGGTGAAGTGATTTTTGGTTTGCTTACCTATTTTGTTTACTTAGCTGATGTTTTTGGTGGGTTTTGATGCTTAGGAGTAGCCTTATCGGTCTGCCTTTCCGCTACATGCATCTTTTTCCCTTTTCTTTTTACATTGAGTACCAAGTCTAGAGTTTTTTCGTTTCGAAACAACTTGGTAGGTTGAGTCTTTCTCAGTTTTTGCTTTGATTGTTTAAGCCTTTAGTCTCTTATTTTCACCTACACCACTTTTAGATCTTACTTGTTCCATTTTCTGATTTCAGTTTCTTTGAAAAGAGAAAAGTTAAAAATTGAAAATTGGTAGCATAACTGTAAGGTTTATCATTTCTTTTCGAAGTAGCAAAAATTCTGTTTTGCTTTGAAAATTTAAAAGAAAAAAAATAAAAAATATCATTAGGTTTGCTTATCTTTAGTTTTGGAAAACAGTGAATGAGAAAGTTTAGTGAAATTTGTTTACTTTTATGCACTCTCATTTCAGTCACAACCACGCCACACACTTCACTACAACCTTTGAGTAAAAACAACCTTTAAAAATAATACTTAATAAAATTTACTAGCAACTTTTTCTTTTTAGGGTTGTCACTTCACCAACTAGCTTAGGCTAGGGTTTTGGATCAAAACACACTTAAACTATCCGGAATCATTTTTCATTACTCAACAATCGTAGTAAGACATTCTTTAGGTAAATCCATTTGTATCAAAATCTCTTGGGAAACTCCACTGAAACCAGAGCTAAGCATGTGGTCGTGTGAGACTAGAATTGCTGAGGATAAACCCTCACTTTCTTTTTGAGCATAAACCAGAGTTGTCTCACGTACGAGGATCCTTTTGGATTTAGGGCTTTGTTACCCTACCCACGCACTAGGGTTAGACCGACGACTGTCCCCCCAAGAATTTTAATACTTATGGTAGCCTTAGTATCTTGACCATATAGGATTCTTCACAGGTAGAGTGGAAGGTTATTTCCACTTCACCTCAGACAACCGCGGAAGGTAACCCTTTGGCAGTAATCCCGGGAGGGAGGCTTGGTGATTCAAACACTTGCACCCAGAGGACCTCCATTGGACGTCATGTAACTCACCATCTATACTCTATTGGTTTTTTCTGGGCCCTCATCATCCTAGACTGAATTCTGAGAGTATCAGCTTTGTTTGCTTGGTCTTGATCACCTTAGGACATTTTTAGTGGTGTGCTCTTTGTGCTGCTTGTTTTTAGTTGGCCTTAGATATTTCTGGCCTGTTGAGTCGGAAACCATGGATAGCATTCCGGTGAGAACCAATCAAGGGACTCCTGTTCAAGGGGCTCCTTGTGCTTTTTCATTCATTAGGAACATTGGTACTCCCTTAATGGCTACCTTGAATCTTCCGGGATTCACTATAGGGATACCTGTTTGGTTGTTTTCCACTCTGAACGCCTTGCATGGTCCTGATGATTCTCAAGTAAGCACCTCACATCAAGAGCATCAGAACCCTATGCCTGCTTCACCTCCTCCTTCTACCTCATGTGGTGAAAGTAGTAATATTAGTAACCAACAGTCTAAAAGGAATAGACGGAGGAAGAATAGGAAGAAGATGCCAAAGCAAGGGGGAAGCCACCCAGCCTCTGGAAGTCATGCTGGGACCACTCAGTCACTATAAATCATACTGAACCTATCCACCCAGCCTCTGGAAATCATGCTGGGGGCACCCACCTAGCCTCTGAAATTCATGCTAGGGGAACCTACCCAACCTATGAAGGTTATGTTGGGAGACTTCATTCAGTCGCTGTAAATCATACTGAACCTATGCAACCAGCCTATGGAGGTCATGTTGGGAGCAAACTTTCAGTCACTGCAAATCATACTGAAAGCATGTCTTCAACCACTGTTTCTCATGTTGAGGACACGTCATTGATCATTGTTGGTTATATTCATGACAAGTCACCAGTTCCTGTAAGTCATACTGGAGACATTGAATCAACCATTGCAAGTCATGCTGAGAAAGTTAACATTGTCGACAAACCTAATAAATAGAAGCTTAAGTTTCCTTGTAAGTTTTTTAAGGGAGACCACCTGACCTATTTGTGGCCTATACTTTCAGAAGTGCAAAGAGTGTGGTCCATAGTTCAAAAGTCTTCTACTTCTGAGAAACCAGCCACTGTAAGTCATGCTGGGGGCAAGCTGCCAGCCAATGCTAGTCATGCTGAGAGTACTGTTGTTGTAAATGAGTCTAAGCTTATAGGACGCAAGCCAAATTTCCCTTGTAAACTTTGTAAGGGATATCACCTTACTCACCTGTGCCCTACTATTCCAGAGGTGCGGAGAGTGTGGTCCATGTCTGAAGGATCCTCTGCTCCTAAATTGTCTGTAGATTCCCAACAACCTGATCAACCTTTGGTTGACAAAGTGGTTGAACCAATGCAATCTTTTGTCAACCCCACTCCTCCTTTGGAGAGTGAAGTGATCGAATCGATGCAATATTCGACCGATCCCATCAATCCTTCCGAGACTGATGCACCTGTCCCTAAAGTCTTCTGCATTACTAGTTCGTATGTTTCTGAAATGGGGGGCACTTCATCTATGCCGAGTGAACCCCTACCAAGATTTGGGATCATTTCCTTTGATTGGAATAATCTAACTGGGCCTCGCCTTCCTTCTTCTACACCTTTCCAGATAAAGGTTGATATCGGCAACCATGCGGTTCATCGATGTATTGCAGATGAAGGATCCTCTGTTAGTATATTATCCCCTTATGCTTGGAGAGATTTAGGTTTTCCTAACCTTGCTCCAGTTGTTAATTGGCCATTGACTTTCCATAAAAGACCTAGTGAACCATTGGGATTCCTCCCTCAAGTACCCGTTACTTTGGGTGGAAAAATAGTCTTAGTGATTTTATGGTTTTAAAGGACCCTATGGACTTTGATATGATCCTAGGGCATGATTACATATATGATATGTAGGTTGTGGTGTCTATGCTCTTTCATGTGATGCATTTTCCTCACAACGAAAGCATTGTCACTATTGATCAACTTACATTTGTTGATCCCTCTTATTACCCAACTATAGACCAAGTATATCCCTCACAAGTAGGCACTACCATGTCACAATCAAATTATGTGGCATATTGTTCCTTGAGTCCAATTGCTACTGAGAAGAAGCCTCTGAATTCATGCTTACCTTCTAGGGATTGGGTCCTGACAATTGACCAGGTGATGACTCCATCTGAATGTTTAGATATGTGTTCCATTTGGGATAATAAACTTCCCTCTGATGAAGTTTTCCTAGAGTCTATAATACAGTCTGCCATTCATTTGGACATTGATCCACCTAGTAGCATTCTACCACCTTCACTTCGAGCTCGTTAAAAACAATAAGGAGGCTATGAGCATTCTTCCACCTTCACTTCGAGCTTGTTAAAAACAGTAAGGGGGAAATGAGCATTCTTCCACCTTCACTTCGATCTCGTTAAAAATAGTGAGGAGGCTACGAGCATTCTTCCATATCTCCTTTGAGCTCGTTAAAAACAATGAGGTCACGAGTTTACTTTTTTGGGCTCGTTAAAACTTTATGAAAAAGATCTTTATAGAGTTCTTTCATGCTCTTGTTAGACTCTTTAAAAATGACAAGATTTCCGAGTATAGTTGTCATTTCAGACTCTTTAAAGGATTTGAAGCGACATCCACTTAGGTATAAGTTTACCCCTTTTCCGTACCTCTGTGGATCATTTACGAAAAAGGCATACTCTAGTCATCTGTGGCTAGAAGAGTTCTTCTCTCATCATTTTAGATTTTTTCGGGGGAGGAGACTAACTATACGGAAAATGACTTTTGGAGCCTTCTTTAGGGTTTTCAGGCTCTCGAAACATGAAAATACCAAGTGTCACGTCTCCATTTTGACCCTATTGCATCAAAATTGTAAATGATGTAAATATCGCTATTAAATCATGGCGAGGAGCTCAAGGCCAAGGCCCCGCCATTGATTTATCGTTTTATGTATCGGCAATTAAAATCAGTGCATATGGTTCTTGTGCTGGACAGGCACAATGTACATTAAGACATCATGTAATTACAAATTTTAATGAAATACCCACAACCAGCTATGCAATGCAGCAAAGAGATGGGGGCATGATTTTTTTTTTATAAGGAACAGGGAGGGAAATTATTCAAACCCTTGAGCCAATGGTGTTAACCCATGTGTCAATGAGAAAACCCATAAACCCTCAACTACCCATTTTGGCTTATGCACCCAATCATTAAATTCTTCCAAGAGTTCGTTGTAATACCCCCATTTTTACCCTTATAATATTTTGGGCCATAATGTAAATATTGTATGCATCTTCTGTATGGTTCCTAGCGTGGAGCTCAACACCAAGGCCCCGCTAGTGAACACTTGACCTTGAAGAGGCAAGTAATGGATATTATGTTGCCCATGTGCTAGAGAACCATGGGAATTGTAAATATGCATTTTAATATAAATGCCCACAACTAGCTATGCAATGCAACAAGAGATGGGGAAATGATATTTACAAGGAATTGGGAGGGAAAGATTCAAACCCTTGAGCCAATCAAGTCAAGCCAAGTGTCAATGAGAGAACCCATGAACCCTCAACTACCCATATTGACTTCTGTGAACAATCATTCATTACTCCCAAGATTTGGTTGAGGTAGTTAATGCCTTGGGGAATGGAGAGGTATGGCTGTCCAAATTCGAGTATGGGCAAGCCACCCTTCCTAGAATTTCATGTTTGGCTTCTTGGGCAAGAAAAGAGCCACGAAATTGCCCCCAAGCCATTATTCAACCATTAGTTTTGCTCTCTCACAAGTTTGGAACTTCCTGGGCATTTTTCTCCATGGATTTCCTATGTTATCCTTCTTTTTCATAGTTGGGAAGGGCGTTTTTGTTGTGGCTAACACTAGGGAAGAAGGCGAAACAATTTGTGGGTTTTATAGAGGCTGTTTTGGCCCACTGTATGCTCATACATCTGTGGGAAAAATCAGTTTTCTTCCTTGGGGATGATTCTCTCTTTCCACAATCCGTTTTTGGGTGTGCAACGATTTGGGAAAAATCCATAGACCGTATTCTGTGAATCCCATTGCTGAAATGTGTATCCATGCCCAGTTTTGAGTGGCTATGTGTAAATGAATGTTTGGGTTGAGATGGGTATCCATGGCTTTGGTTTGTGCTGAGCTTGAGTCCCCTTTTCCTTGTAGATATCATTCCCATCTCGGGGGTGGTTTCTGAGTGTTGAAATACTACAGGCTGGGCAGAGACCTACGGTTGGGTGGAACGTTGCAGCGACATAGCTAGTTGCTTGGGACAGCATTGCAACGAGATAAGTAAATTCATTTATATGTATTTTCTTCTGCACTATTTTAATTAATGGATGGTTTATTTTTAATATGCTAATTGCATGTGAAATGTGTGTGGATGATGTTTATTCCGTTGTGCATGTTTGCTTGATTTGCATCTGCACACATATGCATTATATAAATAATTCCAAATGATTATATTTATACAATCATGAATGTTGGAATGGGCTAAGTCTTATAAACGCCCAGATTATTGGGTATCATGTTCCCTTCCTTGCGTTGATAGATGGGAGGGTTTGTGATAGATTGGTATCATAGCTTATGGTTCAACACTGCGGCTGTTGGGCCTTTCATAGAGATATAAATCATTGTGTGTATATGTATTTAGTATTTGGAATTAAAATGCATTGAAGAAACCTGAAGATCTCATGGCTTCTATTTGTTTAGGATGGGAAATCATTCCCATGACTGTTTTGGGAATTATTTCAAAACTGCTTGTATTGATTTCAATTTATGAAAATGAGGGAGGGCAAAAATCCTTTTTCAGGGTGAATGCTTGCTTTACATTGTTTCTAATGCAGTAGCAATTTGTTTTTGTATTTGTTGTTTGCCTCCATGGAGGAGAGAAAGGAGGCGCAACCCCTTGCTATCTGTATATTATTCTATTGTTGCATTTTGACATGAAGAGAGGCAATTTATTACATCTTTTTATTGTTCTGTTATATGCGAAGTATGATCTCTAATTATGCTTCCTGTTGAGCAATGATCATCATATAAAGAAGAAGGAAAAATTTTAAATTTTTCTAAGTGTTTTCGAATTTTGGCTAAGGGTTGTGGAGGCGGAAGTTATGCTAACTTTCTGCACGCATGCGGCGAAGTTAAGATTAACTTTGCGACGCGGTGGTGGGAGTTACGCTAACTTTTTGCGTGCGTGCGGCGAATATTAAGATTAACTTTGCGACGCGGTGGCGGGATTTATGCTAACTTTCTGCTATGCACGATGACGAAGTTAAGAATAATTTTGAGATGCACAGTGGCGAAGTTAAGGATAATTTTTGCAACGTGGCAGTGAAATTTATGCTAAGTCCGCGACATGCGCGGCGGCAAAATTAACGTTAAGATCCGTGCCACCAGCAGCAATTTTAATGTTAAGATCTACGCCAACCGCGACAATTTTAACCTTAATATCTGCGACATGGTTGGAGGATAGCTCGATAAGTTCTCCAAATGGGGAAAATGCAGCAGCTTTTCATTGAGATTTTTAGGTGTCGAAAATGGAAAATTGCCATGAAAGTTATGCGCCAGATTGCGTGAAATCAAAGGAATTACAAAAAAAAAAAATGAGGGCACTGCCCTCGACCCGCCCTGCAGTGGCACAAGGAAGCCACAAGGGGGCAAGCCCCCTTGACCCCCGTCATCCCCCAGAGACAGACGTTGAAAGTGTGAAAGACATTCTCTATGCTTGGAATGTGCTCCATGAGTTGCATAAACGGGGTGTCGAATTCTCAGCAAGGGAAATTGGTTGTAATATCCACTATGGAGGATGAAAGGGAAATCTCTCACCTTAAACTATTTATGTTTATAACATAATAATTGTATGCTTGGAAAGTATCAAGAATGAATGCTATACACATGCATATGTATATTGAATTTCTACTTTGTGAGAAGATCATAGCTAACAATTGTTTGTGTGCATCGTAGAGAGCCCATGAAATTGGATCAGCTATGATGTGGAAGAGGAAATTCCATGCTACAATGGGGAATTGAAAGGGAGAATTCCTCCACTACCCTCTTGATATTGTATTTATAATTCTGAAGTGGTAGTGCATATAAATTATGGCATAGGAATGCTAAAATGCAAGAGAATAGCAGATTTAAAATATGAATTAGTGTGCATGATTAGAGAATCATTGCATAGTGCATGTAAATTGATTATGCATGAGCATGATGTTGCATAGGGGTAAATGTAGTGAAGTTACACATGCAGTGGCCCATTAATGGTATCGTCTATGCTTGATGCCAATTAATGGTTGTATGAATCAGACCATAGAAGCATGACTGAGCATGCAAGAGATTAGATAGATGAAGTGAATATGCACTAGATGGCATATTAATAAACATTGCACCGTTCATGTGAAAATATTTTTGCGTGTATATGATATTACACATTGGTAAAATAGTGAGGTTTTACATATGCAAAGAGCCACTCAAGATACTGATTGTGGTTGCTAATAATTAATGGTGTCCACATTGTTTGTAGGACCAAAGATAACCAAAGCATGGCTAAATATGTGGATGATGTTGTTGCACATGACCAACAACCTTATGAAGAAAGGTTGGGGCAAAAAAATCTATGATCATGAGGGTAACAAAAGAACTGTGAAGCCTTGGTAAAAGGCCAACTGATCAGGTAACATCAAGTGATGTTAATAACAACCATGCAGGTAAGGGTTAATTGTGCTTAATTGCATGAAGGTTGAAAGAGGATTTGGTGAGATCCCTTCAACTATGTTTACACTATGTTGAATTGTTTGCATGTGAAACTAAGTGCCTGAATGTGAATATAATCCTACCAAGTATGGTCAGGTGTGGGTAAGTGAAGGCAAGGAGCATTACACCCTATAGTTTATTAGGAACCTCAATGCATTCATATGAAATTATATCATGCCAAAGCAAGTGATGACTTATGGGCCTGTTGTAGTGAATGCTATGTGAGATAGTCATGGTTAGGCCATAATATGCTGGAATACGTAGTATTCATGGATTAATGTAGGGTTGTATTGAGGGGTTATGCATTTAGTAGATTCCTATTAAAATATTATGCAAATGTTGTGAATGTGAGATGCATTGTGTGAATGCATGGTTGTGACATATATGTGTCTCAATGAAGTTAGATAGTAGAATGAAATAGTGAACTATTGTTAATTATGAGACCATTTCATGAGATATTGTGAATGCAAGAGAATAATTGCATGAAGAAGGTAGACATGTTGATGGGCTACCAAGGGTTTTTTGTTAAAAGGACAGAGTTGCATAAAATGATATGGCTATGAAGTAACGAGTATCTAAAGCTTCATTGAATTGCATAAATGATGTGACCGAGTCTTGCAATTTTATTATGATAATGATGCATATATATATATATATATATATTTCATTGTATTTCAAATGTTAATAGGTGAGGGTGTTTGAGTTATCAAGTGTTATAATTCTGAGATCACTTCAGTGACTATTGCAGTAATTAAATATTATATGCATAAAGACTTACAGAGTTTTTGGCTGATTGAAGTTTCAGATTTCAGGTAGATTGTTTTGGGCATGGCAATGTGGGTAAGTCCATGATGAATATTGGAATCTACCATGTGCAAGATCCAAACCTCATGAGAAGGGTCTTATGGGGGTAAAAATAGTTTATGTACAGAACATGTTGTCAATTTTGGACTTGTAGATTTCAGATTTGAGAATTTGCTTATAATTGCTAATCACTGTTGGCTTGCATAGAACCGTGTCAGGAGGACGTGTTGCAAGTGGATGTTCATGTTATAGTAGAAAGCGTAAAACCCTAATGGGAAGCTGGGTGCCACTTGCAAGGGACAAGCAATATGAGGATAACCTCATGACTAAGCAAGTCAATTTCTGTACTAAACAAAATTGCAAATTCATGATTGAATTTAATTCTTGATGCCATGGATTGGCTATGAGACAATCAAATTTGAATTTTATTGTTAAATGTTGTTGATTGTTTGGCTATTTGATAAGTGTGCTAGGAAGACACATTGTAGGGAGACCTTGTGTGATAGCTTGCAGAAGCCAAACTTCATGGGAAGGACCCCATGCTTTGGAAATGGGTTTCGAGTGAAACACCATAGTAAATTTTGATAATATCCCAACTGCACTGCATATTGGAGAGCCATGTGAGCGAGATAGTGAAATTATGCCAAGAAGGCATGTGTGGGTTATGGAACATGAAAATATTGGGGTGGAAAACCAAAGGACTATTGACTTAGAGAAGGGAGTCCCCATTCTTTGCAATGAGGAAAAGATACATATGTAAAGAGGATAAGTATTCTGTAACCCTAACTAAAGATATACATATCTGGTTATTAGATTTAATATTTAGAGCATGTTCCATATTATTTATATTATTTCAGGTTGTTGGAGTGTGATAAGGGCCTACATGGCTCACATCGGAAAGGGGTACACACCTTTCGGGTGTTGGGTTATGATAGGGTTTTCAATATTGACTACACCCTAATGGAATGGACGCATTCTTGGTGTTTCAATACTTGATATCGAATGTTATGAATTATGCTTCAATTTTAGAGCAACAATACTAATGAGTTTGCTTATCCATCTTGTGTTTTCAGCTAAAACAGATGCAATTTGGGGCTGCACACAGAAGAAGCATAATGGAAGGTTGTTGTGAAGGGTTGTTGCATGCCTACTAAACCCAGTCGGTGCACTGGTTTGGCATTATTTACTTGGATGTTGTGAAGGTTGTTGTGAAGGGTTGTTGCATGCCTACTAAACCCAGTCGGTGCACTGGTTTGGCATTATTTACTTGGATGTTGTGAAGGTTGTTGTGAAGGGTTGTTGCATGCCTACTAAACCCAGTCGGTGCACTGGTTTGACATTATTTACTTGGATGCTGTGGGTGTTGTGGAGGTATTGTGAAGGATTGTTGCATGCCTAATAAACTCAATCGGTGCACTGGTTTGGCATTATTTACTTGGATGTTGTGGGTGTTGTGGAGGTATTGTGAAGGATTGTTGCATGTCTAATAAACCCAGTCAGTGCACTAGTTTGGCATTATTTACTTGGATGTTGTGGGTGTTGTGAAGGTGGTTGTGAAGGATTGTTGCATGCCTACTAAACCCAGTCGGTGCACTGGTTTGGCATTATTTACTTGGATGTTGTGGAGGTATTGTGAAGGGTTGTTACATGCCTAATAAACCCAGTCGGTGCACTGGTTTGTCATTATTTACTTGGTTGTTGTGGAGGTATTAGTGAAAGTTTGTTATATACCTATGGCTCCGTAGTAGAGCTTTGACCTATAATGGTCGGTGGCGCAATTTCCTTCCATTGGTCGATGACCCAGACGAATGTGCTGGCTTGGAAATGGAGAGGGCCAACCAGGTATGGGACTGGTTGGGCATCACAAATGCTTGGTAAACCCAGTCGGCGTGAAGGTGTACTGGTTGGGCATTAAACATCCACCCCACAGGTGATCCAAGGCTTGTAAAGCAGAGAAGGAAACCTGTGGAGTAGCAAGGAACTGCCCAATACAGATAAGTATTTGATTTTCATTCAATTTTGTATAATGAAAATTTCATGAACAAGTCTTATGACAACCAGGCTGATACATTGTTGTTTCTTTGTTGGAAACATTAGTCTTTGTAGGAAAGCAAGAAGCCTTGAAGGCATCCTAGGGATGCATTTGGACACGGGACTGTCCTAGAAAGCTTAGTATGAGAAGCAATGATAAGAATGGTGCTAGTGGATATGTGTGGGCGAGTCCTAGCAGCCAAAGGTTCTATAGAAAAACCATGGGGAGGAGATTCCTTGATGGAGAAAAGCCTGAGACAAACCTCAAACACTAAATGTCATAGCCAAGAAAGGGAAAGTCAAGCATTCACATTAAAGTGAGAGAGGCTAAGGAACATAGAACCACAGTGATGGAGTGGCTCCAGATTGGAACAAGAATAAGAGGGGGAAACTCTTACTCTTCTCTTTCCTTTTGACTGATGCATCTTAGAAACAGAAAATTGTGGAATGCATGTCATGACTGAAAGTCTATTGTGTTTATTTGCTTAAAATGAATTGTGAATGCTGAAAAATCTAATTCCCTGTGAAAGGATGAACATGCATGAGTTCATATGTATGTTGGGAAAGCATGAAAAGTGTGGAAGTCTCATGAATAAAGCATGGAAGTTCCATGTCAATTGGGAAATTAATTGACTAATTTTAATGTTTATGTTATGCTTGGCCTAACAAAGAATTGCAATAATGAATTTCACAGGTGAGAAATTGAATGCAATTGGTTACAGCCGTTACAAAAACAAACAAGTGGTGCTAGAAAGCAAGTGAGGAAAGTTGTGTGCATTGACCATGGCCACAGACCAAGGGATATTGGAATTAGCTGAAAGTCTTCTTCAAACAATTTCTAAGACCCAAGAAAACCTTGGAGAGATACTCAAGATACAGAAGTAGCAGAATGCGATGAACCACAAGGTTTTGCAGGACTCTATTCATCTGCAAAAAGAGGTAAAAAGTATTTTGGGAGCAATCAGTAAGGGAAAGGAAAGTGGACCAATGATGAAACATTCATCCAATCACCCCATAAAGAAACTCCCAAGGCTAGAAGAGAGCAAGAATGATGACAAAGGAAAATAGAGGCAGCCATCTCCAATAGAATGTTGGGGATGTGGAGGAAGTCACCTCCTTCACGAATGTCCAGCAAGGGGTATCAAGAAAAGCGACAGCCAGCAGGAGCAATGTGCAGAGATTAAAGAACCTCACCTTGACATCTCCAATCCATGAAATGAAAGACATACCTGCCACATTTTGTGAATTTTGGACATATATAAAGCGTGTATGTATTCCCAATTTATGGAACATCAAGGACGGTGTTATTCCAAGGGGAAGGGGAATGTAATACCCCCATTTTTACCGTTATAATATTTTGGGCTATAATGTGAATATTGTATGCATCTTATGTATGGTTCCTAGCGTGGAGCTCAAGGCCAAGGCCCCACTAGTGAACACTCGACCTTGAAGAGGCAAGTAATGGATATTATGTTTCCCATGTGCTAGAGAACCATGGGAATTGTAAATATGCATTTTAATATAAATGCCCACAACTAGCTATGCAATGCAACAAGAGATGGGAGAATGATATTTACAAGGAATTGGGAGGGAAAGATTCAAACCCTTGAGCCAATCAAGTCAAACCAAGTGTCAATGAGAGAACCCATGAACCCTCAACTACCCATGTTGACTTTTGTGAACAATCATTCATTTCTCCCAAGATTTGGTTGAGGTCGTTAATGCCTTGGGGAATGGAGAGGTATGGCTGTCCAAATTCGAGTATGGGCAAGCCACCCTTCCTAAAATTTCATGTTTGGCTTCTTGGGAAAGAAAAGAGCCACAAAATTTCCCCCAAGCCATTATTCAACCATCAATTTTTCTCTATCACGAGTTTGGAGATTCCTGGGAGTTTTTCTCCATGGATTTCCTTTGTTATCCTTCTTTTTCATAGCTGGGAAGGGCGTTTTTGTTGTGGCTAACAGTGGGGAAGAAGGGGAAATGATTTGGGGGTTTTATAGATGTTATTTTGGCCCACTGTATGCTCATACATCTATGGGAAAAATCGGTTTTCTTCCCTGGGGATGATTCTCTCTTTCCACAATCCGTTTTTGGGTGTGCAACGATTTGGGAAAGACCCATAGACCATATTCTGTGAATCCCATTGCTGAAATGTGTATCCATGCCCGGTTTTGAGTGGCTGTGTGTAAATGAATGTTGGGGTTGAGATGGGTATCCATGGCTTTGGGCTGTGCTGAGCTTCAGAGTCCCCTTTTCCTTGTAGATATCATTCCCAACTCGGGGGTGGTCTTTGAGTGCTTAAATACTATAGGCTGGGCAGATACCTACATTTGGGTGGAATGTTGTAGTGACATAGCTAGTTGCTTGGGACAACATTGCGGCAAGATAAGTAAATTCGTTTATGTGTATTGTATTCTGCACTATTTTAATTAATGGATGGTTAATTTTTAATATGCTGACTGCATGTGAAATGTGTGTGGATGATGTTTATTCTGCTATGCATGTTTACTTGATTTGCATCTGCTCACATATGCATTATATAAATAATGCCAAATGATTATATTTATATAATCATGAATGTTGGAATGGGCTAAGTCTTATAAATGCCCAGATTATTGGGTATCATGTTCCCTTCCTTGCGTTGATAGATGGGAGGGTTTGTGACATTGGTTGAGGCAGTTAATGCCTTGGGAATGGAGAGGTATGGAAGCCAATTTCGTGCATGGGCAATCCATCAACCTGGAAAATTCATATTTTTTGCTTCTTGGGCAAGAAAACACCCACGAAATGGTGCCCAAAATCCATTCTGAACCTATGGCCTTTGCTCTCTCACGTAGTCTGAGCTATTTGGGATTTCCCCATCACATTTTTCACCATTTCTCCTACATTTTCGATGCCTGGAAACTCATTTTCTATTTTGCACAATGGCTGGGAGAGGAGAACCACGATTTGGGGCTGTTATGGAGGCCGTTTTTGCCCTAGAATGTCCATGGACATTTTTTTGAAAACGGATTTGGCTTCCGAGGGTTGTTCCCCATCTTCCATTTTCATTTTTGAGTTTCCCACGTTTTTCTGAAGCTAATGAAAACCCCATCTTTGGGCATATCACTATAAAAACATTTCTTCATGCCTAGCACTTATACTTTTGTTGTTATATGCATCCCTGTTTTTGGTTTGAACCTGTGAGCAAGAAATTTGGAGTGGTAGTGGACAGAATTGGCATGATAAACCTAGTGGGGAAAATAACCTCTCAAGAAGATCAAGAGAGTTGGCTACTCTTCTATGCACACCTTGGACACTCTATATTGGAAGGTATGGCCTGAGGGATTGTGTATTGGTGAAGGGAATACTTCCTTGAGTGGGGTGTGTAGGAATTGTGGGTACCAAGCTAGATAGATATTGTAGAGGTATCCATGGCTCTGTGCTTGAGCTCACTAGCTTAGCAATTCTTCCTTTCCATTTCCTAGCAACCTGATAAACCCAATTGTAGATTGGCTTGGCTCATTTTGGTGTGTGTTTGGCTATGTGTGAGTTTGTTGTCCCCTGGTTCCTTGTAGAAATCATGCCTAGCTCGGGGGTGGCAGTTGTATCAAGAGATTGATAAGAACAACTGGCCTATGGTTGGGTGGAATGTTGCAGATGCATAACTGGTTGCTCAGGGACTACTTTGTTTTAAGATAAGTACTCTCATTTGCTAATTCTGTATTGTTTTAATTGATGAATGACATGAATATCTTGAATGTATGATGGATGTGTAATAGAATTTAAATTCTGCTGTGTTTTCAAATATTTATGCATTTGCATATGTCCATCTTCATTTTATATGAATGCTTGTAGATTACTTTAAATTTCATTGTGTTTAATTACAATATGCACATGTATATGTCTTCTTATCAATGAGTTTTACTTAATGGATATGAGGCTAGATGTCCGGAACCAGAGTCATGTTCTCTCCCATGCTAGTGTGATGGGTGGGGACGTGACAGATGGTATCAGAGCCCATGGTTACAACACTGAGGCTGTTGGGCCGACATCCACACAACAGATTAGGAAAAAATGATTTTATGTGTTGTGCATGGGGCATGTTGTTGTGTGTTGGTTGTTGTTTGTTGCTAATTGCTGTGCATATGAGATAACACATCATGTGCTTGAGGCCTTGATTAACTGTGGCTCCTTGTCCCTTGGATGTCCATGATGCTTTGAATGCATGAAATTGAATGTTGGGCATGGCTAGTATGAGTTTTTGTGTGTTAATTTCATGATTGAAATCCTGAACAGTTGGTTGTTACAGCCCATATCTTAATGATGTTTGTTAATTACAATGAACCAACATTTATGTGGTCGATTGATGGTTTTCGGAAGTGAGGAAAGCTTGCGAATTATGCCCTTATGCTCATGAGTTTTCCTTACCCATGTTTGTTGGGTGCTTGAAGATTGATTGTGAATCCATTGGTTGGATTGTTGAATTTGAAATAAATAAAAAAATCCATTTTCAGAGATGCAAGTTCTTGGAATCCTTTCACTGTTCTGCTATATGCGAATTAGGATCTGTAAGTAGCTCACCTCTGTAAGGAAACGAAGGGCACATTTCTAGAAAAAAAAATTCTAACTGTCTATGAAAATTTGCAAATTTTTCTAAGTAATTATGAGTTTTGCTAAAGGCTCTGTCAGCAATTTTAGTGTTAAGTTCTACGCGCGCGGCGACAGAATTAACACTAATTTTTGCGACACGGGTGGCGGGAAAGTTGTTAAATTCTGCGCCGAAAGATAGAAATTTTTCTTCAAAATTTTTCCGAAGGGCTGTGGCGGCAACAAAAGTTAAGCTAACTTTCTACGCGCGCGGTGGTGAAAGTTAGGCTAACTTTCTACGCATGCGGCAGCGAAATTTAGACTAATTTTCTGCAATGCACACGGCGGCAAACTTGGCGAAAAATAGGTTAACTTTGTGCGATGTGTGGCAGTGAAAGTTAAGCTCACTTTTTGCGTGCGCGGCAGTGAAAGTTAGGCTGACTTTCTGCACGCATGGCGGCGAAAGTTAGACTAAAAGTCTGCGACATGCACGGTGTGCGGCGGCGAAATTTACCTTAACACTGCGGCAATTTTAAGGATGAAGTCTGTGACATGCGTGGCGGCGAAATTTACCTTAACACCGCGACAATTTTAAGGATAAAATTTGCGACATGCGCGGTGCACGGCAGCATATTTTAGCTTAAAATTCCACGACATGGGTGGCACTCTTTAAGCTAAATTTTCGCGGCAATTTTAATCTCAACATCCGCGCAATGGCGACCATTTTAGCCTTAATATTTGCACCAGCGGGGAAAGTCTATGATTGGATAAAGTGTCAATATGGGATTTTTCACATACATGTAGATAATTTATAGTATTATAATGAAGCTAATAGTTGTGTTTATAAACACATTTTGCATAATTATAGTCACATCAAAGCAGCATTCCAGATAAGTGCAGTTGAAAAGTTCTAGTCTTGGTTGGGCCAAGAATATCAACATCATGGATGATGCATAGGATCCCTATGAGCCTGAGATAGATGCCATGGGGAAAAATATACATGTTGAGAATGCTGAAATAGAATCCAATGGGAGAAGAAATCAAGAGACCCCCCCAGATATTGTAGCCACCATGAGGAGCCTAAGAGTGGAATTCCAAAGTTGTAGAGAAGATAATGAAAGGATTATTAAAGCTCATGAAGAACAAAATCAGTTAAATGCATCCATGTTGCAGAGTTTGATAGATATCCAAAGGAAAATAAACTCTGGGCATTAGACATCAAATCTAGAAAGGAGTGGTAGTAGTTCAAGGAGGAATTCCCGCAAGAGGACCAATAGCTCAAGAAGAGTTTCTAGAGACAGAACATATACTCCAAAAATCTCTTCTAGTGGATCATCCGACTCTGAAGGATCCATTGAAGGTTCAAGCTCTTCATCTCGCAAGAGTAAGAGGAAGAGGCATCACAAGAACAATTCACATGGGGAGTTTAAGAAGGCAAAACCTCCTACATTTGATGGACAGGTAAAGTCTGGTCAAGAAGCTGAAGCTTGGCTTCTTGAAATGAGAAAGTATTTCCAAGTCCAAGACTACTCTGTAAATATGAAGGCAAGGGTCTCCATCTTCAACTTGAATGGAAGAGCATATATATGGTGTGAACACATCAGGAAAGTGAAGAAGATCAATGAAAGAAAGATTGTGTGGAAGCAATTCAAGAAATACTTCAAGTAGAAGTACCTCTTTGATAGGTACTATGATGATAAGATCAAAGAGTTCCATGAGCTGAGATTGGGACAATTGACCATGGAAGAGTATGCAAACAAGTTCTTGGAACTGCTAAGGTATGTCAGGTATATTCGAGATGACAAGATGAAAATTCAGCATTTTCTAAGTCGGCTACCTCAGTCATATAAAGATAGGATTGAATTTGATGAGCCTCGAACTCTAGAAGAGGCAATAAGGAAGGCCAAGTATTGCTACGATCAAAACAAAAGCAAACCTGATTTCCATAAGGCATGGAAGGACAAGAAAAATGAGAAGTTTGACCAAAGGAAGAAAGGTTTCAAACCTCCTCATACCAGAAATCAGCAAAGGCAGCCATCACAAGTTGTGACTAAGCCAACTAGGATGATGGGAGACAAGCCAAGAGATCCAAAGGAGCCAAGAGAACCACTTCAATGTTGGGGTTGTGGAGGAGACCACATGCTTAGGAACTGTCCACATCGGAATGGGGATGCAAATCAAGTTCACAACATCCAAGGAGCTGAAACCGTGGGTCAAGTGGCGAGGACAATTCCTAGAATCTATGCAGCACTAGACGACCGCCAGGTAGATCATCAATCAACTATTGTTGAAGTTGAAGGTAAGATTGCTAAGAAATCTGTTTCTATTTTGATTGATCCTGGATCTAATCACAATTATATCACCCCTAAAATTGTTAAGATTTGTGCTTTTAAGAAATCAAAGCATAGTAAATCATGGTTAGTTCAACTAGCCACCGAAACTAAGAGAAAAGTTAGTGAAATTGCAGAGAAATGTCCCTTAGAGATGGACGGGCTATTCACTTGTGCAAATCTGAATGTTTTGCCACTGGATTCCTATGATATTCTCATTGGAATGGATTGGTTAGAGGCACATAGGGTTAAACTTGACTGCTACAATAAAAATTTTGAATGCATGGATGAAGAAGGAAACCCAAGGGTTGTAAAAGGCATTCCAAAGGTGACTTCTATTAGGCAGGTTTCAACCATGCAGTTGAAGAAGTTATGTAGGAAAGGTTGTCAATTGT
The DNA here is from genome assembly GCA_027924585.1 of Larix kaempferi. Classification (NCBI taxonomy): domain Eukaryota; kingdom Viridiplantae; phylum Streptophyta; class Pinopsida; order Pinales; family Pinaceae; genus Larix; species Larix kaempferi. The sequence goes on from BSBM01001313.1 coordinate 8,110,899, forward strand.
ATGCAGGCCATGTTTTAGAGGAAATAGAGGATGAAACTCTTAAGTTAGAGGACTATCACGTATTGCATGAATTCAGGGATGTTTTTCCTGATGAGATTCCTAGACTTCCTCCAAAGAGAGACATTGATTTTACAATTGAACTTGTGCCAGGAGCAGCACCAGTGTCTAAGACACCGTATAGGATGAGTACACCGGAATTGCTAGAATTGAAAATGCAATTACAAGAGTTGTTGGAAAAGAAATATATCAGGCCAAGTGTGTCCCCATGGGGAGCACCTGTTCTATTTGTGAAAAAGAAAGATGGAACACTCAGGTTATGTATTGATTACAGGAAGTTGAACAAGGTCACTATGAAGAACAAATACCCATTGCCCCGAATTGATGACCTTTTTTATCAAATGAAAGGAGCAAAGGTATTTTCAAAGATCGACTTGAGGTCTGGATACCATCAGGTAAGAATCAAGGAGGAATATATTCATAAGACAGCCTTTAGAACAAGGTATGGACACTATGAGTTTGTAGTGGTACCATTTGGTCTCACAAATGCACCAGCTACATTCATGTGTCTCATGAATAGTGTTTTAGCAAGTATCTGGACAAGTTCGTTCTTGTATTTCTAGATGACATTCTCATCTATTCTAAGAATGAAGAAGAGCATGAAGAGCATTTAAGAATGACATTGCAATTATTGAGGGAGCATAAGTTGTATGCAAAGTTAAGCAAATGTGACTTTTATAAAGATAAAATTCATTATTTGGGTTACATTATCTCAGATGAAGGAATATCAGTGGACCATGAGAAGATTGAAGCCATTATGAATTGGCCAACTCCAAGGAATGTGATAGATGTGAGATCCTTTATGGGCCTTGTTGGTTACTACAGGAGGTTTATTGAAGGATTCTCCAAGGTCGCAATCCCAATCACATCTTTGCAAAAGAAGGGAATAAAGTTTGAATGGTCACCAAGATGTGAGGAAAGTTTTCAACGGTTGAAGAATCTTCTTACGAGTGCACCAATTTTGAAAATTGAAGATCCAGAAAAAGACTTTGTGGTATGTACCGATGCATGCAATCAAGGACATGGAAGAGTCCTTATGCAAGACAACCACGTGGTATGATATGAGTCAAGGAAGTTGAAGGAGGATGAGAAGAACTATGCTACTCATGATTTAGAACTTGTAGCCATAGTACATGCTTTAAAGATGTGGAGGCATTACTTAATGGGCAGGAAATTTGAGCTAAGGACAGACCATTGTGGTATGAAGTACTTGTTTGATCAGCCAACTTTAAATGCTAGGCAAGCTAGATGGTTGGAATTTTTGTGTGAATTTGATTTTGAAATCAAACACATAAAAGGGAAGGAAAATAAGGTAGCAGGTGCACTTAGCAGGAAAGTATAGGAAATGCATGTGGCAGCGCTTAGCACTTGGCAACTAGACTTGAGGCAGCAGATTGTTAACCATATGGTTGAAGATGAAGTGTATGTGCAGATAAAGGGCAAGTTGTAGCACCAAGACCTTGAAAAGAAGTATGAAGGATACCATTTGGAAGAAGATGGAATTCTTACTTATAAGAATAGAGCCTATATTCTAAATGTGGCAGATTTGAGGAGGATTGTTATGGATGAAATCCATAAAGCTCCATACTCCGGTCACCCCAGATATCAAAAGACTATTGCTACAACAAGAAAATATTATTTCTGGCCAGGGATGAAGAAGGATGTCGCTGAATACATTTCTAAGTGCATGACATGTCAGCAGGTGAAGGTTGAACACCAACACCCAGCAGGTTTATTACACCTAGTGCCAATTCCAGAATGGAAATGGGAAGTAATTTCCATGGATTTTATTACAGGATTGCCAATGACTATGAGACAACATGATTCCATCATGGTTGTCATGGAAAAGTTAACAAAGGCAATGCATTTTATACTGGTTAAGTCCATGCACAAAGCCGATGCCATTGCAAATATTTTCATGAAGTAAATTTTTCGATTACATGGATTGCCTAAGGCAATAATTTCTGACAGGGATACCAAGTTCACTTCCAATTTTTGGAAAAGTCTCTTTGCAGATTTGGGTACACAGTTGAACTTTAGTACCGCATACCATCCTTAAACAGATGGGAAAACGAAAAGAGTAAATCAGGTGCTTGAAGACATGCTTCGCATGTATGTAATGGACAAACCATCCAAGTGGGAGGATTATCTACACTTGGTAGAGTTTGCATATAACAATGGGCAGCAAGAATCATTGGGAATGAGTCCATATGAGGTTCTATATGGCAGAAGGTGTAGGACACCAGTGACTTGGGACAATCCAGTGAACATAATTGTACTTGGGCCAGAATTGCTTAAGGAAATGAAACAAGAGGTTGCAAAGATCAGACAAAATTTAAAAGCAGCCTAGGATAGACACAAAAGCTCTGCAAATAAGCATAGGGTGCATAGGGAATTTAGTGTTGGGGATCATGTGTACCTTAGAGTGAGGCCAAGGAAGGGTTCCTTGAAGCTTGGGATTTGTGCCAAGCTATCACCTAGATATTTTGGCCCATTTGAAGTGCTTGAAAGAATAGGGCCAGTTGCATATAGACTTGCATTGCCTGCTAGCACTAGAGCTCATAATATTTTTCATGTCTCTTTGCTTAAGAAATATGTTCATGATCCTAACCATGTGATTAATTGGAATGTGATCCAGGTGGAACCCGAAGGAGAGTTCCAAACCAATCCATTGCACTTCCTAGATAAGAAGGTAACATTGCTCTGGAACTGAGCCATCGAATAGGTAAAAGTGCAATGGAAGCACTATGGTCCCGATGAGGCTACATGGGAGCTGGAGGATGCCATGAGAGTGGCATATCCATTTTTGTTCAATTTTGATGAGAATGGAGGACAGTGCTAATGTAAGGGGATGGGAATGTCACGTCCCCATTTTGAACCTATTGCATTAAAATTGTAAATGATGTAAATATCGCTATTAAATCATGGTGAGGAGCTCAAGGCCAAGGCCCCGCCATTGATTTATCATTTTATGTATCAACAATTAAAATCGGTGCATATGGTTCATGTGCTGGACAGGCACAATGTACATTAAGACATCATGTAATTACAAATTTTAATGAAATACCCACAACCAGCTATGCAATGCAACAAAGATATGGGGGCATGATTTTTTTTTATAAGGAACAAGGAGGAAAATTATTCAAACCCTTGAGCTAATGGTGTTAACCTATGTGTCAATGAGAAAACCCATAAACCCTCAACTACCCATTTTAGCTTATGCACCCAATCATTAAATTCTTCCAAGAGTTGGTTGAGGTGGTTAATGCCTTGGGAATGGAGAGGTATGGAAGCCAATTTCGTGCATGGGCAAGTCATCAACCTAGAAAATTTATATTTTTGCTTCTTAGGTAAGAAAACACCCATGAAATGGTGCTGAAAAGCCATTCTGAACCCATGGCCTTTGCTTTCTCACGCTGTCTGAGCTAGTTGGGCTTTCCCCATCATGTTTTTCACCATTTCTCCTACATTTTCCATGCCTGGGAACTCGTTTTGTGTTTTGCACAATGGCTGGGAGAGGAGAAGCATGATTTGGGGCTGTTATGGAGGCCGTTTTTGCCCCAGAATGTCCATGGACGTTTTTCTGAAAACGAATTTGGCTTCCCAGGGTTGTTCCCCATCTTCCATTTTCATTTTTGAGTTTCCCACGTTTTTTTGAAGCTAATGAAAACCCCATCTTTGGGCATCTCACTGTAAAAACGTTTCTTCATGCCCAACACTTATACTTTTGCTATTATATGCATCCCTGTTTTTGGTTTGAACCTATGAGCAAGAAATTTGGAGTGGTAGTGGACAGAATTGGCTTGATAAACCTAGTGGGAAAAATAACCTCTCAAGAAGATCAAGAGAGCTGGCTACTCTTCTATGCACACCTTGGACACTCTATATTGGAAGGTATGGCCTGAGGGACTGTGTATTGGTGAAGGGAATACTTCCTTGAGTGGGGTGTGTAGGCATTGTGGGTGCCAAGCTAGATAGGTATTGTAGAGGTATCCATGGCTCTGTGCTTGAGCTCACTAGCTTAGCAATTCTTCCTTTCCATTTCCTAGCAGCCCGATAAACCCAATTGCAGATTGGCTTGGCTCATTTTGGTGTGTGTTTGGCTATGTGTGAGTCTGTTGTCCCCTGGTTCCTTGTAGAAATCATACCCAGCTCGGGGGTGGAATTTGTATCAAGAGATTGATAAGCAAACTGGCCTATGGTTGGGTGGAACGTTGCAGATGCATAGCTGGTTGCTCAGGGACTACTTTGTTTTAAGATAAGTACTCTCATTTGCTAATTATTTATTGTTTTAATTGATGAATGACATGAATATCTTGAATGTATGATGGATGTGTAATAGAATTTAAATTCTGCTGTGTTTTCAAATATTTATGCATTTGCATATGTCCATCTTCATTTTATATGAATGCTTGTAGATGACTCTAAATTCCACTGTGTTTAATTACAATATGCACATGTATATGTCTTCTTATCAATGAGTTTTACTTAATGGATATGAGGCTAGATGTCCGGAACCAGAGTCATGTTCTCTCCCATGCTGGTGTGATGGGTGGGGACGTGACACCAAGCGAGCACTCACCTACTCGGGCTTGATGTGAAATCCACGAGAGGGTATATAGACGATTGTTTAAGTTTTTTAGACTCTATAAACAGGAAAACACCGGTGAGCATATACAGACCTAGGCTCGATACTAAAATCCATGGGTATGTGTATGGAGTTACTGTTTAAGTTTTTTAGATTCCTTAAAATTGAAAACACTGGAGAGCAAAAACAGATCTCCGCTCGATATTAAAATCTAGAAATCAGTACTATAGAGTATTCTTCTATCTCTTCTTCGAACTCTGTAAACAATGAAGAAGGTCCTAAGTCTTCCTCCCATGGGCTCATTAAACTTCTACATGGTTGGGATTATTGAGTTTTCTTTCTTTCTTGGACTCATTAAAACAACAAGAAGGACATTTTTTTACCAAAAAGAATAAGGGATGAGAAGGGTATCTCACATATTTTCAATTTCAAAGGAAGTTAAGTCAGTCATATCCTTGAACACAACACCTATTTGAGTCTATCATTCAGTTGGTTTTTTAGTTTTTGACCTTAGGATGATCAACCTGATCTTCGAGTTTTACTCCCTCGGTTGGTTATTCTTCCAATCATTTGGAGGGTCTGTTAATGTCTCCTACATTAAAGGCTTATATCACTTCCCCTTCATGTTGAAAACTGCCTAAGTCACTTTGTGTCGTGCTCATTGTTCAAGGATACAGCCTGTGTCGGCCATTCTGTAGTTTACCTTGACTTCATGTGTTGGCCATCCTGGTGTTAGTTTGTTTCATCTTGTTACTTTTCCTACTCCATATCAGCTCATACCTTTTGATTGTTACTCGTGTTGGATGATGGAGGATGCATTAAGGCCTGCCTTCTAGTGGACTTCTTCCCATCGAATTCAACTCATTTGGCTCTGGGAATGAAGTTTAGAGTTTCGGTTAGTACCTTGGGGATTGCAGTCATCAGTGGCAGTTTCCCTCGCTGTTGAATAATAGGAATACATCAATGTCTCTTATTTGACAGGTTCCTCAAGTGTTCGACTTCAAGTCCACTTATTCACACTTGTTGGAACATACTAGGTACCTTGGACCCCATTATCATTATCAATGGAAGTCCTCACGTTTGTTAACAGTATACATCAATGACCGGTAATTAAACGATACCCCCCATGTTAGACTCCAGCTCATATATTCACATGGTTAGGGTTTTGTACCTTGAGTTGTTTGGATGAAGACCTTGGGATTCTGATAGCATCACCATATTTATGTTATCCCCCAAGCTACGCAAGATTGAGCCTCACCTATTCTGGCTCTTCATGAGACATAGATCCAATTTGTTGTTATGGCTATGATCTCCTATTTTGACATGGATCCACGCTTGTATTTCAATGGATAGGCTATATATACATCTCCTAGTTATGTATTGGAGACAGGGTATTTTTTAAGGATTCTAATAGTATGCTTAAGTGTAGTATTCTAGGCAATTATTTTTTATTGAAAAAACATATATATAGACAGGTATGCAAATATTAAATATGAAACATACAATTTACTATTGAAAATTGTAAATTTTGGCGAATATTATGATAAAAAAAACATATTTTATGTAAATATAGGCGATATTAGAGACTAAAAATGACCAAATAGCGAATTTATTTTTTGAAAAAAAACCCAAAAAATAGTCAATTGGCAAAATTTCGCCCCTAAAAATTTCTCTGATCAGAGATCATGTTGTATCTTGCCACACATCTATATGATGTCAATATTGTAATTGCTTGTTGACCTTGATCGTTGTTTCAGGTACTTTTGTGACTTGGTTCTGCGGTTTCTTGCTCCTCCTCTGACTTGGAAATGTATTTTGGCCATCATTTCCCTCTGACCTCACACATTATGGGGAATCTATTATAGGTCAAATCTACAATTCTCCATCCGTGATCACATTGCTCTATTGATCACACAAAATGACACTATGGATGGAAGAGCTAGGTTGACTTGGATGAGTTATGGTTGGAACTACACTCTTTAGTTGAAAATCTTACTTTTTCTACTGATTTTACAACATGTGCACTACTATTGGTACAGTAAACCAACATTCTAAATGCTGCTTTGCTCAAGGACAACCAACGCACACCTTAAAAAATGTTGCAAACACTTGTTGCAAAGTACAAGAGTTGCATACTGTGCGCTACTCTGGTTGTATGAAACCCGCGCACATCTTAAGATGAAGTCAAAAAATATATTAAGATTACGAATTTGGATTAGTTGAAGTTGGTTTTGCAACTTCCCCAACCTCCCAATTCAACCACCTCTCGAATTCAACTACCTACCTTGTCCCATAAATACAAGGAGGATCCATGAGAGAGGGACCTAGAAGGAATGCTTTAACTGCTATTACGCTGGAGGAATTCCTAAGTCATTGTGAAGAGTAGGAGCCCAGGACTCAATTGCAGAAGTGTCTGGACAGATCAGGTATATCTATACTTTTCTACATTTCTTTGACAGTAAAAGGTGGAAATACCCTTCCCGTCCCAAATCGAATGTCTATTGGATTGCATGTTCATTTGGTTTAATATCTTATTGTAGTTGATGTTTAATTGATTTCAATTTCATCATATTTATTGCAGTCAAGATATGCTGAGGAATGTTTACTTTGTGTTGCAGTTTCATCATAGCGGAGGATCAACTGAAAGCTAGGACCAACCATCGATAAAAGGGTACATCTTTCAATATCTCGATCTCTTTCCATTTGTAGGAACTAATGCAAGACAATGAATGTATTTACCTGTCACACCACCCAAGTTGGTAGTGTCTACTCCTCACTATAAGGTATTTTTCCTGCACAGCAAGGATGAACTAGTTATGACTGCTCTCAATGGTCTCACTAGACCTTGGGAATCATTTATCCAAACCATGTGTGCCAGAAAAGAAAGCATGAAGTTTGATGTGGTATGCGAGGATCACATTCAAGAAGAAGCTAGGGTAGCCAGTAGATAATCCCTGCTCAAAGAAGATGACCAAGCTTTGGCCACCCACACCAAAAGAAGAAGAAGTCAATCCAACTTCAAGAAGCATAGTCATAAGGAGTCTCACCATCCACAAAGATTTCAGATGAAAAAAGGAAGTAATCAAAGAAGATATTACTCCTCATTCCAATGTTTCACTTGTCACAAAGTAGGACACATTGCTAAGGATTGTCCTCTAAAGAAGAAAAAGGATTTCCACTACAAAAGACATTAAGCACATCTAACAGAAGATGATAGTGAATAAGAAGAGGAGGAAAGGCCTCAAAAGAAAAGATCTAAAGTAGTAGAAGAAGAAGATGCAGAAGAGTATGTTCTATTCTCTTCACTCTATGGGTCAGTAACACCTGGAGAAGATACATGGCTCATTGATAGTGGTACTTCAAATCACATTACAAGACAAAAGAAGACTCTTTCAAGACTTGAAGAGAAGACATCTCCACAAAAGGTATCTTTAGGATATGACTATCAATATCCCATCAAGGGAATTGGTGAAGCAAGCTATGAGCTTGATTTTGGAACTCCATTGAAGATGAAAGAAATCTTATATGTACTAGGTTTGAAGAAGAAATTACTTTCTATCTCAGCATTAGATAAGAAAGGCTATAGGGTTACATTCATAGATGGACAAGTACTCATGTGGCCCAAAGGAAAATCAATTGAGGATGCAATTGTTATTGGTGAAGAGGAAAGAGGTCTATACAAACTCAAGGGTCATCCTGAAGCTACCCTTGATCATAAAGCCACTAGCCCAAGTGAGATATGGCATAGGAGGCTTGCTCACATTAACTACAAGGCACTACCTCATGTGAGCAAGGTAGTTATAAGACTACCAAACTTAAAGATTGATCATGATGGCACATGCAAAGGATGTGCAAAAGGGAAGAATATCAAGAACCCATTTCCAAAGTGTGAAACAAAGACTAAGAGTACTTTGGAATTGATTCATTGAGATGTATGTTGACCAATTCCAACCACATCCTTGAATGGGTATGAATATTACCTTACATTTATTTATGACTACTCAAGTAAAACTTGGATATCCTTCCTAAAGGAAAAAGATGAAGTCTTTGGAAAGTTTAAGGAATTCAAAGCCTTGATAGAAAATAATTCAGAAAAGAAGATCAAGATAATAGGGACAGATAATGGTGGAGAATATACTTCAAAGGATTTTGAAGTCTTTTGTAAAGAAGCTGGAATCAAGAGGGAGCTAACTACTCCCTACAATCCTAAAAAATATGGTGTTGCGGAAAGAAAGAATAGAACCATTATGGAAGCAGTAAAAAAATTATACATGATCAAGACCTACCTATGTATCTATGGGTTGAAGCATCCAGGACAACAGTCTATGTGTAGAATAGACTATCTCATAGTGCTCTTTAATTCAAGACCCTAGAAGAAGTGTTCACAGGGAAGAAGCCTAAGGTAAGCCACCTCAAGATATTTGGATCCCCAGTATATATTCACATACCAAAATAAAAGAGAACTAAGCTGGATCCTTCTGGGAAGAAGGGAATATTTGTTGGATATTGTGAAGCATCCAAAGCATTCAGAATTTACATCCCAGAATTCCATCATATAGAAATTAGTAGAGATGTGACATTTGATGAAGAGGAAGCTCTCAAGAAATCTAGGAAGTGCCAGTATGAAGAAGTATATGAGGAAAATACACCTCCCAGAACTGCAGAGGCTGTACCCATCCCTGAAGATGTAGCACTCGAAGACCATGACATTATAGAACCACAAGAACCCCCTACTATGAACATATCAAGAAAAACAAATCCAACATGGGCAAGAGACATTATACTAGGAGCAGAAAAACATGGAGCTCCTGAAGGCTCCACCAGAGTGAGCAAGAAACCAAAGTCATTCTCCAACTATATGGCTTTGATGTGTGATCTTGTAGATCAAGAACCCACTAGTTATGAACATGCATCTCATAAGAAAGAGTGGGTAGAGGCAATGACAAAGGAGTACCAGTCAATAATGAAGAATGATGTTTGGGATATAGTTCCCAAGCTAAAGGACAAGAGTGTGGTATCCTCCAAATGGATATACAAGATAAATAATGTTGCAGATGGGAACATTGAAAAGTATAAGGCAAGGTTTGTGGCTAGAGGATTCTCTCAGAAAGAGGGAATTGACTATGAAGAGACATTTGCACCAGTTGCAAGGTACACCTCCATTAGAACCATCATGGCACTTGCATCCATGATGAAGTGGGAATTACACCAGATGGATGTGAAGACAACTTCCCTGAATGGTGTGATTGAGGAGGAAGTGTACATAGAAAAACCACAAGGATTTGAGGTTGAAGATAGAAGAACCTACGTATGCAAACTAAAGAAGGCATTGTATGGATTGAAACAGGCTCCCAGAGCTTAGTATGGAAGAATTGATAGTTTCTTGACAAGCTTGGGCTTTACCAAAAGTAAAGCTGATCCTAATCTTTATCTCAAGGTTATGGATGATGAACCTGTCATATTGTTGCTATATGTGGATGATCTATTTCTGACAGGGAATGAGAAACAGATTATCGAGTGCAAGAAGAAGCTCTCCTCATAGTTTGAGATGAAATATATCGGATTGATGCACTAATTCCTAGGTCTGGAAGTATGGCAATGCCTAGAAGGAATCTTTCTCAACCAGGGAAAGTATGCTGTGGAAATCCTGAAAAGATTTGATATGTTGGAATGAAAATCCATGGCCACTACCATGGATTCCAACCTGAAGCTGTTAGCAGATGACTCATCAGAGTTAGTGGATGTGATTCTATACAAAAATATTATTGGGTCACTGATGTATCTGACAAATACCAGGCCAGATATATGCTTTGCTGTGAACACCTTGAGTTAGTATCTAGTAGAACCTATACGTGTTCACCTGATAGTTGCAAAGCATGTGATGAGGTACCTAAAGGGTACGATAGACTTTGGTCTATGTTATCTTGTAGATCATGATTTCAAATTGTATGGCTACACAGATGCTGATTGGGAAGGAAGTGTATCAGACAGGAAAAGCACATCGAGAGGATGTTATTGTCTAGGATCTGCCATGATCTCGTGGTTTAGCAGGAAGCAGTCTAGTGTGGCTCTCAGCACAGCTGAAGCAGAATATATTGCTGCTTGCTCTACTAGCTGTGAAGCGATATGGCTTCAGAAGCTGTTATTAGGATTGTTTGACTTAGAGATGGAACCAACTGTGATCCTGTGTGACAACCAGAGTTGTATCAAGATGATAAAGAATCCAGTATTCCATGACAAGTCAAAGCATATAGAGATCTGATATTTCTATATATGGGATATGGTGCAGAAAGGAGCTATAAAGCTCGATTATGTGAGCACTGATGTACAAGTTGTTGATATATTGACCAAACCTCTGTCTCGAGTAAAGTTTGAGTATTTCTGAGACAAGCTTGGTGTAGTTCAGAAGGACCTTCCTTGAAAGGGGGAGTGATATGGTCAATGATGATATGTGGATACTGGTATCGATGTGGATACCGGTATCGATGATGAGATTTCCTATATCAATGGTAAGGTCGATGATGAGGATACCTATATTGATGAGGATATTATATCGATGATGAGGATACTTGTATTGATGATGAGGATACTTGTATCGATGATGAGGATACATGTATCAATGATGGGGATACATGTATCGATGATGAGGTTACCTGTTCCAATGATGAGGTTGATGATGAGGTTACCTGTTCCGACGATGAGGTCGATGAAGTGGTACTTAGACTTTGTCTAAGAGGACTAGTGGGATTGCATCATCCTTGGACTTATGTACTAAATTGATAGGGATTGATCATCCCGTAAGTGGATCAGGATTGCATCATCCTTGGAATTATGTCCTAAAGTGATAGGGATTGATCATCCCATAAGTGGATCAGGATTGCATCGTCCCTGGACTTATGTCCTAAATATATAAGGATTGATCATCCTATAAGTTGATCTGGATTGCATCGTCCATAGACATGAGAGATGTCTTAAAGTGATAAGGATTGATCATCCTGTAAGTTGATCCGGATTGCATCATCCATAGACATGAGAGATGTCTTAAAGTGATAAGGATTGATCATCCTGTAAGTTGATCTAGATCGCATCGTCCATAGACATGAGAGATGTCTTAAAGTGATAAGGATTGATCATCTTGTGAGTTGATCCAGATTGCATCGTCCATAGACATGAGAGATGTCTTAAAGTGATAAGGATTGATCATCCTGTAAGTTGATCCGGATTGCATCATCCATAGACATGAGAGATGTCTTAAAGTGATAAGGATTGATCATCTTGTAAGTTGATCTGGATTGCATTGTCCATAGACATGAGAGATGTCTTAAATTGAGAGGGATTGATCATCCCACAAGTAGATCAGGATTTTATCATCCTTGGACCTATGTCCTAAAGTGAGAGGGATTGATCATCCCGTAATTGGATCATGTGTATTGCAGAGTATGCTGCTATGACAATGTTGTTGATCGAGAGGATTCAGATGATGATGCTATTGATCAAGAGGATCCAGATGTTGATGCTATTGATGGAGAGGATCCGGATGTTGATGCTTTTGATCGAGAGGATCCAGATGTTGTTGATCGAGAGGATCTAGATGTTAATGTTGTTGATCGAGAGGATCCATATGTTGATGTTGTTGTTGATGATGTTGATTGAGAGATCCAGATGATGATGTTATTGTAGATGTTCGAGAATTGCAGAAGATGAAGATCCAATATTGAAGATCTTGAAGATGTTCCAGTAACTGTTTGAGTTACTAATGATGTATGAAGAAAGCTTCCAATGATTTATAGATGTATCATGTATCATGTAGTTGATGACTCCTTGCTCCTGCAGATGTTGTTATAATATCCTTCTCATTAATGGGTAGTGTTGAAATATTGTAACTTCTAAGAATATTATACTTGTACTTTATTATTCCGTAGATGTTTCATTCCTCCATGGAGACTCTATTGTATATCCGGAGATGTTTATCCCTCCGAGAGAATGTGGTAAGTAGGGTTATTAGATCTCCCATGTGGGGTCGGCCCTGAGTTAGCTGTTTATGGGTTATTAGACTCTCATAGTAGAAGTTGGCCCTGTTAGGGTGAAAAGTCGGTTAGGAGTTGAGTATAAATAGAGGAGGTGTGTTCCTCATTTATCTCACTCATTCACTCACTTGTGATTGACGCATAGGAGAGAGAGAGATCTGCATGGGAGGAGAAGGAGCTCTTGTTTGGGACTACATCTTTGTATTGGTTGATTATCTATATTGAGGAAAGCTTTGTTGGGTTTTCTACCCCATGAGGGTTTCCCAGCGTAAATCTTTGTCTATCTTGTGATTGTGTTTCTTTCAGTGATCTTGCTTGTGAAATTAGGCTAAACTTAACAACAACAAAAAACTACTTATTTTAACTTTTAAAAAATATTAATTAAAAAAATCATTGTTTTCTATATTATTCAAAATATTTTATAAATTTAAAAATAAAATAAAAATTTAATTTCTTAATCAAGAAAATACCCATTTTTAATAACGATATATATTCTACTGCATATCCATGTAAAATAAAACATAATTCTCAAAACATGACCCAAAAACACTACCACTAATTTTGATACCTTCTCTTTTAGAACGTATACTATTTCACCAAATTGTGTAATCAATCAAATGCTTTATTATAAGACGCTATGATATAATATAATTTTGAGTAGAAATTGGAAAGACAGAAATTTAAAACGGTAACCTATTTTGTTGAAGAAAATTCTAAACCTCAAAATCAACTTAGCTCAATTTGAGAAGAAGGTAAGCAATATATCATGGTTTTTGTTTTTTTATAATATTGTGATTTTTTTTCCGGAGATTACAAAGCCTACTATTACTAAGTTGTAAAAGTATTATTATTATCTACTATTTATAAATGTGAGTTGATTCATCATTCTTATTCAAGGAAAACCACATCATCTTAAATAATCATTGGTGGTTCATAAGAAGGCAGAGTTCCACTCCTTCCATATGCTTCTAGGTGTTGCATTATTAACCTATTTTCGTACATTCGAGGAAGACAAACTCTTAGTTAATCAATCTTACTCCAAAACCGAAATGGTGGTTTCAGTCCCCTATAGTACCCCCAAGATACTCAATATCCCTAGTTATAAGTTAAGCAAAGGTCATGGGATATCAAGTATCCACCAAGATTTAACTCCTTACATGAAACCAGGATACTATACAATACAAGATACAATTAAAATGTTATTTTTATTTTATTTGATTGAATCTTTGATTTACTTAAGATTTATAATATTCTTAATCTTAAGTTTGTCAAATATCAATTCAATATATATATATATATATATATATATATATATATATATATATATATATTCCAAAGAAAAAAGTCAGTAATTTTATTCCATAAGAGATACAAATTACATCCAGTACAACTGAAGGATATCAACACACTGAAAAAACAACAAATCCAACAGTAACCATAAGGGAGAATATTCCTCACCTATCAATTGAGAAAATACAATAAAGGGATCCTTTCTCACCATCAAAATATAGAAAGTATGGAGAGTAAAAATCAATCCATTTTAAACAAAAACATAAACAGGAGCATTCCTCAGCCTTATACTGGAAAAAATATGGAGAGTTTTTCTCATTCCATTTCGATACTTCAAAAAATACATCAATGGGAGAAATATATCAACCTTGGATGTAGTATACTTGTGTTAAGATTAGTCACTGGAGAGAACCCGATCTTCCACTGCAATCTCTGATTGTTGCACCTGTAGCTGACCTTCCTCAATCTACACTGCCTCCTTCGCTAGTGAATCTGCATAAGTGTTTTGTTCTCAGAAAATATGAACCAGGGAGCATGAACTGAACCTTGATTTTAAATTGAAACCTCTTATGAGCAGTGGTTGAAGTCTAATGTTTGTACATCGATCCTTCTCCATAAACCAATTTACAACTAGTAGGGAGTCAGAAAATATTTATGATGGATATACCATTATCCAATGCAAGAGAAAGGATTGTAACCAGACTCATAAGCTCGACATAATTGTTGGTATTTTCCCTAGTTCCGATCTTATAAGACAATTTATTTCCTTTGAAGATTATGTAGCCACCTGCACTTCTTTTTCTAGGATTTCCTTGGGATGAGCCATCACATAACCCATAAGGTACTGATCGATCAAATATCAAATATTGAATAATCCTTTTTGGTTTATGTGTCTAAGAAGGGGGAGCGTTATGGAGAGAGTATTTCAACGTGATTTTAGCTAATGGAAGTACGAGAGAGGAGAGGGCCTTATATCGGTGAAGATTGCTTTGTTCCGGGTGATCCATAGATACCATCCAATGTGCATGGGAAAGGAAACAAAATTGGATTTTTGACACTTTTTAAACCAATTCTCCCAGACATCAATTAATGTTTTTCTTTCCCATTCTGAAAAATCCCCTAGAGATCTAGCTGAACACCACAGTTATTTGGAAAAATGACAATATGATAATATATGGTTGATAGATTCTAAGGACTCTTTACATAGAGACCATATACTGGGGCCTTTGATCCCTCTCTTTTGAAAATTTTCCTAGGTGAATGGATTGTTCCTTAGTGCCAACTAGAGAAAGAATTTTTCTTTCGTAGGAAAATTTAATTTCCAAAAGGATTTCCATTTTCTAATGGCCTGCTCATTTGGGAATACATTCAAAAGGATATGGTAACCTATAGAAATATTATAAACACCTTCTCCAATATTCATTATCTAGGCTATCTTTTCATCCTCTTGGATTAATGAAAAACAAGCCCTATTTAGACCGGCTCTGTATTGATCTCAAAAAGGAGTAAAGACTTTAGGAAGCTGTAATTTATGAGATGATGGTCACCCTGATTCCCAAAGAGTATTGACCTCTAGATGGAAAATATCCTTCAGAAATCTATAGATTGCATTATTTAGATAGGAAACTAAATTTTCCGGTAACAATTCTGATTGATCCACTCATATAATAGGATCCAAGCCAACCAATATTTTTCTCCTCTCCTCAGTCTCCACACAATATTATTTGTGATTAAGGAATGACATTTTTGCATTGAGCACCAAAAAAGGGATCCCTTGGTGGGAATCGTAAAAGAGCGTATCCACGAGATGATTGATCTGGGGGGACTGTATTTTTGAAATATTGTATCTTTCCAAAGAACATGATGATAAATTAATATCCAAATACATTTTGTTGTGAAAGCAATGGAGAAAAGATGTAGATACTTGAATCCCCACCCTCCAAACCATCTAGGAAGTCCATCTATCCTAAGTAAAAGGGAATCCCATTTGAAAATTGTATAACTTCACCAGTACTCCTTATTAGCCCAAAGGTAAGTTGTGCATATATTCCTAATGGAGTTTAGGATCACTTTAGGAATATTATCTAGTGCAATCCAAAAAATGCTATAGACTCTAGAACACTTTTGGTAAGAGTAACATAGCTAGACAAATAAATCCATTGATGATACCAATATTTTATCCACTTTTTAATCTTATCAAGGAGCTATTTCCAATCAACAATCCTATAGTCAGTGGCCTTTAGGAGGAATCCCAGATACTTAAAACATTCTGAAGAGGGTAACTCTACATATGGAAGTGAGTTTTGAATCAAATTATTCATTATCCATAGCACTGAGTGAATATTAAAATATCATCCACAAATAAAATTTGAATTATTGAAAGTGTCTAAAAATTTTACCCCCAAGAGATTGCCGAGAGAGTGCTCATGCTTAATATGCCTTCTTAGGGGTTCAACTACCAATAGGAAGAGCAATGGAGAGAGTGAATAGCCTTGTCAAATTCCGCTCAAAGGATTTAAGAAGGAAGAAGGAGACCCATTTATAAGCACATCACAAGAGACAATGGAGTAGCAAGATTCTATCCAAATTATGAATTGATGAGGGAATCCTACCTGTGTAAGAATAAGGCAAAGAAAGAGCCAATTCACCTTATCAAAATCCTTAAATAAATCCAAATTTAGCATAAATGTCGATCATGACTTGGTCTGGATTGTATGGAGAGCTTCCCTAGCAAGTCCAATAGCATCATGAATGTTCCTTCCATCTAAAAAGCTAAACTGGTGAGGGGATATATTCTCTAATAATATTGGTTGTAGTTGATAGTCTATCACTTTTGAGACGATCTTGTAGATACAATTATAGAGAGATATGGTCCAATAATGCTCAAAACCTTCAGGAGAGTCATGTTTTGGAATATTATCAATATAAATGGAATTAAAGGGAAAATGGAATTTACCTACTACACGAGATTCTTCAACCACTACAATAATATCGTTTTCCAGTAGGTCCCAAAATCCCATAAAGAAATCCATTGTCCAACCATCCAGACCCGAGGATTTACCATTATGGAAGGAGAAGAGAAATTTTTGGACCTCATCCTTAGTAACATGTTTGGTAAGTGGAACACTATTGACCTCGTAAGCCCACCGATTGAAGAATGATGTTGAGGCCAAAACGTCCCCGATTTTTTCTATAGGAGGCTCTGTGAAAAGTTTTTTATAGTGGCTTTTTTCCTCTTCAGAGATTGACTTGAAATCAATACATTCCCCGCTCACCTAATTTCAAACCTTCCAAATAGTGTTTAGGTATTTCCTACCTTTAGAAAACCTGTGAAACAACTGTATTATTATCCCCTTCCAATATCCAAAGATTCCTACTCTTCATTTGCCACTTCGATTTGTGCCATGCCAGAATTCAAGGCTTTTCTACTTCTAGAGAGTCTAATTCCACCTAATCTACTTGTGAAAAGTTCCCTTGTTTGAGAATACCTAGTTTCTTTGTTATGATGGCTTTGATATGAACTAAATTTTGATTTGATTCTTCAAAGGTTTTCTTAACCCAATATTTAATCAATGGTTTGATTACATTCAAATTCCTTTGAAAAATTTCCATCCCAAATGACCACGAATTCGGGTCGAAAATTCTCCATTTGTCCCGAACAATAGCCTTGAAATCCTCATATAACAACCAATGTGGATTTAATTTAAAAGGTGGGGAGGCTTGTTCGAGTTTGATACAAGTTCCAAAAGGATAGTAAAATGGTTAGAATGGCCTACTTTAATGATTGAGGACCTGTAGGAGGAAACATCAAGAAGGAAGTTTTCACCGATAAAAAATCCGTCCAAGCACTTGGAGATCAAGTATGAACTAGAGCACTTATTTGACCAAGTAGGCCCGATAGAATCAGGATCCACATCAAGAAGCATGAGGTTTTCAAAATGATATATAAATAAATCAGCAAGGGGATACTTCCTTTCTTTAGGGCCATATAGTTACATTACCATAAAGAGTAAGGTTAAGGTCCCCCCCAATAATGAGATGAGGATGGGAAAGGAGATCATCGGTGAATAAATCCTCCCAAAAAGATTTCCTATCATGTAAAGGGGCATAAATATTAATCAATTTCACAGATAAGTATTAAGCAAGTTCACAGATAGTTTTAATGGATTGGAAAAAACAAAAGCAAGAATGTAGTGGGATGAGCTTACTGAGGACTGAAGAGAGAGGGCATTTGTCCATCCCAGTGCAAGTCCCCTAGAATTCCCATCCATTTAAATTGCAAGGAAGGGCCACTCTGAAATCCGTTGCTTCAGGATGTTTGTATCCATCACTTCTAAACACATTGTCTCTTGAATAAATAGAACTGAAGGAATATTCACCTTGATCAATCGATTTAGGGATATTTGTTTGGAGGGGACCCCTAACCCTCTGACTTTGTGAGATAGAATCTTCATTGTTTAGCCCAAGATTGGGATGCTTTGCTAAGGTCCCCTTGAATTATTGATTGGCATCCAATTCAAAAGTTTCTTCTCCACTTCAAACTTTGTAATGTCCAAGAAAGATCTTCTACCTCAAGTTGAAAGAGGAATAATTTGCTGTGATTGATGAAGGCCACTAGATTGACATTCAATAGAGTTTGAGAGTGATTTGGTAAAAAATATACTAAAAGAAGAAGGATCATTAAGAGAACTTTGTGAGGAGGAAACATTTGGGATAGGGGATGAAAATTATTCTATGATAGAAAGATCGATGACTGGACTGGGAGACGTTTTGAAAATTGGCCAAGCATCTTCCCCCATAGTTTCCTTCTGCAATGGTGAACCCTGATCAACATCATCCTTAACCTTCTTCCTAATGAGATTGGATTCTAGTTCCTGAATTTTCAATTGAAGGGCAACTGTAACTCCACAAATTATTTATTTACCTTCGAAACTTCTTAATGAATCTCGTTTGCATCCACATCCTTAATGAGTTTTGTTTTCTGAGATGGGGATAAATATTCATCACCAAAGTATGAAGGACTCATCACTAGATGTGATCCTCCAATATTCCCATTTGTGTTCAGCAATGGGCATGAAGAAAATGGGTGCAATGATAAGGCACGTTCTTATAATCTAGATTTTGCATGAAAGAACGAGCACCTCCTTCAAGTAGGATAACATTTGGAAGGCCTAAAGCGATACCCATATCGACACAAATAGAGGCCATATAGGTTGTATATTTGTGGGTTGTTTTTGGTGCGACCTTTAGAAAATTTCCCATAGTGTCTCCAATGGATTTGAAGATGCATTCGTCCCAATATTCAATTGGTAAGAAAGGTAATTTAACCCGCAATGCCAATTTATGATTCACTCACAAATGGGATCAAAGCCAACGTGCCACCTAAATACAGTCAAGGAATCACTCCCCTAGAACTAATTTATTTTTGGCTGTCAACAACCCCCTTGATTATCAATGATCCCCAACGGTAATATTTTCTTCAAGATTTGAAAGTATCATAAGTCAATAAGGTTGCTAGTCCTTTATTTGAACATATTTTATACTTGGCAGGATATACACTGTGTTGAATTTTAAGAGTGCCTTCATAATCTTTGATTCTGAAGGTACTCTGAATTATGAATTCTATCGAGAGGGATGATATTATGTAGACCTGAATTGTTATCCTCTGTTTGTTCAATTGCTTAAACAATTAATCCATTCATTAACATAGATGTATTGTTGGTTAGTTATTAATTTCTTAGAAATTTTGCAGCTACTAAATTTATCATTTCATGTTTTGGTTCAGATCAAAATAAGTGTCTTAGAGAAATCCACATGAAACATTATGAAACAATTTTGTTATTTTATGATCGATCCAACCAAAGTTATCTATTTATGATCTTTTAGTAATTCCTAATTTCATGAACTTTCATAATGCCACAATGATAGGGTGTATTCAATTCAAGGATAGATGAAGTAATTTAAATCTTTTTATTTTGCATAATGGTGTTTAAGGTAGTCTTGGTTAATATTAATTTAACCCCACACCTTTATGTCAGTGTTTAATAATATGCCAATTAAATTTTCCCATCCTATGTCTAAATATCTCAGGAACTTGATATTTATTGCTGATATTAAACTTGATTATAAAATTCCTTTGGTTCAAAGATAAAAGATAAAAAATGGACTAGATTCATCTCATACCTCATGTATCATTAATTAGGATATGATTGCCACCTATGTATTTGGTTTTCAATGTTTGTCAGGGCCATTTCACATTATTATTCTTCATGATTTAAATAATATTATAAATGAAATGATCTTTGATATTGTACATGTGGAAATGTATATTGGTTTTATTTTCTTTATTTGGTGATGAACCATTAAACTGGTAGTCATACATCCATATTGTTTGAGTTGGTTTCAATATCCAACTGCCAGCTAATTGCATAAGCATTGACAATTGTCGTATCCACTTAAATTCATAATGATTCATGATAGAGAAAATCATCAATTTTAATGACTTTGAAAACTAGAACTAGCCTTATTATGGGAACCTTTAGTTCTTGAAGGTTCTTTGTACTTCAACCATGGAGATCAATATCGTTTTGATATCTTTCCAAGCTAACCCTAGGAAACTGAGGGTAAACGTAGAGACATTCATTTGCTATGTATTTTTTCTAGTCTCTCAATCTGTATGCAAAACTTTCCTTCTCCTTATGGATCTTGTATCACAATTTGAGATGGAAATCCCTAACTATTTGGAAGTTCATGGAGAATGTAAGGAATTTTTTAGAGAAGTTGGTTGGCTACCCTTTCTGGAGAAATTCAATGGATTCAATTTTGAGGTTGCACAATATTTTTCCATGTATTTCAATGGATAATACACTAGGGTTGATGATGTTGAACTTTACCTTTCAGAAAATTCATTTCCTGCACAACGCAACTTCCTTTGTATGGTAAGAAATGGTTTGAAGGGGTCTGTATTCAGACCAAATTGTGGAAGTAATTCCTAGTGAAACCTAGCCAAGAAATTGATGCTACATTTAGTGTTCCTATTTGGTTTTTAAAGAAATCTTGGTAAAATATGGTCGAATTGATAATCAGGTATATAACATGTGATGCCCCCTTCTCTACTGTGCATTTTTACCACTTCAGGATATTGCTAGTATTTAAAGGTCAATCATTAAATCTCCCTTACTATTTTTTGCATAGTCTCAAGAAGATGGATGCTACTATCCAAAAAACCATAGGAGATGTGGATAGAAGTCTATTCCATTTTGGTTTAATAAATATTTTGGTTCAACATAAGTTCTCTGAGGTAGGATATAGCTGAGAGTCTTTTCTAGAACATAATGAATTTGGTAATGACCAATTTTGGTCCAAATGTAAACCAAAGACAAGGAGAAAGCACAGAATTCATCCACAGGAAATCCCTAATCATGAATCAAGTGCAAATATTGAGTCCATGGATCACGTTGTATCTAACCCCTCCAATAAATTGCATTCTTAGACTCAAGGGTTTGATAATGGGTCGAATGCAAAGAAGCATAGGGTTTCTATTTTTGTTAATATAGATGAATGAAAATCCTTTGGTCACATAGAAAACATCCAGGGATTTTATAATGAAAATAAAATACACTACGTTGCCTCCAATTCATGTTACAAAACCCAACTGTTTGATGAAAAGGGGAAAGGTTCATTAGGGGAGATGTTTGCAAATCTCGAAGCCGAAATGAAGAGAATCAAGAATGAAAATAATGATCAGACTAGAAAAATATCGACTGATGTAGCTTCATATAGAATGAATAGGAGTGTGGTTGCAGTGTAATGTCCCCAATTTGGAATTTTACCAAATTTGGCCAATTTTCGAACCTTGGGCTAGTGAAACTATAAACTGTCCCAAATGATCCCAAGTGGTTTGGATTTATGTCTAGAGAGGGTTGAGGTGTATCAGGACACATTAATGCATCTATTATAGTCTTGTAAACTTTCTAAATGCTTCATCCACTTGCATTTACAATTAGAGAATGAAAGGAAAAATTACTAGGAAAATCGATGTTGAAAACCCCAAGGGTAGATGGCTCCAAAAGACTCCTAAGGATTTCGAATTGGGTTTGAGAGTGTTTGAAGGGTATTAGTACATAAAAATGAACCTAATTGGTTCTTATAAACTATCAAAATACTTCTGTAATATTCATTTAAGTTCAGGAGAAAATAGGGAAATTTGCTAGTAAATTTGAGATTCAAATCCCCAAGGGTAGAGGTCACTAATGGCTTCCCAAATGAAGTAAGAACCTACAAAAATTTAGAAAATAGACATGTATTAGCTATATGAATTCAATGGGAACCAAAATCCATCATTAATTAGTTCCTAAAGGCTGGCTTCAACTCCCATAAATTAGAGATTTGTAAACATGTCTTATCATAGGGGGAAATGAGAGAAAACCGCTATAACTTGCTATGAAATTTGAGAGAAATGTTACATGGAATTGAATAAGGTGTATGAAAATTCTTCAGTATATTAATGTCTCTCAAAACAACAATAAAACCACATATATTTACTGATGCAATTCGATACAAAACAACTTCAAGCTCTCTCAACAAGATATATGAGAAAATGGTACCATTCATACATAGTTTGGCATTTTTACATGGTTTTACTTGGAGTTTCGATATGAGGTATATATGAGAATCAAATAAATAGTATGGAAATAATATTACAAATAAATTGGTACCCTTGGACTCCCCCAGAGAGATCATCATCTCTCCATGTGCGCCCTACCTCCAAGAGCAAGAATATAGAGAGAAAATTGGAAGAGATGTGGGAGCAAGTTGAAGAAGAAAAGATCACGAGCAGCCCTGTAGCTTCAAACTGAAACAAATGAATCCATTGTAGATCCAAATGAAAGTTCTGAATGGCCTCTCCAATTTCCAATTAGGATGGGAATCTTGCACCCTCGAAATTGGTACTAAGGAAAGTAGAGTAAACACTCCACTAGCATGGACAAGCTATGCTCTCCAATTTGAAAAATGAGAAATGATCGAAAGCTACTCCATTTATACTTCGACTCCTTTTAATAACTTTAGTTAAGTCATTTACCTCCTTAGAACTCAAATTATCTCCTAATTACTCATGAAATTCGAATTAGTGGGGGTTATGACCCTTCATTAGCCCCACATGACACTTGGCTCATCTTTTGTCTCCAACTCCTCCATGAATTCGACTTGGGGTTTATTCTGGATGCTTTGGAGATGTGTAGCTCCTCTCACGCTCCCTATTGATCTATTTTTAGCTCTTAATTGTCATATATGTCATAGAATCTGTCATAAGTGTCATAGGTGTCATAGAAGCTTTCATAAGTGTCATAATGCTTGTCATAGTTTTCATAGAATCTTTCATTGCCTAATTTTATCCCTATGGCTCTTCCTCTTCCTTCATGAATGTTACATCTTCCCTTCCAACTCGAATTTGGGGATGGATCCATGTTTAAAGGAGGAATATTCTCTCATGTGGACCCCACATGTACACTTATGTGCCCCCAAGACCAACTAGGACCTAATGCCACTTCGTTTTGGAGCATTTAAAATTTATTCCATAATTTATTGGCCTATGTTTCCACCATCAATTTAGAATATGAAATTTTCATGAGAAACTATAGACCTTGGGGTTAAATGTCAATATTTTAATTCTTCCACATAACCCTTAGGAATTGGGTAGGCCAACTTAATTATTTATCTGAAAATCATTTAATTGGGGACATGACAGTCCTCCCCACCCAATATTTCTTTTCCTCAAGAACTTTCAAACATGGATGTTTAAGAAACTGCTTTCTTTCCAAAACTTTCCTTCCAAAACTATGAGTAGTGGCACTCATGTACTGCAATTGTGTGTTTCCAAAAGCAAGGAGATGTGGGTTTTATTTTTCATATTGATATCCCCTATGACATCACCAGTAAACACAAAAATATTAATTAAATCCATCAAAACAAGTTTGCACAATTACTCTTTACCTATTTCATATTTTGGAAACCCTTTTTGTATAATTCTTTGAAGTTGCCACTGAGTTTCCCAAGTTTGAGTCTTTAAGATTCCATGTAAATTTTAGAGAGGAACCTCCATACTTGATGATGCACTACTCTGATTAGAATCACCTTCTTAAGTGGTGACTCAACCTCCCATACTACTTGTTTCCCCAAAAAATTGAAACCAATGAGACTAAAAATTATCCCAAGTTCCCATTACTTGTATTGCACTCCAACAATTAGGAGTGATCTCCAACCCATACCACTAGGAAAGAGAATTCATGGATCCCATTTCCTTGTATGCCCTCTTCCAAATATCATAAGTACAAAATATAGATCATCAAAGTAAATAATAACATAATACAAATGTACATCAAGGAAGTGCCTCATCAAAGAATCATGAAAGTGCTTGTACCTCTAAGTAAGTAGACCACCATTTTACAAGCGCATACAAGCATCAAGTGACCAATAAAATCTGATCCAATGATATAGGTGAGGATACCATGTCCTATAATTATGCTCCTAAAGGATGTAAGATGCATCAAAATAATCATCCATGTGTTCTTTCATCCAAGAAGTGAATGAAGAACCTCCTCTAAAATATGAACCAATTAGGGAGCAAAGAAAACAATGAGCCTTCAAGGGGCTCACAGAAGTACCATTTGTGCATCCATGGATATGTGTATAATCAATAAATAACAAAGGATGTTGTTTCCAATTAAAATTTTCTCCAATCATATATATCCTCACCCAAGTATTGGATGAATTTCCTCCAACATCAATTGAACTAAGAAAGGAGCAAGGAAAATCACGAGTCTTCAAGTGACTCAAGTGAACATCATAGGTGCATCCATGTAGATATGTATCATCATAAGGTAACAAAGGATGCTACTGCAAATGTAAATAATAAGGTTCTCTATTCATGTCATCAGCAAAAGGAGAGATAGGAATTTCATACTCCTCATGTGGCACCATTATAAAGAAACCTTTCACCCAATTTTCATCCCTAATTGACGTGGATGAAAAATAAGTAGGGGGTGAAGAATTGTGAACCAACCTTAAATATTTGCAACTCTTAACCATCAAAATTTTTAATGCATCTTCTTCATAATTGTCTGGTCCAACTATTGTGATATCAGGTGCCTCCTTCAAGGCTCTGCAACTCTCGCCATGAGGCAACTCATAATCCCTCTGAACAAGAACAAGTGCTTGTCTTCCTTCTTGTTTGAATGTAGCCTCTTTAAGCACCTGCATATCAACATGTACCTCATGTTCCACCATAACATGAGATTCCTCCTTTGTAGCATAAATTCTTTTAGCCATTGAATGACTGTCTGATATGTAGGAGGGTGTAAAGGACCTATGCAACTTCTCTTGAAGTTGCTCAATCTGCACCATAGATTTTTGGAGTGTATTTTGGGTGGACTCCAACTCATTTGAGAGCTTTCCATTATATTATGCATCCTTCAAGGTTATTACATGATACTAACCAACAAGCTCAATTAAATAATATCTATCATAAATCAAATTCAAAAAATTACATTTGGTGTCCAACATTTCCTTCTGGATTTTCTCCATGTCTTCAAGGGAATATTTCTCCTCCACACACAAACAAAATTTCGAAACCAATGCATGTGTGTCATGGATATTTTTCAAGGTCTCTTGAATCTTCTTTTCATCCATATTCAAGGACCCTTCAAGAAAATGAGGCTCTTGCAAATGAACCTCCTCATATTATTCCTTCTTGCTTGGACCAACTTCATGAAGCTCCAGTGGTGATGTGGAAGTTGATATTGGTTCTTCTTCAAATGCTACAAGGTATTCATATCCATGGTCAATGGAAATTTGGATTGCAGCAACACTTTCAAAATTGATCTCTATGTCACCAACATAGAGGTGTGAGCACCCATTAGTAGGTACTCCTTCACGGTTCAAACATCCATCAATAGATGCTCTTTGATTCATGTCCAAAGTAGAGTGTTTCTCAAAATGATATTCATTATTTTCAATGGAATATTCTTCATTCTCATGTGATGTTTCTTCATCCTTTTCAGAGTCACTTGGGAGTGAATTTCACTCCTCTTCATGTAATGATTCTTCTACTTCACCACATTCAGAACTAGGTGGCTCATGGGTCTCCTCATTTTCACTCAAACATATATGAGCTGCTCTCCCAGGTCTTTTGCAAGACGGGCATAGACCTTTCTTCACTAACGTAACATCTTCATATTTGGGCCTATTTTAAAACACCCAATCAGCAAAGTCTTCAAAAGGAATGGTCTTTTGTGTATCTTCCTTATACAGATCAAGATATGATTGATATTGTTGGGTCAAGGTTTTACATGTTGCTCTCAATCTTTGTAATTAATTCATAGAATTATCCTTTGGTGGTTCAACACATACATATTCATCATACATAGGGTAATAATACTAACCTTGATTCCTTATGAAATTGTAAAAAGTGTTGCATGATGGCACCTCTTCCTCATACCATTCACATTCTTCTTCATATTGCTCATAAGCATTGTACTCATAGGAGTCATCATAATAGTAATACATGGATGCAAATTATTCTTCAATGTATGATATTAATGAAAAGGTGCAAGGACCATGCTTTGATGCCACTGTAATGTCCCCAATTTGGAATTTTACCCAATTTGGCCAATTTTCGAACCTTGGACTAGTGAAACTCTAAACTGTTCCAAATGATCCCAAGTGGTTTCGAATTATGTCTAGAGTGGGTTGAGGTGTACCAGGAAAAATTAATGCAGATATTATATTCTTGGACACTTTCTAAATACTTCGGCCACTTGCATTTAAAATTAGAGAATGAAAGGAAAAAATACTAGGAAAATTGATGTTGAAACCCCCAAGGGTAGATGGCTCCAAAAGACACCTAAGGATTTTGAATTGAGTATGAGAGTGTTTGAAGGGTATAGGACATAAAAATGAACCTAATGGGTTCTCAAACACTATAAAAATACTTCTGCAACATTCATTCAAGTTCAGGAGAAAAAAGGGAAATTGGCCAATAAATTTGAGGTTCAAATCCCCAAGGGTAGATGTCACTAATGGCTTCCCAAATGAAGTACGAACCTCCCAAATTTAAGAAAAGAGAAATGGATTAGTTATATGACTTCAATGGGAACCCAAATTTATCATTAATAAGTTCCTAAAGGATTCTGCAACTCCTATAAATCAGAGATTTGTAAACATGTCTTAACATAGGGGGAAATGAGAGAAAACCGCTATAACTTGCTATGAATTTTGAGAGAAATGTTACAAGGAATTGCATAAGGTGTATGAAACTTCTTCTGTATATTAATGGATCTCCAAAAATCAATAAAACCATAGATATTTACTGATACAGGTCGATACCAAACAACTTCAAGCTCTCTCAACAAGATATATGGGAAAATGGCACCATTCATACATAATTTGGCATTTTTACATGGTTTTACTTGGAGTTTCGATCTGAGGTATATCTGAGAATCAAATAAATATTATGGAAGTAATATTACAAATAAATGGGCCCCTTTGGAATCCCCCAAAGAGATCAACATCTCTCCATGTGTGCCCTTCCTCCAAGAGCTAGAATATAGAGAAAAAATTGGAAGAGATGTTGTAGCAAGTTGAAGAAGAAAATATCACGAGCAGACCTGTAGCTTCAAAATGAAACAAATGAACCCATTGTAGATCCAACTGAAAGGTCTGAATGGCCTCTCCAATTTCCAATTAGGATGAGAATCTTGCACCCTCGAAATTGGTACTAAGGCAAGTAGAGTAAACACTCCACTAGCATGGACAAGCTATGCTCTCCAATTTGCAAAATGAGAAATGATCAAAATCTACTCCATTTCAACTTGGCCTCCTTTTAATAAATTTAGTTGAGTAATTTACCTCTTTAGAACTCAAATTATCTCCTAATTACTCATGAAATTCTAATTAGTGGGGGTTATGACCCTTCATTGGCCCCACATGACACTTGGCTCATATTTTGTCTCCAACTCCTCCATGAATTCGAATTGGGGAATCTTTTGGATGCTTTGGAGATGTGTAACTCCTGTCATGCTCCCTCTTGTTCTATTTTTAGCTCTTACATTGTCATATATGTCATAGAATCTGTCATAAGTGTCATAATGCTTGTCATAGTTGTCATAGAATATTTCATTGCCTATTTTTATCCCTATGACTCTTCCTCTTACTTCATGAATGTAACATATTCCCTTCCAAATCTAATTTGGGGATGGATCCATGTTTAAAGGAGGAATAATCTCTCATGTGGACCCCACATGTCTACCTATGCACCCCCAATTCCAACTAGGACCTAATGCCACTTCATTTTGGAGCATTTAACATTTATTCCATAATTTATTGGCCTATTTTTCCACCATGAATTTAGAATATTGATTTTTCATGAGAAACTATAGACCTTGGGGTTAAATGTCAATATTTTAATTCTTCCACATAACCCTTAAGAATTGGGTAGGCCAACTTAATTATTTATCTAAAAAATAATTTAATTGGGGACATGACATGCTTCCCTCTTATCAAATAGGAACTTGCAAAAAGTTGAACCACCTATCATTGAACTCACTAGATTTGAAATAGAATCGTTGAATGTCCAAGAAGATTTGGGCATGACTGATGAGATTCATCCCCGGTTCATGTACAATTCAATTTCAGCCACTCGAGCTAGGAATGTTGGTGACGACCATCATTCTTCCCAATCAAATCAGGAAGTGAATCAAATGAAAAACAAATTTTGTAATTTCTCCCAGGGTCATAAATATGAATTCTCTAAACAATATTTAAATGAAACTAAATATCTCGTGGTTGGAAACTAAGCTTAAAGAATCTGATCTAATCAATAGTATTGTGAAGGATGAGATTGGTAGTCTAAAGACTAATATGGTCATGACTGTGGAAAAGTGGGAATCTATAAAAGGGAAATAAGGATTGATACAAGAGACAAGAGAATGCATTTGCCACAAGGAACAAGAAAATGTTTAAACATACTAGGCTCAATATATCAAAAGTAATCAAACTAAAAGCCAAACTTAAGGAATATGGTAGAGTTGTTCGCGTACAAGTGTCATTTGATGCTGCACAAAGGAATTGATGATTCATATTTGATCAATGCTTAGTTTGTGTAACAAATAAAATAATATATAAACATATCAATAAACAAATAATTAAATAATAAAATAAAAGTAATTAAATGAATATTAAATAAAATTGATATGTTATTAATTGACGTACCTTTCCATTGAAAAGGCACATAATACCATACTTAAATGGTCCATCAAATTGTAATGTAATCATCTCTCATCAATATATATTCAATATTATTTATTCTTTCCAAATGGAGTTATTTTCTATTGGTTGATTATTCACTAGAGTAATCCTTGAGAATATCCGGAGATGGATATTACATTGGTATCAGAGCCCCTTTTTGGGATTGATTGTAGCCTTTGGCCACAAACCATTCTTAGAGATTTTCTGATTAAGTATCTTTGATCCACATTGAATTTTGGCCATCATTTTTTGGGTTTCCCAAAAATATAGGATCTTGTCCAAAAGTAGGCTTTTGGCCCAAATAAGTTTCAGTTGCAACTTTGAAGCAAATCAAGTTAATAAAAAATATATATTATTTCGCTTCAAAATTCAAAGACAATCGTAAATCGAGAATACAAGAAGGAAAATAATAAAAAGAGAAAATAAAGAAAAGAAGTAGTTATTTCCATTGCAAATAAGAAGAAGAGAACAAGAAGTAAGAAAAAATTATTAGAAAGAAGTGGAAAAAAAGAATTATCTGCAAGAGAAAAAAAACCACACATGGTTTTACTTAGTATATTAAAATTATAAACGAATTTTATAAGGTATATACAAATAAAGATGTGAGCTTCATCACTAATGCTTTGAGGACAGACAATTATGAAGAGGAAGGCCATGTAACAAATAAAATAATATATAAACATATCAATAAACACATAATTAAATAATAAAAGAAAATTAATTAAACAAATATTAAATAAAATTGATATGTAATTAATCGAATAGATAGAGACACACCTTTCCATTGAAAAGGCACATAAGACCATATTTAAATGGTCCATCAAATTGTAATGTAATAATCTCTCATCAATATAATTCAATATTATTTATTCTTTCCAAATGGAGCTATTTTCTATTGGTTGACTATTCACTTGAATAGTCTTATTGTGATTCAGACACGATTACAACATGAGAATATTCAGATATGGATATTACAATTTGTCTATTTTTCTTTTCCTTATGTTATTATACATGCAGAGGATTTCTATATACCGTTCACGATACAGGTAAATTCTCTTGTTTGAATGCCTTATTCTTTTAAGTTAGTTGCTACTATTAGAACACCTACAGAATTAAAGATTATGCAGGTGTTCTTATCATATATTTATCTATTATTTTAGAAGCTATTAAATTGTTAATACATTTAAAGAAACAATGCTTAAATTTGTATTTCGTCATGATATAGGTGTTCAATTTTAGTTTTGGATCTTTACGAAGATTGCTCATGCCTTCCAGATTTTATTTGGCAGTTTTTGTATTCATGTTTGCATTAAGAAGACTCTAAGTAATATTCTATAGTTGGTGTTTAGTTATTTGATGGAGAAAGTCCAAAGCTGCTCGCTCCCAACAAACTTACTCACTATTAAATACAAGTGGTTGTTCTTTATTATGACATTTACTTCTGGATGAGAAAAATTAGGGGTCGTCACTTGATGACTTTAAAACAATTCGTTATGTTGGTCTATTTTTGGAAGTGTAAGTTCTAACTAGTTGATGACTTGAGCTTTACATTAGGTTTGTTAGTTATGTCCTATGATTATAAAAGGGTCAATTACAATTAGTTTTAGGGGAGTTCACAATTTTGTATGAAGAAGGTGGATAGGAGTCAAATGTAACTACTGTATCTGGTCACCACTTTGAGTTTATTCAAAGGAAGGGTTTTGCAAACAGTTTGGTTTACTGGTATCACTTTGAATTTTATCTATGTGTGTGTGTGTGTGTGTATCCAGTTTATTTTATCCATACTTATATATAGTTCTCTTCATATATAATTTGTGATGATGTGGGAATCGATCATGTCATCTCTCAAGCATATGTTATTTTGGAAATCTGCTTAAATGATTGCACAATCGTATTATGATATTTTTTCTTGTTGTTTTATGAGTTGTGTTATTAAATATCAATATCGTTTTTAATTGAATGTTGATTGTGTATTAACGTTCTGATTATAATAGTATCTATTCTTAATTCAGGTTTTAAACTAACATTAGTATTTTCTACTTTGCTCCTGGACAAGATAGGATGTGTTTAAGAAACTAGACTTAGATAGTTAATATATTCTTATTTTTAGTAGTTATTAAAATTATTGTTTTAGAATTAGATTATAATAGACTTTTGTTAATAATTACAGAGCAGTTAGATCAAATTATCTGTATTTAGTTCAAGTAGTAGGGTACAACCACAAATAAAAGGAAAACAAAATCGAGGCTCTCTATTCTAGAGAGAAAACCCACAAAGGAGACATGGCCTTAATCTCGTGAAATATAGATACTCTAAAAATATGAAGAGATACTTTAAGCACTTTTTATGGGTTGTTTTTCCTCGTTGACCATTTGACACAATATTTGGTCAACCGATGGTGCTAAAAGGAGGGCCTGAATAAAAAATTAATGGCTGATAAATTGAATAAAAATCCTACAACTAGTCACATCCCTTCACTTTCCCTATATTTGGAAGCTTTAATATCTCAAACCGTACCGATACTCAGCATTCCAGACTGAAACCACTACAACTCCTTTTTCCAACATAGTCAAGGCCATTATAGAAAGCGACAATACTTGTCCACCATTTACCCTCGAACAAATTGATAATGCCCTATAGGAGTCTAGACATATTCTATAAAGAGAATACTCCCAAATCAATATCATACCACGAGTAGATCACAGTTTACCTGTTAGTTCTCGCATTAATACTCAATTAGTTGCTAGTAAACAATATTTTTGAGATATTCTAGAAAAGAGGTTTGGAACTCCTAGTTATCAACTGAGTAGCATTCTTAGAGGAGCTACTGAAACCAATGTTTCTCAAAGGTTGATTGCCTTTGGTGGATCTGACTAGCCCCCATCACCACCAGTATCACCACCTGACATCCCTAGGGGTTATGATAATGAACAATCATCAGATTGACAATCTGATCAAAATATAACTGGTGCCGAAGGAGGAAACCCAAATAATTATATGCCTTGGATGAGATGCGGTGTCATTGCAGTACCCAGTCTTCAACATAATTTACCTAAACACCTTGATAGGATCCTACCTAAATTTGATCTAGATAACAAAGAACCCGTCGAAAACCATATCGAAAAATTCATACTGGTTGTTGAAACCGTGAACATCCAACAGGAGGATGTGATGTGTCATTTTTTTGTTTTGACATTCGAAGGGAAAGCATTAGCATGCTACTTTTCTCTTTCACAAGGATCCATCACAAATTTGACATATTTTAGTCAAGCCTTCTCAAACAAGTTTGGCAAAGATAAAACTCATGTTTTTTTGGCTTTGGAGTTATCTTGAATCAAGGTGGATAGTAAAGAAAGGATTAAGGATTTTAATCAACGCTTCTTAACATTAAAAAATAAAATACCAGTTGCATCTCAACCTCAACAAAGGAAATTATAATAGAAAACTATGCCTTTGCCTTACCTAAATCTTTTGGCACGTTTGTCACGCAAGCTGGAAAAACTACTTTGCTTAAAATTTTTTGAATAATCAATTAAGGTTGAAAAAATTTAATGACCTATGAGCTTGAAAAAAACATTAAATATGATAATCTCCCTTGTAGGAGGACAAAATCTATTCCTAAGTAAAATTTTGACAAAAGGATCCTCAAGAATTCAATGTAGAACGATTGTAACAAGTAGTTATGGCTCTCACAAATGAAATAATTGGTTTAAAGAAAAAAATGGGGAAGGTCCTTCCAATAGGGGAAACTTTAGAACTCCATATAGGAAGTTTACTCCTCTCAATAATAGGCAGAATTGACCTTCTGACATTTCATCCAATGAAGAAGTTTTTAATACTATAAGGGTTGTGCTTTCTGAACCTAAATCTCCTCCTGGTCAATAATTTGAAGGATATGAAGAAGAGGAGAATCCTAAGACTGAAGATGAAATTCAAGAAGATCCATTACACCTTAATTGTCACTTCTACGATAGTTCACATAAAGAAACTGAGTCTAATAATCAATTGTTTTTTGCAAATTAGCATACCTACAACACAAGAAGTATAGGTCATGTTGATTCACAAGCTCCATCCACTTCTAATCAAAATAGGAAAAATAATTCACTTCCTGCAAATCATTCATTGGTGTCCCAAAATATCCAAAATTTGGACCAACAGTATGATATAATTGAAGATCTTAAAAAACAACGGGAAAACATTTCAATGTTTGATCTATTAAATATCTTTGTTATGCCAAGAGGTCCAATCCTCTCTAATTTGACAACTCAAACGAGTAATATTTCCACCTCAAATCAGACAACTGCTACTTCTGCAAACAATGTCAATCCTAGTACTATCAGAGCCTCTGCTAAATACTTGAACAACAGTAAAAAACCAACAGTAGATAAGGCTACTTTAATAGGAAAAAACTCAAAATCCAACACTCCTTTCTCTTGACTTTTGAAATTTTCAATCGGAACGTCCATAATTGTATGGTCGATTCTGTAGCTTCTATAAATGTCATGCCCTACTAAGTATGTAAGAATCTAAATGTTGAATTCTTTCCTTGTGAAACATAGATAAGCCAACTTGATCACTCAAATGTCAGAGTCTTAAGGGAGTTAAAGGGAGAAACGGTTAGAATGGATACTAATCCTCAAAATTTTCAAATCATTGACATAGTAGTAGTTGTTATCCCTGATGTATACATGCTGTTATTGAGTCAGGATTGGTCACAGTCGTTAAAAGGTTATTTCTCAATGTTGGCAGGCGGTTTGGTGAGTCAGCATCGCAGATGTTGCACAAGGCCAAAGATACTGCGGAAGGTGGAGAGCCAGCAAGGCAACAAGTATTTTTGTAGTTTTTGGGTCATTTGGGCTGCGTCATGTAGTTTTTGGGTCATTTGACCGCACTATGGGGATTTTTGGGTCATTTGACCGCATTATGTGGGATTTTGGGTTAGTTTGTTGTAAAGTTTGTTAAGAAGTAGTTAGGCGGTTGCCTAAGTGGACCACAAATGTAAAGGTGCAAGCTTATAAATAGATGATGGTTTGTAAGGGTTGACATCATGATCTTTTGGAGAAGAAGTTGAAGTCATATATCTGAGAGACTAAGTATCTTGTTGTAATTGGGTTTTTGCAGAGATAATATGATGTGACAGAACTTTCAAGTAGAATCCCTGTGTCATTCCTGTTTATCTGTGGTAATGCAATTTGCGACATGAATATATGAATGATGTGATGTTTCCTTGCTGCAATTAATGCTTTACTGTTATATCTGTTGCAATGATAGATCTGGTCCTATTGAATAATGTCGCAATTATGATTAATGCCTAAATTGAATGCTTAGATCTCTTTCTGAAATGTTGCAATAAGTTAGTCAATTGATGCACAACATCCTCCTTCATTCGGCGGAAACATGGTTCCGTCAACTCTCCCTTGAACATCTCGGGTGAGACCTCATCTGCTCTGCAGGTGTTGCTAGATAGGGTAAAACCTATCCAGGCCGGTGCTCAGGGAGATCGCAGTGGTACGGGTGTTGACAGTGTCGAGAAATCCTATCGACTGGGATTGTGTCAACAAATGGTTCCGTTTTCGAGACCATAGCGTGAAGGGAAAGGAGGATATGTTGTGGAATTTGATGAAACCAGAAATACAAGACTGGTTCAATTAGAAGTTGCAAGAGTTTGTTGAAAAAGAAAACCAGAACTCTCGACTGACGACAAATTAGTGGATGGAGAGGTACATTCACGACGGACCACAAGAATACTTTTTATGCGAATTTCCAATCATCTTGTTTGAGTGGTTGGAAAAATTGACCTTCTAGAAGAAGAACTTCCAAGGTGGTGAGCCGACAGCCCGGACCCCAGAACTGATCTAGGAACTATAGGAAGTCAACAACAAAGCATCACAAGATGTCGAAGTTTGGCTTGACAGCATACTAGAAGGCTATATTACTGAGTTTGCGGTTGATATGAACAAATCCTATAGTGAAGTTGAAAGATATTTCTTCCGCGGACCACAGGGGAGGTTTTTGTTGTCGCTACAGCTATCCATTAAGATGCTCATTTGCGAAAAGGGCATATTGAAGATGCATCTCAATCAGTAAAAAATTGGTGGGTGGAGGCCGTGGGTACCGCAACAGAAGGGGGGCAGTACATGGAATGATAAGGGGTAGATGGGTGCAATTCATGACAAGACTATGAAGGAAGCCGAGGAAGAGAGTGGTCTTACAAGGGGAGGAGTGAGGTTTCGATAAGAAAAGAGGAAAAGGACGGGAGAAGGTCTTGTTGAGATTGAAACGCAAGGCCACGAAGGAATACCACACTGGATGAAGCGACTCCAAAGTGTCGACAAGGACAACGAGGCTACTCGCAGGATAGAGGTAGGACCAAACCCCAGCAGTAGCGTACCCACACCTATGCTCACTATCTCTCAACTAGTAAGAAATACAACTTCGACACCACCATGTTCATCAAGTCAACATAATTTAATTGCTAGTAGCTCAACAATTGGAGGAAGGAAGCTTAGGATGGCGAGCAAGGATACAAAGTTACCACTGTTCCATGGAAATGGAACAGATAATCCCGAGCAATACTGGTTCTTGTGTGAAGTAGTATGGACCGTGAAGCAAATTACTAATGACAATGCCAAGAAAGGGAAATTAGCAACAACTCTTCGTGGTCGCGCATTAGAATGGTTTATGAAGTTTGTGCAGGTTCCTATAGCTGCTCTAGAGAAGACGTTGGATGAAGTTAGAGCTAGATTGATTGTTGAGTTCAAAAAGCCCAAGTCTGAAGCACAGTATATTACAGAACTAAAAGAGATTAAACAATATCCCAATGAAACCATGTAAGATTTTGACTAGCGATTCAAAACGCTGATGGCGAGGGTCAGTTTTGACATGAGCAATGTCCAGCACAAAGAATGGTTCATTGTGGCTTTTCTCCCATACATTCGATCACTGCTAATGCAACAGAACATTACAACGCTAAGTGACACCCTGGAAATTGCAATGTGGTTAGAAGCTTTGCCGATTGGTGAGAACGCAGTTGGTATGTCGCGGATTCAGACTCAGTTGGCTAACTTGACCATATAGCTGCAAGACCTTAAGAAGGGAAAAGAACAACGTGAAGAAGTATGGTGTACGCGATGTCGCGAAGAGGGGCATACTAAGGGTAGTTGCAGGGACTTCTACAATTATCTGGTTTCAGGAGCACCGAATCCATTGAGCGGTGGTGGCATATCGTGGTGTCGCATATGCCTGGTATATGGGCACCGCCATGAGGAATGTCAATAAATGCAAAAGATGGTCACCAAACTGATGAATTTGTATTGTACATTCTGCAAATCCATGGGACATGAAGACAAGGACTACTGGGCATATGGATTACTTCATGAACGAACATACAATGCATTCTATGTGAAGGACGACCAACGTGCTGTACAAAAACCGTAACCGCAACCACAGGTAGACCATCCACTACCGCAACCGCAAGCACAGTTTGTACCATAGCAGCAACCACAACAGTTTATACCCCAATATGCTCCGATGCATATGGCTCCATAGTAGCCACAATATGTTCAGCAGCCGCAGTACGCACAACTGCCACCGAATCCCATGCAACAACAGTTCAATCAGCCACAGTATCAGCAGCAAGGGGGATTCCGGGGAGGACGCGGTGGAGGATTTGGTCATGGAGGAGGATGAGGGGGTCAAGGACTGGTCCAGTGTTATAATAGCGGGCTGTGGGGACACTACCAGCGAGAGTTCCCACAATTGCAGACACAATGTACATTTTGTTTTTTTATGGATCACACTGTGGAAAACTATCCATAGTTGATTGCACGATGGCAAGCGGGGAATGTTCCGCAACTACAGAAATTGAATCAGGTGCAATAACCCATGCAGAATCAAGTATAGCAACTGGTACAGAACCTGAACCAACATCTAAATCAGAATGCTAATCAGCCGGTAAATCAACCTGTGAATCCGCCACTGAATCAGACTCAGGGTGCGACTATTGCGGCAATTTCTGCGGAGCCAAGAACATAAGATGTTGTTGTCACAGTTATCACCCGTGGAGGTGCGACAATAGGAGATGATAGTCCACATCCACACATCTGGTTAGAAAGATAGAAGAAGGTTTTGTTTGACATATATTCTGAGTGGGATGCATTCTTTCAAGCACGTCCTGCAATGGAAAAAGATCGCGGTAAGGCCATTGTTTGTGATATGCCTCCTATTTTTTATGCCACTTCCGAGGGAGGTCCATCACGGAAGTTTGGGACCTTGAAATTTTTTTTTGAGAGTTTTTTATTGCTGGCAAGAGATCCTGATGCTCTTGTCGAGCTTGAGGGTCTGTTGCAGCGACCATCCAGGGAACATCAAGAGTCCGTGGTAAACTCCTTACAAAGGAGGAAGATAGGTAAGGAGATGCGCATGAACATTCAAATTGGAGACTATGAAGTTGATTCTGTTATTCGGGATCTTGGTTCGGATGTCAAAATCCTGACCAAGCAGGCCTGGCAGAAAATGGGGAGTCCCACTCTAAGCTAGTATCCCGTACAGCTTCATCTTGCTAATCAGGCCAAGGTGACATTGATTGGGAGAGTTCCACAACTGGCTGTGGACATCGAGGGCATGAAGACATACGTTGATTTCAATGTTAATGAAGTGGTTGAAGGAGGAAGCTCCTATCCCGCATTATTGGGAATTGGATGGGCTAACGACAGTGCAGCAGTCATCAACCTTAAGAAGTGCATGATGACTTTTGAAAACCGCGACCTTAGAGTCATAGCTTCGTTGGATCCGGATGAAGGACGCAGGTATATTGAACTAGTAAAAGATGAAGTTCCCAGTGGATGGGACCATGCATACAATATTTCAAAATATTATATTCATCCAACTGCCGACGGAGAGCTTGGGTGGCGCAACTTTAGCTCTGCGTCTTCTGACTCTGATGATGTGCTAGAAAATTGGAAAAACCGCTTGCATGAGGTGTCGCTCCACAAGTATGGGTTAGTCACGCAGTCATTATGCTGTGTTGTGACTGAGACTGTTGAACTGCTAGTATATGAAGGGTTTCCTGACTTTTCTGATTTTCTTATGGCATTCAAAGACAAGGTCTCAGAGCCACAGCGATTGCCAGCATTATAGGAAGGACTGAAGGCTACTTCAGCATGTTGGTGGGTGACACATAAGAAGTCGATTGAAGGGTGGTCGCAGTGTCGGAGGTTGATAACAGTTCGTTTCGGCGACACCGAAGTTTACCACGCAGGCAAATATGATGGACGAAATGACCCTTGCAGTCATTTGATAGAATGTCAGACGTTGTGGGCATCGCGACCAGAGGATGAGTGGGTCCATGCCTTTGTACATACTCTGGATGAGATGCCACGATCATGGTATACTGCAATAGAATTGCGTGGGGAAATGACCACCTGGTTGGAGTTGACAATTTTCTTTACTCATACATTTAGCTTCGTGGATGCCCACCCGGATGTCCATAATGCTTTGCAGCTCAACCGTGACTTAGTTTTGAAGGTTGTTCCGGTGGCATATCTTGCAGATCCGCATACGCACTACAAGATGCAGTCAATGATGGAATGTTATAATATCACTAGTGAGCCAGAGGGTGGTGATGATCCACGGAATGTCAATATTCCAGAATCCGAAGGAAGTCGCAATGTTGTAGCACCTCATGCACCAACTGATCCGATCAGTCAACCATTGAAGCTTCGCAAGGTCAACATTGGGACAGAAGACAGTCCAAAGTTCACGAATGTTGGGGACTATTGGGATGATGAGATGATGGGGAAGTTCACAGACCTGTTGCATGAATTCCAAGACTTGTTCCCTACAAAGTTTTCTGAGATGAAGGACATCTTGGGGGAAATGAAGATCCTATTGAAACCAGAGGCCAAACCAATCAGGAAGCAACCATATCAACTGAATCCATGCCATAAGGAGAGGGTCAAAGTTGAGCTTGACCGTATGTTGGATGCTAGCATTATTGAACCGGTTGAGGAATCAGACTAGATTAGTCCTATGGTGGTTTAGGACAAGAAGGCAGGGGAAGTGCACATTTGTGTTGATTTGCGGAAACTGAATGATGCATGTTTGAATGATCCATTTCTGACCTCGTTCACCTATGAGGTATTGGAGGGCGTGGGTGTTCAAGAGATGTATTCTTTCACATATGGATTCTCTAGCTATCATCATATCAAAATTGCGAAAGAAGACCACCACAAGACAACCTTTGTGATAGAATGGGGTTGTTTTCAGTACACGGTAATGTCGTTTGGACTGAAGAATACACCTGCGATATTCTCGCGGGTTATTGTTGCTGCTTTCAGGGATTTCATCCAGAAGTGTTTGCAGGTGTACATGGATGACTGGACCGTCTACAACTTGATCAACGATGATCTGGAAAATCTGTAATTGATGTTGGAGTGCTGTCAACAGCTTCAAATATTGCTGAACTTGAAAAAGTGCATCTTCTGTGCACCATTTGGGATATTACTAGGTCACATTGTGTGCAAGCAGGGGTTGTTAGTCGACCCAGCAAATATTGCGCTCATTTTGAGCTTAACACCGCTGACGAATGTCAAGTAGTTGCGAGCAACGTTGGGACACACTGGGTATTATCACAAGTTCATCAGGGGTTATGCAGCAATCACGACCCCTATGGAGAAGTTATTGAAGAAGGATGCTGTATTTCAATGGAGCCCTGAATGTCAAGATAGTTTTGAGACGTTGAAGGCTAAGATGGCTTCAGCATCGATATTGGTATTTCTGAACTAGAGCAAAGAATTCCATGTCTACATTGATGCCTCATCGATAGCGCTAGGAGTAGTGCTTGCGCAGCCAAGGGAAGGGGATCTGGATCACCTCATTGCTTTTGTGAGTTGGGAGTTGTCGTTTGCAGAGCAGAACTATACAATGATAGAGAGGGAAGGCCTGGCGATGGTATATGCACTGCAAAATTTCAAGCATTACCTATTAGGCGGTCACTTTAATATGTTCACAGACCATTATGCATTGAAATATATGGTCAATAAGCCTGTGTTGGGGGCAAAGATATGTCGCTGGCTACTTCTTTTTCAGGAGTTCGATTTTGAGGTGATTGTGAAGCCAGGACGCTTGAACGTAGGACCAGATCATCTGTCGCAGATCGAGACAGGAGAGGAACCAACCAACATTGAGGATAGGTTTCTTAATGTGCAACTATTTAAGGTTGAACTAGCTGATGACTACTACAAAGATATCATTCAGTTTCAGGCAACAAGCACTGCACCAGAGGGGTTTACAACTAGTTAGAAGAAGTTGTTGGTGGTCAAGGCTGTAGATTTCCAGCTAATTGTCAGACAGTTGTACAAATTGGCATCAGACGAGATCTTGAGGCATTGTGTCCTACCTCATGAGAAAGGGAAGATCTTGTCGGAAGCACATGCAGGAGTAGCTGGAGGGCACTATGGCGGTCGTGCGACGACTAGGAAGGTGCTTTGCGCAAGCCTTTGGTGTCTGACACTTCACAACGACGCAACAGATTATGCGTGGACCTGTGATGTATGTTAAAGAATTGGGATACGCTTTAGGAGGGATGAGATGCCATTGAAACCTCAAGTTACACTACAATCGATTGATAAATGGGCAGTGGATTTCGTGGCCCCTATCAACCCACCTGGGAAGTGCACTGGTGTAAGATACATCATCACGACAACAGATTATTTGACAAGATGGGTGGAGGGTGCACCATTCGTCGATTGCTCCGCTTCAGCAGCAACGCGCTTCTTGTTTGACAACATCGTCACTCGATTTGGCTCCCCAAAGGTATTGATGAGTGATCAGGGCAATCATTTCATCAATCGCACCATCAACGCATTAACAATAGAACTGCAAATATAGCATAAGAAGAGCACACCATATCATCCACAAGCAAATGGGACAGTCGAAGCCTTCAAAAACGTCTTGGAGCATGCACTGACAAAGGTGTGTAATGCAAACCATGATGACTGCGAGCTGAAGATCCCAGTAGTTTTGTGGGTGTATCACATAACGTGTAAAAGGTTGACGGGACAGACACCATTTAAGTTGGTGTATGGGAAAGAAGCGATTATGCCCATGGAGTACATCGTTCCAAGTTTATGCATAGCAGAAGCAACATGCATGGATGATGGAGCAGCATTGGGAGAATGTCTGGCGCAGCTACTGAAGCTTGAAGAAGACTGCTTTATCAAAAGTTTTCATCAGAGCATGGAAAGGATCGACCGAAGGCTTGGCATGATCACCATATCAAGAATAAACAGTTTCAACAGGGTGACTTGGTGTTGTTGTATGGCATCAAGTTCATGAAGCATCCAAGGAAATTGCAGATGCATTGGCTTGGTCCATATCGCATCAATAGCATAACTTCAGGAGGCGTCGTACAGTTGCAGCAGTTAGATGGAGCAATGCTCCCAAAGTTTGTCAATGGTAGCAGGTTGAAGCCCTACAGATCAGGCTTGGAGAAATGCGATGCTTGAATCACATCATGGGGGGGCACGGGGGCGGGGGAAATGCAGGATGCTTGGTGGCAGGATGGAGCACCAACAGGGACAAAATGCGCAAGCAAGAGTGCTTGTGTCGCAATTGGGGAGTAGGTTTGCGACAGTGGCAGCGTTGCGACTCGGTCAAATCAGTAATCATTCTTAATCATGAATGAAGGGACTTTTTCAGTTTGGCAGGTATGGTCATTAGCTGGACCAGATGGGCGCCGTAGTAACGCACGTTTGGCACATGGGACACACTGTGGCAGTATGGCTGGGGATACGAGGGGTGATGGTTCACACGGTTTGGCCTGCATAACAGCTGTAGAAGGTATGGTTTCCACTCCGGTCGGCCACCATCAGGTCTACACACGCAGGAACCAGCGGGATAGCATGATGGGAACCATGTATGACCAGATTTATAGATGATGTTGAGGCAAACAGGGGTGGGGCATAAATACAGGAGCCAAAGGCTTGATACACAACGTGGTATTTACCAGATGAGAAGAATTCATGCTGCAAGAGGGTCAGGCTTCTAGTTGAGTTAGGAATTCCAAGGATGTTATGGAAATGATCCATTTTATTTTGCATGGGAGTGCACCAAGTGTGTTGAGGGTCCAAACGACAAGTGTGCATGAGCACCTGGAGTAATAAGCGCCGCGAACACTTGGGTGTTACAGAGATGAAGTCTCATCTTAGATGTCTAGGCATATGGTGATAGTTCGAAGCTTCGTGGTCCCTGTGACCACAAATATGATGGGGGGGGTATCCCCATGGTCTCGATAGTAAGTACTTCTCGATGCGAAACAGATGTGCCAGAGCCGTTGGCCTGTTTCTCACATCAGTGTTGTTCGTAAGCTTCTCCTCCGCCTGCACCAGGATTTTAGAGACTGGAGGATGAGTTTGAGAGGTACATGACAGCAAGCCAGAGGATGACCATTCTTGGGTGAGAAGTACATGATAGCAAGCTGACGATCATCGCATTGTGGGAGCCGTATCCAACAACGCATTCCAGACAGCAAGAACAGTTCCAGAAACAGAATCGCACCATAGATGAGAATGAGTACACCATGTCCGTTTGATTTGGCTCAAGGGCGAGCCACAAGATTGTGTTGGGGGCCTGTTGGCAGGCGGTTTGGTGAGTCAGCATCGTAGGATCGTGGATGCTGCACAAGGCCAAAGATACCATAGAAGGTGGAGAACAACCAGCAAGGAGACAAGTATTTTTGTAGTTTTTGGGTCATTTGGACCACGTCATGTAGTTTTTGGGTCATTTAGACCGTACTATGGGGATTTTTGGGTCATTTGACCGCATTATGTGGGATTTTGGGTTAGTTTGTTGTAAATTTTGTTAAGATGTAGTTAGGTGGTTGCCTAAGTGGACCAAAAATGTAAAGGTGCAAGCCTATAAATAGATGATGGTTTTTAAGGGTTGACATCATGATCTTTTGGAGAAGAAGTTGAAGTCTGATATCTGAGAGACTAAGTATCTTGTTGTAACTGGGTTTTTGCGGAGGTAATATGATGTGACATAACTTTCAAGTAGAATCCCTGTGTCGTTCATGTTTATCTATGGTAATGCATTTTGTGACATGAATATATGAATGATGTGATGTTTCCTTGCTGCAATTAATGCTTTACTATTATATCTATTGTAATGATAGATTTGTTCTTGTTGAATAATGTCGCAATTATGATTAATGCCTGAATTGAATGCTTAGATCTCTTTCTGAAATGTTGTAATAAGGTAGTCAATTGATGCAAAACATCCTCCTTCATTTGGCGGAAACATGGTTCCATCAACTCTCCCTTGAACATCTCAGGTGAGACCTCATCTACTCTGCAGGTGTTGTTGGACGGGGTAAAACCTGTCTGGGCTGGTGCTCAGGGAGATCGCGGTGGTACAGGTGTCGACAGTGTCGAGAACCCCTGTCAACTGGGATTGTGTGAACACTCAATCAATTGGTCTCATTTGTGGTTCCCAAGAATGGGCGAATGAATCAAATCATAATTTATAGAGAGAGGTACATGAAACATAAAGTAACTGAAATAAATGATCCTAAAAAACCAGTGATATTTATTGACTCAAGTTTAGGAAAATATGGTTTTGACTCAGTACTTGGAACTTTTCCTGCCAAAGAATCATCATTTTCATATTCGGTAAGGAAATCAGAAATTTTTCATTACGATTATACAGAATCTCCTTCTCACATTGTAAATATTGTAAACACTAAAAATAATGTAGATAATTTTAATAATAATCCTTGGTCCTTATATTTTAATGGTTCAAGATCAAAGGAAGGTGCAGGTGTAGGTTGTATGCTTTTAGACCCCAAAGTTAATAATTTTTTATAGCATGCAAACTTGAGTTTACTATACCAATAATATAGTGGAATACAAAGCCCTCATTTAGGTGTTTAAGAAGGCATTGGAATTAAATGTGAAAGTGTTAATTGATTTTGGTGATTCCAAAATAATGATTCGAAAGGTTCGTAACTCTATACATTGTGTTTCTGGTCACCTGCAAAATTATCAAAAAGAGCTTTGGAATCTAGTCTCAATTTTAGATGCTTTCAATATACAGTCAATTCCTCACCTACAAAATCAAGCAACAAACTTATTGGCTAATTTTGCTTCAAGACTTATTCCTTTTGAAGGTTTCTTTCCCAATGCTTTTTCAATTGAATTAATTTACAAGCCATCTATCCCTGACAATGTTACTCATTGTCGTATATTTGATGATGACATGGAGATCATCAATTTTATGAATGAGGAAGATACCTTAAAAGTGTCAGCAATAGATGAAATGTCACATGATGAAGACCTGCAAACATTTTCGGTGATACATCCTCATTGTTCAGTAGAAAATTATTTTGATTCAGTAAACTCTATCCCCACATCAACACTTAGATTAGAATTTTTTTTTTGATCTTCAAGACAAGTTTAAATGAGTTCCTAATTGTAA
This sequence comes from Larix kaempferi, assembly GCA_027924585.1. Lineage (NCBI taxonomy): Eukaryota > Viridiplantae > Streptophyta > Pinopsida > Pinales > Pinaceae > Larix > Larix kaempferi. Next base: position 8,155,638 of record BSBM01001313.1, read on the forward strand.
GATAAATATCTCTTGCATGCGTTATGAAACTTTTAATTTTGTAACATAGTCTAATCGTCAAAATGTTAACTTAGGGACATAGTGTACACCAACTGAAAAATGAAAATTCATAAAATTATTCAAAGAATATAAAGAAATTTTTGCATGGACATATGAAGATTTAAAAACATTTAATCCTTAGATCATGCAACACACCATTCCAATGAAATACCAGATAAATCGCTTCCAAAAAAAGTTGAGAAAAATGCATCCTACCCTGGAACCAATAGTTAAAAAGGAAATAAACAAAATTTTGGTTGATAGGATTATCTTCCTGGTATGCCATACACAATAGGTATCCAACCTAGTTCCGGTTAGGAAGAAAAACAGAGATATTCGACTTTGTGTCGATTTCCATAACCTTAATAGGGCATCAGAAAAGGATAGCTACCTCATTTCTCCCATGGAGAAGATATTTCAAAAGGTATCTAGGTCATAAAGGCTGTCATTACTTGATGGATTTTCGAGGTATAATCAGATCTTGGTCTCACATGTAGACCAATTAAAAAATACCTTTAGGACTCCTTGGGGGACCTATGCGTATAGGAAAATTCCTTTTGGTCTTATAAACACTGGGACCACCTTTCAACAGGAAATGGATGTTTCCTTTAGAGTTCTAATTAACCATGCAGTCATTGTCTATTTAGATGATGTCATTATATTCTCTAAACACATATCTAATCACATTTCTCATCTCCGAAATTTTTTAGAGCATTGTAGGAAATTCGGTATTTCCCTCAATCCAAAGAAAACTATTTTTGCAGTCACTATATGAATACTCCTCGGGTTTTGTAGTATCAAAAGATGGGATTATGATTGATCCAGATAAAACCCAAGCCATATCCAAAATTACCTACCCTTCCACCAAGAAAGCAATGTAGTCATTCTTGGGAAAAATCAACTTTGTAAGAAGGTTTATCCCAAGTTTTTCTGAGATTGTTTGACCTCTCCAAAAGATGATTAAAACGAATGTATTTTTAGTTGGGGAAATAAAGAAAAAGGTTCTTTTTTGAGGATTAGGGAAACTATCATCTTTTTTTAGGATTAGCGAAACTATCTCGTAAGATCCTGTGCTTTTGATCCCTAATTTTTCAAAAGACTTCATTCTTTATACCTTCACATCAGATTGGTCTTATGCTCTTGTCCTCACTCAGAGGAATCATGAGGACCATGAATTTCCCATTTCATTTATGAGTTCCAGTTTCACAGGAGTAGAGATGAATTAAAATGAAGTTGATAAATAGGATTTTGTCATGTTTAAAGTAGTCAAACATTTTTCGTCCCTAACTTTTCAAATCTAAAACAAAAGTCATTATCCCTTACCCTATTGTTAGAAACCTGTTAGTTCAGAAAGAATTGGAGAAAAAAGGGCTCATCGAATGATTTCCCTACAAGAATATGATTTAGAGATTAAACCTTCAAAATTTGTAAGGGGACAAGCTTTATGCAAGTTGGCTGCAGAATCTGCACATTTTCCTACTAGTCATTTTGATTTTCAAATTGATTATTCTCTGCTACACAAGGAAATTTATTATATCTGTGTTCCTTAGGAATCATGGTATATCGATATTAGAGTCTATCTAGAAATCAGGAGTGCTCCTGATTACATAAACCCTAATAAAAAGAGAGTTGTTCAACTCAAATCAACACCATTTAAACAGATTAATAATACCATATTTAAAAAAAATTATGACAGTGTTCTTCATTGTTTAGAAAAGGATGAAGTTGATTTAGTATTGAACCAATTGCATTCCAGTCCCACTGGTGGCCACTTTGGTGGAGACACTACTGCACATCAAATCCTCAGAGATGGATATTTTTGGCGTACTTCGTTTAAAGATTCCCACGCTCATGTACGAAAGTTCCAAGACTGTCAAATGGCTCCTGGAAGAATTTAAAAACCTAATTTCCCTTTGTATCCAGTTACCATTGATAGGCCATTTTAGCAGTGGGATTTAGATGTAGTAGGACCAATTAACCCTTCATCATCCTTGCAGTATAAGTATATCCTTATAGCTACCGATTACTTTACTTGGTGGTAAGAAGCTTCCCCTCTTCGTGTGGTTAATACAAATAAGGTGATCAATTTATTAGAAAATTTCATCATAACCTGATTCAGTGTTCCAGATTCATTGGTATTTGACAATGTATCATACTTTTCCTCTATATAATTGACAAATTTTGCATTAGAGAAGGGTATTTGGATAAGGTATTCAAAAAGTTATTACCCACAAGAAAATGGCTTTGCTGAATATACTAATAAAAATATGTTAAGTATGTTTAAAAGGACCATAGCCACTCACCACAGAAAATGGCACACTTCCTTGTATAATGCACTCTGGTTAACAAGGTTACTCCAAAAACAACAATTGGCAACTCACCGTTCTTTGGTATATGGTACGAAGGCTATTCACCCCCCCATTTTTTTCCATATTTGTAGCTATCACAGTCTATCCAAGAGGTGGACTATATAGCTATGGAAAGGAGTATCAACATGTTGCTAAAATTAGAAGAAGATAGAGAAAAGGAAAAGAAATAGTTTGTTAAACACCAACAAATTGTCAAAAAATGGTTTGATGAAAGTTCATCTTCGAACAGGGAGTTTTAGGTTGGTGATCTGGTTTTAAAGTGGGATACATCCCACGAGGATAAAAGGGAACAATCAAAATTTCAACACCTTTGGTTCGGTCCTTATGTTATTTTAGAAAAGTTAGGTCTGAGCACATTTCACATACAGACTTTCCAATACCTTTTTGGTTAACGGGAAAATCCTGAAAAAAGTATTTTCAATGATTTTTCAAACAAGGTTTGTTTCTGTAAATAACTCCTTGTACATATTTCTATATATACTTGTTTTTTTCAAACTTAGTTTTTGGATTGATTTTACAAATTTCATGTTCTAACATTTCACTTTTAGAATAAGTTGGCTTAAAATCAATCATTTTCTTCATTACTCTGATCTAATAATGGTTGATGTCTTTATCATCTTGTTCTGTTCTTTTTCAACATTTTTGGATTTCATTTGGTTTGCTGGTTTGTATTGATTTTGGGTAGCAGTTTCAGATTTCCTGTTGTATCATTCATCTACAATTAATAGGCATTAAAGGGTTAGTGCATGTCTCTTACTATTTGTTTATTCAACTGGGAATAATTCCCCAAGTTTAGATTCTCTTTCCCAGGTGTAGAATTTAATTTTTAGAGAGACACATTCATCCAAATAGTCCTAACATTGTCCATTTTCATTTTATACATAACTTGAGAGTTTTGTCTTTTGATATTGATGACTTAATTTTCAAACTTTTCTGTTTTTAAAGGAGTGTTGTAAATAAATAATACTATGTTAGCACGCTATCTCGTAATGACATGATTTTTATTAATGAACCTGATATCCTTTTAGGAAAACATTTTAAGTGGTTTCTTGCTGTACCAAATGTTCTTACTGTGACCAAATTACTCCCAACCTTCGTGAATCTTTCATGAACTTAGCCAATAAGTCAGTTAAACCCCGGTCATTATCCTCAGGATTTTATATTTTAAATGATATTAGAAGTCAATAAATTCACCTATCAAGGATTTTTCCTCAGAAATCTATATGATTCGATAACTTTAGCCATCATTAGACTATCCATGGAATCTGAAAAGTATTATCTTGATTTTTCTACCCATCCATTAAATTTTGTTGTAAATAAAATTTGATCATTTAAAGGATTTGGTTGGAGAATAGGAGGTCTCTTAATAGGGTCGGACTATCATGATCATCATTCATGTTGGAATGGAATCACGATGTCTGGTCACCAAGCTAGGGTGATGGCTCTTGGTTGTAAGACCAGGAGACAGGAGGTTTTGTCACAAGCCGGTGTTAGGATATTCCTATACTCCATCCTAGTCCTAGCAGCATTTTCAGTCATGCATGCACTTTTAGGGTTTGCATGCATTATTTAGGGTTTGCATGCATCCCAGTCATCAGTCCAACACCTATCCCTCAGTTAGCCAACCCCCAGGAGCTTCTCTTAGATCAGTTTTAGCCCTCCTAGTGCTTAGTGCGTCCCTTCATGTAATTGCATGCATCTGATGCACCCTCTCTCACCTACCACTCAATTGAACTTCAGTTAATTGAGTTATCATCAGTTATTTCCTTGATTTAAGGCTAAACTGACTCTCAATTGACTGTATCACTCCGATGGATCTACAATGAGACTAGACTTCCCATTCTGACTCCAGTTAGCTCCTTATGTGCCCTCCACAGAGCCTCCTTCATTCAGTTACATTCAGTTACACCTACCACACTCAGTTAGACTCATTTTGACTGATGGTTGACAGTTACTTGAGCATTGATGACTCCACTGATGATGAGATAGACTACTAGTTGTGCTCCGATGACACTCTAGTGATCCTTTGATCACTCCATGAAGGCTAATTCGAATTTCCACCTTAGGAATTTGAATCCTCATGCATTGTACTATTTATTTCTCCATATTGTGATTAATTAATCAGTGTGTGTGAAGTATTTTTGCTTCTATCCGAGTTCTAATGTATTATTATTCTGTTGCTCATTATACTGCATTGACCACTCTTCTTCTATTTTCTTGCTTAATCATAATTATTCTCTTGTGAGGTATACATCATCTCTTAGATCTGCTGTGAGGATTTTCACATTGTATCAGAGCATCTTGAGAGTATTGTTTATCTCCATTCCTGAGAGTTTTTTGTAGGTTATTATCAAGATTTCGAGTGCAGCAGTTGTAGCAGTTTCTACATTTATGCAGCAGTAGCAGTTGCATATATTCTCTAATGTTTTTACAGGTCTTCTACAGCTTCAATGTATTCAGAAGAAATCCCTCCTCTTTCTCCATTCAACTATGATCTTCTTTCTCTATTCAACTATGATGAATGGAAACCGAATATGATAGCACATTTGAAGATAAATGGTCTCTTTGATTATTGTTTTGAAAGAGAGTTCGAATCCTATGAAGAAGAGTATGATTGGTTAATTGAAGGTGACAGAGCTTGTGCAGCCATGATGTTTGCTATGCCTCTATACATGACACACCAATTCATTGATATTGAAACTCCAAAAGAGCTATGGGCTCACCTGGATGAAATTTTTGGCAGACAGAATGAAGGAATTGGTCCAAACCCCTTCAAGAGCAAAAAAAGTGATGCATTTTCCCTCCTTGATGATCTCATTGATCATGAACCAATATCAAACACATCTCACATTGAAGTTGTCCACAAAGAAGAACTTGCAGATTCTACACTCATGCTCCAAATTTCTTCTCTTTCTGTGCCAGCTCACACTCTAGATATTGCAGAAGGTCCTAAATCCTCTCTTGCACCAGAGTCTGTTGGTCTACATCATGATCTATTGAATGTTTCAGAGGTCAAATCAGCTATTGGAGGTAATGCATTCGCTCTCCTCAAGCAATCACCTCTTATTTACTACTATATGATCATTATTGCATGCTTTCAGAAGGTAATTGAAGAATATGGCCATTGACATTCACTTGGGATAATTTATCATGCACATCATGGCTTTGATCTCACCCCGGCTGGTTCAAAGGAGATCTCAAGAAACCATTGTCATTTGCTTGGGATAACTTCTCATGCATGTACTGGTTTTGATCTCACCTCTTATGGTTCAAAGGAGATCTCAAGAAACCATGATTCAAGTCTTGGATCTAATTTGGATTCTAAGCAATCACTAATTGGGATAATTTCTCATGCATATGATAGTTTTGATCTCACCCATGCTGGTTCAAAGGAGATCTCAAGAAACTATTCTTCAAGTCTTAAATCTTATTTGGATTTCAAGAAATCATGTGATGGTTCTTTTTGGCATAATCTCACCCATGATGGTTCGAAGGAGAAGACAAAATACTATCTGCACATTCATAGATTTGATCCTACCTCAGTTGATTCGAATCACAGGTTCAAGGATCATCCTCATACTTTTGGATTTATTCTCATCACATTCGATCTGAAGATCAAGTACAAGCACGTGCTTTCTGAGCATGATCCACTTCTTCCCAAGAATAAGATACCTCTAGACATATGACCAAGCATTACACCTGCTTGAGTTTGGAGCATTTATTTTTGTGTGCGCCTTACAGTCTATTTTGAGGGGGGGTATTTTTCCCATGAGGTTTTCCCCATTTCCTCGGTTTATTGACTGTTATTATTCATTGTATTGGGTGACCTTTGGTCTTAGTTACCAGGGCCCAGGATGGATTAAGGGGGGGGTGTTAGGATATTCCTATACTCCATCCTAGTCCTAGCAGCATTTTCATTATTTTCATTTTCATTCATGCATGCACTTTTAGGGTTTGCATGCATTTGCATGCATCCCAGTCATCAGTCCAGCACCTAGCCCTCAGTTAGCCAGCCCCCAGGAGCTTCTCTCAGATCGGTTTTAGACTTCCTAGTGCTTAGTGAGCCCCTTCATTCAATTGCATGCATCTCATGCGCCCTCTCTCACCTACCACTCAGTTGCACTTCAGTTAATTGAGTTATCATCAGTTCTTTCCTTGATTTAAGGCTAGACTGACTCTCAACTGACTGTATCACTCCAATGGATCTCCAGTGAGACTAGATTGCCCATTCTGACTCCAGTTAGCTCCTCATGCACCCTCCACTGAGCCTCCTTCATTCAGTTACACCTACCACACTCAGTTAGACTCAATTTGACTGATGGTTGACAATTACTTGAGCATTTATGACTCCACTAATGATGAGATAGACTACTAGTTGTGCTCCGATGACACTCCAATGATCCTTTGATCATTCCATGAAGGCTAATTCGAATTTCCACCTTAGGCATTCGAATCCTCATGCATTGTACTATTTATTTGTCCATATTGTGATTAATTAATCAGTGTGTGTGACGTATTTTTGCTTCTATCCGAGTTCTACTGTATTATTATTATGTTGCTCATTATACTACATTGACCACTATTCTTCTATTTTCCTGCTTAATCATAATTATTCTCTTGTGAGGTATCCATCATCTCTTAGATCTGCTGTGAGGATTTTCACAGCCGGCATGTTCATCCCCGACAATTCTTGTGAATGATGCTATCAAAAATCTGGTCACCAAGATAGGGCAATAGTCTATAACCAAGATTCTTATCAACATCACTTTTTCATTGTAAATAATAAATAAATAATTGAAGGGGTTAATTAAGGAATAGGAGGTATTAGAATGAACTGGACTTCTCATGATCGTTGGTCCTATTATATTAACATTGCAAATATTTGGTTACCAAGCCAGGGAAGTGGTTCTCGGTTGAGAAATTGAGAGACAACATGTCTCATCATGAGCCGACTTGCTCACTTCTAATAGTTTTTATGAATGACACTACCTTCATCTAGTTACCAAGTTAGGGCAATGGTCCTTAGTTAATCTCTTTTTGTGTATATATCTTCTTTAAATAATAATAATAATAATAATAATAAATGTCTATATTTTAATGGATGGGATGAATTATCTGGGTACCTTCCTGAAAGTATGGTGGTCATATATTTATGCTAGTGTTTACATGAATATCTTCAACTTTAGGGATTATTTCTTGATGGAGTTTACTTACTGAGTATATATTTCAAGTAATTTTTCTTTGTAAAGTTTATAAATAATGGTTGGGATAATTTATCTGGCCATGACAACATTTAAACGTTCAAACTTTATCATACATGCTAGTGATGCAAGGATGTCATGTGATGTGGAATTCGGCATTGCAAGAAGCTCTTTTCTACTTTCCCATTCCTATAATTTTCAAGTAATCTTACAGAGACAACTGGTTCACCCAGACATGTCGCCATTTTTTGGATGCCAACAACCCCCTTAGTTATCAATGATCCCCAAGGGTAAATTTTGCTTCAAGATTCGAAAGTATCATAAGTCAATAAGGATGTTAGTCATTTATTTGAACATATTTTATACTTGGTAGGATATACATTGTGTTGAATTTTAAGAATGCCTTAAGAACCTATGATTCTGAAGGTACTCTAAATTATGAATTCTGTCGAGTGGGATGATATTTTGTAGACCTAAATGATTATCATCTATTTGGTCAATTTCTTAAAGAATTAATCCATTCATCAACATAGATGTATTGTTGGTTACTCATTAATTTATTCAAAATTTTATAGCTACTGAATTTCTCATTTTATGTTTTGGTTTAGATTTAAATAAGTATCTTCGAAAAATACACATGAAATATTGTAAAACAAATTTGTTATTTTATGATTGATCCAACCAAAGCTATCTATTTATGATATTTTAGTAGTTCCTAATTTCATGAATTTTCATAATGCCAAAATGTTATGGTGTATTCAATTCAAGTATGGATGAAGTAATTTAAATATTTTTATTTTGCATAATGGTGTTTAGGGTAATATTGGTTAATATTAATTTAACCCCACACCTTTATGTTAGTGTTTGATAATATGTCAATTAAATTTCCCCATCTTATGTCTAAATATCTCGGGCATTTGAGATTTTTTGTCTATATATCTCGGGCATTTGAGATTTATTGGTGATATTAAACTTGGTTATAAAACTCCTTTGGTTCAAAGATAAAAGATAAACAATGGACTAGCTTCATCTTATACCTCGTGGATCATTAATTAGTATTTGATCTCCACCTATGTACTCGGTTTACAATGTTTGTCAGGACCATTTCACATCATTATTCTTCATGATTTAAATAATATTATAAATTAAATGATCTTTGATATTGTAAGCGTGCCAATGTATATTGGTTTTATTTTCTCTATTGGGGGATGAACCATTAAATTGGTAGTCACACATCCATAATGTTTGAGTTGGTTTCGATATCCAACTGCCATCTAATTGCATAATCATTGACAATTGTCATATCCACTTAACTTCATAATCATTCATGATCTTAGAGAAAATCATCAATTTTAATGATGTCGAAAACTGGAGCTATCCCTATTCTAGGGGCCTTTAGTTGTAATTATTCATTTGCAGACCATATTGAAGTTTCTTTGTACACTTCAATGATGGAGATCAATATCGTTTTTATAGATTTCCAAGATAACCCTAGGAAATTGAGGGTAAAGGTAGATGTGTTCATTTGCTCTTTATTTTCTCTAGTCTTTCCATTTGTACGCAAACCCTTCCTTCTCCTTTTTTTTCACAGAAAAATATAACTTACTATTAATATACGAAATAGTAAAATATGTCCAACTGTCAGTCCATGACCAAATCATACAAATCTGCCAGAAGTAAACCCCGGAACAATCCGGTTACATCATCAAAATGAAACATGAAGGCGGTCTAAACTGTCAACAAACTCTACCAACGCCCATAAGGCAAGCAACAAAGTGTCCAGTACTATAACATAAATATAAATGCCACATCATCAAAAGTATATGCGTCTCCTAAATAGTCCAAAATATAAATAACCACATATGTCTAGTATCAAAGTCACCCCCAGCAGAAAAGTGGCACCAAAGTGGGATGTAATACGTGTATTACACCCGATCAGTGCAACAGCATCTACAAGAAGATGATATAAAGGCCGCAAAAATATAAGAGTATAGAGCTATGTCCAACAAGTAATTGGACGCAGCAGAATTAAGAATCTGCACATAGAAACTGAAAGTCATATAAGTAACAAGCCGCATATATCCCGTATAGAAAGACAAAAAAGAACGAACAAAAAAGACAACAAGCCTCATGTCCAATGTAACAAATGGGAACCATGTGAAAATAGCAAATCATCCCGCCATTCCTGCCACATGATGACCCCAATCAGGGAGTTGAGAGCCCGCTTAGATAGCATATCCGCCTCCAGATTCACCTCTCTGAAGATATGTTCAAAGTGAATGTGCTCAAATTCAAGAATAAGCTTTCGAGCCGCTTCCAACCAATGTTTGAGCAGGAGAACATTCAGGGAAGAAGAACCATTAGCCCAAGAGATAACAGCCTGAGAGTCACCATATATAACAAGGGAAGAAATCTTCCTTTGTCGGGCACAAAACAGTAAGAGCCAAAGGGCGCATATCTCACTTCGAGTATTTGAACCATTTCCCAGATTAAGCCAATAATGAACAGTGGTAGTGTTGGAAATGTGAATAGTTGCACCAGCACCCCCCAAACCATTCAAGCGAACAGTGGCCCCGTCGAAAAAGCCACAAGGAAATACCAAGATAGGGGGAGCCAACCGATTTTTCAATATTCGTGTCTTCAAGCCATCACCTGCTCCAAAAATTGAAATGTATTCCTTATGTGCAGCAATGATCTTATAGCATAAAGTAGCACCGTGGGGTTTTAGATTTTCAAAAATACAAGCATTACGAGCTCTCCAAACCTCCTAGATCATAAAGAAAGGAAGTTCAACACAATCAGTGTGAAGGCGCGTCCAAGCCTCCAGGCAATCACATAATGTATGTTCACCCCAACCGAAATGTACGCCAGTTCTATAAGCAACCTGCTACCATAGATCCCTAATGAAAGAACAAGTCGATAACAGGTGATCCACTGTCTCCTTCTCCTTATGGCCCTTGTATCACGATTTGAGATGGTAGGCCCTGAATATTTGGAACTTCATGAAGAATGCAAGGAACGTTTTAGAGAAGTTGGTTGGGTACCCTTTCTGGAGAAATTCAATGGATTCAATTTTTAGGTTGCGAAATTTTTTTCCATGTCTTTCAATAGAGAATGCATCAGGGTTGGTGATATTGAAATTTCCCTTTCAGAAGAATTCATTGCCCACACAATGCAACTTCCTTTGGATGGTGAGAAATGGTTTAAAGGGGGTTGTATTCAGACCAAATTATGGAAGTAGTTCCTGGCGAAATCTAGCCATGAAATTGATGCTACATTCAGTGTTCCTATTCGTTTTTAAAAAAAAACTTGGTGAAACATGATCGAGTTGATAATCAGGTATATAACTTATGATGGTCACTTCTCTATTGTGCATTTTTACCAATTCAAGATATTTCTAGTATTTAAAGGTCAACCATTAAATATCCCTTACTATTTTCTACATAATCTCAAGAAGATGGATGCTACTGTCCAAAAAACCATAGTAGATGTGGATATAAGTCTGTTCCATTTTGGTTTAATAAAGATTTTGGTTCAACATAAGTTGTATGAGGTAGGGGATAGTTGGGAGTCTTTTCTAGAACGTAATGAATTTGGTAATGACCGATTTTGGCCCAAATGTAAACCAAAGACAAGGAGAAAGCGTAGACTTCCTCCACAGGAAATACCTAATCATGAATCAAGTGCAAATATTGAGTCCATGGATCATGTTGTATCTAACCCCTCCAATAAATTGCATTCTTAGACTTACGGGGTTCCAGTTCATGTATGATTTGAATTCAACCACCCAAGATAGGAATGCTGGTGACAATCATTGTTCTTCCTAATCAAATCAGGAAGTAAATCAAATGAAAAATGAAGCTCGTAATTTTTCCCAGAGTCTAAAGGATGAATTCTATAAACAATATTTAAATTAAACTCAAGTTTAGAAGATCTCATGGTTGGAAATCGAGCTTAAAGATTCTGAACTAATCAATAGCATTATGGAGGACTAGATTGCTAGTCTAAAGACTGATCTGGTCATGAATGTGGAGAAGTGGGAAGCTATGGAGGGAAAGAAGGATTGATACAAGAGACCAAAGAATGCATTGGCCACAAGGAACAAGAAATTGTTTAAACATAATAGGCTCAATATAGAAAAAGTAATCAAACTGAAAGCCAAGCTGAAGGATTCTCGTAGAGTTGTTCCCGTACAAGTGTCGTTTGATGCTGCACAAAGGACTTGATGATTCATATTTTATCAATGCTCATTTTGTTTGTTCTGGTTTTCTTTATGTTATTATAAATGCACAAGATTTCTATATACCAGTCACGATACAGGTAAATGATCTTGTTTAAATGATTTATTCTTTTAAGTTAGTTGCTACTATTAGAACACCTACATAATCAAAGATTCTATAGGCGTTCTTATCATATATTTATCTATTAATTTAGCAGTTGTTATTAATACATTTAAAAGGACAATGCTTAAATTTGGATTTCAGCATGATACAAGTGTTCAATTTGAGTTTTGGATCTTTATGAAGATTGCTCATGCCTCCCAGATTTGCTTTGACGGTTTCTACATTCTTGTTTGCATTAAGAAGACTTCAAGTAATATTCTACAATTGGTTTTTAGTTATTTGATGGAGTAAGTCCAAATATGCTTGCTACCAACGAAATTCCTCACTATTAAAGACAAGTGGATGTTCTTTATTATGACATTTACTTCTGTATGAGAACATTTAGCGGTTGTCACTTGATGATTTTAAAACACTTTGTTATGTTGGTATATTTTCGGAAGTGTAAGTTGTAACCAGTTGATGACTCAACCTTTACATTAGGTTTGCTAGTTATGTCCTATGACTATAAAAGGTTCAAGTCCAATTAGTTTTAGGGGAGTTTGATATTTTGTATGAAGAAGGTGGATAGGAGTCAAATGTAACTACTATATATGGTCACTACTTTGAGTTTATTTGAAGACATGGTTCTATAAACAATGAGAGAGAGAGAGAGAGAGAGAGAGAGAGAGAGAGAGAGAGAGAGAGAGAGAGAGATTGATTTCAATGGAACACATCATGGGAAACCATCATGTACCTCCCCTCATTTCGAGGATGGTACCCAAGGTAAACCACTGATCTTGATTACAGGGCTTAACCCGATGGGGACATCAAGTGAGGCCCTTGCATAGCCACCTGGGGATTTGACCCCGAGACCTTCTGCTTGAGATTACAGCACTCAACCGCTTGAGCTAACCCATCAGGCTATATATATATATATATATATATATATATATATATATATATATATATATATATATATATATATATATATATAACTCCTATTTATTTTAGCCTTATATATAATTATCTGCATATATACTTTGTGATGATGTGGGAATCAATCCTATCATCTCTCGAACATATGTTATTTTGGAAATCTGTTTAAATAATTGCACAGTGGTATTATGATAATTTTTATTGTCGTTTTATGAGTTGTGTTATTAAATATCAATATTGTTTTGAATTGAATGTTGATTGTGTATTCACATTTTGATTACAACGATATCTATTATTAATTTAGTTTTTAAAATAACATTAATATTTTCTACTCTGGTCCTCACCAGGATAAGATGTGGGTAAGAAATGAGATTTAGATAATTAATATATTCTTAGTTTTAGCAGCTACTAAAATTATTGTTTTATAATTAGATTAGAATATCCTTTTGTTAATAATTACAATGTGGTTAGATCAAATTCTATATACATACTTCAAGCAGTAGGGTATAATCATAGATAAAACGAAAAAAAACTGAGACTCTCTGTTCTAGAGAGAAAACCCACAAAGGTAATAAGGCCTCAATCCTGTGAAAGATAGCTACTTTAAACATACAAAGAGCTACTTTAAGCACTTTGTGTGGGATGTTTTTCCTCATTGACCATTTGACATAATATCTAGTCAACAGTGCCCTCCATAATAAGTCGACAGTCCTTAATTTTCTCAAAGACGAAAGTGATATACCCTCTGTTTCTTGCATGGATTAGTGGTTCATAACCCAGAAGGTGATCCCAAGTGTGATGAACCCATTTCTTAAGATATTCCTCTAAAAAACGTTTTTCATGGAACCTTCCTATTAATGTTAATTCGGTATAGTAGAGAATCTTTTCCTGTAATATATGAGGATTCACTAAAACCTTCATTTCATCCACTGTCTTCTTAATACACTCATTCCTCTTCTTTCGGCCTTTGGATTTCTTTGGAGAGGGTGGGTTTTCTTTTGGAGCATGGGGGGATCCTAAGGATTCGAAGAGGGAAAAGATTACCGAGGAGGGTCAAATGGGGTATCGGGAAAGGGAGGTAACTTAGTGGAAGATGGAATTGGAGCCAATGTATTTGGATATAAAACCGAGTGCAATTGGAGAGGAGAGAATAATGGAGATGAGTGAAAGAAATTGGATGAACCAGGAGATATTGTACACAACCCATTTGAAATGATCTTTTGCACAAGTGAATCCAGTGGAGCGTTAGCCTGGATGTCGACATTTGATACGGATATAGTAGGTGAGGAGAACTTTGATTTGAGTGCAACCATTTTCTTTAGCTTCTTGGAGCGACCCATCTTCCTTCATATATATATATATATATATGTTTTTTTTAATTTGTCAAAATGAGTAAATTCATATTAACTTCGAATTTTATGCGTTGAGAGGGGTCACATTTTTCGAGGTTCAAATATTTTTTAGATTGTAATTTATTCTAAAAATATTTACACTTTAAGATTGGATCTCTCTAAGTGCATGAAAAGAGATAAGAAAGATGTTTTTAATTATTATGAATATTTGATTAATCTTTGTGTTTCCTTTCAAACAAATTGGTTTGTAACTATTATAAATTGGTTAACTGATGGATCATTAGTACTCTCTATTTGCATCTTAGTTCTTTATTATCTTGATTTTATTAATGATCTTGTTTCCTCCAAAACAAATTGGAAATCTACTAGATCAACAATTTACAGTCAAAATGTCATTCAAAATCATATCCATCATATAATAACCACTTGGTGTTACAATTTGGTTAATGATTCTTGGTAAACTTGAGAAAACCAAATTGAAAACCTATTTGAGAATGAAACCATTAACTAGGGAGGCAGGTGCGGTGGGGATTCTATGGGATCCTAGAGGAACTTCAGTAGCAAATTTTGAATGGGGGATAGGAATTGATACCAACAATCAAGATGAGCAATATGCCCTGTGTCAAGGTCCAAAATTGTTATTTCCTTGAGAATTCAATCGTTGTTTGTCATAGGTGACTCACTATTAATCACGTCTTAGTCTAGAAGGGGAAAAGACAATGAAGATAAGATCGCAGGGTAGTCACAACTTCACATAAATTCTCTCCTTAATCAATTTATCGACATACAACTCTTCATGTGCAACATCATAATAATACCATTGCAAATATGCATGCAAATAATGCTTCTCAAATTCCCCAAGGGGGTCTAAGTTTTAATGGTCATATTGTCTCATGTTTCCTCCCTTAGTTCTCACCTCTTACCAAGTGCCTTGATGTGGAATCACATCGGAATTGGAACCCCATTATGTGTGATCCGACCTCCATTAAGGAGTGGTAACTTCTCATTAAATGCTTTCCTTCGTCGTTTGATGAAAATACCTGCCAGATTGATGGATTGGTGTGTGATGAGGTCTACGAGTGGCATCCCCGTCTAAGAATTTTGGTTTATGAACCCTCTCCTTCATGTATCTCTCATTTGAATTCGCAACTTCATTGGATTCTAGAAGGTTGATTTCCCGAGCACGCAGGTAATGGTTTTGTAGTTTTTTGGATTTGATGTAGCCCTCCCCTATGCCCAGGGGGACTGACTTGGGATAATTCCACAGTTTGGGTGGGAGAGGTCTTCGTAGGAAGCAATCTTTCAAGCTAGTTCAACTTTTCCTCTGTCCTTTACCTAGCTTGTTTGGGATACATGATCTATAGTCCACCTTTATTTTTTGAGAATGAAGTCCATTGATGAGCTAGAGGAAATGGTTTACAAGTTGTCTGAATAAATTAGTTTTAAGGGATGATCTGAGGGACATTCAATCTCAATTGGGTCGTATGAACTCTCATATGGAGAGCTTCATGGACAACATACATGACGATTCTATTCAAGTCGTGCATCAACTCTCATTGAATTTCACCAATATTGACGTTCATCTTGATGAAGCTGGGGTAATATCTTTGTTAATACCAATGACATTGATAAAATGAAGGTGACTTTGGCACGTCATGTAGAGATTCTTGTGGACCAATGCTATAGTAATGCAGATTATATTGGAAGCAGGGGGTCGAATGTTTTTGTTCATCATTCTACACATTCTACGGTGGACATCTTGAGTTCGAGCTTAGAGGAGCATGGTTTTGAAATTTCTAAAGGAAACCAAGCTGACATTGCTGATGCACAAGTCATTCACAATGATCATAGTTCCAGTTAGACATTTAGTTTATGTTTAGTTTTTGCTCGCTTCTACTTGACTAGTTTATCCATGTCTATAGTAGTATAGAAATAAGTAGTTATATGGCTATATCGCCCACTTTGAAGAAAACAATTTATGATACCTTTGTCTTTTTCAAAAGCTTTTTGAAGCTTGACTTTGGATTGTTGTGTTGCAGCTTTTTTTGTAAATTTTGCTAAATTTATTCAACCTTTATAAATACAAAATATCCATTTAGGTTGAAAAAAAAGAGAATGACACCATTAACATTAGATAAAGAATCTCCAAAGTTGCAATCATTTCCACATTGTATAAAAAAGTACTTTTAATAATTTTATTGATAAACATATTTGTGTGGAGACAATGTTTAAAATTGTTGCACAAAGATTCCAACACTCATAGTACATAGAAAATTATTGAAATGTTGAACATGGGCAATATAAATCTAATTATTAAATACAAATTAAGGATTTGTAGTTTTTTTTATTTTTCTCTTTTAAGTTAGGGTAGATAAACTAGATTCACGAGGCCTCAAAATTACGACACCATCTCAACAACAATTGGCCTATAAAGATTAAACATTTCACAAAGTAGCAATTAATTTTTCCTCTCAATGAGTGCAACTACACCTCACATATACACTTTTATGAAAGAAATACTTTTTAATTTATTAATAACTATATAAAAAACCATTTTTTAATATTTTATTTTTGGAAAAACATCTCATTTCAAAAAAAATTGAAAAGAAAGTTTTCAAGTTCCCTCAACCCGTTTTAAATATTTTAATGGAAATACCTCATTTACGTTGATGACTTTTCTCTTTGTATACGAAATGCATTTTATAAGATGGAGTCTTTCGTACTTCCTTATATATATATATATATATTTTATAGTTATAGTTATAATGTTTATTAAGTTGTTTATTAATTAAATTATTTAAGTAATTTTTTTTTTCATCGATTTAAAAATGATAGAGTAATTTGCTTATTTTGAAGTAAGATAATTTTGGCTAATCTTACTAATTCTTAAATTAATTTAAAAAGATTTAAATTTCTAAGAATTTTATATAGTTTTTAAATAATTTTAATGATTTTTAGAGTAAAAGTTTTTGATTCCATAGAATTTGAGTGACTCAATTTAAAAAATAAGAAATTGACAAATCTTTTTATTAAAAAAAAAATGTTCAAATTTAATTTATAAAATAAATTTCGCCTCTAAAATTTTAGATACTATGAATATATATCATTTTCTTAAATAAAAAACTTAATAACCTCTTTATAAAAACAAGTGACTTTATTAAAGGCTTGTCCATGTAAATAATAATAAAACAAAATTACAATTATATAAAGAAAAGAGGGAGATAAGGGTCTTGTAAATCAAAGTTGAAAGTAGCCTCTTGGCTCGTTGATCACTTCATATTGGTTTGAGTGATAGTCACTTTATAGTTTGAATTTCCAACCGTCCAATTCTTTCTTAGGATTTGGAGATTCTCGTCATCATATAAATATAACATATCTTTAATACGATTCAGAGGACATGAATGCTTAATACGTAAGGTAAGAATATGCTTTTGTGAATAAATCAAGTCACGAGGTTTTTAAGTGAGGATCCGGTTGGAATTAATATATTTGATTATATGAGATTAATATTTTTATGGATAAATAAATAATAGTTTATTGATTTATTTTTAGTGATTAATGATATTAATTATATGTGTCGATTTATGTATAGAGATCAAATCCATTAGATATAAATATTTTTTTAAGTTTTATATTTATAAAAGAAAATTTATATTTAAAAAAAATTAATCTTTCCTTGTATTTATATTTATAGATTTAGTTTATAATTTTATTAGAATGATCATTTTTTTAATAATTATGTTTTTTTTAATTTTCTTCAATACTAAATTATAAAATTTAATATAAATTTATCTTACAATTAAAATTATATTCATAAATTTTAATATATCTTTTAAAAATATATAAATTTATATTTATTTTTGTTTTATATAAATTTTTAAAACCAACAACATAAATTATAAATGTGATAAATCTTTATACAAAATACCTCTCAATGCAATATATATTTTATTTAATTAACAAATTAATATTAAATGATTTCACACCCCACCTCTTTAATCATTGTGATTTAAGAAAAGTTAAGAAAAATTCATTTAAATGGTACAAAATACCTCTCAATGCAATATATATTTTATTTAATTAACAAATTAATATTAAATGATTCCACTTGATTTCACACCCTACCTCTTTAATGATTGTGATTTAAGAAAAGTTTATAAGTGAAGCCCTTTTATCTAATTTAATTTCTTTTTTTTTTAGAGTAAAAAAATCAATAATTTGATATTCAAGGAAGAATCAAAGTTATTTATAAGAGTCAAGTAAGAGTTTTTTTAGTTGTTTCAACTAAGGATAATCTAAAAACTGATGAGGAACTAGAACATACTCTATAAGCATCATATCATCAAACAATAGTTTACAATGCCAACCTTAAACTGGTATAACTATCCCAAAGGAGTACAAAGACTTTAAATTGAAACAAATAATACAAAGGGGCCCAACATCAGAGAAAGCTCCTGAAATGAAACAAAACTAGGACTGATAACTAGTAAATAGAAAGTGACCCCTCATTAACCTTGAGGGAGTTAAGAAGTTCTTAAAAAAAGAGAACACCTTCATCAGATCCAACTCCACGCTTTGACATCAAATCTACCAGTTGATTGAATTCTCTATGGATATGCTTAAAGGTTAGAGATGCAAAGAGAGACTTTAGAGACTTAATTCTATCTCACCAATGATCAAGCGTCTCCATATGCAAGCCCGAATTTCCCTTAGCCCAGTCAATCACAACCTTTGAGTCACCAAATACATGAAAGGACAAAATTTGTTTAAAATGAGCAAACCATAACAAATCCCAAAGGGCTAACAATTTTGCTCTTGTATTTGACCCTTTTCCACATCCCATCCACATAAGAAAAAGATGGTGTTCAGAAATTTTCAGTATCATCCCACAACCTCCTTGAGAAGAAGAAGTTTCCCCATCAAAAAAGCCCAAGATCCCTTCAGAAGGAAAAGCAGGATCACGAAAAATGCGTGGATTCTTTTGAGGACTAGGCTTGTGAAGAGCTTTAAAGAAGCTTAAAATCTTAAGACAAAGTGCCTGCTCATTTGTCTCTTCATCCTCAAAGATATTTTTATTCACACCTTTCGAGATGAACCAAGATATAATACAAGGGATTTCTTTGAAGGAGGGGCATGTGATGGTCCAATTCTGTAAAGCATATTCAAACACTGAGAGCTTCCATATTTTACCAATATTCAAGGCCTCCCTAATGCCTTTCTAGACAGATTTTGTGAGAGAGCAGTGTATAAAAAGGTGATCCATTGATTCTGTATCTTTTTTGCATAAGTAACATAAGTTGGGACCTTCAAAACCTCTTAAAACCAAATTATCCCAAGAGAGGATCTTGTTATGAAGAGCCAACCATATGAAACATAGAATATTTTTTGGAAATTACCATTTCCACCTTTGTTTGTACTACCATCTGATATCTGGGTTACTCAAATTATCCACCATGACGTTGTAAGCATATTTTGCTAAGATCATACGGCTAAATGGGTTATGAGACCATACCAGTGAGTCATAAATTCCCCCGAGCCTGAGGCCCAAGTGCAGCAGACCTTGCACAAAGTGATTTCATTCTAAGGCCAAGTCATTGTCCAAGCCTAAAGAATCAACTTTGAGTCCATAAGAGGAGCTCAACTCATCTGGATTTTTGACCTGAATCAATCTGGAAATGCCCAAGGCATTAAGCCTTTCTATAAGAGGATGGGATAGCCTGAAGCAATCTTCTCCTCCAACAAAAGGGTTAATGCCCACATAAACCATCGATCTGTTTCCCACTTTCCACGATAGGCTAGATCCCAGCCACCTGTAAACTTTCAAAAGGCCCTGCCAAAAATTTGAAGCACGAGGCACCAACTTATAGTGAGACCTGATCCAAAGGAGAAGAGGGGAATTTTTTAAATACTTGGTGTGTAGAATATCCTTCCAAAGCCCATGACCAAAAATACCACGCCACGGGCTCTTGACTCTGAGTAACTTAGAAAACCAAAGCAGATACAATTTCATAGTGCCCTCATATGAAGTGTGATTATGTTTGAACAATAGGCTATAACTAGGCGATGGTCTTTACATATTTCAATTTCCTTTCCAAATACAAGTTACTTGATCACTTTATTTATGTACCCAAAAATTACTTTAAGTTTTTGATAAATACATAATGTTTATATATGTGTGTTTTAAAATTTGAATTTTTTTTATGTATATATGTGCCTAAAAAGTATTGTATGTGAAACAAAGACAATAAAGATGAGTGCATTAGTAGCAGGACGACATGAACAACTTTGTATGTGAGTGGGAGGATAGGGAGAGGGAGAGAGAGATGCTACCTCTCCCTATTACAACTCAAACTTGTGCTTTTTTTAGGAATGTTAGCCTCCTCAATTTTTATGAGGAGGATACATCCCTTAGGGGGGAATCCACATTTTTACAGCAGTTGATCCATCGATGAGATCATGGTAGATGAGTATTTAGGGTTGGTCCTAATCTATGGTATCAACCCACAGAGGAGGATGTTTATTTTATCACGGAGCTTTCTAAGAGGTGGGAAGCTTGGCCCCAGTTCCCTGATCTACCACTTGACATTATAGGAGAGAGCCAACTAACATATGTGTAGAGATATATTAGTGAGGACATTCTTCAGGACATAGAGTTCCAGGTTGTTCATGGCTAGTTGTGGATACGTGCATTTGGTGTAGAGTAGGTTAGGTGCTTGTCCCTTATTGTGTTACTATTGGAACACTAAACCTTTGATGGGGAGCACATCAATTTCCTTTTGATGTATTATGTAGATAGTTTAGTTTAGAGGCCCTGATGATTATGTGGTTAGAGATATTTTTACGATAGTTTTGTTTTGCTTTGGACAATTGTCACGCTATTTTTGATGGGTGGCTATATTTTCCATTTGCATAATATATATTTACTTTTTTTAGAGGTTTCATGCCAATTGATTGGCATTACCTCATCTACCTCCTAAGCCTATGACTGATGCACGTATGCAAATCTGGGGGGAGTTGTCTCTCAAGACGGGCTAGTCAGAGTGGCCATGTACTTTGGTTGGTAAAGCGATCTATGATTTCTTAGCTAGAGAGGAAAATCCTATCCTCGATCTTGTGGAGTGCCCGTATGTGTGGATGGTTTGGAGAGAATGTTCAAACACCCTATTTAGTCAAGATGAGCCACCGGATTATAGATGTAATATTATTGTTATGTTTTGATAAATCTAATTGCTTTTTTTTATTTTTTTTATTTACTGCACATGTAATTTATTGTATCATTTTGTTTTGGGGCATTAATTGTTTTGTAGTAAATAATTGGGGCATTAAATTTGATCTTGCAATTCAATTAATTTTTTAAATCAAATTTTTTTATTAAAAGATATTTCATAAATTTATTCATAAATATTTTTACTTAATGCTTCTTAATATTGATAAAATTAAAGTGTATGATAGTTAAATATAAGAAGAAAAATTTTCCTCAAATTTTATATAATCATAACATCTTTCATATTAAATCATGAAAACAATCCTAAATCATATTTGATTATTCTTTTCAATCAATTTGTTTTCTTAAATATTTTTGTGAAATCATGAAAATGATTATTTTATATTTTATATTAAATATAAAAATAAAAATAAAAATGCCTTCAACTAAATTGATCTAGATATTAATAGTTCATATTATCAATATTGCAAATAGAGATAACATCTTGCTTATTAAAACACCAAAACAATTGTAAATTATATTTCCTTGATTTGTTAAAATAATCTGTTTAATTAAATATTGTTATATTAATTGTTGATAATAATTATTAATTCTTGTGTGAAATATAAAAATATATTAAAAAAACATTAAACTAAAATGACATTGATGTTAGTTTCAATGATTTTCTCATGATCGAATAATTAATCATTAATGCCAATTTAATATAATTTATCATTTTTTAATTAAATAAAATTAAATTTAGAATACATATTTACTATTGTATTATATGAATATGTCAACAACTTTGTGATTTATATTTAAATTAATGTTTAGTATTTCAAAATTTAACATAAACATATGTTAATATAATACAACCTTTAGAAAAATTTTGAGATCTAAAATGATCCTTCTAAGAGATATAAAATGGTGCTCCTAAGAGATATGAGATATAATAAGATAATATGAGTTACCCATTTTGTGGAGAAGGTATATTTATAACTCACCTCTTGCATTACAATCTATGTAACTATGGTTAAGTTAAAATGAAAATTTATTTAGCAATCAAATTAATAAAAAAATATTTGATGTGACTAAAAAGAAAAAAATGTGAATAGAAAAGTGAGTTTTTTTTTTTTTTTTTCCTTAAACAATTAATGCCTTTGTTGTTAAACAACTAATACATTAAAATAAAATATAGACATAATTTCATTTTATTATTATTATATGATATATTGTTAATTGAAATCTAAACCACTTAAATCTTAAGTGAATCACACAATACTATATAATTAGAATATTAAATAAAAATAAAATACATAATATATTGTATTATTATTATTATAAAATGTAATATAAAATATATAATTTAAATTACTATTATTATTACTACTACTTTTAATTTATTTTTAAGGTTACAACTAAGCTAGACCCTAATTTGATGTATGAGATCCCTTTGTTTGTGAGACAAGAGAATCCCTTTGGTGCAACGATGTAATTATTAAAGTTTATATTGGTATACATACTGTACCCATTGGAACTTATGACATGGTCATAAAAAACAAATATTCTTAATTATTATACCCATTCAAAATGTAACTTCCATATAATATAATATATAAAAATAAAACATAAACAATAAAAATGCCAAGTGATATAATGTGATATAATATATTGTATATGATCTGATATATAGAATATAAGACATAAGATATAAACATACCACATCATACAATATATTATCTATGATATAATATATAAACCCACCATCTCATATAATATATAAAACATAAGATATAAACGTATCACCTAAAACATGAGGTACAATATACACAATATATATATTAAATACATAATATAAACTAATACATGAACTTACATGAAGAAGATGTTAATAAATCCTTATTTTTTCTTTGAATTTTAAATATAAAGGTGTGAGTAATCTATGAATTGACATGAGTACTTTTTCTTTTATCTCTTTATATATATTCAAAAGTAAAGTATTTTAATAGTATTTTATTTCATGGATATATTCATATTACATTTAAAAACAATTTATCAGTAATTTTCTCATTATGAGTATTTTCTTTACAACATTATTATGGCCAATTATGGGTTTTCATTCACCGTCGAGAATTTGACAAATAAGCTTTTTTAACTCAACCAATGTCACCTCAACCAAACAAGATGAAGTCATCCTCTAGAAAATGATTGGTTCTTCTAAAGTTGATTTTGATAGTGTATTTTTTTTTTTAATTTTGAGGCCCATTTTAGACCTCAAAATTCTCCTATTGTTAAAATTGTTGTATTAAACAATGACTATGACAATAAAAACATATAAAAACCACATTTTATGCTTGTACTATTTAATTCATTTTAAATATGATGGTATTAAATGATTGTTAATTTTCATATTCAACATTATAAAATGAAGAAAAAAACATAATTGGCCAATTATAGATACCCATAATAAAATGACACATCCACGATATAAATGTCAAAATAAAACATTTACATATCATTCTTCATTGCCATCATACTGATTATATTCCTCACTTGGAATTATAACATTGTTGTTCTCAAAAATATGTTTTGATCTTGGATCATGTCTTAGTACATTAAACCACCAATTCCCATCCAACACATCTAGGTAAAAAACACTTGGTTACAGTGTTTTGGGAAAACATAAGACTCCTTAGTTTCAACCCACATTTTTTAAGAATTAATACATATAAGCCCACTATCATGACCTTCCTTTACATTACTTCGATTGAAGGTATCCCAACACTTGAACCTTAAATTAACACATTGAGAAGATGAGAATCCTGCTTGCATGATCTATTGTATCTTTCCAATGTAACTTAACTTCACCTCTATTAGGTTTTGATCATGGTGGCCAACATGACTAGATTGATCGAACTAGAACTCCTCTGCACATTCTTATGTGATGTGTTCATCATTGGCATCCTCAGTGTGAAAATGATGTCCATATGACCATATATATGGGAACAAATGCACTTATAAAAATAAGAAACAGAAGATAGTGTCATGTGTTCAATAACCCAAGCATTAATAATAACATAATACATGGTATAGTTCAAATGTTTCACTATAAATTGGACATGGTACATAGAGATATTATTACATAGTTGCTACACCTGATCCCTATATTTAGTGCATCTTTTTCTCCATCTAGGTAATGACTAGACACGTCATATTTATTTGTGATCTACTTAGCCATCCCAACTATTGGGATAGTTCATTGGTATATTTTCTTTTAAATGATAAAGATAAGGAATGATTCTACCCTTCAAACGTCTAAATTATTTTTTGTCACTGTCCCATTTCCCTCTTTTCTCTTCCTACAACGCAACTCATGGTTGCAATGCCTCCACGTTGTAAAGAACGAATTTATTGATGACATTAATTTCTGAATTCACTGATGTATACAAGAATTCAAAATGAATTGTATGATATCAAATATTTATTATCAACTTCAATGTAAACAATTGCTCTATATAGATTTGAAAAAATATAACTTATATAAGTGAATTTTGCGGCTGAATTTATTCAACCTTTATAAATTCAAAATATCCATTATGTTGAAAAAAAAGAGAATGGCACCATTAACATTGAATAAAAAATCTCCAAAGTTGTAACCATTTCTACATTATATAAAAAATCAATTTTAGTAATTTTATTGATGAACATATTTGTGTAGGGATAATTTTTAAAATAGTTGCACTAAAAAATATATTTTAATAATTTTATTGATGAACATATTTGTGTAGGGACAATGTTTAAAATAGTTACACAAAAATTCCAACACTCATAGTACATACAATAATTATTAGTGATATGTTGAACATGGGCAATATAAATCTAATTGTTAAATACAAATTAAGGATGTGTAGTTTTTTTATTTTTCTCAATTTTAATAATTTTATTGATGAACATATTTGTGTAGGGACAATGTTTAAAATAGTTGCACAAAGATTCCAACACTCATAGTACAAACAATAATTATTAGTGTGTGTTGAACTTGGGCAATATAAATCTAATTATTAAATACAAATTAAGGATGTGTAGTTTTTTTTATTTTTCTCTTGAGTTAGGGTAGATATACTAGATTCACGAGGCCTCAAAATTACGACACCATCTCAACAACAACTGGCTTATGAAGAATAAACATTTCACAAAGGAGTAATTAATTTTTCACAAAGTAGTAATTAATTTTCCCTCTCAACGAGTGAAACTACAACCATTCACATATACACTTTTATGAAAAAAATACTTTTTAATTATTAATAACTATATAAAAAAAACATTTTTTAATAATGTTTTTTGGAAAACCTTCTCATTTCAAAATAAAATTGAAAAGAAAGTTTTCAAGTTCCCTCAACCCGTTTTAAATATTTTAATGGAAATACCTCATTTACGTTGATGACTTTTATCTTTGTATACGCTATGCATTTTTTCACAGAAAAATATGACTTTTGTATACGCTATGCATTTTATAAGATGGAGTCTTGGTACTTCCTTGTACATACACTATTATATAAGATGGAGCCTTTACATATTTAGTTTTGCAAATTCCAAGTTATGGGTTTTTATGTAAATTTTAGTTTTTCCATTTTCAAACAAATTTTGACGAGAAAGTATCATATTTAATTAATTTATATGACTGGTTTTAAATTTAAGTTGTTAATATGATAAATATAATAATTTAATATATATAAAGAGAGTGTGTTTATTAAGTTATTTAATTAGATTTATTTATTTATATATATATAAAGTTATTTAAGTAGATTTTTTTTATCTATTTAAAAATGGTAGAGTAATTTGCTCATTTTAAAGTAAGGTAATTTTGGCTAATCTTACTAATTCTTAAATTAATTTTAAAAGATTCAAATTTCTAAAAGTTTTATATAGTTTCTAAATAATTTTGATGATTTAAAAAAATAAATAAATTTAATTCCATAAAATTTAGCCTCTAAAATTTTAGATACTATAGATATATATATTTTTTTAAATAAAAAACTTAATAACCTCTTTATAAAAACAAGTGAATTAAAGTCTTGTCTATGTAAATAATAATAAAACAAAACAATTATCTTAAAAAACAGAGGGAAATAAGGGTCGTGTACATCAAAGTTGAAAGTAGCCTCCTCGCTTGTTGATCACTTCATATTGGTTTGAGTGATAGTCACTGTATAGTTTGAATTTCCAACCGTTCAATTTTTTTTATAGCAATTGTCCAATTCTTTCTTGGGATTTGGAGAATCTCGTCATCATATAAATATAACATATCTTTAATATGATTCAGAGGACAAGAATGCTTAATACGTAAGGTAAGAATATGCTTTGTGAATTCGCTGAAAAAGAATATGCTTTGTTAATAAATCAAGTCACGAGTTTTTTAAGTGAGGATCCGGTCGGAATTAATATGTTTGATTATATGAGATTAATATTTTTATGGATAAATAAAAAATAGTTTATTGATTTATTTTTAGTGATTAATGATATTAATTATATGTATCGATTTATGCATAGAGATCAAATCCATGAGATATAAATATCTTTTTAAGTTTTATATTTATAAAAAAAAAATCATATTTAAAAAAATTTAATCTCTCCTTGTATTTATATTTATATTTATAGATTTAGTTTATAATTTTATTAGAGTGATCATTTTTTTAATAATTATGTTTTTTTTCAAAAAAAAATTCAATACTAAATTATAAAATTTAATATAAATTTATCTTACAATTAAAATTATATTCATAAATTTTAATATTTTTTTTATAAAAATAAAAATTTATATTTATTTTTGTTTTATATAAATTTTTAAAACCAACAACATTTATATAAATCTCAACCATTTAAATTGTACAAAATACCTCTCAATGCAATATATATTGGCGCTGTAGACATTTCACCATGGAGAAACATAACCTCCACGTCATCTAGATTCCTCGCTAATAAAGCGAATGGAATCCTGCCATGTGGATGGTCCCGTGGTGAAATGCCCATGCCCTTCCGTCCGCTCTTCTTAACGTTTCTCCCTTCCCCATTCAGCTGCTCCCCCCAACCGCTCTTCTCTTCCACGCTCCTTCCCTCCAGCCCTCCGTCTACCCTTATGCCTATGCATTACCTCCCTCCAACCTGCGTGCTGCCACTCCTCGTCGCTCCACTCCCACACCACGCTACCTCCTTCGCCCACCCTCCTCCTTCCCGCCACCCCTCCCGCCAACCTAATACACTACTGCTCATAATAGCACAACAACAAAATAACCGATTGCCCCTTTACCAATATTGTCCCCTTCCATTATCAATGCCTGTTTTAAGTCCTTGACTTCCTTAAATTCTTGATATCTTCAAAATGAACTTGATATACATAACACAATACAATCAAGAAATAAGAATTATAATATAATAGTACTGCACTTATATAGAAATGAAAGGCTTCCAAATCTCTGAAATGTTGAAATTCAAGGAAATTCTTTCAAGTATTACAGTAAAATTTAAATAATAAATTGGGCGTGTATGAATTCTTAAAAGAACATGAAATTGCTTGAACCCATCCGAGGAAAAATATCTTTGATCAAGCATTAACTGAAACAACAGATTGAAGATTGCATGAAATTCTTCAGACCCACTTGAGGAAACATGAATATGAATATTAGACAAGCACATACCTTGAGAAAACTGATGTTAGGCAGAACCAAAACTGTTCAGAAGAAAGAAGCAAATAACCATTTCTGTTGAAAGTGCAGCTTTCCAACTTTAAGGACACACATACCATGAAATTGACAGGCTGCCCGCATGCATAACCATGGAAAATTAATAAAAAAGCACTAAAAAAAACCATATCCAAAAGTCCCCCAATTATATGCTTAATGATTTTTCCCTGCGCTAGAAATTATTTTCTTCTTGGATGTTTTGAAGCGATACTATTGCTTATAATGCATTGAGAGGGTGTTTATGCAATTGGAATCCCGCTATATCATTAATATTCCCTGTGAATTGATGAAAGACTGTTCGGACACGCATACCATGAAATTGACTCTTCAATGGGTACTTTTCGGAGTATTCATATGTTAAGGTTGTAAATTTCTTCTTCATTTCAAAGTTATAAACTCCAAATATAGATGGGTGGCTGGGGCGGTCGGCGGTGGCCGTCCTCACCCAGGATTGACCCCGAGACCCCGTCCAATTCGGCGTTCTCGCTTACCATTGAGCGCCAGTGTAACTATCATGTGAAAAAAAAAACTCCAAATATAGATATTTCAATGTAGGGTATATCTATCAAAATTATACTAATAATTTTGTGTGGTTTATCATTTAAAAACAAAATATAAATTATATTTTTTAATTAAAATAAATCTTAAAAGGTTAAACCACTAAACTTTATATTAATGCAATGTAAGGCATATATCAAAATTATACTAATAATTTTCTGTTGTTTATCATATAAAAACAAAACATAATTTAGATTTTTTAAATTAAAATAAATCTTACAAGGTTAAACAACTCAACTTTATATTAATATAATATACATCCATTTTAATTATGACTAGAGAGTATGACTAATGACTTTACCTTATCACCTCTTATCTCTTAAAAAATGAACAATGCTATCTTGTTCTCATAATTATTGGAGTTACTGCTATGTTACATGGCAAAGCCAGCCTTCGGGCATGTAGCACACTATTTTAACCGTGATTCCAAGGCTTGGGCAGATGATTAGTGGCCTACTGTAAAAGGAACATCTTATTATGAGATGCCAAGCCTTACCTGATAAACCATGAGTGTTCTCATTGTGACAATATGCATGTAACTAAATTTATTCAGAGTGGCCTATCAAAACCTCCAGCCCCCGGCCACCACCACCCCTCCACCTGCAAAACCAAAATAAAAATAATTTCTTGTTCCATGTTGAGTAGCTGTAATTATTGATTCGAAGTCAGAATTCTAGAGAAACTGAAATTTAGCAGGAAATCAACGTGTTCTAGAAAAAATGAGAATAAGTAGTGGTGAAACCCTTGGGATTGGGGGTAAGGAAAGTCACAGCAACGTACCAGATTAAGAGTGGACAACAAATTCATATGGGGAATGGTTTCCCACTCTCATCCGGTAAACTCCATACGCCAGCCAGTGTTTGTGGCATATTCACCGGTTGTCCCCATCACACTCTCTTTGTTTTTATTTCCTGCTTTAAATTCAATGAATTTAGTATTTAAAGTTCAAAAAATGTTAAAAAGGGTGATGCATTGTCAACCTCGGTAGATTTTAATATTCACTGACTTGGGCAGATAGTTTTCACTGCAACAGTTTTTGCCTCCGAGAAAAGTTGGCATTTTGCCATTCCCTGTAATTGTTTTCACTGCAAGTAAATGATGTACATATTACTAATCTTAGACTGTAGTGGTGCACTCAACAAAGTAGATTCTATTTTGCAACTCTTACCTGTATGTACCATATATGTTTATGGTAGGACTCTTAAGCATATTATTGCTCAGAATATTTTAAAGAGCTTGATAGCCTCCTTTTCTAGATCGTTAAATAATTGCATGGCCTTTTGACATTTCGAAGCGCTGGATGATGATTACCTTTTGATCTTAACATTTGTGAATTTCTCTATAAAGGTGTTGAGATAGGATACTAGCCTATATTTATTATCATAATTTATCATAAGATTATTCAGAGGGGAAAATACTTCCCAAGAAAAGGTTTATTGGTTGATAATTGAATTTTATTTATTCAAGTCCATTTTAGAAAAAAAGACTAATTTGGATGGTAGCTACTTGCGTGCATTTACTTAATGTGAAAAATACAATTGAATGGAGAAAAAAAGCTCTTTATTGCTTTGTTGGTTATTGCACGACTTTCAACACAACGACTTTCAACACAACGCAGCTTCAATTTTAATGGACAAACAAATAAGATATCATTCATCATTGATGTTTACAATAATTTCATTTTAAACTCCCACAGAGCTCAAAATATTGCATCACCGTGAGAAAGGTAGTTCTCCGTTCTCTCTCAACTCACAACTAGTGGACACGCTTAACACAGAAGCTTCCAGTGGCATCCATGAGGAGGTGATTGCATTATGCAGGCAGGGGCAGCTGAATAAGGCCCTGGATTCTTTGTATCTTACAAATCCCAAACACTGTCAGAATCGTATACTTATTCCTCTCTACTGCAAGAATATATCCACAAAAGGGCACTATTAGAGGTCAAAAGAGTACATACCCACATGAGTGAATATGGATTTACCCTGGACATGTTCTTGGGCAACAAAATCTCCAGATGTGGAATATGGTTTTGTATGGAATCCACCAGAATCATGGTTTTGTATGCCAAGTGTGGAATCTTGGTGGATGCTTGCCGAGTTTTGGATGAGATGCCTATGTGAAATGTGGTCTCATGGACCGCCGTGATTCAAGCTTATTCCAAGCGTGGCCATGACGAGGAAGTATTGGAGTTGTTTTTCCAAATGCGGAGGAATGGCACTCAAACGAATCAATTCACGTTTGCTATTAGTCCCCCTATCTATGCCAACTTGGCGGTTTTGGAACGCGGCATTTTGTGATTCTCAAGTCTTTTCAAGTTTAGAGGACACCATTTCAATCCAATCGGGACGGACTAGGAGTCAAGGAGGACTACCTTTATGATATAATAATACAATTTCTAGGATTTACTTTTTACCAATTCATTTTGTTATGGAAAAATATGTTTTTTAATAGTATAGAGCGTGTGGTTTATGTATTTACTTTTGCCAACATTGTTTACTACTTTTAAATCCAAGCTGCTCATGTTGTTGCTTTTTGAAATAGAGTTTGCTTATAGCTCATACTTAAAAACCTTATTACAAGGAAAATCAAAAGATTAGATACCTAATGTTTTATTAGTATAATAATTTTAAAATTATTAAAATATTTTATTAACAATTTTGTGCTTGTTGTAAATGTGTTTAGTTTCTTTACCAAGTCAGGGAAACAAATTTTGGGAATACTCCTTTTATGCTCATGGGGTTTTTAGTTTAAGTTGTTTGCATGGTGGTTTCTCAACCCAATCATTAATCTACATGTGATAGATTATAATTAAGTTAAAAATTTATAAGTTTTTTATATTTTTAAAAGTGTTTTTATTTTATAAGTTGTTTATATTATATGTGATTATATTGGTATATTGTTTACAATTTTTTTGTTGTTATTGGAGGCATGGAAAATGTTTATAATTGAATCTTTCTATCCCAAATTCTTATTATAGTTCTCTATCCCATAGTTAAAATAATTAGTTTTCAAGTCATCTTTCTCTCCAAGAACTTTGACTTTTTTGATGTTATAATCATATGCTAGATTTGAATGAACACTTAATTTTCAAATTGTTGTTGAACTTACTGTTTGTGTATTCATAATGCAAATTTGAGCTGTGATAGACTTATGCACACAGAGTAGCATGTGAAGGATGGATGCTTGCACAAGATTAGACTGCAAATGAATTTAACCTAATGTTTGTCTTGAATACAATGTTTGACATTTGTTTGATTTGAGACAAATTAAGGGTGCATTGTTTCATTAATGAAGGGTCAAGCTATTTCTTATATAAAGGACCGAGGAATGCACGACAGACTTGTGGAATTAGGAACTAGAGCCACAATTTCATGTTTTTAAATGTTGTTGACCATAAGTTGAGTCAGTAAAATTTTACATACAGCAAGCTAACCAAAAGGCCATTAATTTCTTTCTTCTTATGCCTATGTTCATCATGGAATCCAGTCTTAGGTAAGGGGAATCTCCTTCATTGATAAATAAATTTCAATTTTGTAAAATAATCAAGAAAGGGATTTGTTGTTTTGAAATATAAAACTTTGGACACTAATACATGATTTTGTATTCTTTTCCATTTTCTATCGCTTCTACTTGAAATACATGACACCTGTGAAATTTTAAATTATAGTTTACTCAAAAATTGGTATGCAAATTTGGTTACTTTGTTATTGCTACTTTGCAATTTGCATTTCCCATTGATTTTCCAGGTCAAGC
This sequence comes from Larix kaempferi, assembly GCA_027924585.1. NCBI lineage: Eukaryota > Viridiplantae > Streptophyta > Pinopsida > Pinales > Pinaceae > Larix > Larix kaempferi. The sequence goes on from BSBM01001313.1 coordinate 8,188,112, forward strand.
AATGAGTTAAAACTAGAATTGCCCTAGGATATGGAGTCATTACCAAGTACTTGAAGGAGAGGTATCTTCATGTTATAAATGCCACAAACCATGATGGAAATAACATATTTAAGTCATCTAACATCACTATTCTACGTGTTTGTAGTGGCATGCATAAGTACTTAGATCAAGAAGCCTTTCAACTTGTTGGGTGTGGATGCACTACTTGTATTTGAAACTTGCAAGATCTTCACGAACCCGTGAGATTTGCCATCGTAGAAAATGGTAATTTTCTTACAGCGTGAGGTGTTATTTCATTATGTTTTAAAAGGAAACCACAACACATAACTTCATGTGCTTACAATGAGAAATAGGGATAGCCTTCCATTCTAATAAAATTTATTGTCTTTCTTGGTTTTCTCACTATTGATTTTTTTCTTTTAGATTTAGTTGTGTCAGTTGTGCTACCTAACAAGAGGAATTTTAACATATATGTTTAGTCTTTGAGTTGGGAAAACTACCTTGATTCTCCTCCACTTATAGTTTCATATGATCTTGTTGGTAGTGTAAGTTGTCTGTGTTGGATGTTAAAGGCTCAAGCTTTAGCAAGAGAACTCAGATTTAGAGATATGTGTTGAGGTGAGTGGTTACTTGCTTTTCTTTATTAGTATGGTGACTAAGTTTTCAATGATGAGGAAGATCCCTCTACAACCTTACAGTCATTGTCCTTTAGGACTAGTCCAATAGAAACCTGCTCATGCCAGGGAAAAAATCATGCTACCTATATCAAATACTTGTGAAAACAGAGGTCAAAGAAAATCAAGAAAACTGAAGAGTAACTAGAAACAACTAAAGTGTGGAAATATGGTGCAATCTATAACATAGCAAGGTTACAATAGGGAAGTGGCATTGGAAGCTCTAATGACACTAATTGTTTTGATTCAACCCAAGTTCCTTATCTATCCTTAATTGCATTATCTGCTAAAATTCTCACCAAGGATTGTGTGCTTTTAAATATGGTTGTACTTTATGCTCATACTATTGGTTGAATTTATCCATATATATTGTTACTTTCTTTTGGTGAGTTTTTTACAAATAGAATTTGGTATTTGAAGAGCCACAATGCACCTTTTGTTGGAAACTTAAATGAGTTAACTATTTATAATTCCCAAATCAATAGATTGTTGGTTGTGCCTTGCATGTTCCATGTGATGATCTTAGTGATAATATCTTTTGACATTTTAAGAATATAGAAGGCCGAATGGAATCCTTTGTGAATATACTAATCATTTTTCATTTTCAATATTAGCTTTTACTATGTAACAGAATTTTTCCAAAATATTTCAAATGTGGCTAATGCAATGGAGAGTAATGTAGTGAAAGGAGTGAAGAGAACCTTGGCAGTGGTTTCATGACTTTGTTTCTATGTTGATAGTCATAGAGATATTTGCATAGGAGATTAATGAGTAGTTGCTAATATTTTTATTTTCTAAAGATTGATGAACAATTTCACTTGTGGAAATTCCTTGGAAAGATGCTATACAATATATTCCTAGCTTTATTTGAGTTGCCATGTCTTAATCAAAACATTGAAAAAATTACATTTCTTCATAATGTAAGAGATGAAATATCAAATATATCCATTCTGTTGATTTGTATTATGTTTGGGAACTAATCGGGGTTCTGATTGGGTAGTGGAAAAGATTTGGAGCATTCAAAATACATTTTTTTATTTGCTTTGTTCTCTGATCTTTTGTTGACCTCTTTCCAAGTTTTTCATATTCTCAATACCAATTTTGTTGCATAGGAACATTGGAAATTACTTTATTCTTTTTATCAACACTTTGAGTCAATTCTCACCTCTTTGCAACAACCTAAAGTGATGAGTAAATTATTTTTCCTTGATTATACATTGACAAATGGTTTGTTCTACACTTTAAATAAGCCTTCTATTCAAGCTGGTTCAACATGACTCACACTCATTAGATAGACACACTCCACATCACATGGTGGTCACTTTGGCACATTGAAGAATTCACAACATTTACATAGATACTTATATCGACCTTCTATGAGGAAGCATGTGAAATATTTTCTTAGAAGATGTTCATTGCATAGTCAATCTAAACCTTCTAATAAAAATCTTGGATCATACCAGCCACTTCAAGTTCCCTCAAAGCCTTATGAATCCATATCCATGGACTTTATTAGTGTATTACCAACTATTTTTACGAATATTGATTGTATATTTGTTGTTTATATAAATTTCCTAAAATGGCTATATTTCTTCAGTGCAACAAAACTATAGGTGCTTCCCAAGTTGCAAGTCGTTTATCCTATGCGTACAGTGGGAAAACTTGTGGAATTTTCTAGGCTATCAGTGGAGATTATCTACATCTTTTATTTACATGGATGGTGAAATTGAGTTAGTTGATTGTTCTTTGATTCATGTTCTTTGCTCTATCACAAACAAAATAAGTAGTTGAACACTTATCTTTAGAGCCCATGAGAATTTAACTAGGCAGTGGAGGAAAATAAGTCAATGATCAAGCAACATGTAGGAGGAAGTGAAGGAAAATTATGGTAATAATTAAGGAAAAATATCACCAAAATGAAGCTATGCATTTTGGTTATTTTGTTTATCATATGTTTTTATCCAAATCTTTAGTACAAATGCATTGAGATTTAACTTTGCCTTGAACGATGCTTTTGTAATACAAAGCAATCATACGCAAGAAGTGAAGGTTGTGTCTATGGAAAATTCCATGTTTATTTGGACTTCTCTATATCGTCACTATTGTACATGGCACTCTCGAAATGGGAGTATATATAAAAATAGTATTTTCTTATGCTAGGATTTCCAACACAAAAATAAGATTCGTTGACTCATGTTATTAATTGGAAACAATTCATTGTTTAGTGTCGTGATGTTTTCTATTTTTGGTGTTGGATGCAAACAATTATAATTAAATTAGATGTGAAATAGTTTGTGAAATTATTAATCCTCAAAATGCAATTGTTAATCTGGATGGAGATTTGAGTCAACAACCTTCAAAACCCAAAGTTGTAGTGACAAGTGGTGGTTTTATTTTACCTACTACTATCTATTCAATAGGTAATCTCACCATGCATATAGGATCTAAGTAGTAACATTGGAATTATTGGCTTTGGTTAATTGAAGATTTTTTAATCAATATCATTATAGATACATGTGAAACATGTTTCACCTATGGAAATGAAGAGGAAACTTGTGTTTTTTTAGTCTATTGCAACTAAGTTTTGTGGTAATTTTGAATGCTACTATTCCTCTTTTGCTTGTGTTTACTTTGAAATATGCAACATTTAAGCATATACTTTACCTTTATGGCATGAGCAAGAGACAAAAATCAATATGTAAGAAACATAAAACATAGATTAGTTTAGTATCTTGTTGTAACATGTTGATATATTTGACACATGTATATGTATGTATTGCACCCTATACCCAAATTGACATCTATTCATATTTATTGTTGTTAGACCACTTGTTATCCTCCTTATGGTATAGATAGGTATTGAGAAAAAGAGGTACTCGGGAGCTAGGATTGGAAGTATCTACCAAGCTTGAGTATTGACTTTATTTATGAGATTTACTTTACTACATTCTCTTAGTAAGTCAAATATTCTTACTTTAGTTATGATTTTGTTTTCCATTTCAATGATGGTTGTAACCTATTGCTTAGAATATTCCTTATGCTCTTCCTCTCGGCGTTCATTTTGCCCCTTGTGGGATACCTATCAGAGGAAAGGTTGCAACATTTGGGCCTTCATGGGCTACCTATCATAGCTGCAGAGGTAAGTATTCTTCCTACTGCCCAACACTAATCAACAAGAAAGAAAGAATGATAAATTCAAGTTTTTTCTAAGTCTTTTGAGTTTTCTGCTAAGTCTGTTTTGGTGAAGAATTGGTAAAAATTCACCGAAACGGGTCGGCGAGTTTAGACAAGTTCACAGTGAAATAGTCGGTAAGATTTGGCGAAATCGTAGCGACCGGTCGACGAGTTAAGCTGAGTTCCAATGACACATTTCAACAAAATTTTGCAAGATTGCTGCGACACGGTTAGTGGTCGGAGGTTTAGGACTCGGTCAGCAGTCAGAGGTTTAGGACACGGTCGCCGATCAACGGTTTAAGACTCGATCGGTGGTCGACGATCAGAGGACTCGGTTGGCGGTCTGCGATCGACAATGAAAGGCTTAAACCGCCGAAACGGTCGGAGGAACCGTCGGCGATGAAAGGGTTAAATCGCCGAAATGGTTGGAGTAAAAATTGAAAAATCCTCTGAAACATAGAATTTCAACAGTTTTTCAGTGGGATTTTGAGGTGCTAGAAATTGAAGAATGCCATGGAAACTTATGCGATTGATTGCGCGAAATCGAAAGAAATTGAATGTATGAAATGCTTTCTCTACGCTTGGAGTGTGCACTATGAATCGCATAAAGGGGTTGTGGAATCAATATCCATTGTGGAGGATGAAAGAGGGAATTTTCTCACCTTAAACTATTTATGTTTATAACATAACAATTATATGCTTGGAAAATAGTACTTAGGAATGTTATACGTGTATATATGCACTGAATTGTTGCTTGGTGAGACAATCATAGCTAATGTTCCCTTCTGTGTTTGATTTTGTATGTACGCTAATTCTGTCAGCAATCCAAAGGTCCAACATTATCATTCTAATTCTAATTATAAAATAATGTAAAAAGTGAGCTCACTAATCTCTTTGTTAAAGATATTACACGTTGTCAATGATATGTAGATTATTGTAATATTGTAATAGTTTCATTTTTCACTTTATAAAAAGTGAACAATTGGCAATCTATAGTGTTGATATTACTACTATAGAGATTGTGAGAAAAGCAATTGTAGTTGGCTCACTGTATTGATGAACTTAACATTATTTTTTGTTATGGGTTGAGTGCCTATGTCTTTGTAATATGAGATTGTTACAAACTTTGCTCTTTTCCTACCAGTATCCTTCGCTACATGTGCCTATGTTTTTGTTCCTTCTAACTTTTCTCTTTTCCTGCCGGCGTTCAGTTTTGCCCCTCAAGGGGCAAATGCTAGTTTATTTAATTAACAAACTAATATTAAATGATTTCACACCCCACCTCTTTAATGATTGTGATTTAAGAAAAGTTAAGAAAAGTTCATTTAAATTGTACAAAATACCTCTCAATGCAATAGATATTTTATTTAATTAACAAATTAATATTAAATGATTCCACTTGATTTCACACCCTACCTCTTTAATGATTGTGATTTAAGAAAAGTTTATAAGTGATGCACTTTTATCTAATTCAAATTATTTTTCTTTAGAGGAAAAAAATCAATAATTTGATATTCAAGGGAGAATCAAATTTATTTATAAGAGTCAAGTAAGAGTTTTCTTAGTTGTTTCAACTAAGGATAATCTAAAAACTATTGAGGAACTAGAACATACTCTATAAGCATCATATCATCAAACAATAGTTTAACATGCCAACCTTAAATTGGTATAACTATCTCGAAGGAGTACAAAGACTTGAAATTGAAACAAATAATACAAAGGGGCCCAACATCAGAGAAAGGTCCTGAAATGAAACAAAACTAGGACTGATAACTAGTAAATAGAAAGTGACCCCTCATCAACCTTGAGGGAGTTACGAAGCTATTCAAAAAAGAGAAAACCTTCATTAGATCCAACTCCACGCTTTGACATCAAATCTGCCAGTTGATTGAATTCTCTATGGATATGCTTAAAGGACAGAGATGAAAAGAGAGACTTCAGATACTTAATTTTATCTCACCAATGATCAAACGTCTCCATATGCAAGCCCAACTTTCCCTTAGCCTAGTCAATCACAACCTTTGAGTCCTTCAATGAAATAAGTCTCAAGTTCCATAAGGGCTCAAAAGTTTCGAAACCAGAACCACCTTTTTGGCCTTCCCACACTGGTTCCACTGATTAAATTGATCTGACCACACAATAGAAGCCCAAAGACTTGGATCTGAAGAAGAGAGTTGTGGATATGAATTTGCAGCTCCCAAAATGAAACCTTATCATATGCAAGAGGATAATAAATAGCTTCTTGAAGCTCTATGGAAAGGACTGGATGTCATTCTCCTCAATCACCAATTGGAATGCTAGCAAATGCTCCAGGTAGTTATTGTATGCAAAGGGGCACATCACCCAATGAAAATTGGAGCACATCTCCTAGGTTGTGAGAAGCATGAATATATCCATTACAAATGAAAAATGACCAAAATATGTGAATGGGTTTGTTCATCATTCTTGTATTGACCTCCGTTAGCTTTTATGTCTGCCTTCTAGGCCTTGCCATCTATGGAATTCGAATTTAGTATTGAGTGGGGCTTCTTTATCAAGTTTCTTTTTCATTTTGGACCCACTTATCTAATTAATTACCCCTCACTAGATAAAATTAGCCTATTTAGCTTTCTTGGAGCCTTTTTGCTAGATTTCTTCTTTTACTAAACATTCCCGAACCTTTTCTTCCAAAATCAGGAAACTTTTGTCCTTTTAGCTTTTCTGCCCCTTTTTTTGCTTTTGGATACTTTATGTCCAACTTTTCCCGAGGAGACAACTCATCTTCCTTATCCTCATCCTATGCACCTACTTGGGCCACCTAAGCCATGGACAACTCATAAATAATTATTAGAAATATTAAATAAAACAAAATTTAGGCCCACCATTAATTATTTATTTACATAAGGTAATTTTTTTGTCAAAAGTAACCCCCTTAGTAATTTATTTAATTATTTTCCACTAGGACCCATGTAATTTGAATGGGTTAGTGGTGGACCATCGTGCTATAAAATATGGGGACATTACAATCCTCCCCTCCCAAAATTGCTTGTCCTCAAGCAATTCTAGGGTCCCATTGCTTGTAGTGCACTCCAACAAACATCAATGACATCCAAGACAATCCATCATGCAAGGAACTCCTAGATCCCACTATTTCAGTTGCATCCTCCCAAACATCAATTGTGTCTGAAACAAACCATCAATGCTTGGATCCCATGATCTCTGCTACATACCATCCATCATCACTATTTCTTGTGACAATCTGTACCTCCATGGTATGCCAGGATCCATCCACCAAATGGGGATTTTTCCACTCCCAATGCAAACCATCAACTCTATGAGCCTCTCCAACAATATTTGAAACTCCACGTGTGCAAATAGCACTCCAATACCATGTCTCAAACCGCTATCACTGGTTCCACCCAAATGATTATAGTGGAACTCCCATGCTCTACCATGCATGAGGGAAGCATCAAATAACACCCATAGATGCTTGAGCTTCTCATAAGACTGCAACAAGGATGATGTATTTTTCAAACCCAATGGGTTGACCAAACAATTAGGATCAAATGGAAGAGAAGGCATGTGTGTCTCCTCATGTGCCATCACACATCTTGCTTGCGCTGTTGCATTCCACATACTAGGAGAGTAAGCAAACATTTTCTTGCAAGGTGACTCCATATTGGTCATGTATCTTTCCACACAATCCATGTATGGATGTGAACTGGAGACATCATATTGTAGCCATATGTACTTTTGCTGCTACTCATAAAACAGGAGAATGTGAGATGCATCAATTAATCCACAACTAACACAAAAAAATCTTTTGCCTCTTGGAGTCTTCATCTATGCTATGTATCTATTCTCCCAATCAATTGATGCATAGATATATCTTCTTCTTGGCCCCAATGGAATGAACATAGGAATATACTCCATTACTATATCTTACTCACATAGAGAAGGCTCATGATCTAATTGAAGTGAAACTAGTGCCTAACAATCCTTCTACATGTCAAATCTTCTGTCAAGCACTTGCAACTCTGAAAATTCCTCACGTTCACATCGCACATGAGGCTACTACAAAATATCATGTGTTCAATCAACTACAAACATCTGATCACATGTGGTACTGGGGAAGGAATATGATCCTCCCAATTCCATGTGAAGCTATTCTACTTCTGCTACCTTTTCTTCTGCAAATTTGATAGCAAGGTCTCTATCCATGAACAACTGCAAGTAATCTTCTTTAATATTTTATAGCTCTCTTTTAATGATGCATAGTTCATAAGTAGAGTCTCTTTCCACAAATCCTCCTTGTCTCTCCTCCAACTGAATCCTTCCAATACTATTTTCAATGAGTTTTTGTGCATCATCATTTCAGGACAAGGCTTGTAGTAACCTTTCTTCTGTGACCAAGAATTGGTTCTCTAAGTCACTCAATGGATCCTTAAGAGAACTATGTATGCTTCCACATGTGTGTGCATCCAACTCTTGTGAGTCATATATAATCCCATCTATCAATTTGGCCTTCACACTACATTCTTTCTTGCTACCAAAATTTTGAGTCTCAATAGTGGAAGAATCTTCCATGCCGATCTTCTCCTTGGAAGTGATTGCCATCTCAAAATGAAAAAAAGGAATACAAAAATCAGAATTGTGGCAATACCTTTGTGTCACCTTTGTTATCTCATGTGGTGGAGTGATGATGGCATGTTCGTCCCCCCAACTTTTATGTCTCCTCTCAACTGGTGTGTGGTTGACATATGGTCAAATTTGCCACGATTTTTCGTTGTAATTGCCACGAATTTTCATCCCTGTTGCAATGATTGGGGTTCATTTTTTTGTGGAATGACATTCGTGGATATAGGGACGACAATTCCCCGTCATGGAAATAGAAACGATTCTTGGTGGGCACGTGTCAACTACACAACAGTTCTCAGATCTATGGAAGATGAATCCTGCCATGAAGTTTCATCTCTATATCGACATTCAGCTTCTACAAGTTCCACGAATGTGCGTGGAAACATGTTTATAGTTCCACGAATCATCGTCTCAATATCCACGCAGAGATCCACAAACTTTCGTTGTAGGTTTAGCACCTGCATCGAAACAATTTTACATTTCCATGAACCATCGTCTCAGTATCCATGCACCAATTCACAAAGTTTCGTACTAGGTTCAGCACCTGCATGGAAACAATTTTATATTTCCACGAATCATCATCGCAGTATCCACACATCGGATCACAAACTTTCATGGTAGGTTCAACACCTGCATGGAAAGAGTTTCTATGGCCTACACTAATGTTCGTCGATATATCGACGATACTTGGAAGTGTTAAAAAAATGAATTTGAATGCACATATTCTGGCCTACTATGGGTGAGCACTAACTACAAAGCATGAAAGCAGGAATAGTCAAGGGGACAACTACATGACATTCCACATGCAATATTCCTATTGACAGTTTGTCCATGCTTCACCCTAAAAAAACTACCATTCATTCAATGTTCAGTTACTGCTTCATTAGAAAGACATTGTTTAAAACTAAATGCATTGCAATAAATTTAACGGTGAGAATTGAAGAAAACTCCACAATGGAATGGTCAAGTCCTTCAGCTCCTTGTATTAATAATAGCAATAAAAGTCCTGTAGTACATGCATGAGTCGGTATTTATAGAATTCTAGCTCGGGAAGAAAAAATTGATAAAAATAGTCAGTTTATACTTCCTAAATAAGTTTTTATATAAAAAGCTAAATCCTTTAACTTATGTGAAAATTAATACAACTTTCTAATTTTGTAATGTTCCCATTTTCAAAATTAAAATGAAAAGGCTATGCTCTTTATCCTACTATGGGTATAGGAGTTCAAATTATGGTGGGCATGCTCCCTCCTTGTTGATTACTTGTTTGTAAATCATAGTGCAGGGCTATCACAACTGCACTATCATTAACAATAATGAGTGCATTTGTCTAGCACCCAATTCATCCTTGAAGCACTACTTCTTAGAGTTACATTCTTCCCCCAATGTAGGTCACTTGGGTTTTCATATAACCTATGAGAGAATTAAGCACTTATTTTGGGAAGACATGAAAATAGACATCCGAAAATTTGTCACAGCTTGTGACACTTGTCAACGAAACAAGGGTGAGACAATATGTTTTGAGCAACAATCAATGCTACAAGGAGTTTTCCAAACTATAATTTCTCACCTCATCACTCCTTCATGAGATATTTCAGGCCCAAGAATATCCCAAGTACTGAGAGTTGTGCACAAAAGACCCTTCAAAGTTGCTCTTGAATGTGTTTAGTAATTTTTTTTGACAAACATTGTACCCAATATATTGTTTTCCTTGGATCAGTATCTAATTTTTTCTTGACATCCATATACTTTCCTTTCGTTTGAGCACTCTCCATATGTGAATTGCCCTCAAACAGTGTTGGTCCAAAGGGTTGTCAGTGCATGTCATCCTTTCTCATAATCTTCAGAAATTTTGATGAATTTATTGTTGTAAAATTTTAATTCCTTGAGTTATGGAAATCATCTCTCCCTATTACTTCCACCCTTTGATGTATTGTTGGTCATCATAAGTAATTTGATATGTCCAAATGAATTCTCACAAATCTGTCCCTTCTGACTATCATCCTATTGTTGTCCCTCTTACGAATGCACTGAAAATATTGGTGTCAAATATTGAAAGGGCGCAATAGGAGGATATATAAATAATAACTTTTGTCACCCATCAACAAAGTTTGACCCAACCATAATTTATAAGAGACAGACCATCTCTACAAAAATTATCAAAACAAGTTGTCCCATCCTTAAATATGGTTGCTTGTGATGTTGAGATGTCGAGTTAGGGTTTTTCTTTAGTAAAATTAGAAAGATAACTAGCATGAATTTCCAATTGGAAACCTAACCAAATGGTACTTGTTAACATTCATATCTATCCAGAATGTTTGCAATGCAAGTCAACTTTCCAAAATTTGTTAAGTGGAAGGAAACCCTAAACAAGTGGCTTGATTAATACTAGCTCAAGCATTCAAGACATCCTGAAAAGAGGCCCACGAGAAAGAAAGGTATTGTTGCATGTTTGGGGATAACGAGTGGATTCCATTGACCTTTTCACAACATAAATTAATGCTTTGGTTTGAAAATCATTAGGCCTCTCCTTCTCAGTTTTATACTAGGTTTGGCTTTGAGTGATTGCACAATCAAAGTATGGAGTTTTGTTGGTGTACTAGGTTCTACTCATATTAGTAATTCAATGAAGATATCATCACATGGTGTGGTTGAAACTCATGGTAAAGACATCAATTTTGTGGTTGTTGCTCGGAATGACATTTTTATGTATGCTGGTTCTCAGGACTCAAATGATACTGTAATTGGGCATATGGTAGTGAGACTTGTTTTCATAGGTTTTGTAGTGAGACGAACAATTTATGGAACCATGTAAGTGAAAAGGTTTCTTGTAAAACAATTGAAAAATCCAAGGGCAATACTGCAATGTATTTTATGCAAAACTTGACTAGAAAATGATCATGGCATCATAAAAGAACCCTGGTAACCCTAGATATTCACTACTTGGGTTAATGAATACATAAATTAATGGAGGATAATTGTAGATTTTATTTTAGGTTTCCTTAATGCTTAACCAAATTAACTATCCTGTTTGAAAGCATAGAGAGTGTTTCCTGAAATTCGATAGTTATTGATTTCCTATTCATAAAAACCATCCAACATCATATCATTTCTTCAGGGAAATAAGAACTACAAGACAAAAAATAGGAAACAAATTTTTTTACCATAGAGACACATTAATGTGATCCTAATGTTTCAGACAACATCATTCATAAAATTAAATTAAAAAACCCACAAGAAATGCAGACAGTACACAAGGACTATGAAAACAACAAACTGATAAAGTCTGGTTATAGTATCTGCCAATTAGAGTCATTAGATTACAAACAAAATTTCTTCACAAGAATCAAGAAAAATACATACCTTGTATATCAATAAAGAGATTGATTTCATCAAATCACCAACAACAATAAAATCTCCACGAGATTGAACATAGAGTGCAAGAACATGACCATGATGGCCACATTCAGACTGCAACTCTCTTGAACCATCATCACGGAGCACCCACTTGTATAACTAAATCTTTTGATTGATGCCAGCAAGCAACTTTCCATTAAATGCATTCATATTATAAACATAGCCATTTGTCTCCTTCTCAATAACAAGTTGCAGTTTACCATCTTCAACAGAAAATACTAAAATTCTGCCTTGTTAACAAAAACAAATGAAAATAAAACAATTGACTGAGATTTTAAAAAGTGAAAGTGACTGTTGCATGGCAAGTACAAGACATCCATCTAGAATGAACCTTTGTTGTATTTACTATTCTCATAAAATTGTAATAAAACCCTATAAAAATGAGAGAATTAGAAGAGCAAGCATGAGTGATTTTATAAAAGAAGAAACAGATTCAGAGCTTGCCTTGTTAGGTCCGTTCTCCTCAGGCAAGACATATGCTGTCCCAATGCAATAATAGGCATTGTTGTCCTTAGAAAATGAATGGCTAAGGATGGAACACCTATTTTCATAAGCATCAAGTTGATATGATGAAATAGTTTCAAATGTTTGATCATCTAACAAACGCACAAAGTGTGTTTCTGACTCATCCACATTCAACTAGGAATACTTCACACTGCAAATGGCAATTAAACAATGTGCGAGGCTAACATCCATCCATATGTTAAACTATACACCTACACATATAACTTGGAAATCAATTCACACATTACCGTTTGAGTATATTTTGACTCACAAGGCTAGAATTTGAAGCATCAAGGCTTCTTCTCCAAGTTTCTGGTACAATATTGTCTATTGGATAATAAGAAAGAAAATGCCAAAGATTCAAATTACATACATCACTTTCTCAAAGACTAAAACCTAATAAAATTAATAGGAAAATAACTCATATGTCATATAGTGAAAACAATACAACACAAGAAATATATATTGTATAAATATAAAGGCAATATGACTTGTCTTGTAAACATTCAAAGTGCATTTAATCTCTATTGTCAGTCGAGACTCAGAACCTCTAAATTTTTTTAAGAATCTGGATGTGTTTTGGTCATTTAAATTTTCGACAATAATCTTGTCAAACACGTGTGGTTTCTATTGTTGTGAGGATTGTTTATACTCGGAGTACAATGTTTGAAAAGATGTGCATGAGAGCCAAATGCAGGTGTCTTCTGAATATTTGAGAACCAACAGACACACAAACCTTCCACAATCTAAAAATTTGGTGCAATTTGCATTAGCAAATTCATCACCCTTACACAACTCTGGATTGTGTTTCATATCTTTATTAAGAGTGTTTTATGTAGCTCATTCTCCCTCACAACCTTGACCTTCCATTTGGAGTGACTCAACATGGTTTGAGCTGTATGTTTCAAATCCAATGATAGGATTACTCTATGTTGCAGAAAAGTCTGAAGGTTGGAAAGAAGAATGCTTGAAGATTCTCCAAGAAAATTATGATAAGGGAAGATGATCTTTTTCTCACAAACAAGACATATATACTTCTTTGAAGGAAATTTATATTGGACAACTTGTTGACTTTAAGATAATTATTAAATTGTGCATGTATTTATTGAGATTCAAAAAGTATGAAAAACTTGTTGTTAAGGCCATGGCCCCAGATGTGAAGCTACGTTTTGGTGAGATGCAAGCATTGAAAGAAAATGTTGACTTAATCAAGAGGTAGATAGGACTTGAAAAGTTGGAGAATTTTTGTATAAGGGATGAATCTCTAGGCTGTACTTGAATAAGAGAAGAATAAAAGGAGGCATATTCCTTGGAGGACATGCTTGTGTGATGCATGATTGTTGGAGATCCTTGGTGTGAGCTAGGGTTTTCTTGGTTTTCTGTATCTAGAGTTTTCTTGGTTTTTCGTATCTAGGGTTTTGGATAGCTACTGGATTGTACTATCCTTGTGGAGGATATCCATTATGTTCCCCTACAATCAATATATCATGGATATATATGCCAAAAACAATCCACTACTTTGTATAATTGTTATAAGACAATCCACTCGAGCGGATGCGAGCTGGATCTCCCTAGTTCAAGTGAATCTAGAACAAATAGAACAGGCTACGAATGCATTTCCTAGATCTACTTAAGGATAAAGTACTAGATGTATTACCTTTCACTTCGCTATCCTTTCTCCTGAATGCTACTCCACGTCTCACGGTCGTCGGATCCAAGCTGCAAGACCTATCAAGACAAGAAATAAGAGAAAAAAGTAAAGGGCATCTATACAACAAGAGATCTAAGTGAACAGTTAAGCATGTAAACTACTCAATATCATTACACACATGAACAATATTGGTGGAAAGCATTTGTATTACTATAAAAATAGGGAAGTACATAGTAGAGATATAGAACTACAACTGAGGCTTAACGCTGCAACCCTTCTCCAACAAAGCCATTTTCCTTTTCCTCCTAAGGAAGCTTGAGTCTCTCAAGGATGAGTAGGGATCTCTCAAGAGTGATTTCACCAGCATGTAGACACCATAGACTTCCTCCTTTTGGAGAGGGATAGAGCTTCTTTTATATAGGACTAAGTGGATAGGGTATGGATAGGATAGGTTGAGATATGGTAGGAGAGAGATAGGGGATCCTCCCAAGGTGTTAGGAATCGAATACCATCTCCCCTAGAGGTCAAGGATAAGGCCCCAAGTTAGCAAGTTTCGAGAAGAACCTCGAAGAAGCTATTTTTTCCCATTAATTGACTTCGTCGCACCAAGCAATGAAGCAAGCTGCGACGTTGCATGTTGCATGAGTGCAACCTGCGACGACCTCTCAAAACCTGGTACAACTGGGTACAAATCCTCCCAGGTTAATTACTCAGTCAAAATATCTTCAGGGGTGTATACACTGAATCTCATGATGGGTAGATTTTGGGTGTAACAATAACAAATCCTGAAAATAGGAGGACCTCAACATGTGCGCTGACAGAATGTGAGCAGTCCTGTAATCATGATAATCAATCCCATATAGATTGGATATGCATATATATGTGTGCAAAGTGGGAAATCAATGTTAAAACAAACCCTTAAAACAAGGATTCCCTCAAAGAATGTGCATTAAACCCCAATTTGGGCATTATGACCAAGTAAAACTACTCATAAAATCATAATGATGGAACACCCTTAAGATATGTACAATGGGAGTGATCCTCCTCCAGGATACAAATGAAAAACCAAATATAAACAACAAAAAACATTAGGAAACCCATAGTTGAAGGGTGTTTCTCTCAAAAGCGTGCGAGGACATGTGTGGATGCATCTATTTGTCAATCCACCGCCCAATGTGTATAACACTCATATATAATAGAAAAAACCTAGACACTTAATAATGTGTCCTGCCCCAAAATATGTGAATGCATAAAAAGATAATGCATGGATATAAAATATCAAAGTTTCCATATGTGTAGTGATTCCCTAAAAAGATGAACCTCCATGAAAGAAAAGACATCAACATCTACTACATAGACCTCCAAAGGAAAATATCCATGTGCAACATGTTGAAACATGGACTTCAACACTAGTTCAAGGCCTCATGTCATATGAGGGGTAGCATTCCACACAATTAGAGGAGGAATACCTTGCATGAGGACACTTGGAAATTAAAATTGAGAAAAACTTATTGGTTAATTCAAGTAACTCCATGTTTTATGTTATCCTCCCTCACGTGTTGTATATAAAAGGAAAAGATAGATTTTTTTATCACACATCATCATTGTACGTTATTCTATATTTGTATTGTCTTAGATAAGTCTTGTAGGAAGAAAGACACCTGGGTGTGTGATGTAAACCTTAGGAGAAGACAATTAGAAGAGATAATTTTCTTGGATGTTCTTAGAGATTTTTATCTTGCAAATTGCTAGGGTTTTCTCTTATAAGACACTAGGGTTTTTAGCGGAGGTTACTAGCAGAGGAAAGTGAGGTTATTGGAATTTGAAATTTTGAATTGCTTACAGGACCTCTCCCATTCCATAGGCAACATATAATATCATTTTAGTTTAAGCATTTCTACCTCTTACACCTTACAATGCAAATATAGAACATACAACATACTCTGATATTGCATTGTATGTGTTTCTACAACTTCTGGTTTTCAAGAATTGTCTGGATATGGGTAAGACTCTTCAAAACACATCAAAATCTAAGTGCAGAAAAATACAATTTTTGTTCTAAGTTGCAGGAACATTGCAGTATTGCCCTTGAGTTAAAAAAAAAGACTCTATCCCATGAAATCAATACTTAATTACTTAAGCTGACCCATCATCTTTATTTTCTTTCTCAGATTCTTACAACTTAAGGAAATCAACATCTTAAACACTGTGATATGGTAATCGATACCCGTGTTTACACAGGAATCATAAGATCAGGATACTAATAAACAAGGGATATATGGTTAATCACCTGACACCCCAAATGATACCCAAGTTGTTTCACATGCATACTTACCTCTTGTAACCAAGAACTCCAAATGTACAACCCATAAGTTCTTAACACAGGCTCTTTGGTATATTCAAAACTGGCATATCAACAGATTATAATGAGTTACACTGACAAGCAAACTAAAACGATAAACTAATATTCAGTAACATGTAATAAAATAAAGATATATATCATATAACAAAAAGAGAGATATAGTTGAAGATACCAACCTGGGTGTGAAACTATTCTTGAAAATATACTCAGAAGTGTTACTTTTAGAAAAGACTGTTTGTGCCTCGGAGAGGCCATTCTTCTCTAGGAACCAGTTGACCCTACAAGAGGGTGTGTACAAACCAGAGAGAGAAAAATGATTGGATTTGATTAGGTCAATGAAAGTCAAGCACAGTACATAACTCAACATAAATAAAGTCACAAAAATTATAAACTTCAACCAAGTCTCAGCAGAAGAGAAGTGATTATCAGCACACCACAACTGATCACAGGTGATCAAAGTCAAGTACTCTATAAGACCAAAAATTCAACAAGGTGGTATACAAAAAATGAAGGAGGGTAAATGTCTACATTAACCTCAAAGACAAGGTACCACAAGTCCAATAATAACTCAATTAAGGTGGGGAAGGTACAACAAGTATTTAATAACTCAATCAGTAACAGGTAATAAAATAAACATATTGATCATATAACAATAAGAGAGGTATAGTTGAATATCTCCACGTCAACATTAAACCAAAAATCCAACAGCATAGATGTCCGATTTTCGACATCTTGTTGTCGATTATCCGACAAATCCCATATTTTTTTAACGTCGGTTGGAATTTGGCTGCAATCCAACATCTTACATAGCCATCGGATATTCAATGACTCTTCTGTCGGATAGTAAGTTGGATATCCGATGGGAAATCCATCTTAAGAATGCCGATATCCGACGTTCTGTTCCATCAGAGGTATGGCAGGAACGTCAGACGTTAGGGTGGGTAGAGCTGGATATCCGACAGTCGTAATCATCAGTGGAATGGCATGAACGTCGTATATATTCATATGTAGAGTCGGATATCCGACGGATATAGGTAATTTAAAAAAAATACACTATTGATTTGTCATCATGATCATGCCATCCATCAAATTGAGGACAATTCCCGAACCAATATTTTTTTTTTATAAATTTTATTAATAACCATTTTGGTACTTTGGTCCAAATGTTTTTTCTAACTCATTGTTTCTTGATATTGTGTGCCTAGTGCCACCTCTCTATATCAATGCATAAATAAACTTTGCTTGGTTTCTAGTTCTATATGCATGCTATTATTTTTAGTTGCATGCCATTGAGTGTTGTTTAGAAATGATGTAGAGGAGGACTAGTATGTGGAAAATATATATTGATATTTGATGGTTATCTCATTCACTACTCGGTAGTCAGTACACATTCACAAACATTCATCCTGCTTAAGCACTATGATGATAGGAAACCCATAAGGTGAAACATTGGGTTATATATATGACTCCTTTCTCCAAGATCTATTATAATTGCTTATTCACATCATTGACTTCCAATAAAAATTGTTGATACAATCCAATATAGGGAAATGGAAATTCTGAAAACTGTATGGTGGAAACTACAAAAGATTTGTAAGATTCTACTAATTGCACATGACATATCTCATTCAAATATATCTAGAGGATTTGAGACATATCTCATTCAAATATTCTCAAGGAGATTCCAAGGAATTTAAAGAGAAGGTTAAAGATATTGGTTCTAGTGCATCATTTACTCAGCCTTTGAAGTTGTGGAAACTCGAAATTGGTTATGATCAGGAGCAACCAAACATCACAACAAGGTCCAAGAAATTGTCAAAATTTAGATGACACGGGAGTGGGTTGTAGAAAGGCAGCATCGTTGCCATTCATTGAGCTCCTCTATGTTTTGAGAATAATTTAATATTCTCTACTGAACAGGGCCAACCATGTGAAGGTGGAAGCTCTTATGCCCCCCCCCTCACATCTCTCTCAATTCCCCATACCCAATGCATGTACTTGAAAAACAAATTACATGCAAATTCATGCATATTTCATCATAAACAAACGTCTACCATTCATTCATTCAGTGAACACATTCATTCAATAAAATCTAACATGCAATAAAGGTAGTTGTTTACTACACTGAATCATTAAACCATTTCTTACCTTGATTTCAAGAGGCGACTGTGAAGACGAACAGTCATAAAGCATCGTTTCATATATCTATGATTTTATCAAAACTCGACAATGAAGATAAAGAGTATTTCCACGGTAATCTGTTCCATCCAAACCTATCAAGTGTGCTTTTAGGTCAACAATATTCTTTTCTCCAAACTGTAGAAGTTGTTTGGCCATTTTCACCCTGTAAATCGAAGGATTTATAGGGTCAAAATGGCCAAATAGCTGCTACAGTTCGGAGTCAAGAATATTGCTGACCTAAAAGTACACTTGATAGGTTTGGATGGAAACCATTTTCAATGTTTATGCCACTAACATTCCTTATTGTCTTACAAAAAGGCATGAAAATGAGGAAAAAGACTTAAAATTGTGGACTTCACCTTCAAAGAGTGCCTTACAATCACATTGATAAGGACTCCACCTGCGACCTATGTCTAGTCCCAAGGATACCACCTTCAAGCTTGAAGTGCAGCTGACAACGGAAGACACAAGCTGTGTAGTTTATTACCAGCATGCAAATTTAATTTGACCTTTCAATTCCCATCGCCATTTCCTCTCATACGACGTCACACAACCATTTCTCTTGACACCCACTCTTCATTCATTCTGTATGCATTTCACTATGCAACCATCTCAGATTCTCACTGCATTTTCCCTCAATTAGTTTATCAATTCAGTATGACCCACGCCCGCCGTCCGAGGAGTGTTTCCAGCGGTCTTGAGTTTCATCCTGGCAATGGTGACGATTCATGGTATTATGTTTAATCCCTTCGACTACAATATGGAAAACTCATAGTTCACTACGAAGGTTTGTCTCACAAATGTGATGGTTTGGGTTCTGTGCCCCAAGAGAAATTCCTCAAAGTGTCCCTAAATAGCACCGGGGTTACGGAACCCAAACCATCTAATTTGTTAGACAAACCTTCGTAGTGAACTTTGAGTTTTCCATATTGTAGCCGAAGGGAAACATAATACCATGAATCGTCACCGCTGCCAGGATGAAACTCAAGACTGCTGGAAACACTCCTCGGACAGCAGGCGTGGGTCGTACTGAATTGATAAACTAATTGAGGGAAAACGCAGTGAGAATCTGAGATGGTTGCATAGTGAAATGCATATAGAATGAATAAATCTTGAAGGTGGTATCCCGACGTCTCCCATTGTGAAATGCATACATAATGAATCAAGCTTGAAGGTGGTCTCCCATTATTAGTTGCACTTCAAGCTTGAAGGTGGTAGCCTTGGGACTAGACATAGGTCGCAGGTTCGAATCTTATCTTACTTAAAATCCAAAGAAATACAAATCCTACAAAAGAACCTTTCTTAAACACCACAATACATTGTTTATTAATAGTGGTGATATTTTACTTTTGTACATATCTAAGTGTTTAATTAAAAATAATTATATAATATAATATGAAATTCTAACAATTAGTGAAGAGTGGATTCATCAATTAGTGATTGCTTTGTTTTATTGGTATGTGATTGATGATGTATAAAAATGAAAAAAAAATCATCTCTAACTTCATATATTTTAAGCAATGGCAAGAACTAAGCCTCAAATCATACCAATCGCACTAAATAGCATGTGCATTGCATGTGTGAATTAATAAAGATTCAAAACATGGAAGCTGAGAATGTAGGAGAAAAATGATAGATACTCTAGTCTTGTAGCTACTCATTTAGCAATCTTATTGTAACATGAAAGATTGAGTTTGAAGGTTGATGTTATGGTAGAGTAGTTGAATGGAGTGGAAAGATTGCAAATAATTCATGTATTTGTCTTTAGTCCTGGAGTAGAACTACAAGGAAAAAAATAGGAAACAAAATTTTTCACAATAGAGACACATTAATGTGAGCCTAATGTTTCAGACAACATCATTCATAAAATTAAATTAAAAAACCCACAAGAAATGCAGACAGTACACAAGGACTATGAAAACAATAAACTGATAAAGTCTGGTTATAGTATCTGCCAATTAGAGACATTAGATTACAAACAAAAGTTCTTCACAAGAATCAAGAAAAAGAAATACCTTGTATATCAATAAAGGTACCACAAGACCAATCATAGCTCAATCAAGGTGGGGAAGGTACAACCAGTCATATCTCTCTCAAATGTACATCCGTCCAATATAACTTGAAATTTCATCATCACAGTATAAGGAAGGGTGGTGGGATGACAAATAAAAATATCCCTCATTTCTCTCTATGCAATACTGATAGCATCACATCACAGATAAGTACCTTGTACTATAGACAATAAAAGCCACCTGTGTTACCTTTAAATTTAGGAATATGGTCTACAAAAGCAAAATTTCATCACAATTACCATCCAAATTTCTGACTAGTGCTAAAGCAATAGTAAAAGATTTTATAACATAATTTTGATCTCTATCAACTTCAGCACTCCTCTGTGGTCCCTGTGCTAAAGTTGGTCCTCGAGATGTAATGGGCAGTAATCAAATTATAACATATGCAACAGCAGTAAATAAGCAATGAAAAAAGCGAATAAAAATTGATTAGGCTTCCTTCCAAGGGACAAGTCACCAAGGGAACGTGAATGTACCTTGAGAGAGAGGAAAAGTTAAGTACATACCTCAAACAGGTTAACACAGTCCACATACTACAACAATTAAGCACATAGATGAAAGAAAGGTATAGTAACATAACAATTCTACAACTGCAATATAAAACGGTACTATATTTGAATAGTGCTAAAGAAATAGTAAAACATATTATAACATAATTTTCATCTCTTTCAGTAAAAGGTAATAAAATAAACATATTGATCAAATAACAATAAGAGAGGTATAGTTGAAGATCTCCATGTCAACATTAAACCAAAAATCAGATCTGAAGTGTGGGTAGAAATATAGTACCTTGTACTATAGAAAATAAAAGCCACTCATCTTACCTTTCAATTTAGCAATATGGTCTCCAAAAGCAAAATTTCCTCACAACTACCATCGAAATTTCTGACTAGTGCTAAAGCAACAGTAAAAGATTTTATAACATAATTTTGATCTCTATCAACTTCAACACTCCTATGTGGTCCCTGTGCTGAAGTTGGTCCTCGAGATGTAAGTTGCTTACACAGATAACCATTGCATGGCTGCACAATCTTCTAGCAGATCAACTCCCATATGTGTCTCCCTTTTCAAACCAAAAGCTTTACAATATATCGAAAAAGTTTAGATCTGAAGTTTGTTTTATGATCCACTTTTCAAGGCTTTGACTTCTAAACATAGCAAAAATGTATAACTAAAAGATTTAGTCTAACTAATCTTGACAAGTGTCAAAACTACATTAAACTTAGAAACCTAATCAAAGTCTCGTGGTTGCCTGAGCCAAAACAACTAACCCATCTAATGCCTTTGCCTTTGCTTATAATGTGATGGTCTCTTTCTTCATTTGGATGAGTTGTCTCTTGAGTTCCTCTTTATCTTTCTCGAGCTGAACATTTTGTTCTTGGGCCGCTCTTCCTCTTTTTATAGCTTCATCAGCTACCGGTGTCACTTCTGCAAAGTTTTTGTTCACTTCCTGGAGGTCTTGCTTCAACATATTGTTGGATTTCATCAAACTATCATTAATTTGTCTCATATGTTCATTCTGGCATCTCAAATGATCAAGTTCCTTTTTCTGCTTTTCTTTTTCAAGTTCTTCCATTTCATCATCTGGATCTTCGGATTTTTCATCAAAAATTATCTTTTTAAAAATTGCTTGCTCTTTGGAGGATTCAACCACTTCAATTATTACTTTCTCTTTTCCCTTCGAAGTCACTGATACTCCATTATCTTCCATACTTCCATTGTTATCATCGAGAAAATTCTTAGGAGTTATATCTGGGATTTTTCTGAGACTTTGATCAATACCCTCAAGAATCTATTTTAAAGCTGATTCTAAAAATTTTGCTTTCATGTCTTCCGCATCATCACTTGCTGAATCCCGTATGCTTACAATTTTATCCTTTTGAGTTCAGGATTCAATGTGGCTTCCATATTCATCCTAAAATTATTTCCAGGTCTTGTCCTTGGCCTAAAATATGCTATGAGTGGTTCAGATGAACACTCTGAGGATTCTGAGGGTTTGTTATGAGAAGAGACAGGGTCTTGCTTTACTTCTGGTGAATTTGTTTCATCTTCTTCCATTGCATCATCAGGCTGTATAATAGGACTACAATTAAACTCTTCAGGCTTTTTCTGTTTCATCTTTGCAAGCATTTGTATATCTGCCTCTTTTTCAAGTAACTCTTCTTCATGGTGGAATTCTTCATTTTTCAAACAAGATATTTGTCTCTGTACAATCGGAAATGACCTCTTTTCCAGAAGGATTTTGTTTTCTTTTTCCCTTCTTCTCTTCCTTAAATTCCACTTTAAATCTCGACCAATATAAAAAATGAGACCAAGTTTTTCCCTTCTTTTCTACTTCTTTAGAAATTAACAATTTTATCAGGCCATGGTGAAACATATTGTTATTGGGAGTATCAGACTGATTCTTAACCCTAGATGCCATTTTACTTAAAATCTTTTGCAAGTAATAGGGTAAGTTTAATTTCCTTGTACCTGAAACATGTTGTAACAGATGCATATGATAACGGTATCCAGTGGCAAACCTACCTTCACATGTTATATACCTTTGGATAATTTGCAGAACATCCTGCCATTCCTTGATTAGGAAAGTATTCTGGATGCCTTGGCTCCAATCAGGATCTTGGTGTGCCGAAAGGAGGAACTAGATGAAATATTCATCTATTGATTGCCTCTTATACCATTTTTCACCCTCGGGAGTAACCCCAACAGCTTGTGCAATGGTTTCTTCTATTACTGAGAATTTAAGGCCGTTCATTTTTACCATTGAACCCTTGAGGTTTTCACAAAATAATTTTGTAACCCCTATGTGAAACTCTCCCATCTTTTTGAACATGGTAAACCAACCAACTGCTTTCACCTTTTCAACAACAGATGGAAATTTCTTCATCCATTCAACATTTTGGGCTCAATCCTGAGCACATGACCACTTGGGCGTGATTTCTTGTCTATCTCCATGACTGAATTCGTGACTGTAGAAGCAATACTTGAACGCGAACTTTGGGGAGAATATACTAAAAACCCTCTTTGAAGCTCGAACTCCATTTTGTCTATCAACACTGACATAATCAGTGATCTATCGGGCTTGAAATGATTTAGATATATGGAGAGGTATGAGCCCCCAAATCTGATGCTTGCTTCATGAACCATCTTCGAGGCCTAATCGCTCTCATAATTGCACCTTGTACTCAAAAACCTAATAAATAGCAAGCTAGCAGCATGCATGTATTTGAATAATGATATGTGCTGCCCACTTGGGTTAATAAATCAAGACTATATAAGTCAGCTCTAGCACATTTGTCATATAATGAAAAGACATTAACTAGTCTATAGGAGCTTAGGTTAAACAATATGCATTAAATATTCAAAACAATTCAAACCTTAAGAAAATGGGAAAATGGGAAAAGCAAAGGTTGGAATAAACAAAAGGAAAAAAGGCTTAAAAATGAAAAATAGACCTAGGGAGGAAAGAACATTACTCAAAACACCCTAGGACAAACAGGTAGATCTAGTATAACTCGTCTCACTTTCAACCTCTCCGAGTATATCTTCATCATCACTTGAGGAAGATAGATCTGACAGATACCTGTTTGGTGGTACCTACGCTCGAGAAAACAACAATAAACAAGACGGTGTTTTCTTTCTTATTTGAAAGTACACATTTACTTCCCTCAAATCCGAGGCTTAGGAGGGACATGCCGAACCCTAGTGGGTGTAGTGTTACAAATCTCAGCTGAAGTGTTTGGTATTGGGAGGACGATTTGTGGCAAAACTATTTGTTAGTGAACTGTTTGGCAAAATCACTCAACTAAGAAACATTAATTGACTATATCAACCCAACAAACCATAACTACAGTGAGGGGGTACACAGGAGTACATTGCAACAGTGTTCGTAATTGTTTCATGTCAATACATCTTAACCAAATAATTAGTAAAATACTACATCAGAGAACGCAAAATACATCAGCTAACTTAGGTGAAATATTACACCTTACACATGTTGCAAATTTCAAATTCATGCAAATTGGCACTCAAATGGCCATGAGAAATTTGATTTTCAAAGACTATTTTCAAACATTATATGTATATTGATTTTCCGACTATATTGGTTTTATTTTTTTAAAACAAATAATAAATTTCAATCAAGAATGAGCGTATCCATCAACCAAGCAAGAGGACCAAACCAAAAAAATGTCAACTTGAGATTAAGGTTTCTATGCCTCCAAATAACTACAAGATATGCCAAATAAGGGGATCACTCTAGTCTCCTAGGCAAGCAAACAACCGAAGGATGCCACCTCAACACCTGATAGTCAAAATCATAGAGGTCATTGATACCATTAGGATAAATAATTAAATAACAACATTCGGTACCAATGTGTTAGTTGCAATTAAATGTGTGGGGAAGGTTATGTAAGACCCTCATACAACCCTTATACACCACATGTGCTTGATGCAAACATTCAAATCCTTGACAATTTAAGCCTTAACTTAAGTGAAATCAACAAGAGATATAAGTGTTGAAAACAACCAAACCATGACTACAATGATAGCTGAAAATCTAATGTGCAATAAGACAATTTTGAAAATTCAAAAACACCATGCATACAAAGAAGAAATGAAGTCCATGTTCATAGTCTCATGATGAATAGGATTGTCATTATGCCAAGAAATCACATAATTTGGTTTACTTTTTCAAGGAAATGAATATCCATTCTTAACTCTAGTTAAGTCTTCCATACCAAAAGGCTTTAATACTCCATGTTTATCACTATTTTCAAGTTCCAGCATTCATATCATATTTAAGAGAGGTTTACCTATCAAATAACCCAAGTAATATGCATGAGAGAATTCCACAAGAATGAATAACAAAACATGATTCTCTCACATGATAATTTTAAAGGAAACAGGTGTATGATGTCATGACCCTCACACTATCTCTATATACATTGTTGGATGTCACATTATAATTGTTCAATTCTAATAAGTGACTTCCAATACATTCCAAAATCAAACATTTCATTTCTAATAAAAAAATGAACTCTTGAAATGAACATAACTAGGTCCTAAAGACATTTCCATGGTAATAACCTCTTATTTAACATTCAAACCCACTACTAAGTATGTCACGACATACTCATAATTCCACTTTCCATCATGTGACTCCAACATAGTTAACTCAATAAATAGGGTTCACATTAATCTCTTCTTTCCTCTGCAATGATCTTGTATCATTTTTATTTGTCCATAAAACTCTTATCACACAAGACTATTAAACAAGATCATTGATTACAAGAAACTTGCACATAAAGGTATCCATTATACTATTTGAAAAATAACAATCATTCATTCTAAGCTAACATTCATCCACCCAATCAAATTTGATTTTTTTCACATGAAGAATGGTGCAAATGAATGCTCAAATTAAATTCACCATTGGCCATGTTAAGACTACTAATCCTCAATAGAGATTTGGAAAGAGAAATCTTAATGAAAAATATAAATTCTAGAATACTTTCTAACAAATAAATATCGTTGATGCTTCCAAACTTGAACTAGTGTGTACATTTTTCGATCACACACTAAGTAATTCAAAGTAATGTCTTAAAAGCGGTTAGGGTGGCATGCAATAAGTATTTGATGTTGCATCAAAACTATTCCCATGGTGTATCTATAAGATCCACCATGATATTGAAGGCTTGTTGAATAACACCAAAGAAAAAAAAAGGGAGTAGTTGTGCAACTCATACTTTGTCTCTTAAAATGGTCATATCATCAATCGTTCTTGGTCATATCATCAATCGTTCTTGTGGAATCACATACACAAATTTGTACACTTATTCAACTTAACTACAATTTATCTCCTTAGAAGGATGCAAATAATTGGTTCAAATGATGCAAGTAATAATCCTAGGTAACTAACTAAACAATTGTGTTTTCCATATACATGATTATAAATAAGTCAATACATACATTTAGCACTTTATTCATCAACTTTATAAATGCGAAAAAGGAATAAGCAATACTATAAAAGGAAACAAAAGTCATTCAAATAATACATATTGTATAGTTAAGGTGTCAAAAGGGAATTAGCTCGACATTCGTCTATATTGCAACGAAAAGTGAAACGTAAAAATTTCATTTCTATATCGATGAAATTTCGTGGAACATTACAAATCGTGGATATTGCCACGGTTTTTCCGCCCCGAAAAACAAAAAATAGAAAAATTCATTTTTTTAACCCACGAATGTTGAAAACGTGGAAATATTTCGTGGAACAATCCGCCCATATGTAATAGTGTTGTCATTTGCTTCCAAATGAAGTTATGATGATGTTCAAATGGATGATCTTTTCTCTTCCTATAAATCTACTCCACAAGTTGTTTCACCACCACCAATTCCATCTCCCATCTCCTTTGTAGTTATCTTAAACTCACCAACAAAAAATATTGGGTGTTCAAGAGTGGATTCGCTTTCCACACTATCAACAACCTCTTGCATTGTGGCTTGGCCTTCCATTCTGCAATTTTCTTTAGTCTCCTTGGTAGTCTTAGGATCAATATTCTTGGAGTCTCTCCTTGAAGAAAAACCAAAGAATATCATAATGCCACTATATGCAAATGGCTCCAATGAAGCTTCACATTTGGTTCCTTCTTCCTCTTCTTTACTCCAAGAGGTGGAACAACTTGGTTCCTCTATGGATGGTTTGTTGCTCTCAAAAGAATTCTCATCAACATTCTGAGGCTGAAATCCATACTTGCAAATATGATAATCTTTGAAGGATATAGCTGTGCAAATATTTTCACACAAATCCATATACTCCTGATAATGGAGAGGCATGTTTTTAATTGTTTCCATCCTCCTTGCTGATATATATTCTAGGATAGCCATTGGTGGATCAAGCCTTATATCATTTATGTATATTGGTTCACAGAAGAAGTCATCCTCCTCCCATGACATATGCAAACCTCCATCTATGTAGATTACCTCCTCTTCTTCAAACTGCTCAAATTCTTCTTAAACCACTGGTATGAGCCTCATTCTACAATTTTGAAGAGTTGTTCTGCAATATTTATTCGTATGAGAGTTTAAGGAGCTTGGTCTTACTCCTCACAAGTGCAAAGGACCATGCATTGATACCACTGTAATGTACCCAACCCTCAATTAGGCACACTAACTAAAATATACAACTTGGACACAAAAAAGGTAGGATTGACAAACTTAACAAGCCGCAAATAAGGTTGAATCAAGGTCAATACTTCAACAATGCACTTTCGGGAGTATGTTACGCCTGGGAAGATTCATCTGGTAGAGCTAGAGCTGTCAATGCACATTCCCCAAGGAATTTTGTGGAAACTCCACTGCTTCTGGTGTAGTTTGGAAGTAATCTAACCTTAGGTGTTATAAAAATATTTCCCCCAACCTAATATAGACTCAATCTGACTTGGCAACCAAGATCTAGCAATAAAAATTTAATTAGGTGAAAAAGTCTACACTTGGACTAGTTGGAGGTGAGGATTTATAGATGAATTCGAATGGCTTGGGGAGCTTCCTAATTTCTATTCTGGATACATGGATGGGCTGTAATAAATATGACTTGACTGATAAAACCTTCAGATCAAATAATAGTAAGACATTATACCATTAAATTCATTCAAATAGGAAACTAGACAATTTTGCCATACTAGGGCGCAAGACTTGAAACAATAAATTAAAAGCAACAGCAAAGGGTCATGAATTCTTCCATGAAAATTATATATGATATAAACTACATGTACATGAAAATAAACAAGCTTATATCATATTTTTATAACATCATATGATAGTATATTGGAACCAAACTTACAAAGAGTGCTCATAGGAAATGACCATAATATATATCAATGGAGGCGCATTAATAGTATGGATCTCTTACACAACTCAAAAATATAGAAATACCAAGATAGATATGAACAGGTGCATTCTTCAACATTGAAACCCTCAGATCTGGTAAAATAACTGTATCTTGGTCATCTAGACGTCTTTTTTGACGAGAAAAAAGGTGTTTCCCATTGGAAATGAAGCTCCAGATGAAATGGAACAGGTCTCAAGGTCCATAAATGCTTAGAAGTTTTGAAACCGGAATCACCATTTCGGCCTTCCCACACTAGTTCCACTGATTAAATTGATATGACCACACAACAGAATCCCAAACACTTGGATATGAATAAGAGAGCCGCGAATATGAATATGCAGTTCCCAAAATGAAACCTTATCATTTGAAAGAGGACAATAAACATCTGCTTGAAGCTCTATGGAAAGGACTGGGTGTGCTTCTCCTTAATCACCAATTGGAATGCTAGCAAACACTCGAAATAGTTACTGTATGAAAAGGGGCACATCACCCAATGCAAACCAAGGGCACATCTCCCAAGTTGTGAGAAGCATGAAGCTCTCCAATACAAATGAAAAATGACCAAAAGATGTGAATGGATGTGTTGATCATTCTTTTATTGACCTCTGTTAGCCTTTATGCCTGCCTTCTAGGACTTCCCATCTATGAATTTCGAATTTAGTGATGAGTGGGGCTTCTTTGGAAATTTGAGTTTGCATTTTGTACCCACTTACCTCATGAATTATCCCTCACTAGCAAAAATTAGCCTATGTATCTTTCTTGGAGCCTTTTTGCTAGTTTTCTTCTTTTACTAAACTTTCCTGAACCTTTTCTTCCAAAATTAGGAAACTTCTGTCCTTTTAGCTTTTATGCTGCTTTTCTTCCTTTTGATTGTTGTTTATGATTTTGGCTACTTTCTATCCATATTTTCCTAAGGAGACAACTCATCGCCATTATCCTCATCCTATGCACCCTCTTGGGCCACCTAAGCCATGGACAACTCATAAATAATTATTAGAAATATTAAATAAAACAAAATTTAGGCCCGCCATTAATTATTTATTTACATAAGGATTTCGACCTAAATTGGGAAAAGGAGGAGGGAGTCGGATCCTTGGGAATCGGGGCCAAGAAAGAGGGGTTAGTTCCACCTCCTAGATTGGGATAATTTTGAGATCAATGAAGCATTTTGTGTAGATATTTTTTAATAATTTGCCAACAAATGCAGAAGAATATGAATGTGAATCCATCTATCCCCAGAGATTTATTTGGTTCCATTTACTAGATTACCTGCATTATTTCTTCTTTAGAGAATGGTTTTAGGAGAAGAGCATTTTCTTCCTTTGAGACTGACTAGGGAACATTTGTTAAAAGTTCTTGCATTGAACTTTCATCTTGATTTCCATCTTCTGTGCATAATTCCTTGAATTGGATATGAACAAATTCCTTGATCTTCTCAAATTCTATCAATCTCTGGCCTTAAGGGGAGACTATCTCAATCACCTTGTTTCTTGCTTTCCTAGATTGAGCATGCTTATGGAAAAAAAAATGTCCCTATATTTTAGCCATAGACTTCTTGATTTTGTCCTCTAATATTCTTCTTTGAACTTGCACAGCTTGTCGAGATTTATATGTAGTTTTTCTTCCACCTTTAAGTATTCTTCCAAGACTACATTCTATTCCATTTTGTTTTGGTACTCTTCTAATTCCATTTGTGCATCTTATCTAGTTTGACTCGAGGATTTTAAACCTTTCACCCATTCTTTTAGTGTTCTTTGAGTCTTCTTAATTTTTCTCCCTAAAGAAAGAAGGTGGATCCCTGGATAGGACATAGCTACATCTCCTCAACAATCTCCATAAACCATTTGGATTGGGCGTAGAGAGGACAAAAACGAAAAGGGATTGGTCCCAAGTTCGATTCCTCCTTGAAAATGAGGGTTATTGGTTTATGATACAACACCCCAAAAGGAATAATTTTGTAGAGATCTTCTAGACCTTACAAAAGATAAGAATTGTGCACTAAGTACTGGTCCAGGCACATTGCTATGTGCCTTGGACCAACTCGTTTATTGGTCCAGGTGAATTGGCCTTTGATTAGTTTAATGTCAAGAAAATTCCATTCAAGGATTAGATCTTCAACTAGATCCCTTATACGGGATCCCCCTTCCCTTTCCTTTTGGTTTAAATTTATATTCAAGTCTCCTAAAGAGTGGCAATAAGACGAGCACATGGCATAAGTGCATATTTGAGGGTATGAAACTGAAGAATTATTCACCTATTTGACCTTCAAGTTTGTTGTTCTATGGGAAAAGGAGCATAATTTGGGTGGTTATTGAAGCAATGGACATTGACAACAACAACGATTCTAACTACTACATGACCCATGGTTTGAAGAGTGTCTCCTCCAAGATTAATGTCCTTCACCACAAAATATCAAACACGAGACACCACCTATGTTCCTTTGTCCACAAAACGGAATCTAGGCTACATCAGGTGGAAAAGGAGGCTTTGCATGGCTAAGAGGACTATAAAGCTACGAATCAGATTATCCTCCATGAACTAGAGGTGCAAAAGGAAAAGGTATTGGAGCTAGATGCAAGAGTTCATGCGTTAGAATTTCAGATGGATCATATGGATCCAGAAGCTGACGCAAGTCACCTTACTAGAATACTTTCTTGCTTAACAATACACACAACACAAACCACAATGCTTACACAAACAAGGTGTAAAACAGGATGCTAGAAGTGGCTTTATATTACTTCTATGAATTCGGTTACAATGCGGAATAACTATAAACAAATAACTAACTACAGTCGGCCTCGGTCGTTACAAATCAGAAGTAACTGTGGTGTGTTCTCCCTATGTGTCGACCTCACCCTCTCCTGGTTCAACACTGAATGCTGAGCTATGGCTCGATCTCAACTCTCCTCTTCGGCCGGTGTGACTCTTCCCAACTTCTCTCGGCTCCGTCTTTTGATACCGCTGATCCAAGACTTTCTAAGACTGAAGATCTTGATGATCCTCTCCACGTCTTCTACTCTGTCGCTGTTGTTCCTAAGACTACTGCAATCCCCGAGACACGCATCCACCTATTCTCTTATCCTCCTAGATCCTGCGAACCTGCACTGTTAGCTCCTAGCCATGCTGCACAGCCTCTTTCTGTGACATCACCTGTCACGTCCTTCACCAACTCGCAATAACTGTATTAACTTCCTCAGCAACCCTGAACGGATACCAGGTACAGTTTCTTGACTTTCTGTCCTTCCAACCCTACTACAGTAGTCGGTCACATCTCAACCTTCCTGTCAGCTTGTTTCTCTTCCTCTGGGCTTGGCTCTGCCAAACCTGTCGTGTCGTGGTTCGACTCCTTGTCGACTACCCAACATCTTACCCCACTTATCGTCCATCGACTAATTCCTGTTGATTCTCGACCCTTCTCAACACTTGCTGCGTCGCTCCAGTCGGTCGCACCCCAACTGCTTTGACTCAACTTGTTGACTTCGACAAGTCAACCTACTCTTTGCACCAGTGGTCATCGGCACTCCCGTTGGTTGGCTCCTTCCAGTCGATCATATTCGACTGATCTTCATAGGTCCCAATGCTCCTGCATCATAGGTGAAAAAGATTTGATTGATCCGTCAATCTCTTGAACTCCTCTTCGAAAATCCATGTTGCTTCCTGCAACTCATCATTTGTCCATCGCACTAAGTATTCTTTCATTCGTGATCTACGGGTACGCCCTACTTTGTGTCCTTTGATTACTTCTGCGATCTCCTTTTTATGTCGGTCTGGAATCTGCTCTGTCTAGTCGATGTTTATCACTTCATTCCTTCCGCTGCTTGACCCCTTTTCAAATCTGTATAGGTCTGAGACGTTGAATGTTGTTGAAATGTTCAAGTCTTCCGGCAATTCCAACACATAAGCGTTATCTGAAATCTTCTTCAGAATCCTACATGGTCCTATCTTTTTTAGCTTCAGCTTTTTGTATGTTCCTGTCAGAAATATTTCCTTCCGTAAGTATGCATATACTAAGTCCCCTTCCCGGAACGATTGTAGTCTCTTTCTCCTGTCAGCCCTCAACTTATATGCCACGTTACTCTTCTCTATTCGCTTTCGCACATTTTCATGGACTTCCTGCATATGTTCTACGAACGATTCTGCATCCATGCTCTTCCTGGTTTATGTCGGAAACTTGACCAAATCCACCACTCCGTGTGGGCTTCTCCCTTGAACAATCTAGAATGGACTCAATCCCATCGACCGATTCATAGAATTGTTATATGCAAAATCCACTTGTGCCAATACACTTTCCCACTGCTTGGGTCTGTCGACAGTTAGACATCTCAGAAGGTTTCCCAAACTTATGTTGACCACCTCATTCTATCTGTCCGTCTACAGATGATGCACCGAACTAAATTGCAATTTCGTGTACAGTTTCTTCCATAGGGTTCTCTAGAAATGCCCCATGAATTTTGTATCCCGATCCGACATGATACTCTTTGGCAACCCATGCAATCTGTCTATCTCCTTGAAGAATAGTACGACAATCCCTGTGGTGTCACTCATTTTCTTACATGGTATGAAATGTGCCATATTCAAAAATTTGTCAACTACAACAAATATTGAGTCGCTTCTCTACTGAGTCTTTGGTAATCCTAACACAAATCCATGCTAAGATGCTCCCAAGGGTTTTCTGGTATCAGTAATGGTGTATACAACCCTATGTTCTGACTCCTTCCTTTTTCCAACTGGCAAACTTGACATTGTTGAACCCACCTTCCGACATCTGTCAACATTCTTGGCCAGAAATACTTCTCATCAACCAGTGCTTTGGTCTTGTCGATCCCAAAGTGCCCTACTAACTTGCCATTATGAAATTCTCGAATTAGGTTCTCTCTTACTGATCCTCTGGGTATACACAACTGACTTCCCCTGAACAGATAGCCTTCTTGGATGAAGTAACTCAGATATAGAGTTCTGTCGATACTCCAAGGTTCACGACAAGCCTTCCATGCTTTCGCAAAATCCTCGTCGGTCTCATACTTCGTCTTTATCGACTCTATCCTTGTTGCCTGAACTATTGTCATGCTCAATAGCGCAACTCTCCTGCTCAATGCGTCAACAACTTTATTCGAATTGCTCGACCTATGCTGCAACATGAATGTATATCTCTGAAGCATCTCCACCCACTTCATGTGTCTCTAGTCCAATTTCGACTGAGTGTTCAAATACCTTAGTGCTTGATGATCTGTGTATAGCACAAACTCCTTGGGAAACAGATAATGCCTCCACTTTTTCAATGCTTGAATGATAGCATAAAATTCTTGGTCATAGACCGAATACTTATGATTCACTCCATTCATCTTTTCACTAAAGAATGCAATTGGTCGACCCACCTGGCTCAACATGGCTCCAATTGTTGTTCCACTCGCATCACAATCAACCTGGAAAATTTTATCAAAATCTGGGAGCGCCAACACTGGGCTTTCAGTGACCTTTTCCTTCAACTCGTCGAAAGCTTTCAGGGCTTCATCCGTCCACTTGAACTCACCCTTTCTCATGCATTCTGTCAGTGGTGCACAGATTCGACTGAATCCCCGAATGAACGTCCTATAGAAACTAGCAAGTCCTTGGAAACTTCTCACTCCAGTCGTACTTGTCGGTTCCGGCCAATCCACTATTGCCTTCACCTTCTCCGGGTCCATCACCAACCCTTTACCCGAGATTACAAATCCCAAGTACACCAATTCCTTCTTCATGAAGAAACACTTTGGCAAATTTACCATCAGCTTCTCTTTCTGCAATTTCTACAATACCTATTGAACGTGTCCCAAGTGTTTTGCCTTGGTTCGACTGAAAATCAGAATGTCGTTTAAATAGGCCACAACAAAATTTCCTAGGAATGGTTTCAACACTTCATTCATCAATCTCATGAATGTGCTAGGTGCATTAGTCAACCCAAATGGCATGACTAACCACTTGTACAACCCTTCTTTTGTCTTTAATATTGTCTTCCATCCATCTCCTTCTCTGACCCTAATATGGTGATATCCACTCTTCATGTCTATTTTTGTGAAGTATGTCGCTCCACTCAGGCAATCCATCAAGTCATCCATCCTCGGTAATGGAAACTGATACTTGATCGTGATCCTATTGATGGCTCTGGAGTCGGTACACATTCTCCATTCTCCACCCTTCTTTGGTGTCAGTACCGCTGGTACTGCACACGGGATCAAACTTTCTTTGATTAACCCTTTTTCCAACAGCTCTTGGACCCGTCGGTTTAACTCCTGTCCCTCTCTCGGACTCATCCTATATGGTGCTTTGTTTGGTAGACTCGACCCTGGAATCAAGTCGATCTAATGGGATATTCTCCTTGTTGGTGGCAGTCCCTTCGCTTTCTCATCAGCCATTATGTCCCTGAATTCTTCGAGCAACTCCTCGATCTCGATCGAAATGTTCTCCTTCCTAGTCGTTCCTTCGACATATGGTCCTTTCGGAATGATCGCAAAACATCCCGACTACCTCTCCTCTTCTGCGAGGAATTCCTTCGCGGTGCTCATCAACACTCGCTTTTCCCAAAGATTGTTCTCGCCATCCCTATCGTCGGCTGGCTCTTCTCACCTCGGCTTAAGAGTCCTCTTCACGCCATCCTTCTACATTGTTACTGTGTTGACTCGACCATCGTAGATCATTTTTCGATCATATTGCCATGGCCTTCCTAACAATAGATGGCATGCATCCATGGGAACTACATCGCACAGTGCGCTATCCTCTAATCCTTCAACTCTGAAGTTGATTAGGCACTGTCTGGTCACCCTGACATGGTGTCCTTTCTGCAGCCATGAGACCTTGTAGGGGTGTGGGTGTTCTCGACACTTCAACCCGATCTTGTCGATGACTTCTGTCGACACAAGATTCTCCGTGCTTCCACCATCAACTATGGTTTTGCAACGCCATTCCCCGATTCGCACCTTCGTTCGAAAGATCGCCTTCTGTTGTGCTAGTTCCATCGGGTCATGTTGATCTTCCTGGATCAAGGCTCTCTAAACCGCCAAATTCTGGTTCTTTTTCTTCTCACCTCCACTGCTGTCGGATGTTAATTCTTCCCTCTCGTCGACTTGCTCATCCTTTCGACGCCTGGGTTTCGACTCCTCTGTAGCATGTAAGTTTTTCGGGCACTCATATGCCTTTTGTCCCATTCCTTGACACTTGTAACAGATTATGGCTGGTCTATTAGCTCCTTTCTTGTCGGATGGACCACTTCGACCATATGCACCTCGACTGTGGTTCTCACGACTATTGCGTCATTTTTCTTGCGCCTTCCCTGTCGATGTCCCTCTTGTGTGTCGGCTATCTTTGACACCTTCCCTTCTGTACCCGCTACTTTGGCCTTTTGCGGAGACAGTTTTTGCGCCCTGACCAGTCATCTTCCCCCTGGTCACTGCGGACTTCCTCGATAGTTTCTCTTCTACCTTCAGATCTAACTGGTAGGCTTCACTGACTGCTCTGAATCTCGACATGCTCAGCTTGTCCTGAATAGCATATTTCAAGTCGTTCACGTATCTAGTGACAACTTCTTCTCCTTCATCAGTTTGTCCTAACCGAATCGACAATCGGTATAACTCCTCCGTGTACTCTTTCACAGTCATTTCTTTCTGTCGAAAGTTCTGTAACTTCCTGAACAAGGAAATCACATAGTCATTTGGCAAGAAATTTCCCTTCAACTTAGCAACCATTATGTCCCAAGACTTGATTTTCTCCTTTCCTTTCTTGAGTCTGTCAGCCTGTACGTTGTCCCACCACAACGAGGCATGACCTTTCAACCTCGGACATGCAGTCTTCACCTGCTTAGGGTCCTCGATCTACTCCACGTTGAAGTATTTTTCTATCTCTCTGAACCAGTTGATCAAGTCTTCTGGGTCCAGGCTTCCTGAGTACGTACGCACATCTATCTTCGCCCGACCTCTCATATCTATCAGAAGCTTGATGAGTCTTTCTTCTGGTTCTTCTGCTGCAGCTTCTCAAGCTTCCACTTCCTCAACTTCCTCATCGCTATGGTCTAACGCATCAGGAATACAACCACGCCTCTGGCTTTCCTTGATCACTGCGACTTCATTTGTCAAATTTTGCATCATTCTGACGAATTTGTCGAACATCTCATGATCCACTGTGACGACTACTGCATCACGCGTCCTTCATCCTCGGACATTAACGCCCCTATGAGCCATTTTCCAACATCCGCTGAAAACTCTCACACGTCCAACTACAACCGGACTTCTTTTCGGGCTCTGATACCAAACTGACGCAAGTCAGGTTGGTATAGTCGTCTTCCTAACCGGACTCCCTTCTGGGCTATGATACCAAACTGATGCAAGTCCCCTTACTGGAATACTTTCTTGCTTAACAATACACATGACACAAACCACAATGCTTACACAAACAAGGTGTAAAACAGGATGCCATAAGTGGCTTTATATTACTTCTATGAATTCGGTTACAATGCGGAATAACTGAAAACAAATAGCTAACTACAGTCGGCCTCAGCCGTTACAACTCAGAAGTAATTGTGGTGTGTTCTCCCTGTGTGTCGACCTCACCCTCTCCTGGTTCAACACTGAATACTGAGCTATGGCTCAATCTCAACTCTCCTCTTTGGCTAGTGTGACTCTTCACAACTTCTCTCGGCTCCATCTTCTGATACCGCCGATCCAAGACTTTCTAAGACTGAAGATCCTGATGATCCTCTCCACGTCTTCTATTCTACCTCTGTTGTTCCCAAGACTATTGCAATCCCCGAGACATGCATCCACCTGTTCTCTGATCCTCCCAGATCCTGCGAACCTGCACTGTCAGCTCCTAGCCGTGCTGCACAGCCTCTGTCCATGACGTCACCTATCACGTCCTTCACCAACTCGCAATAACTGTATTAAATTCCTCAGCAACCCTGAATGGATACCAAGTACAGTTTCTTGACTTTCTGTGCTTCCGATCCTGCTACAGTAGTCGGTCACATCTCGACCTTCCTGTCGGATTGTTTCTCTTCCTCTACGCTTGGCTCTGCCAAACCTATCGTGTCGTGGTTCGAATCCTTGTCGACTACCCAACATCTTACCCCACTTGTCGTCCATCGACTAATTCCTGTCGATTCTCGACCCTTCTCAATGCCTACTACGTTGCTCCAGTCGGTCGCACCCCGACTGCTTCGGCTCGACTTGTTGACTTCGACAAGTCAATCTGCTCTCCGCACCAGTGGTCATCGGCACTCTCGCTAGTCGGCTCCTTCCAGTCGATCATCTTCGATTGATCTTCCTAGATCCCGATGCTCCTGCATCAAAAGCTCAGCTAGCAAAGTACGAGGCTAGAAATTCTTCTCGGATTATGACAACTCCTTCTCGGGCGAGGTCAGAATTTGATTTTATGTAAATATGACTATTTTTTACAAGTGTTTTTTGTTGTTGGGATTGTTTTGTTGGGTTTATAGTAGTATAGTTAGTATAAGTCGTGTTGGAGTAAAACATATTAGAAGCAATTTTGCGAGACTGTTGAAGAAAAATTTTATGGTGTGCTTTGAAGCTACACTATTTTCAGTTAGTGATACTATGGTAAGTAAATTTTGTCTAGTGACCTTTCCACACTTCTAATTAAAATTATAATGGGTCATGGGAAAAAAAACAATCAAGTTAGGCCAAGATTACAATCTCTTTGAATGGTAAGATCCTCGATAAAATTGTTGTTTTGATTTGATTATAGATTGATTCCATTGTGCTATCATTTTATTATAACCAAAAGATTTCTAAAAGGAACCATTTATCTTACTGAAATAAAACTTTGATTTATTATAAAAACAATTTATTTAAAATATTATTAAAAGAGACAGTAGGTTTTATTTTATTTTCGGTAGAGTTTACATCAATGAATAAAAGTAATAATCTTATATAAAAATTGGGGATTTATTACAGGAACAAATTATCTTAATAAATCAAACTTTGATTTATTATAGAAGCAATTGATTTAAAACATCATTAAAAGAAATAAAAGTTTGATTTATTATAAAAACAATTTATTTAAAATAATATTAAAAGACAGCAGGTTTTATTTTATTCTCGGTAGAGTTTACATCAATGACTAAAAGTAATAACTCGGTAGAGTTTACATCAATGACTAAAAGTAATAATCTTTTATAAAAATTGGGGATTTATTACAAGAACAAATTATCTTAATAAATCAAACTTTGATTTATTATAGAAGCAATTTATTTAAAACATCGTTAAAAGAAATCAAACTTTGATTTATTATAAAAACAATTTATTTAAAATATTATTAAGAGACAGTAGGTTTTATTTTATTTTCGGTGGAGTTTACATCAATGAATACAAATAAGAATCTTTTATAAAAATTGGATTATTTAAAATATTATTGAAGGACAATAGGTTTTATTTTATTTTCGGTAGAGTTTACCTCAATGAATACAAGTAATAATCTTTTACAAAAATTGGGGATTTATTACAGGAACAAATTATCTTAATAAATCAAACTTTGATTTATTATAGAAGCAATTTATTTAAAACATCATTAAAAGAAATCAAACGTTGATTTATTATAAAAACAATTTATTTAAAATATTATTAAAAGACAACAAGTTTTATTTTATTCTCGGTAGAGTTTACATCAATGAATACAAGTAATAATCTTTTATAAAAAGTGGGGATTTATTAAGGAACAAATTATCTTAATAAATCAAACTTTGATTTATTATAAAAACAATTTATTTAAAACATCATTAAAAGATAGTAGGTTTTATTTTATTTTTGGTAGTTTTTTTAAGTAAGGATTGGATTATATTACCTCTGAAAATTTATATGTCTGAAAGTACAAATTAAAATCCAGCTTTTCTATCTAACATGCGTACCAACTCTTGAGTTAAATATTTCTAACAATCATATCTAAAAATGCCTCTCCCCTAAAGGAGAAAATAAGGAATAACACTATCTTAAACATTTGCAAACCACATAAAATATTAACCTCCTCTATCCCACCTAACAAGATTCTGACTCCTAAACATTCTACCTAGCAAACAATGCTTTCAAATTGATATCTATACCCATACCATTATGGATCTGGTTGGATGCCGCGAGCCCAGACTAAGGCTCATACTCATGAATTGAATTGAAATTCCTGTCCCCTCCCATACTGTCTACTTACCCTACTAACTACCTGTGTCCCATTCGCTAGCCTTCCTGTGAAAATCCTCACAGCAGATCTAAGAGATGATGTATACCTCACAAGAAAATAATTGATTAAGCAAGAAAATAGAAGAAGAGTGGTCAATACAGTATAATGAGCAACAAAATAATATGGTACAGTAGAACTCAAATGGAAGCAATAATACTTCACACACACTAATTAATTAATCACAATATGGACAAATAAATAGTACAATGCATGAAGATTCAAATGCCTAAGGTGGCAATTCGAATTAGCCTTCATGGAGTGATCAAAGGATCACTGGAGTGTCATCGGAGCACAACTGGAAGTCTTCATCATCATTAGTGGAGTCATCAATGCTCAAGTAACTGTCAACCATCAGTCAAACTAAGTCTGGTAGGTGTAACTGAGTGTAAACTGAAGACAATTGGACTGGTAGGTGAAGAAGGGCGAGTTGCTTCCTAAAATCAAGGAAGAAGGGCGCATTAAGCAATTGGAGGGATAAAAATGATCAGTGAGAAGCTCTCGGGGGCTAGCTAACTGAGGCCTAGGTGCTAGACTGATGACTGGGATGCATGCAAAATGCATGCAAACCCTAAAAGTGCATGCATGACTGAAAATGTAAATGATCAAAATACTGGTGGGACTAGGATGGAGTATAGGAATATCCTAACACCCCCCCTTAATCCATCCTGGGCCCTGGTAACTAAGACCAAAGGTCACCCAATACAATGAATAATAACAGTCAATAATCCAAGGAAGTGGGGGAAATTTCATGGAAAAAATACCCCCCCCTCAAAACAGACTGTAAGGCACACATAAAAAATAAATGCTCCAAACTCAAGCAGGTGTGATGCTTGGTCATATGTCTGGAGGTATCTTCTTCTTGGGAAAAAGTGGATCATTCTCAAAAAGCATGTGCTTGTACTTGCTCTTCAGATCGAATGTGATGAGAACAAATCCAAAAGTATGAGGATGATCCTTGAACCTGTGATTCGAATCAACTGAGGT
The DNA here is from genome assembly GCA_027924585.1 of Larix kaempferi. Taxonomy (NCBI): domain Eukaryota; kingdom Viridiplantae; phylum Streptophyta; class Pinopsida; order Pinales; family Pinaceae; genus Larix; species Larix kaempferi. The sequence goes on from BSBM01001313.1 coordinate 8,228,853, forward strand.
AGGATCAAATCTTTGAATGTGCATATAGTCTTTTTTGTTTTCCTTCGAACCACCATGGGTGAGATTATGCCAAAAAGAACTATTACATGTTTGCTTGAAATAAAAAACAGATTTAAGACTTAAAAAACAGTTTCTTGAGATCTCCTTTGAACCAGCAGGGGTGAGATCAAAACCATCATATGTATGAGAAATTATCCCAAGTAGTGATTGCTTAGAATCCAAATTAGATCCAAGAAATGAATCATGGTTTCTTGAGATCTCCTTTGAACCATTAGAGGTGAGATCAAAACCAGTAATTGCATGAGAGATTATCCCAAGAGAATGGAAAAGGACATAATCTTCAATAACCTTCTAAAAGCATGAATTAATGATCATATAGTAGTAAGTAAGAGGTGAGAAATCAGGGAGAGCGAATGCATTACCTCCAATGGCCAAATATACCTCTGAAACATTCATAAGATCATGATGCAAACCAACAGACTCTGGTGCAAGAGAGGATTTAGGACCTTCTGCAATATCTAGAGTGTGAGCTGGCACAAAAAGAGAAGAAAGTTGGAGCATGAGTGTAGAATCTGCAAGTTCTTTGTGAACAACTTCAATATGAGATGATACTAGTGCATGATCTGAGAGACCATCAAGGGGAGCGAATGAATCACTTTGCTTGCTTTCGAATGGGTTTGGATCAATGCCTTCATTCTTTTTGCCAAAATTTTCATCCAGGTGAGCCCATAGCTCTTTTGGAGTTTCAATATCAACGAATTGGTGTGCCATGTAAAAAGGCATAGCAAGCAACATGGCTCCACAAGCTCTGTCACCATTATTTAACCAATCAATCTCTTCTTTAGAGGATTCGAACTCTCTTTCAAAACAATAATCAAGGAGACCATTTCTCTTCAAATGTGCTATTATATTTGGTTTCCATTCATCATAGTTGAGTGGAGAGAGAAGAGCATAGTTGAAAGGAGAAAGAGGAGGGATTTCTTCTGAATACATTGAAGCTGTAGAAGACCTACAAAAAAAATAGAGAATTCTGCAACTGCTACTACTGCAAAAGATGCAGAAACTATTGCACTCGAAATCTTGGTAATAACCTGCAAAAGGCTCTCAAGAATGGAGATAAACAATACTCTCAACATGCTCTGATACCACGTGAAAATCCTCATAGCAGATCTAAGAGATGATATTTACCTCATAAGAAAGTAATTGATTAAGCAAGAAAATAGAAGAAGAGTGGTCAATACAGTATAATGAGCAACAGAATAATATGATACAGTAGAACTCAGATAGAAGCAATAATACTTCACACACACTAATTAATTAATCACAATATGGACAAATAAATAGTACAATGCATGAGGATTCGAATGCCTAAGGTGGCAATTCGAATTAGCCTTCATGGAGTGATCAAAGGATCACTGGAGTGTCATCGGAGCACAACTAGAAGTCTACATCATCATTAGTGGAGTCATCAATGCTCAAGTAACTCTCAACCATCAGTCAAACTGAATCTGGTAGGTGTAACTAAGTGTAGCTAAGTGTAACTGAGTGTAACTAAGTGTAAAATGAAGACAATTGGACTGGTAGGTGAAGAAGGGTGAGTTGCTTCCTAAAATCAAGGAAGAAGGGCGCATTAAGCAATTGGAGGGCTAAAACTAATCAGTGAGAAGCTCTCGGGGGCTAGCTAACTGAGGGCTAGGTGCTGGACTAATGACTAGGATGCATGCAAAATGTATGCAAACCCTAGAATGCATGCAAACCCTAAAAGTGCATGCATGACTGAAAATGTAAATGATCAAAATACTGGTGGGACTGGGATGGAGTATAGGAATATCCCAACACTTCCATGCTTCTTCATTATTTTTTATAGAGTTTACATCAATAAATAAATGTAATAATCTTTTATAAACTATGAAACTTAGATTCAAGTGGGTCTTGGGCCTTGATTCATGTACATCAAAATGATTAAAATTACAATTCAATTTTATCATAAAAATTGTTTGTTTGGAGATCTTATGAATACAAATAGATAAATGTTTTATTAACAATAATTCATATTTGTATATGGAGTTGACATGGATATGCTTATAATTTCACTAATTCAATTTCAAAATTTTATTCACTTGTTTTGTTGAATTAATAACTAGCATTTGCCCCTTGAGGGGCAAAAGTGAACGCCGGTAAGAAAAGATAAAAGTTGTAACAATCTCGGAACACGCGTTGCCAACTAGAACAATTGGAAATCATCAAGTTTGGAAACATCAAAACATATCAAAAGAATGACCTTCAAATGATATGCTTTTGCCACCATCAATCTTCGACAAGATCGATCTCAAGTCTTGCCTCAACAAACTTGGACAGGTTCCGGTTCGACAAGTTTCAAGTCGACCAACTTCGACGGAGGTTACCGAATCTGTCGAAGTGTTGTATGTCTGCCGAACTCAAGACTTGTAGAACTGCAACCTATTAGGGTTGGTCAAGTTGAAACTTGTCAAATTGAAACCTGTCGAGACTTGTCGAACCGGAACCTGTCGGGGTTGGTCAAGTTGAAACTTGTCGAATTGGAACCTGTCGAGATTGAAACATAAATTTCCTGAACTAACATTACTTGCAAATAGTCTAAAAATGCTTCATTAGCACGACGTGATTCTGTAAATTCTCAGCATGCCAGGTTAGTTATACTAAACAGAAGCTCCGACAGGCCATTGGAACCATTGGAATTTCCGCATGACGAGGTTGTTGCTGGTGCGATCCAAAGACTGCTAACTCAGATGGTATTGCCATCAACCATTTTGTTCAGCTCCTTGTCAAACCTCAACAGACTATGAAGACATTTTCTATCATCCAGACGACTACCACATCAAATATTATATGTTATAGTCGACTACATTGGTCGTTATAGCAGACAACATCACAAAATTCCTCATGAAATATCTCCTATTTACTTGAACGCTAAGAGCTTATGTGAATGTATGGTTATGGTATGTTTAAGTGTGCAACTTTTACCACTTTTTGGTAAACAGTAGTTTTATTTATATCTAACTATTTAGGTTTAATAGTAAATTTGTCAATAACATTCTGGATGCATATTGATGCATATTGTTAACAGTCTTCAATCTTCTTAGATCCAATTTTCTGCCTCAATAAACAAATTGTAATTGGCTGAATTGAGAAATAAGGTTGGTCCTACTACCATAGAAAATTGCAGGCAAGACTAATATAATGTGCTTGAAGTTGCCATAGGTTTTCAACTCTGGAATGAGATGACCTAATTGTGCCATTTTGTAGAAAGGCATAAGAGTAATGGGATACTCACATTGTCTAATTAATCCATGGACATGCAGTCTTACATTAAATCTCATTCTGTAGTCGTTGGTAATCAATCACATGGCAGCTGTTTGGTAATCAGTCACATGGTAGCCGAGGTAGTGATGTTCCAGTTTGGAGACTCATTGATAGATGTGGGAAATAACAATCACCTCAAATACTATCTAGCAAAAGTTGATTTACCAATGGGTGCACCATCAGTGATATTATCGGTTCTTATAAACATATTTCCATGTACCATCCCCTCATACTTCAATTCAATGACAATTATTATTGTTGTGTAAACCATAGTAGCAAGATTCGAGTACGGATTCGAATACAATTCGGATACGATGCAGAAAAAATACGTACCGAAAAAATCAAGTACGACTAAAATACGGGAGTAGGCATCTTATAAATACAAAATAAATGCAATTTTAATTTTAAAAAAACATAAATCATTCCAAATTTTAACACATTCATTATTCATGGAAAATAACTTGAAACATTTCTCAAATTCAAATTCGATACATGGCATATCATATAATATAACAATGTTTATGATGTCATCATCTCCATTCTTTCACCAATCCTAAGAGAATAATTAAATAAATAGTAAAATCATAAAAATAAAATTTAAAATAACAACTACATAATAAATACAAAATGACTTAAAATTCTACACAAATTAATTTTATACAAACTAACTTAAGAAAAATGAGAACAAAAAAACTACCTAAATACTAAAAAGTAAAACATAAAAGTAAAAATTAAAATAACAATTATATGTAAAATAAAACTTAAATAAAAAACTACATATAATCATGTACAAATAAGTATATACAGCTAGATTATTGACAATTCTTTTATCCTTAACATTTTACAACTTAGATGAACTTGAAAATTGAAATAAGTAAATAATAAGAAATTACAAACTCTAATTGCAAATTCTTATCTTCAAAAGTCAAATGGTAATAATGCTTGTAACTTGTGTGACTTCGTGACTCACAATGGAGTACTCATTGTGCAAATACTTATGGTTGAAGTTTAAAACTTTAAACTTTTAACTCTTACACACAAGTCACACGTCACTATTCAAACTTGAACTTAGACAAGGATTTTGATTTTTTAGAGGACCGACCAACTCTTAGGTAAATAAATGGTTGACTGTACCGAACCCATATCATTTTGAATGTTTGACGTATTTTTAACTTGGTTCGAATTTCCGTACAACAACTGCCAATACGGTCGTATTTTGCTACTATGGTGTAAACCTGCTTGGAATTTTTATTAACTGACTATGGACTTCACTGTACTTTGTAGTGGATAGAATGGGTTTACATTCCCCACCAGCCTACCTTTCTTCTTCAGCCAAAAATGACGGTTTTAAAGGGTTTAATTATGCTTCTGGAGGCTCAGGCATACTCAAGGAAACAGGATTCCTTTTTGTAATTCATACCCTATTCTTTATGCATTTTTGTTAATGGTTTTTTGATGATTTTGAACGCTCATCTATTTATATATTTCAATTATCATCTCCATGATCTTGTTGCAAATTGAGAAAATATCTTTGGACAATCAAATTGACAACTTCCAGGCTACAAAACAAGCTCTTACAAAGAAAATCGGTGCATTGGAAATGGAAAATCTCCTTAATGAAGCATCTTACATTATTGTAATAGGAGACAACGATTACATCAATAACTATTTATTGCCCCTTAATGTTACTAATGCGTAGCAGAATACTCCAGATCTATTCGCGAGTCTTCTAATTACGTCATTTCATCGACAACTCAAGGTAATTGCAATTTTAGTTGTCATTTTTTAAACCTAAGATTATAATTCGGTGGTAAGTAACATGGAAATGAAATTTTGAGCAAAGAATCCACCAAATTGGAGCACATAAAATTGTGTTCAATGGAATTGGTCCTGTTGGGTGTATCCCATTTCAACGGAGAAAGAATGGAGGGTAATGTCTGGAAGATGTCAACGAATGGATTCAAAAATTCAATGTCGTTCAACCGCGGAATCTGTCGAGGTTGTGAATTTTGTCGAAGACGAATCGATCGAAATTGCTGGTCGATCGAGGATGAGCCTGTCGAGATGGCCGACATGTCTTGATGATCCTGTCATCACGAACTTGTCGAGGATGAAACTGTCGGAGATTGCGACCTATCGACATTGTTAACCTGTTGAAGGATCGCAGGGACAAGGATAGTCATTCGGGTCAGAAATTGAAAGCAGCAAAATTTGTCGAAGACAGAAAGGGGTGGTCGTACCATGACCAGTCAGAAGCGGAATATTCCGAGTAGCAGGTCATTTAGAGCCTACCTTTAGGGTATTCGAATGCTTTGCACAGTCGATGGTCTTTTTTCATTGGCGATTATGAGCCCGTCGAGTGCATATATATCTCAATGCGTTATGCTCAGGTCGATATCAACAGATCTTCATTGACCAATTTTTTGGATGATTAGCAAACTATGGACAATATTCTTGCTATATACCAACGGATTGTAGTCTGGTTTTTTCCAAAATCTCAACCATAAATTCAATTCAAAAGGCTACACAATTAATCTCCACCATTGGCTATTCTCAGATCCCTACCAATCTAAGGAATCTACAATTAGAGTTGCAACCATATAATGCAACCAATTGGACTCAATTGTATTATGTCATCACCTCTACCAAATTCAAACTTTCTGATCGAACCTTCCAATGCCTATTTTTGAATCATAGTTTTTAGGGCCAGAAGAGACTTTGGAATTCAATTAGGCCTAGCCAATAATCAATCTCTGTATTGCAAGTTCACCACACCATATTGAACTCTGAACTTTGGGATTCCTAAACTTTAGGTCATTGGGCCCAAGCTTTTGTCTCCCAACCATGTCGGGAACCTTAACACTCATACACAATACACAAATCGTGCTAACATATCTAATACCCCCATGCAAAGGCGAAGCACATGCTTGAGAGATCATGTATGGTAGATGAATGTGTTCTTCTTAAAGTCGGATGCCTATAAAATAAATGGGACATGTGTACTGGCAATGACACAACCACATATTTGTAGAGTTTCCAATATGCCATGGAACTATAAACTAATTAAATAGCAAATTGAAATGCATGAAACACGACAAGATTAAAATGTTGATACATAGTTGAAATGAAGATACACTAAAATTTATGTTCTTTCCATAAAGCTTTAAATTTTTTTTGCTGCGTGGTGAAGATGCTTCTTCAAATGGCAATGATGTTTTCAATTCTGTTGGTTATAAATTTTGTATGACCACAGGGCATTTAAAACTCATTTCTGTCAAGTGTCAGAACTCTATTTAACTTGCTGCGTGGTGAAGATGCTTCTTCAAATGGCAATGATGTTTTTAATTTTGTTGGTTATAAATTTTGTATGACCACAGGGCATTTAAAACTCATTTCTGTCAAGTGTCAGAACTCTATTTAACTTATTGCATTTAACGTTAGTTCAGAATCACGTCATGGTGATGAAGTCTAAAGGGACTTCATCACGTCGTGGCGATGAAGCATTTTCAGACTATCTGTAAGTAACGTTAGTTCAGAAAATTTATGTTTCCGTTAATAAATTTTCATCGACCATTTTGTTCAGATTCCTGTGGAACCTCGACAAACTATTTGCATTTAACGTCAGTTCAGAATCACATCGTGGTGATGAATCATGTCGGAGCAGGATCTAATTAGTGGTCTTGATTATTATGGAATTACATAATGGTCATTAGGATCCATATATAAACTAATATATGGTTAGCTTCTTACTTGGTCGGTATGTCAATGTATATATGGTCGCTCGGCACTCGATGAAGTCAATTGTAAAGTTTGTGATGATAAAATTTTATTAAACACAGTCTCAGTCGTTTGAGTCATTCATGTTAATGTGACTCCATTGTAAAAAAGTTTAGCTTTCAAATTATTAAAGAGATTTGCTGCAAATTGTTTAAATATTAGCTCAACTATGCTGTCAATACCCGCGCTCTCGGCTTAATGTATGTCTGAAAACCTGTTCAAATTCAACTTGTCCATTCAAACAGTCGGATGGCTCAGACAAAAAGTGCCAAAGCAGTCGGAGTCAGCGACTTCAGTCTATCAGCAAGACGACTTGTCCAGTAGAAATGCAGCCGACCACTCCAGTCGAAGTGAAGCCGACTTATTATTTCTTGCCTGACTGAATTTAATATTGTCGGTGCTTGAAGGAAACCTGTCAGGATTTGACCAATAATTAATATTGCTCGTAATACACCTTCAAGCGATGTCTACACACACTTTTTTTAAATGGAACTCTGTAATCGATGGATGAAAGTTGTTTGGTTAAATTTTTTTGCAATCTTTCTTTGATTAAAATTTTGGGTCGATTACCTCTATACGACTCAAACAACAACGTTTGAGTCGTATAGTAAACCACCTAATTGGGGATCGCCTGCCACAAGGACACACTTTCATCCCCACTGTGCTTGACATCAAATTTTTAAAGTGGAATCACGTTAGCATGTTGACTCAGTCGACATAAGACATGACTCTATTGCCAAAACACTCGACGCATATATTTTCCTCAAAATTTGAACTGAACCCGACACAAAATTAAAGATTGAAAATAATAAAGGCTCAACAATAATGAAGCCTCGAACAAACTTAAGAATCACCACAACTTTCAAAATACTCAATAAGACCATATATGCCTTTATCCACATTTACAAAACGCATATATATTTCAACTTTGCAAAAGTAGCATCAACCAAGATTTTTAAAGAATGTGTTTGAACCGATGTGTTTGTGCAATCTAAGCGACCCCATCCTTCAACTTTAACAACAACTTTCCAAATTAACCAATTGCTAATAGAGACTTAGATCACCTTCCACGCTGGAAGAACATTAAAAAATAGTTATGCAATCAACCCAATCTTCTTTGCGGGCATGTTTGAAATCCATCATCTGCATTCAATCAGTTGAATATAACTAAACTATTCCCGTTTGAAACATTTCATGTATTTCATTTCTGGACAGCAGGAACTCCAAGTCGACATCCCTTGTCATAGGTTCATTGGACGATGGTAGGTATGGGGGACGGGTCTGCTCTAAACGATGGATCTGGTCTAGAGGAGACGACTGTTCCAGACGCAGAACTTCCTTGGTCATCGCCTATCTTTCATTTCTATTAACCGACAGGTTTTCCAACGACGCAACATAATCGACTATTACGATATTGGGTAGCGTGTAAGCACATAATGAAGTTGTAGTCGGTGTCCTGAGTTGACAGCTTCGTTCAAGAGTCTCCATCAATTGCCAGCCAGTATGCTCAATGCTTAAAAAAATAATGCTTAGTCGGCATACTTGTGGTCAGTCTCTTCAAAAATTTTGAACGGAACTTTTTGATATATATGATAATCGACTGATGAAAGTTGTTTGGTTAAATTTTGTTGCAATGTAAGCAATATATATGCAACTCCAAATGTGTTGCATTTATAGCTCGATCTACAGAGCTGGCTGCATTTTATCACGCAGTAAAGACAGAATCGCCAGACAGGCTCGTCCTCGACCGACCAGCAATTTGGACTGGTTCGTCTTCGACAGGCTCATCCTCGACCGGCCAGCAATTTTGACTGTGTAAAGATGATCAACATTTCCACCAGCATGAGAGGAGACAGAAAGGAGAGATAAGTCCCCAGAAAAATAAAATGTATTGTGGCTAAAACAATCCCCATAAAAAGAAAATGTGCGGCAGCTTTTTCCAAGTCGGAGGTCGATGGATGAAAAGTCATGCTGCACCGGTCGACTTCCTCTATGTCGTTGATCCACTGCAAATACCAACCGGTCGACCATTGCAAAGCCAACTGATCAACCTTGAGATTATCTTACTGTTTTGCTTAGTTATTTGAAAAATCTGATTATCAGAGCGGCTTTTTGTTTCATGGCTAGTAAGTTAAACAACCTGCAACACCCGGATTCCATTTGGCCAAATTTTGAGATATAATTAGAATTTATCTATTATACAAATTCGAAATTTTGTTTCTTTCTAAATGTACCTAGATAGTCTAAAAATTATTGAAGTTTTGAATTTAATAAAAACTGAGATCATAGAATTTGATTAATTGAAATACTACTATTTGGCAATTGTTGCACATTGGCTCTCTAATCGGTGGGAATGTTTGGGGATCTAGCGACATGGATGGATATGATAGCAGCTGGTCGAAAGCAGTGACTGAGAATCCAGGCAGGGTTGCAACTGAGAAAGCAGGCACGGTTGCAACAGATAAGTACAAATGTGGAGTACCAAAATGGTCGGTCCAAGACTTCTTGACTCGGTCGTAGGTACTGGAAACCGCCATCGAAGCTACTTCAAACCCTTGTTGAACCAAGCCACGAAAACTGGGAAAGGGAATCCAGAGAAATTAGTTAACACGTGCCAGAATTCCATTGGATTCATAGACAAGGAATCTATCCAGGATGGAAGATCACGCTTCTCGCCGCGTAAAGATCATATTATTTAATTATAAAACGAGTATGAATGTTGTATTGAGTTGATGTATCTCCTTGAAGATGGCCTCACTTTGAAAGAGTGTGAAATATTGGTTTAAAAATACTCACGCAGGTTTCTTAATAGAATTTAGATTCTATAAGCGTAACATCATCCCTTATAGCTCATCAAGAAAGAATTTAATTTATGATTTTAATTTTTCAAAATTTTTAATTTAAAAAATAAAGTTAAAAACATATTAAGATATGGAAAAATTTAATTACGTCGAAGGTGTTCTTTTTGCAAAGATGATCCATGCTCCTGTTCATAGATTCCTCGTTTGTCGGTTCAGTAGATCATTGACACGTTGTTCGTCTTGTTCCGTTGATTTAAGTTTATATGCATCTGGGTTTGTGGGTTTGTGGGTTTGTGTTTATTTGCATCTAGTTTCCGGTCAATTCGTACGAGCGTGCGTTTTAGCACTGCTTATACCTCATCGATAAAAATCCTGTGGTGGGAGCCGACCCCGAGTCCCGACCACCCCTCTGCCTATGAGAGTTTCTTCGTTCTCAGTTCCACAGGGAACATGCACTCGATCTTAAACCCTCGATGCTGCTTTCAAGAAAGATTGGAGCTTCACAGGATTCTGAAAAGGGATCTTGATAAAGATCGGCAGGTTGAGGACCAAGAGCGGGGCTTAGATCATTTTGAGGTTCCGAAGGCATTGGCACGGGCTTTGATCCTGATACCACGCCGTTCGAAAAGTAACTAGAGCTAGATGAAACCCCAGCTTACGGCAAACCCTGGTTTGGAAGAAGTAGAGGACGATGATGAGAATGATGAAGAGAGGATGCCCTGCATGTGATTCTGCGAGAACCCAAATGACCACGTTTTTTATGTGTGAGGGCTTGGGGTGAACGCTCAAAGGACGGGATCAAAGCCGGGTGCGCAACATTGTCTGGCGACAAACTAGGTTTTTGGACTAAACTAATTTCTGTTTTTTTTTTGAACCCCTCTATTTAAAATTGTTCTTTGAAGTTTGAAAATTTACTGTGAAGCCTTTTTTTTTCTGCACATAAGGGATTTCCGGATTATGATAATGAGCTATAGGGCTCTCGGCTATTTGGAATTGGAACCAATGCTTATTAGTCATCCGTGGGGGCATGTTTATATGTTGGGGGGAATTTTATTGGATGTGATTTTTTTAGGGTTCTTTGAAACATTATTGTTTTTGTTGGGTTAAGAGAAGTATTAAAGAGGGGCAATGGATAATGCTTATCTGGATGATGTTTTGGCACATACGAATTGTGCTAATCAATTATACTTCTTAACTGTAAAGATCATCAATTGATGTTCATGGTAAAAATTAATGTTTTCCAGTAATGGTCAAGATATTGGCATAAATTGGGTGCCATGACTCTCCAGGTTTGACGATGGCTCCACTCAGGCAGGGAAAGGTCCTATGTCATACATCTCGCTCGGTGGCAGAAGGAGAGTTCAGATTTGGGCATCTCCACACTGCACCGCAACAGAATTTTCAAGCTTCGGACAGGAAACAACTACAACAATTGGGCATCAACAGGTTGAATTATATAAAAGGCAAGGTTAGGTAAATTCGACATCTCCATGATGCATTGTCTTGATACATCAATTCGGCATCTCCATGCTGCATTGCATCAGAATTTTCAAGCATCGGATTGGGTCGCTTATGGGAAGATAACGAGAGCTGAGAAGTCAACAATGAATTGAAGATTGGACAGAGGATGCATCTCAGTGGCAAATGCAAGCTGAAATTGAGCATCAGTTCACTAGAAGCGATTGGAATAAGGCAGAAATTGGGCACAGGCAGCTGGTGAATGAACAAATCAGTTTTCAATTGGAAGTATTAGAAGCTCCATCAATCGTTCCAGCATTCCCTTCACTTCAACCTATCTCCTTTATCAAAATATCATTTGCTATTGTACGCAACGGTTAAAGCATTATAATGGAGAATTTTGGTCTCAAGTTAATTTTGAGTTCGACAGCCCAGCACTGAGGAGTATTGTTGTGCTTAAGAAGAGAGACATAAGGCAAGAATGACAGATCAGAGCAGAGTACTGTGTGATGTTCATCAGTTTTTGTGTAGATTGAAGTTTAAGTGATGTATTGTTCTTCATAGACTGGAAAGAGCAGAGCTAGGTCTCATGGACCATTGTTTAATTACAATTTAAGAAATAGCTAGAGATCTCAAAGTTAGCAATCATTTATTTTTCAATGTATTTTACTAGATAATAGATTTGCTTAAAATTTTAGCAAACTTCCAGTTTGTTTTGGAATGTATTTTACAGTTCAATCTAAAAAAAAAGAAATGTTTATGTTCCCAGTGTTGATAAATAAATGTCTGTAGTTAAGGTTTCTACTCGAGGTAACTCCGAATGTTATTGGAATTGGGTTTTCCAGTGTGCACTGATGAGGATGTTGGGAGGCTAGGGTTAAACAAACGGCTTTGTAACCATTGTTGATTGAAAGTGCATGAACCATTCTTGTATTTACCCTTGGAAAGAACAAGAACAATTTTGTTCCACTTAATTTTTTAATTACAAGCTTTGAACCTGGCACATTGCTTGGCAGTCAATTGTAGACTACAATAGTTAATAATTTGAAGACTTGTGGAGCAAGATGACCCTCAAAATTGTAGTAGGTAGGATTCAACCTAACAGGATGGTAATTAAATGTGTTGAAGACGTATGACCACAAAGATCTACAAGAAGCTGGCCATAGTCAACCTACTACAATTTTGAAGAGATTATGGCCATTACAAGAAGCTGAAGACGGATGACCACAAAGATCTACAAGACAAAAAAACAGTAGGCTTGTACTACAAAAATTTGATGAAAGAGAGAGCATATTTCGTAATGCAAAAATCAGAATAAAGGAGGTACATTCCCAGCTTCAAAATTTGTTCCAAGACAATGACAAAGGCGAGTAGAGAAACCAATATAGCCAAGTGAAGGTATGCAAATTGATTCATTTGTCAGTACTAGGATAATTAATATGAAGATTCAAGTCCGTCTCATGGTACTTATTAAAACTTAAGCCTATAAGGATGAAGTTGAGAAGGTATTAGGTTGGATTAAAATGAAGATAAACCAGTAATATGTCAAGGTATAAACCAAGGAGGAAGGAATGATTCTAATTCTCCTTTCTTTGTTTCGTTATTGATAAATAATTTGTTGCTTCACAACTATTTGTTAGATTCTTGGGCTTGAAGTAATGGGATGTTCTTGAAAGTTATGATTTAGCTAGTGCTTCAGATCACATGGCCATACAGAAATGTATGTGCCATGGATTCTAGAGAGATCAAGGTCCATGGATTCATCAAAGACCTCAAGGTTAAACTTGCAGCCTATCTTGACATTTCTATATTGATGGATGTTGTTGTAATTTATGTACTAGATGCATCGGGAAGGTTGCGTTCTAGGAAATGAACCGCTAGCCTTGGAGGTAGTATACAACTAGATTTGTCCCAGACCATCATTCCAACACATATAAATCTCTAAAGAGAACCAATCATGAAATTCCATGTTGAAAATCCAAGGAACCCATGAATGAATATGTATGCTATGAAGATGATTTTGGGAATAATTCCATACTAACCCAATTTATAGATTTTCCTATGGACAACGGTACATATTATGATGGAATGTGGGAGCTGCATTTTGATGAGGCACGGTTAAGCATAAGCCTTGGAACTAATACAGGAGGAACAATTATGCAAGTAAGCTTTTAGTTGACAGTCCACATACAGTATTCACCGGTTTGGGCATTGTAATGGGTTACATAATGTATGGGGGTTGTTATTCTAATGGAAAGTTGTATTTTTGCTTCATATACTCAGATTTGAGGTTATATGATAAGGAAAATATATAACAATAGTGTTGTAACATCTTATTGAGTTTAGTACGTTGGTTGAAGTGAATTCTGCAGATTTCTATAGCACATTTGAGGTTTGAATATGCTCTGTGATTACATTCTCCAAATCATTGGAATTTTTTTACTCCATAGCCCAAGGATAAGGCACTCATCTTACTTGAACTCATCACCATATTTCTATTGAAAATATTAAAATTATGTTTTGCCATATCTGATAATAAGTACTTGGTTTTAAGGGCAGATTGGAAATCCTATTGGGGAAACCACCCTCTTGTTGGAAAAGAGCTATCCTAATGTGAGGGAAGTGTCCACCAAGGTGACAGTGGGTGGAACTTCAAAGTTACCCTAGGTTTGCATATTTATGTTGGGCTTAAGTATTTGTAAGTACAGGTCTATAAGGTAACATAATTGTTCCAAGTGTATAAACACAAAGACAAGATTCAAAATATTGTTATAAAATTGTGAGTCTGAATTTGAAACATCATTGGTGAACCTTGCCCATGTGTTTGGAGGAGATCAACATTGGATGGATCCAACATAGATTGAGGCAATTCTAAAGTGGCCAATACATTCGACTATGACTAGAACATAATTTCATAGGGGTTGTCCAACACTTGAGGAAGTTCACCACATTGTTTTCTTCCATATCCACTCTTATACACTTCATCACTGTTGGTGGTAAGAGAATTCATAGCAGTAAAAATTGGCAAATAAATTTTAGTACTCTGAAGCATAATATTGTAGTGCTCTGGTTCTAGCTTGACAAATTTGCAGCAACCGATTGTGAGTGAAATTGATGCAAGTGAGATGTTATGGGTATCGTGTTGATGCAAGAGAATAAGGCATTATGCAACCAATGCGAGTTAGTATGCATGGTGTTATGAACTATCCTAGCTAACACAGGGAACTATATGATTTGGTTCAAGAAATAAAGAAATGTAAGCATTACCTCCTTGGTAAGGAAACAATGATCCATATCAACCAGCAACCATTACACTATTCCAAAGCTCAATCAAAATTTTAACAAGCAAGGAACTACAAGTTTATGGGATTCCTACAACAATTTCATCTTGTGATTAAGTACAAGAGTGAATGCTCTCCAAGTCTCCAATGACAAATATCTCAACCATGGATGATGTTACCCCTCAAAATGTATAAACATTTTGGGGCATCATTTCCAGCAGTTGAAGAGATTGCTACCCACAAGAGGTCTGGCAACAAGTTATGCTAGACCGTTTGTATCTTTCCCCAAGCAAAAGAGTATGGAATTTTCTTTCCCAAGGGACTTTCCAGCTGTCCCCAAGAGAAACAAAATCGACAGCAGCTTTTGGAGCCTGTAGGATACTTTTTTAGGAAGATGGATACTGTCCTGACAGCAGGTACTATTCTGTTCAGATCTGAAATGGAAAATGTTTCATGGAGGAAGCGTCTTCAGGAAGAGTGCATACAACAATAAGGGTGCATTCAAGGGTAGTAGTGATGCTTGAAAATCCAGAAGATAGTTCTTTTACATACCTAGCTAATGCATATTGCAAATTCCTATCTCATGTTAATCGTAGTACTATTTTGTTCAGCATACATCAGTTATGATGGGTAATTCCCTTGTCGTCCATAGTAGGGAAAACATTTATTTTAAAGTTCTTTGCTTGCTGTTGTATTTATCCTCTGCATTCTAATAAGTTGCATAAGGTAAAGCATGATTTGTTAACTGGACAGTGAAAGGGTACTTCATTTGGAAGATTTTGTGTTAGCTATGCAAAGGTTATCTATTGTGATAAAATAAACTCTTGGGCTATTTTGTAGAGTATGGGAAACACCTTCTTGTTTACAAATGTGTTAGCAATTAAGCTTTCCATGATAATTCTGAATCATATACAAAAAACAATTGCTAGAAGAAATCAGTGCTGGGAATAGCAATTCAGACATGTCATAGGCTTGCATTATAGGGGTACAAGAAAACAAAAGAATACATCAATCTGCATTAGTGACACCTTTGGGGACAAGTCATTAGATTTAGACTTGCTTTTTGACGAGCAGATCTACCTTCACACATGGATTTGCCTGGCATATATCCCTTGTCGATTCCTCGTATGATTTAATGTCCAATCTGCATGACAATGCCTAGTCTTAATAGGATTTATGTCCTCATGGATAGCACCGATAGCACCGACAGGGCACCATTTCATTGAATATCAATAGCTCGGTGACGTATTTGGGGACAATTCATTAGATTTAGACTTGATTTTGATGAGGAGGAATGCCCTCACGCTTGGATTTTCCTGGCATATATCCCTTGCAGATTCCTCATATGATTTAATGTCCAATCTGTATGATAGGGCCCAGTCTTAATAGGTTTTATGCCGGGGTGGCAGGTGCGGGTGGGATTCTTTTCGATCCCGGCGGAAAAAAAAAAATCACAGACTTTGCTTGGGGATTAGGCAGGAAAACTAATAATGAGGCAGAATGGTTAGCTCTCATCCTCTCATTAGAAATGGCCTCCAACTACAGCATAGCCAATCTCAAAATCTATGGAGACTCCAGGCACATCATCCAAATCATGCGAAGAGGATATGCCTCGCCAGGATCAAAAGCAGATAGATACATGCAAAGAATTAAGACCAATACATTATTTTCAAAGGCCTCCTTCTTTCATATCCTCTGAGAGAACAACAGGGTGGCGGATCTAGCGGCAAATCAAGGAATCATGCTCGCAGTCGGGCAAACTAAGGATCATAAAGGAGTCTTGGGTTTTCATTTTATCCCCTAACTTACCAATGTCTTGGCCCCTTGGTTTTTTGTCGTGGATTTTGGTTAGGGACTTGGCCTTAAGGGACCATCCACTCTCTTTGTTTAACTATGGCCTTCCCCTCTTTTCAAAATTATGTTTGAACTCGTCCTCCGCGTACCCTCCCACACGCTCCTCCATCTGCCTCCCCGTCCGACCCACCACCTGTCTCCTCGTTCGCTCCCCCGGTGTCAGCTCCCACGGGGCTTCCTTAACTCCCCCATCCGCCCTCCCTATTCTTCCCTCCGCGATGGCTCTTCCTCCCCATCTCCCCGATTCTCTGAGCCGTCTATCTCTCGGGGAGCTTGTTTCCTCTTCTCCTCGTCTCTCGCAGGTGGATAATTGGGATACAATGCCGTCAATTAGGGCAGCCATAGCTGCTTTAAGCAGAACCTTGATTGACATTAAGTTTGCAGTCCGGAGAACTTATGAAGCGGTCTATTCCAGCGTGAACCAGAATGTTGATATGGCGTCGGTCATAACGCACATTTGCACTCAGTTATCCTGCCAGGATTCCAGAATTGATGATCTGGAACGAAATATTATAGAATTAATGGGAAAAGTTGACAGAATGCAAGAAGACATGGCCGTTTTCTTCAGAGCGACGCAGGGAAGCTGGTTACACGAAAATCCAACGGTGAATCAGGAAATAAACCAGGTGATGGTGGACGCTTCGTCCGTCAAGCTAAGGAAGAAAGGCTAGACCAGCCCAGGTTTCAAAAAAAAATTGTTTTGGTTAATGTATTTTTGCATACTCCTCTGTAGTCAGTTTGTAAAGGTTTATGCCAGCTCTATGCTGGATAATTTCAGGAAGACCAAGCTCAGAGATTATAATGTAATGCAGATAGTTATAGTAGTGCTAGTTGGTCCTGACATCTCAGCACTGTCAAAAACTCTGTTTCAAGTCTGTAATGAATAGCTTTGCACAGCGTTATAAATATAATCCTTTCTCTGTTACTGTTAAAAAAAAAAAAAAAAGTTTTATGACCTCATGGAGAGCACTAGCGGGGCACCATTTCATTGAATATCATTCTCAGTTCAAAGGTTTTGTTCTACGGCCTACAAAACCTTGTTTTTTTCTCATAAACGGCTACAAGGCACACCTTGAGAGGAATCTATGACAGGGAGGACCCAAACTCTTTTCATACATTCTGAAGATGAGACTTGACACCTTCTCTTTAGTGGCTCTATTGTTTACGACTTTATGTTTTTATATTTGCATGTCCTTGGGGACACCCTATTTTTGAGGAGGTTGCTTTAGCAACTCTTGACCTTTATTTGCACTTTCTCTTATAAAAGTACCCGTTTTCGAGGAGAGCTCCCCTACCTAGCTTGTTATGATTGGGATTAAATGGATACATTGAGGAGAATTCCAAGGAAGAGGTCGTTACAATGATTTCGGAGTGTTCCACACCTTTTTTTCACATACACCAAGGTTATTCAATGAAGAGAGTTGGCACATCAACTCCTTGATATGGTCAAATAAGTTAACCAGCATAGATTCATCTTAAACTCGTATTTATCAAGCACCGAGAGGGATCCAATTTTTTGAGGTGTATTTCTTTTTTTAAATTTAAACTCAAGAAATTTGATCTCTCTTGATTGATAGATCTGGGTTTAATTTTTAAGTTTTTTATTTTATAAACGAACATCTATTTTTTAATTATTTTTCATAATATTTTATTTTATGAACCAACATGAATTTTTTTTAATACTTTCCATAATTTTTTATTTTATGAGCGGACATAAAGTTTTTTAATTATTTTGTTAGTAACAAACGCTACATCACAAACATTACAACATCTCCCCCATACTGGGCTGTAGAGCACCTCGCTTCTCTCGGTGCAATAACCATCTAAAAGAGCGCTCTGCATGAGGTCATTTTGGCATAAGAATGGTACAACAAAGCAACCAACACATCGTTTGGAGGATCTTAAGGGGTTAGTTTTAAAATTTTATGGTCAAAAGATCCATGTGAATCATTTGGCTATTTTAATGAAATGTGTCATATTTAAACAGGTGAAAGTTTATCTCAATTATAAAAGAGGTTATATATACATAAAAATTGATAAGTTATTTTTTGATCTGATTTAAAGGTGAAAAGCTATTTTTTGATCTTATTTAAAGATAGGTTTAGATATTAGGCTCAATGGAAAGGGAGGAGAGGCTTTGAAAGAATATTGAATTTAGTTTTTGAAAAGTATAATAATTAACAAAGACACTATATTTTTTTTACAGTTGTTTAAAGTATTTGAAAACTTGATTGATGAAACAAATTGAACTTTTAGATGTAATTTTTAAACTTTATTTAAAGATAGAGTTAGTTATAGCCTTAATTAGTTTGGAGTGTGTGGAGATGAGAAGGATATTAGATTTTTAAAAGTATGATAGTATTTATGAAGGGAAATATATTTGTTCAAGTTAGGGAAACATCCTCCTTTGAGGAGCACCTGCATTAATTTTTTTAATAGTAGTAGTAGTTCTGCTTACCATCTTTCTCAGGTCCACTTGTTCCTTCATGGTTTGTCATCCTTGCCATTTACTATTTAGTATTGATCGGATATTTTATCCTTTTATAGAACAAAGATTGCTTTATTGTAAGTGTAAATACGATACGTAGTTCCATTCACAATTTTTAAGACATTCCATTCATAAGATGACCATTTGTCAAAAGTAATCACTTCTCATCAATCTTTTTCTATTTAAATCATTGAAATTCTTAGCAAAATAGTGCATTTTGCTACATTAATTGTAACTAGTCATTCATGTTTAAATTATTGTAGGGGAAATTATTGGAATTTGACTTGCTTCTTACTTGAAAATAAGTAAATGTTGGATTTTGCACATTTAAAAGGTGCGGTTGGTTGGTATGTGGTGTTTATGGCCAATTATAATGCTCCATACTCAAGATGAAGTTTTTCCTCTCACTTGTTTATAGGGGTACCAAACAAGGTCATAAATTTGGATTTTAGGTATGGTATGACAACCTCAGTAGATCTAAATTCATCACACTTGAAAGTTGATTAGAAATGATCACATGTGTTGTTACACTAAAACATGGAAGAAGCTCCAAAAGATCTCTACTGTACCACAAAACTCTCTCAATCTCCAAATTATCAATGACAAGAAGATATGGAATGTCTCTACTAAGCTCCTTTCTTACTGTTTGTAAGGATTTCATTTACTGCTCCTCCAATGTCCTATTATTTCCTTCTCTAGGTGTCTCATTACTCACATCCAACCCAAGAAATCAACATAGTTTTAATAGTTGTCTAAAGTAACGAGCTTCTCCACCAACCCATACTATCATCCTATACCTCTATGCAAATATGTAAGCAAATTCCAGCACTAGCTCTATTTCGCAAATCCTTTCTTCCCTGGTGCATGTGCGATTCCTCTACCATTTAATAAGCCTAAATCCTTATCCCTCTTTCTATACCTTGTTTTATGCAGTATCTTTACATCTATTTTGCACATTGGGATGAAGTGGAAGGTATTTAAATATTGAGAAAAATTGTATATCAACCTACTTGAATAATTGCATTTTCACTCCATCACATTTACTTTACTTTTCATTTATTTTTCCTTTCGACGTTCCTTTGCACCTTTTGGGGCAATTGCTACTAACATATTTTTTGTATTTTTGATGTTCAACGGGATCCCTATTATTTACTATTTGTCGGAAGTTAAAATTTAATATAACATAGTTTTTATAGTTTTTAAAATTTAAGAAAGTTAAAATTCAATGTAACTTTGTTTTTAAATATTATATATTTAAAAAATGTATTTTGAATAAAAAAAGAAGTTGAAGAGAAATTATGATTTGAAAAAAATTAATTATATATTCTTGACTTTGATGTTTAAGTAGATTTAGAAATTTAAGGGTTTTTATAAAAAACTTTTTACTCCATTTAAATCAAATGTCATAATTGGATTTAAAAGGAGATAAATATAATGGGTAACATGAAATTTCAAGTTTTAATGGATGATTATCAATTTTTTAGAATTATTAGTTTGATTTTAAATTGAATTAATATTTATAAATTTGATTACTTACCGTTTAGAAAAGTTTTTAATTAAAATAAAATTGTATTTCATTTAAATTAAATATCGTTATTTAACCTAAAAGGAAATAAATATAATTAGTGACATGAAATTTCAAGTTTTAATGAATGGCTATCAATTTTTAGAATTGTCAATTTGATTTTAAATTAAATTAATACTTGCAAATTTGACTACATACCTTTTAGATTAGATCTTAAGATCGATGAGATTTGAACTTGGTTATTAATATGATAATATCATTTTCTAATTATTAATCGGTATTCAAACAAATAAATTATTAAATATATTTTTAAAAGTAAAAATTAAATATTATAAAAAATATAATGTATATGAATTTTTAAATTATAAATATGTTAAAAATATGTATATATTATACTTGACCAGAGATCTTTGTAAGAACAAAAAGGTTATTGAAGCGATTGTTGAAGCTTTAATTCTAAAGATGAAAAGTTTTGGTTAAAACCTATTGAAGAAATAAAAATATTAAAAAATAAGAATTTTTATTAAAATTAATTATTGGTTTGTTATCATTTGGGTTTTTGATGTTAATGGCTATGATTAGTTTTAATAAATATTAACTAAGGTTAATAGTCCAAAGTGATTGTGCCATGATTACGATATAAAAAGAAGATTTTATACTATTATATGGATGGCTGTAAAAATGTTGCCTTGAAGGAAATGAATGGTAACAATGGATTACAAAAATCTCAATCAATACTATTGCAATAGTGGATAGTGTTATTAAGATTGTGAACCAAAATTCAAATAAGACTCCACATCTAGTTCACCTTTAATATATCAAGATAAAATAGTATGCCTTTCAAATTATTTCTTTCATATATGACCTTGGCTTCAAGACTCAAAATGGTTAATGAGGACATGATTATATTGGGCCTCTCTCCAGTGTCACAATCCCATTCCAATATAGTAATGAGAAATCAATTTTCTAGAAAAACTTCTATGGAAGGTGTACTCAATATGTCTCAATCACTATCACTGATAAACTTAGGGCTATCATGGTCAAATTAAAGAAAAATGGTTATGGGAAAGTCTAACATCCCATGATAATTATATTGCAAATTATTGTAGTGTGTACTATGCCCTCAAATTGAATTTAGAAAAGCACCCTAACACTTGAGAAGTGTGCATGTCAAGATGCACAAGATAAAGGTTTCTATACCATGGATGGGTAAGAAGGAAAAGGTTATTAGTGGTGTCACTAATTTTCCAATTTTTTTATATGGCATACTTAAATATGGACATAAGGTTAGGAGTTTTAACCATTTTATCCATTCCTCCGTAGAGATGGGTTGAAATTTCAATGTGACTTCATTAGCTTAATGGTCGAAGGAGCTTGAATAACTAATGGTGGATCGACACGGAGATTTGTTGTACAATCTAGGGGAGCATGAAGCACTTATAACATGATTCTATATTATATATTGAATCTTATGAAAAATGTATATTCTTTAAGTAATATGATATGCAAACTCCCGAGGTAAGTGATCCTACTGCATGTCAAAAATAAAATTACTACTATTTTGCATCCCTACCAACAACAAATAGGGTTTTTGAAATTTTTGAAGTTGGGTTCCTTTCGATGGGACAAAAATTTGAATACATTGATGGAACTTATGTGAGACTATCAACTCAAATTAGGTAGAAAGAAATAATTTCATTGCTTAAGATGATAAGATGATACACTTGTAGGAAGTGTTAGAATCAAAGTTATTTGATCTTGTATTTAGTTGGTGAATTCTTTAAATTCAAGAGCTATACGGGTTGTTGATGAATTTAAATTCTTTAAATTCATGTTGTGGGTGTGGTAACCAAAGGCGACATAAGAGAAAATAAAAACAACTAAGAAAGGATTTACAATAATCAAGGAAAAAAAGAACAAATGAAGCTCAGCGGTGAAAGTGAGAATGGTGTTAATGACTGGGATTTTATTTGAGAAAAAAACTTCCACACTTTCCATTTTTAATGATGTTTATGATGTAATAACTCATATATTAGTAATTGGCATTTATTTATTCATTACTTTAATAAAAACTATTTCAAGTCATTTGTTCTCTTCTGCCTAGACATAGAATGTGAGTTTTATAAATATTTGTGTAGTAGTCTACTTATAGTGTTTGTAGATAAGGTGACAAGTTAGTAGGAAGAACTTATTCATAGTCCTCAATGATTTTGTATGTATTATTTTTATGTGTTCATATTCGCGGTAATTGTGTCTGTCCTTTTTGTATGTTACTTTAACGATTTATGAAAATACATAATTATTCTATTCAATGACAACACTTGTTTAATCTTGATATACTTATCAATGTATGTTGTAGTGATATATGTAAACAAAATATTGTACATCTATGCTTAAATTTGATATATACACATGGAAATACAAATTTACAACATTGAAATCCAAATACACAGTGCCATAATTTTATATTAACACTTTTGATATAAAAAATTCATAATTTTAAAATCAAAATTTAAACACTTTTGAAATTGAAATTCATACTTTCAAAACAAAATCTATAATTTGGAAACAACAACATAGACATTTTTGTAATCCAATTTTACACTCTGAAAATACATATATTAAATATTTTTGAAATTCACATTTTTAAAGTCTAAATTCTAGTTATGACACCAAAATTATAAAATGGTTTTTATATAATGGTCAGTTTTCCTTTAATTATGGGGGTAACTAGTCAAAATCCATCATGATGAAGTGGAAAGCAATGTACTTAGTGGATACCAATTTTGCATGAATAAAATCAAATAAATTAACCTTTTGAGGTAGTGCACATGATAAGGTGTGGGGTTTAGTCCCATCTATCTGTGTTTAAATCCTATGGAAGTGACCTTCACAATATTATGTGGGGGAAGACTTGTACATATAGAGTTCAATGCATGATCCTTTGCTCGAGTGCATAAGTATATATATATACACGAATTTAAAATTATGTTTTTATTTTTAAAAATCAACAAATAAAAATATAATATTTAATAAAATATTTTTTGTTTTTTATTTTTAAAAAATTAGATATATTTTACATTTTTTTATATATATAATTGGTATCGTCAGAAATGTGATTCAAGTTTAATTTTTTTTAGGGGTGAGTTAGTTGGGAGGAGATACCCAAAATCCAACCTGTTAAAGTTTGGTATAACCTAGGCCAGGTGCAATCTCCATGTGATTTTAACAACTTAGATACTCCTCAGTCATAATTTCTTAAACCAAAGACCACTCCTACAAATAAAAAAAATTCTAACAAACAATCAATATATATATATATATATATATATATATATATAATTAATGTAACATTAACAATATATGTTGAGCTAATTATATATTTAATATTAATATAATTATTATTATTATTTTAATAATTAATCTCATATTTTCAATATCCCTATTTTAAGACATTTAATGATTTGATGTATCTTATCATAAGATGCTCAATGAAATGAATCGTTATTATTTTGGTATAAAGGTATCATTGTAACAATCGACTTCTTGCATTTATAAATATAAAATAGTTTATAACATATTACCTCATGTATAATAAATTTAAATATCGTTTGAGTAAGGCCCATATGACCTCATGTAACCATATTACCTCATGTACTTTTGGTTACTTTTCACCTAAGGCCCATTGAAGAAAGAATAACTTTCTATGACTAAGAAGATATGTTTTGAATATATGTAAGGTAAGAGTTAAAACATTCCCACAATCATATTATTGGGCAATATCGATATATAAGGGGTCCTCACCGGACAAAATGAATAAGTTTAAAGGACAATTCACCCACACCTCATCGTACCATGGGTTATGAGAGTACCTTACCTTAATATTTAAAATAACAACATTATGATGACTTACATTAGATATGGAGTCATAGCATATTTATGTCCACCTAGAGAGGAAACCTGAGTTTATGGTATTAATAAATATGGGATAGGGTTGGTCCTATGTCATAATAAGTAATAAGTGGTATGTAATAAGTACTATGTAGTGTAATATTAAATGTGGTGTTGTGGGATGTTTATTGAATGCGAGTGTTCTAGGGTTTATGGTATATGGGTAAAGATTCATTTGTCATATGTTATAATAAGTGTTTTAACTTATTCATTTATCCTATGTAATAATAAGTATCTTAGCTATCAACATTACATGAGTTAGTGTTGTATCATGAAACAAGATTACATGGAAGTATATATTTGTTGTTATAAAGTTATAAGCATATGTGTATAGATGTTTGAATATAAATATGTTAGAAGTCAAAATGGGAACTTGCTGAATATATTGCATCACATACATGATTGTAAAAACAAGCTGGTTGAAAATCCAAACCTCCTTCAATTCATGAGTTATTGCGATAATTGTGAGTCCAAAACATCTGGTTACTTACATATGCTTCTCCTATACTAATTTTTTGTTGATGTGATATTAAAAAGAGAATGTTGATGTTTGAATTAGGCTTAGGAAAATTATAGTAACCCCAACCCCTTAGATTACAATGCATCAAAGTACCCTATGTGCGTTTGGAAGCTTAGATGGATTGATAATGTGTAGGTGTCTTCTTGGATAAGAATTTAATTGACACCCCTCTAGAGTTTATAACCACACTCCACTTGAACCCTCTACTTGTCCCATATCTTGGCAATGGCCAGAGGAATTGAAACCATTTGAATAGATAATCCACTCTTGATACTTGTGCAAAGTGTTGTTCTATGATAATATTTGTGGAAATTAGTAGTTACTTTCACAGTGGTAGGTTTGATATATTACTCATGAGCATACTAGACTAGGGACCTGTGAGCACTCTCCAGATCATTCAGTGGCCTCATGACCCATCGATGCATTTGTGTTCAATAATAAATAAAGTGTTTTTCTTGTGGACACATGTTCTATATTGCAAGTTGTTAAAAATGCAATGAACAATGGTATTTATATAGTATTGATCTAGCATCCATGCGACCTATATGAGGTGATTTAGAATCATGCAATATCACTGTTGTAGGTTCACTTGTCTGACAAATTGAACCCTACACTATTACCCAAGTTATCAAGGTCAAGCCCATGCATGCATTGAATATGCCATGTGTAATGCAACAAATCCATGTTCTTTTAGTTGGGTAGCACATGCTACTACATAACATAAGAAATATAAGTATATATTGTACAACTTAGTGACAACGTTACGATTAATGTTGCAATTTAAATATGGTTTCAACCACCATTGCATCCTCATTCTTATGAATATCATCATCAACAACACACAAAGGGAGGATCATCGATCTCATGGAAGATGAATTAGGGTAAATAATATTATTCAAATTGTTGTTCCAAGGGATTATGGAAGTCCACCCAAATATTTTGAATGGTTCTTGGTCATCTCCAGATGTGGTGGGTTCACTTGCTAATTGTTGTTACAAGTGATCTGAGTAGTGATATTTGCATGCAATCCATAAAATGTTAGATTGGTGAATTCCAATATCAAACCCATGCAGGTAAAACATTGGGTTATGTACAAATCTAGGCATTTTAAACATTGCGCATTATGTAATCAATTCCTGTTCAAATGTATGTAATGTGAACTAAAAAGAATGGTGTTTAAAAGATCATTATTATTTCTAGAATTTATTTCTTGATTCGAACTAGTAAATTATGATATTTAGGTGTCAATCGATATATGTATGCATTGAATTCTTTCTGATGATCTTACTATTATATAAACCCTTGTATACTCGCAATATATATAGACAAGACATTTGAGTGGTAGGTCTATTTTATTTAATAAGCTTGCATATGACCTAGATGCACTTTACAAAATAAACCTATGAAGAGTTGTTTGTACCATCCCTTAATGTGGTCAAACCCTTTCACAAAGGTGCAATAGAATAAGTGGAGAGGCATCTCTTCTCTATTGATCTCAACTCCATTTTTCCTTTGCTAATGTTATCCCTTAGAGGAAAATTATTCAAATTTTTGCTGTAAATTATAACTGCCATAGAGTTATTTCGCATCTTCGCTATTGGAATAAGAGAATATAAAACAATAATGAACAAAATCAAGCTCTCACTAGGTTTATAAGAGATGAGGTTTGGTCTATAAACCAAAATATTGAATGTTTGTTTAAAATATAAAACATGGGAAAAGTAGTAAATGCACAAATACCAACACTATTTCATCACTGCAAGAATGATATCTACTTCAAGGTTGAAGGTAGATACCAATCATAGATGTAAAGTTGCTTTGTAGCCGAGACTAGCTTTGGATATGCTACTATCTCTGCTCCAACCTAACTCGTGCATGTGCATCTTTAGGCATTTCACAAGCATAAATATATATATTTGCATTAGTTTCTTGCATGTATTGTAATGATTTCTGTAATGTCCCCTTTTCCTTAGAACAACAGGGAAGGAAACATTAACAACATACCGGGCTTTTGTAAATTTAGCCCCAATAATTTTTGCACATAAATAACTAACATTTTAAAACTTCTATATGCAGATTCGTTTCAATATAAACACAGCGGAATGAACATGCTAACAAGCACTCAAACAGACAGTAATTGCAATCATATCAATCACAGCAAGGAATGATTCAACATACAGAGACCCAATCTCATTCGTATGCCATGCATGGATTCTATATTAATTCATTTCATTAAACATGGGCAACTTAACATATTGCAGAATGCAAAAAGGAATAATTTATAATCCACAGAACACTTATCTTGAGAAGATGATGTCCAACGACTGGCTACGTGAGAGCAACGTTCCACCCAACCATAGATCTCTGCCCAACCTGTATTCTTTCAGCTGAGAGATCACCCTCGAGCTGGGCTGTGTATCCACTAAGGAGGAACTAGATGGCTCACTCACAGTCAGGGTTTCACTCAAACAGCCACACTAAGCCAACACATGGTTGGGTTTCTCAAGCATGTAATAGGAGATGGAGGAGGATGCTAGTCCACTAAGCTCAATCCCAGAGCCACATACTCTTCAAGCTAGACTCAGCAATCCCATCCTCTGCTCATACATCCACAACTGGATTTCTCACAACTCTGTCACAAACAACCCAAATCCGTCATGCATTTTCTGGGCCATTAAAACTGGGTTTTCCCATGGCTTTTGGGGTAGCTATTGCTCCCAAATTCGCCCCAAGGTTCCTACCAATGGATCCCCCATTGGATTTCTCTGTCCAATACCAAATCGGGACGTTTTTGGCTTCCCAAAACGTGGGTTCTCTCACAGTCGCGATTTCTGGTTTTCTCACTGTTGGGAGCTCGTTTTTGGGTGGGCAAAGATGTCCCATACTTCCACAATGGAATGGGGATAAGGATGGAGCAACCCCCAAGATGTAGAGTGACTTGTGGGACAAGTCCAAAAGAGCCCATACCTTCCCATACGAATTTCAGGGCTGCCCATACTCCATCAAAGTCATGGGCTGAAATCTCAACCACTTCCTTACAATTGGCATTAATGTCACCTAAAGGAAGTCAATGGGTTCACATAAAGACAAATGGCAACCTATGGTTTACTCCCATAGCCCCCTCACCACTCCCTAGTGGATACACGTGGCCCCTTCTCATTCGTTGCCTCCGTAGCCAGCTTTGGACATTTTATATTGCCTGATGTTTATTTACATCCTATTACAATTTCCATGGCTTAAGAGCACATGGTATCAAAATATCAAATACTTGCCCTTTAAATAAAATTCGGCTTTCACTAGCGGGGCCTTGGCCTTGAGCTCCACGCTAGGAAAACATACATCACATGTACACTTATTTACATTAAAGACTCATATGTCCTAAGGGTCGAATTGGGGGTATTACATTCCCCTCCCCCTTAGAACAACACCGTCCTCGGTGTTCCAAGACTTAGGCATACATATACAATTTACACATGTCCAAAACTTCAAAACTTTGCAGATCTGCTCTGCATTCTATCATTTACTTTGAACTTTCAGGACCAAGTCCCTTGACCTTCACGAGATGCTCCCGCTGATTCGGATCTTCCAGCTCATCCATAAGTCTGAAAATTTTACGGCTGCTACCTTCTTGAGGTTCTCTTGTTGGGCAATTGCGGAGGCAATGATCCCCTCCACACTTCCAACACTTCACTGGTTGCTTCATATTTGCATGCTCAATTTCCTTTGAGTCTTTCCACCTGGAGCGTTTCTTAGCCGGACGATTGGATGAATGCTTCTTCATTGATCCACTTTTCTCTCCCTTGCTGATTGCTTTCATAATGCTTTTTAACTCTTTCTGCAGACGAAGAGTGTCCTGCAAGACCTCGTGGTTCATCTCGTTCTGCTGCTTTTGCATCTTGAGCATCTCTCCAAGATTTTCTTGGGTCTTGGCAATTGTTTGAAGAAGACCTCCAGCCAATTCTAATAGCCCTTGGTCTGCTGCCATGATCAATGGAAACAACTGACCACGCTTTGCTCACTTAGCAACACTTGCCTGCACCGGCTGCAACCAATTGATTCAATTTCCACCTGTGAAATTCATCATTACAATTCTTGTTAAGCCAAGCATAACCCAAACATTAAAAATCAGTCAATGGTTTTTTTTTTTTTTTTTTTTTTTTTTTTTAATCCCAGTTGTCATGGATAGTCCATGCTTTACTCATGGGAATTCCACACTTTTCATGCTTACCCAACATACACATGAATTCCTTCATGTTCATCCATTCACAGGAAATTCACTTTAATCAAATAAACACACTTTTAATTTCAGTCATGCATGCATTCAGCAATTCTCTAATTTTATAAATGCATCAATAAAAGGAAAGGGAGGGAGAGCAGTAAGAGTTTCTCCTCTTAGTCTTGTTCCATCCTGGAACCCACACCACCACTGTGGTTTTCATGCTCCTGTCCTCTTTCACTTCATGTGAATGCTTGACCTGCCCTTCTCGGCTATGACACGTAGTGTCTATGGTCTATTCCAGATCTTTCAACCATGGAGTTCCTCCACTTGGTTGGTCAAACTCCTGGCTGCTAGGACTCACACCGTTCTACTAGCTCCATCTTTCATTACTGCTCATGCTGAGCTCTTTAGGGTTGTTACATGTCCACCCGCATCCTTAAGATGCTTCCATAGTCATTACTTCCAACAATACTTTATTCCATAGGGTTCTTCTTTGCTTTACAAGCCTTGGAATCTCCTATGGATTTGGGTGTTTGGCCAGCGCGCAGGCTGCCCCTCAGCATCTAATAGTCTTCTATGTTTGTCCAGCACGCAGGATGCTCCACAACATCAAATAACCTTGTAGGTTTGGCCAGCACGCAGGCTGCTCCAAATCATCAACAATCTCGCATGTTTGGCCAGCACGCAGGCTGTTCCAAATCATCAACAATCTCGCATGTTTGGCCAGCACGCAGGCTGTTCTAAATCATCAACAATCTCGCTCAACCAGCCACTTTCTGAATTTACCAAGCAACTTTTAGTTCTTTCAGGGTCCTTGCTTCCTGTATTGACCAGGGTTTCCAACAAAGAAACAATAATGCATCAGCTCACTGTTACAAGCTTTATGCTTGAAACCTTCATTATTTCAAATAAGAAATGAATGAAAATGAATACTTATCTGTACTGTGCATTTCCTCTCTGGTCCACAGGGTCCTGCTTTTACTTTATAAGCCTTGGGATCCTCCTGCGGACTAAGATGTTTGGCCAGCACGCAGGCTGTTCCAAATCATCAAATAATTAATGCCCTACCAGTACACCTTCACGCCGACTGGGTTTACCAAGCATTTGGTGGTGCCCAACCAGTCCCATACCTGGTTGGCCCTCTCCATTGCCGAGCCAGCACATACGTCTGGGTCATCGACCAATGGAAGGTAACTGCGCCACCGACCATTACAGGTCAAGGCTCCACTACTCTGCCTTAGGCTTGCATCAGCCTTTCACGGTATCACAATCCCTCAATGCGCATAACAATTCTTCGCCCACACAAGGGTGGTACCTCTTCTCTTATGTAAGCCGGCGGTTCCATTAAGGAATTCTTTAGGTGACTTTCTTAACTGCAGGCTATCATGGCCCCATGACACCCACTCACCCTATGCAAGGGTTACCACTGCTCATACAGTCTTCTTGAGTACTGTTTTCTTCACCTTTCTCTTTAATGTGCAGCACTGAGTTTCATATGTATAATCTGACAACACAAAATGGATAGCGAGCTCATTAGTATCGCTGCCCTAGAATTGTAAACATATTTCATAACATTCACTATCCAACCTTGAAACACCAGGAATGCGTCCATTCCCTTGAGGCGTAGTCAATATTGGCGTCCCTAACATAACTCAGCACCAGAAAGGCGTGCACTCCTTACTGATGTGAACTATGAAGGTCCTAATCATACTTCAAGCAGTCTTTCATGATGGAAATAAAATCAAAACATGCTCTGCATATTAACTCTAATAATTAGATATATATATATCATTCAGGGTTTATGGAAAACTTATCCATTTTGCCGATGATATTTCTCTTCTTTAATGAGGAATGGAGGCTCCTTCTCTGAGTTGACAGTCCCTCGGTTGGCCATCCCAATTCCTTTTGATGTTACATATCCTTCATATGTCTTACTAACATAACCTTTACCATCTCACTCATATTGTTTACCAATCATGCAGTGCAGATGAAACATTAATAATGTCTTATGGCATTCCACCTGGAACCCATTTTCAAATCATGGAATCCCTTCCCATGAAGTTTGGCTTCTGCAGGACCTCTGTCATGGTCTTACTGCAATGTGTCTCCCTGGCACACTTATTAAACAACTAAACAGTCAACAACATTTAGCAATACAATTTCAAATCCGATTGCTCCATAACCAATCCATGGCACTAATAATTAAATTCAGTATGCATTTGCAACTCTGTCTACTACAGAAATTGGTTTTCTTATCCATCAGGCTATCCTCATATTGTTTGGCTCTTGTAAGTGACACCACTCTACCCGTTATGGTCTTATGCCTGCTGCCATACATGAGCATCCACTTACAGCATGTCCTCCTGACACATTTTCATATAAGCCAAACAGTCATTAGCAATTATTAGTAAAATTTCAAATCCGAAACATTTACAAATCTGATATTTACAACTGTTCTTACTAACAGAACTTAGAGCTCTCAACCATGAGAACCTTCTCATAACCTTTGGCTTCTACGTGTGGTAGATCCCGGTCTCTACTATGGACTTATCCTCATTGCCATATGTAAGACCTTCCTACCGGAAACTGAAACTCCAATCAGCCAAACACGTTGTGAGTATCTACGCACATAATCATTCCTTGCCATTATAGTCACTGAAGTGATCTCAGAATTATAACACTCAATAATTCAAACACCTTCAGCTGTTACATTTGAAATGCAATGAAATATATATATACACTTCTATATATGCGTCATTATCATAATAGAATTTTCAAGACATAGTCACACTATCCATGCAGCTTAACTAAATCGTAAATACTCATTATTTCACAGTCATATCATTCATACAACTTTGTCCTTCCACAAGGTATTCTAGCAGTTCATTGGTCATGATTGGGCTCTTCATGCACTTACTATTTTGCATCAACAACTCATGAAATGATCCTAGAATTATCATTAATTCGTCATTTCATTCATTATTTATTTTTCAATAACATATGCATCATCCCTATGCATTCATACAATGCATCACAAGATTTATAAAATCTCTTAATGCACATCTACTCAATGCTACCTTGCATTGTTTCATGAGTACTATGCATTCAAGCATATTATGATCGAGACATGACTATCTCATATAACTTGTGTTACCATAATCAGGATCGCCAATCCTCACTTGCCTTGGTTATTAAGCACATAACCAACATACACATGGAATTATATAAATTCATATGAATGCATTGATATTTCTAAACAGTCATAGGGTGTAAGGATCATTTCCTTCACTTACCCACACCTCACCAAGCTTGGTAGGTTAACAGTCCCAATCGGTATTCAATATCACATGCCAACTAACTCAACATAATTCAAACATAGTTGAAGAGATCTTACCAAATTCTCTTTCAACATTCATGCAATTTGGCACCAATAATCATTACCTGCATGGTTACCATTAACATTGCCTGCTGTTACCTGATCAATTGGCCTCTTACCAAGGCTACTCAGTCCTTTTGCCAACTTTATGATCATAGATTTGTTGGCTTCATGCAACAACATCCTCAGCACATTTAGCCATGCTCTTTGTTATCTCTGGTCTTCCCTTTTCGATCCCTCCTCGTATCATGGAATTTCTCTTCCATATCATGCAATTGTAGAAATTGCCCACATTGACAACAAAATTTGTTTGTCAAAACAGCCGCTGGCACTCTTCTGCAATAAATAACTATGATATATGTAGACCTCATTCAAACTCTGGTCATGCATCATTGTTCCCTGATGGACAAGCTTTCCAATGCCTGTCTTCATGCTCCATTCCGACATCAGGTGCGGAAACTGCATCCCTTCAAAAATGACAACTTTCACTCCAGTTCTGCACATTTTACACAGTTGCATTTTGGTCCCGAATGCCAACTTCATCCACCTGTGGAAGAAAATCTACGAGGAATCACAAAAACTTTTCTATCGGGCGGAGTTAGTCCATATAACAAGGAACACTCAGCAATTCACGGATTTCAATTCCGATGCACCATTCATCTTCTATGAATTTCTGGGTTTTGCTACTTCTCATTTTTCACATTTTCCCAAAATTCCAAATTTTGGGCCAAAAACGGCTATCTCCCAAACGGTGCATTTCTGGAAAATCTTCATCTAACGGAAGCTGTCCGTCTTAATGAGAATATGAAATGTCTAGTTCAGTAAAATTTCTGATTCCCACATCTAGGGTCACTTTTACTGCCCACAAGCTTTTCAAAATCCCGAAAAAGTGGCCCGGAACAGTGCTTTTTGGCCTTCTTGCTCACCCCGACTCCACATCCCTTGGAGTTTGGCTCCAAGATTCGGAACTTAACATTGTGCCTGCTTCATGGCCGTGCCTGGTCAATTTCAGCTCAAACCGACCTTCTGTCAAGCCTCGGGACTCTGTCCTTCAAAAGTCAATATTATCCATTTTCTGTCAAATCGGAGTGTATTGGGCTACGGGTCTTCACTGGTCTTTTCATGGCCCTCGTCAATGGCCTCCGAGCCCCACAGGAATCATCGCATTCTGAGTCCGGATGCTCCTGCTATCAAAAAATCAAGTTTTAGCCAGTTTTTTTTTTTTTTTTTTTTTTTTTTTTTTTTTTTTTTTTTTTTTTTTTTTTTTTTTTTTTCGCGTCCGGGCGCGCGGGCCGGTTCTCCGAACGCTTCCGCAATGCGGAGCAGTTCGTCGAACGCTTCCGCAATTGCGGAGCAGTTCGGCGAACACTTCCGCAATGGCGGAGCGATTCGTTGAATTCTCCCGCAACTGCGGAGCCATTCGGCGAATGCTCCCGCAACTGCGGAGCCATTCGGCGAAGGCTTCCGTCGCGGAGCCATTCGGCGAATGCTCCCGCAACTGCGGAGCCATTCGGCGAAGGCTTCCGTCGCGGAGCCATTCGGCGAATGCTCCCGCAATTGCGGAGCCATTCGGCGAAGGCTTCCGCCGTTTCGGAAAACTTTCTCGAACCCTTCCGCAATTTCGGAACCGTTCGCGGAATCCTTCCGCAGTTTCGGAAGACTTTCCCGAACTCTTCCGCAGTTGCTGAACCGTTCGCGGAATCCTTCCGCAGTTTCGGAAGACTTTCCCGAACTCTTCCGCAGTTTCGGAAGACTTTCCCGAACTCTTCCGCAGTTGCGGAATCGTTCGCGGAATCCTTCCGCAGTTTCGGAAGACTTTCCCGAACTCTTCCACAGTTGCGGAAAAACTTGCGGAATGCTTCCGCAGTTTCGGAGCAATTCGCCGAATGCTTCCGCAACTGCGGAAGTCATTCGGGAATTCTTTCCAAAACAGACTTAAACGGATTTTCAAAAACACTTAGGAAATTTTAACAAACAGAGATCATTATTTTTGCAACAACACAGTATTCCAAGAAACGAAAATTGCACTTCTTTAAGCATAAAACAACAATCAAAACAGCATAAGATGGCATAGGTTGCCCATGTTCCATCTCTATTTCATAGAATGCATTCAATGCAATCAAATGCAAGCAATTTGCAAAAATCCCCAACAGTGATGCGATCTTAAGGTTTCTCTAATGCATTTTTGTTTCAAATACAAAATGCATGAACACACAATATGCATTTCAGTTCCAAATATAAAATGCACACACACAATGACTTGTATTTCTGTGAAGGGCCCAACAGCCGTAGGGTTGAACCTAGAGCTCTGATACCACTCTGTAATGTCCCCTTCTCCTTAGAACAACAGGGAAGGAAACATTAACAACATACCGGGCTTTTGTAAATTTAGCCCCAATAATTTTTGCACATAAATAACTAACATTTTAAAACTTCTATATGCAGATTCGTTTCAATATAAACACAGCGGAATGAACATGCTAACAAGCACTCAAACAGACAGTAATTGCAATCATATCAATCACAGCAAGGAATGATTCAACATACAGAGACCCAATCTCATTCGTATGCCATGCATGGATTCTATATTAATTCATTTCATTAAACATGGGCAACTTAACATATTGCAGAATGCAAAAAGGAATAATTTATAATCCACAGAACACTTATCTTGAGAAGATGATGTCCAACGACTGGCTACGTGAGAGCAACGTTCCACCCAACCATAGATCTCTGCCCAGCCTGTATTCTTTCAGCTGAGAGATCACCCCCGAGCTGGGCTGTGTATCCACTAAGGAGGAACTAGATGGCTCACTCACAGTCAGGGTTTCACTCAAACAGCCACGCTAAGCCAACACACGGTTGGGTTTCTCAAGCATGTAATAGGAGATGGAGGAGGATGCTAGTCCACTAAGCTCAATCCCAGAGCCACATACTCTTCAAGCTAGACTCAGCAATCCCATCCTCTGCTCATACATCCACAACTGGATTTCTCACAACTCTGTCACAAACAACCCAAATCCGTCATGCATTTTCTGGGCCATTAAAACTGGGTTTTCCCATGGCTTTTGGGGTAGCTATTGCTCCCAAATTCACCCCAAGGTTCCTACCAATGGATACCCCATTGGATTTCTCTGTCCAATACCAAATCGGGACGTTTTTGGCTTCCCAAAACGTGGGTTCTCTCACAGTCGCGATTTCTGGTTTTCTCACTGTTGGGAGCTCGTTTTTGGGTGGGCAAAGATGTCCCATACTTCCACAATGGAATGGGGATAAGGATGGAGCAACCCCCAAGATGTAGAGTGACTTGTGGGACAAGTCCAAAAGAGCCCATACCTTCCCATACGAATTTCAGGGCTGCCCATACTCCATCAAAGTCATGGGCTGAAATCTCAACCACTTCCTTACAATTGGCATTAATGTCACCTAAAGGAAGTCAATGGGTTCACATAAAGACAAATGGCAACCTATGGTTTACTCCCATAGCCCCCTCACCACTCCCTAGTGGATACACGTGGCCCCTTCTCATTCGTTGCTTCCGTAGCCAGCTTTGGACATTTTATATTGCCTGATGTTTATTTACATCCTATTACAATTTCCATGGCTTAAGAGCACATGGTATCAAAATATCAAATACTTGCCCTTTAAATAAAATTCGGCTTTCACTAGCGGGGCCTTGGCCTTGAGCTCCACGCTAGGAAAACATACATCACATGTACACTTATTTACATTAAAGACTCATATGTCCTAAGGGTCGAATTGGGGGTATTACAATTTCATAAATAATTTTAGCTTGTATAGTTGATAGTATGTTAGACCCTGATGAGGGCACACACATAAGGACTAAAGATGCTGGATCAAAATCATATGCTACTTACAAATATCAAAGATGTCTACTCCTTCAAAAAGTGGAGCACATGCAACATGAAAATGAGTTGTTAGGCCATGTGGTACAACCATTATGTTGTGTAGGAAGGTCATGGCACCTACAAAAGTGTCATAGATTTAATAGGAATTTATGACATTTATGAAGATATAAATATTTAGCGTGGGGACTGCATTCAACCAAAATAAAAGGTGAAGATGACAATAATAAAAAACTTTGGATAACAATATCACATGAAATCATGATTTCCACCAATTTTGATTAAAACGCGAAAATTCAACAAAAATAAAAAGTAAAGATGATAATAATAAAAAACTTTGGATAACAATATCACATGAAATCATAATTTCCACCAACTTTGATTAAAATGCAAAGATGAAACTCAAGTAATCACTCAATTAATAGCTAATCAATATTGTATCGAATACAATACACCATACCTATCAATAAATATAATAAAAAAATTCATGAAATTTTAGAATTTTAATGAACTTATAATACCAATGATAGTACTTATTTTTTCCAAAGACATATTTCAACATAGTCAATGCATTGTTCCATTTATAGATATGCAAAATTTTATAATTGTTTTTTCAATATAAGATTTTATTAAAATTATGAAACCACTTATTGTAGTCTTGCTATAGACATATTTTGATATACATAGTCAAATCATATTTATGTGAAAGCATTATATAGATAGGCAGCCATAGCATACCTTTTTTCATATGATAGTTAAACCGGCGCTCAATGGAAGGCGAGAACGCCGAATAAAACGGGATCTCGGGGTCGATCCTGGGTGGAGACGGTCACAACCGACCGCCCCAGCCACCCGACCATAACGGAGCCATAGCATACTTATGTCCACCTAAACACGGTTCTACCAAGTTACCATTTGGAGATAATTTCCCACTAACAATTAGGTTAGGCCATGATTACGATCTCTTTGAATTGGGAGAGCGTCGAAAAAATTAATTTCAAAGTACTATTATTTCATTGAAACCAAAAGATTTATTAGAGATACAATTTAATTTACTAAAATCAAAGAATTTATTATAGTAAAATTTATTTAAAATATTATTACAAGAAATCGTTAGACCACATCGACATATAAACAATTCACTAAATATTAAAAAAATCATAATGTATATGAATTTTCAAATTTTAAATGTGTAAAAAATTGAGAAGTTTGACTTTATTGAGAGTTCAAGGATTGACTCTACTCTATAGAAATCAAGTTGAATTAGGCCAGAACAACCATAAGGTTGTTGTACCGTTAAATCCTAAAGATGAAAGGTTTTCATTCAAACTTATTATAAAAATGAAAACATAAAAAATAATAAATTTTATTAAAATTATTTAATATAAAAGAGAAGTTTGACTTATTGGCTATGTGTCTATCGTTCAAACTTTTGATGTTAATGTTTATGACTAATTCTAATAAACATTAACTAAGGTCAATAGTCCAAAGTCATGGTGCCATGCTTATGGTATAAAATGAAGCTCTGTATACTACTATAAGGTGGTTGGATGTAAAAATGTTGATTTGGAGAAAATGAATGGTATTACTAGATTATAAAAATCTAAATTAAATATTATTGTAATAGTGGTTAGTGTTGGGGTATGGTTGGATTATGGAGAAAATGTTTTGGCAATGTTTGCATAGGATTGGGACACAAGTCAAACAACCAAGCAAAATGGTATGCATTGTTGCAGGGGTGGAATTCTTAGCCTCTTTAGAATTACCAAAAATGTTTATCTTAGGAGATTTAATGCTAGTCATACACCATACTTGAAGAGCCTTATTTCACCAAGATTCCATATAGGGATGGTTGCAGCATCACGCTATTTGTTTTCTCCATGAACTCCAAGACTTGAGTCTTCTGTATATTAGGCGTCATAACAATGAGTTGGTGGATAATATGGAAAACCATGGTGCAAAGTTGGAAATGGGAGTGTGTGTACAAAATAGGGGTCAACCATATACGAAATAGGAAATGGATACCCTAGCCTTCCCTTATTGGTTATGGAGAATATACACAACATGAAATAATGTGGCAATTCAAGCCTTGGGAGAAGGCATGTGGCCCACAACCTATGTACCATGCTTTGTCTCTCATTAATTGCCCCCCATGTGACCCCATCGACTCGCCCATATCCATTGTTGTCTGTACTTGTGAAATTATGGAGTTGATAATTGCACCTTGGGGCACTTCTGAGATATCATGTTGTGAGGATTTCAAGCTTGCATTACATTTGCAACTTGCTCCTGATCCTCTATGGATCTGGAAAGAAGCATGATTTGTGGATGGGAGTTTCCATTTTGTCTTGGAGCACAAAAATATAACACATGTCTTTGAGGATTCTCTCTTTGGGAGAAGAGTTTTTATTTCTATCTTTGAGTAAGGTTTGGCTGGGTCTCTACCTTCGAATGTGAGTAGATTTCCCCGACTTATTCTCTGGTTCTATTTTATTGTGGACATGGAAAATTTTGATTCTAGACTTAGGGTTTCCTGGGTAGTGGTTTTGAACAACAAGTTGCCTACAAGCAGGTTGAGTTAATGTCGTCCTGGAAGGAATCATTTTGTGGGGTTCGCATTGACATATGTGACCTAAAACAAATGATGAGGACGCTGCACAATAGGCTTGAAGGTGTGGTCAAATATTTAAGGAAAATTTCATATCACATTTCTATGTTGGATAGAAGAACTAACGATATTGAGAGTAACCTTAGGGAGCAAGGAGGCCAAACAGAGGGTCTAGAGGAGTATTTGGATAAGCTATTGAATATGAATCAAAGAAGCCATAAGCAACATAATCAATATGAAAATGTGAAAGCAATGGAGGAGGACGTGGTTCATCAACCTACCATTGAGAAAAATGAAGTGGATTCTACCATGCATGATTGATCAAAGCTGCTTCTAATTATAGTTTTTTTCCTTTCCTTTTAGTTACATCTTATGTTCTACTATTGTATTTACTTATTAGGCCAATATGTTCAAGTATACATTACGAATTATAATGCACTCACTGGAGAAATTTTGTTGTATAACTTTGAATAAGGGGAATTTTGGGTTTGTAAGACACTAGGTTTTCTACCCGCAAAAGCTGGGCAGTCTCTTTTTGTAAATTTCCAGGTTATCTTTAGCAGATTAATATAAAAATATTTACCAGTTTCTGTTTTAAAAAAAGTAGCGGCTATGTTAGTAAGATTGTGGACCAAAATTTAGATAAGGCTCCACATCTAAC
Organism: Larix kaempferi; assembly: GCA_027924585.1. Lineage (NCBI taxonomy): Eukaryota > Viridiplantae > Streptophyta > Pinopsida > Pinales > Pinaceae > Larix > Larix kaempferi. The sequence continues at coordinate 8,268,580 of BSBM01001313.1, forward strand.
ACTTTCAATATATCGAGATAGAATAAGTGTCTCTCAGATTATTTCCTTCAAATATGACCTTTTCTTCATGACTCAAAATTGTTAACGAGCACATCATTATATCAGGTCTCTCTCTAGTGCCATAATCCCATTTCAACACAGTAATGTGAAATCAATTCCCTGATGTTGATAATAAAGAACAACTTCTTTTGAAGGTGTAATGATTGTGTCTCAATGACTGACAAATATAGGGCTACCACTTGTCCAATTGAAGAAGAATGGTTATGGGAAATTCAAACATCCCATGATAATTATATTGCAAGTTATTGTAGTGTGTACTATGCTCACAACCTGAATTCAAACAAGCATCCAAACAATCGAGAAGTGTGCATGGCAAGATGGACAAGAAAAAGACTTCTATACTAGGGATGGATAAGAAGGAAAAGGGTATTAGTAGTGTCATGAATCTCCCATTTTCTTTATATGACATGCTTAAACATGGACACAAGGATGAGATTTTTAACCACTATAGCCATTCCTTTCTAGAGATAGGTTGAAACTTCAATGTGATCGCATTACCTAAATGCCTCAAGGAGCTTGAATAACCAATGGTGGATTGATACGTGGTTTTGTTACCAAATAGGGGAACATCAAACCACTCATTCCATGATGTTATATTACATATTGAATCTTGTGAAAAATGTTTGATCTTAAGTGAGATGATATACAAATTCCCCAAGTAAGTAATGCTATTACATGTAAAAAAGAAAATTGCTACTAATTTTTTCTTTTCTTTTTTTGTAAAAAAAAGGATAATTATGTGCAGGTGATAACAAAAATATTTATGTGTTTGCATTTGCATCCTTACTAACAATAAAGAGGGTTTTTGACATTTTTGAAGTTGGGTTCCTTTCGATGAGACACACACATGAAGACCTTAATGAACCTTATGGGAGATTATCAACTCAAATTAGGTAGAAAGATGGTGGACACTTATATGAGGTATGAAGACCAAAGTTCTTTCATCTTGTATGTAGTTGATCGATTATTTAAATTCAAGAGCTATGTGAATATACACCATAAATTTAAGAGCTATATGCTATTGGAATAAAAGTAAATATGTTCAATGTTGTTAATCATCTTATGGGTGTGGTAACCAAAAGCACAATGTATATGAGAGAAAATAAAAATAACTAAAAAGATATTTATAAAAAAAGGAAAAAGTGTACTATAATATTGAGAGTGAAAGTGGTATTGACGAACGAGACTTTATGTACTAGTCTAGTTATAGTGTTTATAGATATGTGAGAAAGTTGGAAGGAAAGACCAACGCATAGTCTTCAATGATTTTGTATGTATGGTTCTTGTGTTTTCACATTCATGGTGATGTGTTCATCTTTAGTGTATATAGTATTTTAATTATTTATGGAAATGTATACTTAATATTAGATGTAATGACAATATTTGTTTAGTTTTAATATATTTAGCAATGTATGCTATATTGATATCATAGTAGTATAATTCGAGTACGAATATGGATACAAATACGATTCGATACGGAAAAAATACGTACTGAAAAAATCTAGTACGAAGAAAATACGGAAGTAGCTTGCCTATATATAAATCTTTTAATCAAATATTCACAAATATTCCATAAACAAACATAGACATTTATATAATATATATTTATAAATTCCAGGAAAAAAAAATATATATTTGAAAAACAAAAATATAAAATCTCAACCTCGGATATGGAAGTGTGAGATAGACATTTATATAATAAAATTTAACATATATTAAAAAATAAAAATATAAAATCTCAACAACCTCGATATGGAAGTGTGAGAAACGACAATTAGTTATTAATAGTTGTGTTAACAAGAAAATATGAAATTGAATGGTATTTCTATTTTAAAATGTTTAAATAATTAAAGTTTGTTTTTTTTAAATTGGTTTTCAAAATGTAATTATTCATTAGTAAGAACCCGTACTTGTATTATACCTACACCGAATATTCGATGAATTCGAATTTGTTCCGAATTTCCGTACACGAAGTACCAATACGATCAAATTATGCTACTATGATTGATATATAGATTAATATATTAAAAAATATTGTACATTTATGTTTAAATTTAATATCTACATATAGAAATATAAATTCACAATATTGAAATCTTAATATACACTCTCATAATTTGATATTGACACTTTTCACATCAAAATTCACAATTTTAGAATAAAAATTTAAACACTTTCGAAATCAAAATACATGCTTTCATAACCCAATACATAGTTTGGAAACACTAACATTCACACTTTCATATTTCAATTTTGCACTTAGGAAATACATATATTCACATTTTTTAAAGTCTAGATTCAAGGTTATGAGACCAAATTTACGAAATGGTCCTAATATAATTGTCATTTTTCTTTTCATTGTGGGCGTAAATGAACGAGTCAAAATCCATCATAATGAAGTGGAAAGTAATGTACAAAGTGGAGACTAGTTTTGTATGAAAAAAAACAAACAAGTTTCCTTATGGGATAGCACACGTGGTAAGGTGTGGGGTTTAGTCCCAATCCATTCATGTTTAAATCCCATGGAGGTGGCTTTAAAAGTTTCATATGTGGAATGGGAGCAACTACATGATTTCTTGATTGAATGTATGAGTAGTTACAAAAAATAACTTCGATATATTATTTTTGGGATTATCTATGTAGTGTAAGTCATTAATATATGATTCATATCCCATGAATATAGTTGTAACAAACCAATTTCTCCTAGTTTTGAATAGTTCACTTAGCACTCATTGCATCGGGTAATGCAATGTGTGCTAAGTGGACTATTAAAAACCATGAGAAATTGGTCAGTTGAGACTATACTCATGAGGTAAGAGTGATATATTATTGATTTACACTATGCAGATAATCCCAAAAATGATATATCACATGTTGAACTACAAAAATCCCTTAATACAAAATACAAAATACAAAATCTATATCTTTATATAAATTAAAATGAATTAAAATTTACAATTTATATATTTTAGTAAAATTATAATTTCAAAATGCAAAGATAAAAATATAATAGTTAATAAAAATATTTTTTAACTTTTATTATATATATATATATATATAACATTCCAATAATATATCATAAATCTTTAATTGATGTAGGGTTAACAACAAAACAAAATAATTATACACTTAAGATACATAATAATAATTAATATTGTAATAACTAATCTCATATTTTCAATATTTCTAATTTATATAATAAAGACATTTAATTACATTGTGATGTATCATATCATAAGATTCTCAAAGAAATGAATCCTTTTTTTTCCGAGAAAAAAGGACGAATCTGCTTTATAAATAAAGGAGACACATTTTACATAATCTCCAAGGTTTCCTGTTAAGGTTTACAGCTATTCTATAATAGCTAGTGCATAGCACATCCAAAATTAAAAAACCAGTAGAATAGTCATGATGTGCAAAACAGTGCATTGTTCAAAAACCGAGTGCATGGCAGCATGCCTAAATAATAACATAGACAGAATTCAAAATATAATTGGCCCCGAGCCATAATGATGCTCATGATCGTACGACCATGTCTGCCAAATGTCATCATCAAAGTTTAGCCTGATCTTTGATAACCCATCTACCTCTTGGTTCCGTTCTCTATAAATATGGCAGAAGGTGATCATGAAAAAAGATGCTGCCATTTTTGCAACCTCCTCATAGATGGGCAGAAGAAAAATGTTCCGGGGCTTCCACCTTTCTTTCATCAATTGGATAATAAGGGATGAATCACCAAAAACCTGTAGGGTCTTAATACCCCTCGTAATGGTAGCATGTAAAAGGTATTTCAATGCCAAAAGCTCTGCACGATTATCAGTGCTGAAACCAATGGATGCAGGGAATTTGAACCATTGAGTAGGGGAGAAGAAGATAATACCTCCGGAACCACCGCGGGAGGGAGCACCTTGGACAGCTCCGTCAAAGAAGCCCCATGGGATATCCCGGTTGATATCGACCTCTGTCACATCCCTTAATTGAAAAGACCTGTGTATTGGTGGAAAAAGTTGAACCATTCCCATAACAAATGAATCGTATTAGTGCTTATAAAAGTATCATTGCGCCAAGAGGCGCTCTACAACCCAGTATGAGGGAGATCTTGTTAGTCGAGTGTTTGTCGATATTGTCGGGCATAAATAGCATTTGTATGAGGGAGATCTTGTAATTTGAGTGTTTGTCGATATTGTCGGCCATAAATTATGTAATAATTAAAAAAATTCATGTCGGCTCATAAAATAAAAAATTATGGAAAGTATTTAAAAAAAATCCATGTTGGTTCATAAAATAAAATATTATGAAAAGTAATTAAAAAATAAATGTTTGTTTATAAAATAAAACCTTAAAACTTAAACTCGGATCTATCAATCAAGAAAAATAATTTTTTTTGAGTTTAAATTTAAAAAAAAGAAATACACCTCAAGAACTTGGATCCCTCTCGGTGCTGGATAGATACAGATTTAAGATGGATCTATGCTGGTTTTAACCATCAACTTCTCGCATTTATAAAATAATAGTTTCATTACCTTACTTATAATAAATATAAATATTCTTATTCATTTTTCCTTGTCGTTTTATCATTCGATTGTGTACTTTTGGTTACTTTCTACCTAAGACCCACTTAAGAAAGAATAACTTTCTATGACCAAGAAGATCTATTTTGAATGGAGTTATGGTAAAAGTTAAAACATTCCCACAATCATATTATTGGTCAATATCGACATAAAATGGGTCCTCGCTAGACAAAAAGAACAAGTTTAAAGGACCATTCACACATATCTCATCGTACCATAGATTATGAAAATTATTGTCCTACAATTAGGTTATGAAGAAATTTAAATAACAACATTATGATGACCTAAAATAGAGAACGAATCGGGGTCTATGGCATCGGTAAATCAAATGATTCAATCAAAGCGTAAAGTTTATGGTATATGGTCAAAGCTTAATCATTTGTACTATGTTATAATAATAATAATAAGTGTCCCTGCTATCCCCAAAAAATACATGCGTTAGTATTGTATCTTGAAATAAGAAATTCAATGTCTATATTTTATAATGGTTTTTTATATATAAGATTTTATTATCATTATAAGACCAATTATGGTACTCTTGCTAGAGTCATATTTGGGTCTACATAGTCAAAGCACTCTTCCCGATTTAAGTTTTATAATGGAATTTTTAAAACTGTAAAGTGGTTTTCAAATGTGTGTCAACCAAAGGCTCGAAGAATTCAAATCTAGGAGTAAGAGTAATTATTTTATACTTGGATGCAAGTTAGGCTGGTCGAAAAAATCTTGTTTGAAGATCTTATGACCACAAGTAGATTAATTCTTTAATGAAAATAATCCATATTTGTACATGGATATGATTATAATTTTACACTTTCAATTTCATAAATTTATTCTCATTCTTGGATTAAGAAGATAAATGCATTCAATTTTATAAATTCATTTTCCTTATACCTTTAAATCCTAATGATGAAAGGTTTTCGTTCAAACTTATTAAAGAAATAAAAACATAAAAAGTAATAAATTTTATTAAAATTAATCAATATGAAAGAGAAGTTTGGCTTATTGGCTGTGTCTTTATTGTTCAAATTTTTTTATGTTAATGTTTATGATTAGTTCTAATAAAAATGAATTAAGGTAAATAGTCCAAAGTCATAGTGCCATGCTTATTGCATCGAGAGTAGCGAGGTGCTTTACAATTCAATATGGGGGAGATGTTGTCACGTAATGTAACGTAACATTACAAAAAAAAAGCAAATAAAAAAATTCAAGTCGGCTCATAAAATAAAATATTAAAACCAAATAAAAACTAATTAAAAAAATCCATGTTGGCTTACAACATAAAATTTAAAACCAAATAAAAAGTTATTAAGAAAATCTATATTGGCTCATAAAATAAAAATAAATAAAAACCAACAAATATCCATCTTAAACATCGATCTATCAAACATCGAGATGGATTGAATTTCTTGAGGTGTAAATTTTTTATGGAAGTGTAAAAATTTTAGGATTAAAAAAGATTACACCTCAAAAAATTTGGATCCCTCTCGGTGCTTGATAGATCCAGGTTTATGATGAATCTATGCTGGTGGTATAAAAAGAAGCCCTATATACCACTATAAGGTGGCTATAAAAATGTTGACTTGAAGACAATGAATGGTACTAGTGGATGATAAAATTCTAAATCAAATATTATTGCAATAGTGGCTAGTGTTAGGGGGTATGATTTGACCCGAAAGGAAATGTAGTGGAAACTTTTGCATTGGTGTTGGGACACAAGTGGAACAACCAAGTGGAATGGTGTGCGTTGTTGCAAGGGGTGGAATTCCTAGCCTCTTTAAAGTTACCAAAATTAATTATCTTGGGAGATTCAATGCTAATTATATGCAATTCTTGGAGAGGTTTATTTCACCAAGATTCCATACATGGGCGGTTGCAGCGTCACATTATTTGTTTTCTCCATGAACTCCAAGACTTGAGTCTTCTCCATATCATGTGTCATAACAATGAGTTGGCGGATAATTTGGAAAACCATGGTACAAAGCTGGAAATCGAAGTGTGTGCACAAAATAAGGGTTATCCCTTTAGGAAATGGATACCCTAGTCTTCACTCATTGGTTATGGAGAGTCTACATGAAATGAACAAGGTGGCAATTAAAGCCTTGGGAAAAGGGAATGTGGCCCACAACGTATGTACCATGATCTACCTCTACTTAAATGCCTCCTATGCTATGCCATCGGCTTGCACATATCCATTGTTGTTCATGCTTGTGAAATTATGGAGTTGTTAATTGCGCATGGGGGCACTTATGGGATATTATGTTGGGAGGATTTCAAGCTTGCATTACATTCGTAGTTGGCTCCTTGTCTTCTGTGGGTGTGGATGGAAGCATGATTTGTGGGTGGGAGATTTGATTTTGTCTTGGAGCACATAAATATAACACATGTCTTCTCTTCTTCTCGTTGGTGTGCCTATTATCTTTTGTCAGGACTATTGAGGGTTCTCTCTTTTGGAGTTGAGTTTTTATGTCTATCTCAGAGTCGGGTTTGGTTGGGTCTCTGTCTTTGAATGTGGGTAGTGTTGGCTTAAGTCACTGTTCTAGAGGTTTCCAATATAGACCCAGGTTCTCGGCGGTTCAAAGAACCAACAAAACTCCTTTTCACCGGTCCTTTCGGCAACAATCTACAAGCAGACTGAAGTCTCACCCGAGGCGAAGATATGGGGAACTGCGGAATCAGGTTTCCACAGCTATGTGATGAGTTTCTCAACATAGATTTAATAAACAACGCACCATAGAGCCTGCGCTGCAGATTGATGCTTATGCGAGTTAAAATACTGCGCCACCCGTGCACCCTAGGGATGCGCGATGTGGATCTTAATCAACAATAGGCCAGCACCACTGATAGTTGCAGTGCCTCTTTGGAACTTAACTACTTCACTTAATGAGACCTTAACAACTACTATGCATCCATTATTTCCTTGTAGTATTGATCTTATGATTTACGCAATACAACAAGCATATTATCTTATCCTCTAGTGATTATCCAACCAGTTCATATATTCACAGACTTAGAAATACTTGTTCATTTTCCAGTCAATTACATATGTGACACTTACATATTATTCCCATTCTCATTCTCTTGGCGAATACATATAAAAGCAAAACACATAAGCTGACAAGCATGAATTCAAGCATCCATGGTAAGCAAATAACAAGTGCAAACATATAACCAATCACACAACACAGTATTTAACGTGGTTCACCCCCAGGATGGGAGCTACGTCCACAAGAACTGTTGTTATATTAGTCTTTGGGAAGGGTACAATAGTTCTAGTCTGCGCACTCAGCTGCAAACTCTCTTCTCTCTCGATAGGCCTATGCGCACACAGTTGCAGACTCTCTTCTCTCTCGATAGGCCTCTGCGCACATAGCTTGCAGAGCCTTTACCAAATTGTCTCTTACAGAATATTTCTCAATAACATTCGACAAGCAAGAATCAACAACCCTTTCCCTTACAAAATATGCCTTATTTATAGATCATGCCCATAGGTCATGTCTTTACAATGCATCGAAAAAACCCTAAGGTTCGTAAAATTGATGCGGATACCCGCCACCCTAACTATCGTCATCGCCAAGTCACTCCACCTGCTTTGACCGCCTGACTGGGATGCACATGGCTCTAATGGCCTTTTGACAGCCCCAGTCAGCCCAAAACGGTTGCACTGCATCATGGCCTGTCACTTTTCGTCCCTTTAGCCTGCCTGTCATCATCGAGTTAGTGGCCTAGCTTCTCAACTGCTTTCCGCCACTCCTCTTTACCGGTCGCTTTCCTTGTCCTTCATTCTGCTTCTTACCCAAAATAGGTCGCTTACTCAGCTCGACCTTCCTCTATACTTCTTTACCAAAAGTAGCTATTGTGCAAGCCCTGCGCACCTGCACTGTTGCGTCAAAAATGCATATGCGCTCCGAGCTGCGCATTCCTCAAACTCGTGTCTTCTGACTTCGCAGCCCAAAAGCTACGTAGCTCCCAAAACTGCATCCTTATCAAAATTGTGCCTACTTGGGCCATGCCCAATAGGCCCCTATCACTGACTTGTGGCTCGTCCTGAGCCACTTCAGTCCAGTTGCTCCATCTGTGCCTCTTTTGAAATTCTTGAGCGAGTTGTGAAGCCTTGAACAGTTGCACTCAATCTTGCAACTACTTCCTTTACTTCTTGCTCATGTCCCTTAACCGTTTTTAGCATTTCATCTGTGGTCAGCTCTTCAATTTGTTCCTTCACTTTGGCCTCTGTTTCCTGAAGGTCTTGCAACCTTAGTTCGATCTCATCTGTCAAAGTGAGTGCTTCTTCCTGCAATGGCTGTAACCTCGCAAAGGTTTCCACTTCCTTTGTCCTTAAATCCTTGAGCTCCTTTCTTAGTACTTTGGTTTTCTCAAAGGCATGCCTTTTTTGCCAGACTGGCAAGTCCTTCATGGAAGCATCCATAGAGTCCCCTTCCTGCTGCTTTCGTTGTATGTCATCCTGGATCTTTTGCAGCTCCGGCTCGTCCTGCAATATGCTCCAAATGTTTGAAACATCATCTAACAGGATTTGGCATTGCGTGACTACTGCGTAGAGGCCCTTAGTGCCTCTTCTCTAGCTTCTTGCGCCTGTTGCGCCATATCGACTTGCCGTTGTACTGCTAGTTCGGCGATTTCTGCCTAATCGGTGACTTCCATCTCCGTTATCTTCTCGGCGTGGGAAATTTCCAATCTCTTCATTCTCTCCTGCAAGCTATCAACAACAGCGCTAATCTTTAGGATAGCCACCTCAACTTCTGATTCTTCTTCAACTTCGGGGATCCGCACATATACTGCAGACACTGCTCCTTTTATCTTGCGCTATTTTTCTTGAGTGCGCTAAAGATCCCTTTCCTTCTACTCACATCCTTCTTGTATTTACCTGTAATTCTCTTCATACTGAAGGTGCTGATTGTGTGAGAAAATGTCTCGCTCATGTATTTCATGGGATATTTGGGTTTGTAGCTAGTGCAACCCTTCAGCTGGTAGCATAGCTATATTTAGTTACAACTGCTTAAGCAGCCTCATCGATTCTGTTATCTCGTTTGTTGGGAACAGGATAGACCCTGGTGCAATCTTGACGATGCACGTCCGTGTTGTGAAGGTAGGTGACCTGCACATCGTCTCTCTTGGCTCCCCCAAGTGGTCATCATGGTCTGGCTCCTTAGTCAAGTTACGATGGACTTGCTCCATCTGTAAGACCAGACTAGTCAGTTTATTGATATTTTCCATGACCTCTTCTTGCGCTGGTTCTTCCTTATCTTCTAAGTGCACTGACACCCACAATACTATCTGTTCATAGTCATCATCATGAAGCATCGCGTCAAGCGGCTGTTTGTTAGCTTTTGGATTCTTCTTTTGTGGCTTCTCTGGCGTCTGGGTAGCTGGTTCCTTCCTTTTCTCTCCTACCTGTGGCGCAGGTGTTTGGAATAGTGTGCTCTGGACCTCTGGGTCCTTGTCCATTTTGTCCACCTCCTCTTCTTCTGAAGACATAGTGATAACAATCTCCAATGCATCTTCTTTCCAGCTATCAGGCCAGTCCTCAATGACCAGCTCAATCATTGGCGGGCCGAGCTGATATTGGCCATCGAACCAATGTTTTGTTATCATGCACGGCTGTATCTGGATACGGTGTAGGGTGTCCTTGAAAATCATCTTGGGTTGATACATATATGTCACCTCCTCTGTGATGCGCGGGGTCTTCTCTATAACCACGCATAACTGCTCAAAATATGTCAGAAATTGTAGGTCATTGAGTTGCTGCTTCTCTGGGCTTGTGGACGGCCACATGTTCGCAAAGCAGACTACACAATAGTCATCTGCTACTACCGGTAGGCCATTCTGATGTGCAGGTTCTTCCAACCTATGAAAGCAATAAGTATTAGCAGCCAGCTAAAGTGGAAGGATAACCCCTTGTCCTGGGTATCCTCTATATCCAGCAAAAGCTCATTGAGCAGGAATTTTTCCCAATTATACTCATGGCCATCCATGGCTTTGGTTGCTAGGGCCACAACTGATGCGTTCACTTCCTTTGGCCTGGCCTTTCTTAGTAGCTTCCCTGCCAGCAATTGAATAGTGAACTGCAGGGGTTCAATTGTGATCGATATGTTTCGTATCCCCTGCTTCCTCTTACCAATTTAAACTCCACCTTTCTCTTTGTGGCTAGTTCCTGGTCGTCTTTCTTGTTGACGAATTCTGCAATGCTGGTTGCACAGTGTTCGCAACCGGCGGGTTCTGAACTAACGGTTTCTGAGACAAGGGAGGTGCGGTATGTGCAACCGATGGATTTTGTGGCGTAATAGGATGATCCGTGGCTGACAGAGGTGCAGTTTGCTTATCAAGCTCACATGGTATCTGGGTAGCTATGCGGAGTCCATGTGGTCCAAGATTTTTCTCAGCGACAAACTTGTATCTCTTTCCACTTCTCAGGTTATGGGTTTCTTCGTAAGACCCACTATATGTACTATCTACCATGACAGATTTAAACAAAAATTCACTGCATTCTAAAGACACCTTTCTCTGCCAAAAGAATTTTAATGTATAAACTGAGGTTGTTCAAGTACTTACCTATGAATCCCTTGAAAAACTCTCTTTCTGTTGTGTTGTAGGCCTTTAGCATGTCCACAATAAACCGCGTCACAAAGCTCTGTAGTGTACTATCGACCTAGAAGTCAACTGCTCTTGTGAATGGCCTGTCTACTGCTTTGAGCCTTTCAATAAGCTCTGGTGTCCACTCGGTCAGTACGTCTCACGGTGTACAGTTTTTTTGTTCTGTGAGCCTTGACAACCACTCATGTAGCCCATTTCCAAAAGACGCCCATAAAAATTCGTGAATGCCTTTCCACAGGTATTTGTTCAACCACTGTAACGTCCCCTCCCATCATACCAGCATGATCGAGAGGATGTGGTGCAAGAACCAGGCATCTAGCCCCATAAACTTTTAACCAAGCATTCAGATAATATAAAAGTCATATGGAATATATGATTATAAGAAAAACACAGCGGAGATAATATCAATTACACATTCATCATTCATTCAAGATATTCATTAGATAAATATTTTCAAAGTTAACCCAAAAGAATACTTATCTCAATAAGGTAGTCCCAAGCAACTGGCTATGCAACTGCAACGTTCCACCCAACCATAGGCCAGTTGTGCTTATCAACCTCTTGATACAACTGCCACCCCCGAGCTGGGCATGATTACTACAAGGAACCAGGGAACAACAGACTCAAACATAGCCAAGCATACACCAAGATGAACCAAGCCAATCTGCAATTGGGTTTATCAGGCTGCTAGGAAATGGGAAGGAAGAATTGCTAAGCTAGTGAGCTCAACCACAGAGCTATGGGTACCCCTCCCAGATCTATTCAGCTTGGCACTCACAATGCCTACACACCCAACACAAGGAAGTATTCTCTTCACTGCCACACAGTCCCTCAAGCCATACCTTCCTTTCTAGTGCTCTCAGGGTGTGCATAGAAAAGTAGCCAGCCCTCTTGATCTTTTTGAGAGGTTACTCCCTACACTAGGTTTATCAAGCCAATTCTGTCCACTACCACTCCAATTTCTTGCTCACAGGTTCACATCAAAACAAGGATGCACATAATAGCAAACTACACTTGCTGAGCATGAGAAGAACGTTTCAACAGTGGGATGCATGAGATGGGGTTTCCTGAGCTTCAGAAAAACGTGGGTAGACTCAAAACGTATTGGCACTTGGAAAATTCGACTGGGAGAGCAAAACCCATTCCAGAAAAATGCCCCAGGGGCAAAAACGATCTCTCCCTCAGTCCCAATTCGCGTCCCTCCTTCCCCAGCTGTTTCACAATACCAAAAACGAGTTCCTGGGCATGGAAAAACGCAGGGTTATGGTGAAAAACTTGAGGATAAATTCTAGTGAGCTCAGTCTGCGTGAGAGGAAGAACGTAATGGATGAGGAATTGCCTTAGGCAGCATTTTGTGGGGGTTTTCTTGCCCAGCAAGCCAAAAATATGATTTTCAGGTTGATGGCTTGCCCATGCACGAAATCTGACTGCCATACTTCTCCAATCCCAAGACATTAACTGCCCCAACCAATCTTTGGAAGAATTAAATGATTGGGTGCATGAGACAAAATGGATAGTTAAGAGTTCATGGGTTTTCTTATTGACACATGGGCTGACCCTAGTGGCTCAAGGGTTTGGTTATTTCCCCTCCCTATTCCTTGTAGAATCATGCCCCATCGCTTTGTTGCATTGCATAGCTAGTTGTGGGTTTTTCCATTAAAATTCGTATTTACATGATGTCTTATTTACATTGTGCCCATCTCGCACAAGAACCATAGGCATCTATTTTTAATTGCCGATACATAAAATGCTAAATCAGTGGTGGGGCCTTGGCCTTGAGCTCCTCACCATGATCAAATTACAATATTTACATCATTTACGATTTAATACAAAGGGGGTCAAAATGGGGACATTACAACCACAAGATGTCAGATAGATGTGGGTGTTTATTCTCCTTTCTTGCGAAGTCTCGTTCTGTCTTGTCACACCAAGCCCAGATTTCTTTCTTGTTTGGATGCCAAAAGTCGATACCCAGCAAAGCTTCTTCTTCGTCGCACATCACGACTTCAACTCATCATGGATTCTTAGCACGACAACGAAACCCTGTGTTGACTTAAGTCACTATTCTAGAGGTTTCCAATATAGACCCAGGTTCTTGGCGATTTGAGGAACCAACAAAACCCCTTTTCACTGTCCCTTTCGGCAACAATCTGCAAGCACACTGAAGTCTCACCCGAGGCAAAAATATGGGGAGCTGTGGAATCAGGTTTCCACAGCTATGTGATGAGTTGCTCAACACAAATTTAATAAACAGCGCACTGTAGAGCCTGCGCTGTGGAATGATGCTTATGTGGGTTAAAATACTATGCCACTCGTGCACCACAGGGCTGCATGATGCGGATCTTAATCAATAGTAGGCCAGCGCCACTGATAGCTACGCTGCCTCTTTGGAACTTAACTACTTCACTTAACGAGACCTTAACAACTACTATGCATTGATTATTGCCTTGTAGTATTGATCTTATGATTTATGCAATACAAGAAGCATATTATCTTATCCTCTAGTGATTATCCAACCAGTTCATATATTCACAGACTTAGAAATACTTGTTCATTTTCCAGTCAATTACATATGCAACACTTAACATATTATTCCCATTCTCATTCTCTTGGCGAATACATATAAAAGTAAAACAAATAAGCTGACAAGCATGAATTCAAGCATCCATGGTAAGCAAATAACAAGTGAAAACATATAACCAATCACACAACACAGTATTTAACATGGTTCACCCCCAGGATGGGACCTACGTCCACAGGAACTGTTGTTATATTAGTCTTTGGGAAGGGTACAACAGTTCTAGTTTGTGTACTCAGCTGCAGATTCTCTTCTCTCTCTATAGGCCTCTGCGCACACAGCTTGTAGAGCCTTTACAAAATTGTCTCTTACAGAAGATTTCTCAATAACATTCGACAATAGAGAATCAACAACCATTTCCCTTACAAAATATGCCTTATTTATATATCATGCCCATAGGTCATGTCTTTACAATGCATGGCAAAAACCCTAAGGTTCCCAAAATTGGTGCGGATACCCGCCACCCTGCCTGTCTTCGTCGCCAGGTCACTCCACCTGCTTTGGCCGCCTGACTGAGCCGCACACGGCTCTAACGGACTTCTGAAAGCCGCAGTTATCCCAAAACGGTTGCACTGCATCATGGCCTATCACTTTTCGTCCCTTTAGCCTTCATGTCATCATCGAGTTAGTAGCCTAGCTTCTCAACTGCTTGTTTCTAGTCCTCTTTACCGGTCGCTTTCCTCGTCCTTCATTCTGCTTCTTACCCAAAATAGGTCGCTTAATCAGATCGAACTTCTTCTATACTTCTTTACCAAAAGTAGCTATTGTGCAGGCCTTGCACACCTGCACTGCTATGTCAAAATTGCATATGCGCTTCGAGCTGCGCATTCCTCAAACTCGTGTCTTCTGACTTCGCAGCCCAAAAGCTGCACAGCTCCCAAAACTGCATCCTTGTCAAAATTGTGCCTACTTGGGCCATGCCCAACAGGTATATTTTCCCCAAATTCTTCGTTGGTTCTCTTTGATTGGGGTCATGATAAACTTTGATTCTAGACTCAAGGTTCCTTGGGTAGCGATTTATCAACAATAAGTTTCCTACAAGCAGGTTGAGGCGAGGTCGTCTTGGAAGGAATCCTTTTGTAGGGTTCACATTGAAATCAGTGACCTCAAACAAATGATGAGGACATTGCATTACATGCTCGAATGTGTAGTTGAAGCTTTAAGGTAAATTTCATATCACATTTCTATGTTGGATAACAAAATTGATGATATTGAGAGTAACCTTAAGGAGCAAGGAGGCTAGATGGAGGGGTTAAGGGAGGATATATATAGGATGTTGAACATGAATCAAGGAATCCATAACCAACATAATCAATATGCAAATGTGAAAGCAATGGAGGAGGAGGAGGAGTAGGTTCATTGACCTATCATGGAGCCAAGTGAAGTGGATTCTAACAGGCATGATTGATCAAAGATGCTTCTAAACCATAATTTCTTTCCTTTCCTTTTGTTTACATCTTATGTTATACTATTGTATTTACTTATTAGGCCAGTATGTTCATGTATACCATACCAATATAATGCACCCACTAGAGAAATTTTGTTGTATAACTTTGCTATAGGGGAATTTTGGGTTTGCAAGATACTAGATTTTCTCCCTACAAAAGCTGGGCAGTCTCTTTTTGTAAATTTTCAGTTGATCTTTAGTAGTTTAATATAAAAATATTTATCCATTTCTATTTTAAAAAAAATAGTGGTTGGTGTTAGTAAGATTATGGACCAAAATTTAGATAAGGCACCACATCTACAACTTTCAATACTCCAAGATGGGATAAGTGTGTCTCTCAGGTTATTTCCTTCAAATATGACCTTGTCTTGATGACTCAAAATTTTTAATGAGGACATCATTATATTGGGTCTCTCTCTAGTGCTGCAATCCCATTTCAACATAGTAATGTGAAATCGGTTCGTTGATGTTGATAATAAAGAAAAACTTGTTTTGAAGGTGTAATGATTGTATCTCAATGACTGGCAAACATAGGGACACCACTGGTCCAATTGGAAAAAAATGTTTATGGGAAATTCAAACATCCCAGAATAGTTATGTTTCAAGTTATTGCAGTGTGTACTATGCCCACAACTTGAATTCAAACAAGCATCCCAACAATTGTGAATTGCGCATGACAAGATGGACAAGATAAAGACTTCTATACCGGGGATGGATAAGAAGGAAACGGGTATTATTAGTCTCATGAATCTACCAATTTCTTCAGGTGACATGCTTAAACATGGACACAAGGATGGGGGTTTTAACCACTATAGCCATTCATTCCTAAAGATAGGTTGAAACTTCAATGTGATCTCATTAGCTAAATTCCTAAAGGACTTTAAATAACCAATGGTGGATTGATATGGGGATTTGTTATGAAATAGGGGAACATCAAACCACTCATTCCATGATGTTATATTGCATACTCAATATTATGATAAATGTTTGGTCTTTAAGTACAATGATATACAAATTTCCCAAGTAAGTGATCCTACTACATATAAAAAAGAAAATTACTACTAGTTTTTTTTTTGTTGCAAATGGATAATTGTATGTAGGTGATAACAAAAATATTTATGTGTTTGCATTTGCATCCCTACTAACAATAAAAAGGGTTTTTGACATTTTTGGTGTTGGGTTCCTTTTAATGAGACTCACACATGAATACCTTGATGGAACTTATGGGAGATTTTCAACTCAAATTAGGTAGAAAGATGATGAACACTTATAGGAGGTGTGACGATCAAAATTCTTTCATCTTGTATCTAGTTGATGAATTCTTTAAATTCAAGATCTATGTGGATCTACACCATAAATCCGAAAGCTATGGGTTATTGGAATAAAAGTAAATATGTTCAATGACGTTATTGATGTTATGGGTGTGGTAACCAAAAGCATGTTGTACATGAGAGAATAAAAATAAGAAGGAAGAGATTTACAAAATCAAAGAACAAAAAGAACAAGTCGAGCATAATATTGAGAGGGAAACAGGGGATGATGAATGATAATTTATTTGAGAGAACAACGTTCGTACTTTCCATTTTTAATGATGTGTATGAGGTAAGAACTCAAATTACGAATTGATATTTATATATTCATTACATTAATGAAAAAATATTTCAAGCGATTTTATCTCTTCTTACTTGGCCTAGGACGTGAGTTTTATGAATATTTATGTAGTAGTCTAGACTTATAGTGTTTATAGATAAGGTGAGAAAGTTGGAAGAAAGGATTGACTCATAGTAATCAATGATTTTGTATGTATGGTTCTTATGTTTTCACATTCATGGTGATGGTGTCCATCCTTAGTGTATACTATTTTAACTATTTATGGAAATGTATAATTACTATTATATGCAATGATAACACTTGTTTAATCTTGATATATTTAGCAATGTATGTTTTTTTTTCCGAGAAAAAAAGCATACTATTGATATTCAACCTTGAATCAAATAGTACATGATATTCGTAGATCAGTATCAATGGATCATCCTCCCTCAAGAGAGTATGTAACAGGAAATAACTTATACATCCAAAACCAAAAACAGACCGATAGGTCCTTGGCCCAGCATATAGCTGTATACAGTTATATCAAAGATAGAAAAACTATAACTTATAAGCAAAAAACAGCAGATCAATCTAAGTAGTAAAAGCTACCAGAGTCTACACACTGGTTCTCTAAGTATTCCTCCCATACAATGTAGTCCTCAGCAACATCCAATGCCGATTTGGAGAGTAAGTCCGCCCGAACATTATGTTCCCGATAAATATGCTTCAGAGTAAACTGTCCCAACTTCATAAGTTCCTCCTTGACACGGTCACACCAATAAGTCAATTGTAAAACATTCAGTTGATATTCCCCCAATGCCCACTTAATAGTGACCCGAGAGTCACCAAATATAAGTGCATTGACTAACCCAAAACAATTTGCCACCTTAGCCACACACCATAATGCCAGAATCTCAGCCTTCGTATTGGAGCCTTTACCACATTTCATCTGCAAGGCAAAATAGTGATCACTATTAAGATAAATGATACCCCCAGCCCCACATTCACCAGAATCAGATGCACCATCAAACAAACATATGGGACGCGAAAATGTGAAGCTCAACGGACCAATGTTTCTAAGACCCCGAGTCTTATCCACCGCCTGTAAATTCGAATAGGAGCTGATAACAGTCTCAAACACCTGCTGCAACCGAGGTTGAATATCTTCAAAAATAGTCTTATTTCTAGTCCTCCATATCACCCAACAGATATAGATGGGCAAAGTCTGGTGTTCCTTACAGTCAGATCTCCAATTGTTCAGCGAATTAGCAATATAATCTCCAGCCCATCTAACATTTAAGTCAAAATAATGATATATATATTCCCAAAGAGCCAAGGTAAAGGAGCACTCCAGAAATAGATGCTTGGTAGATTCCATATTACAACGACACAGGAAGCACATACTGGGACCAATCCATCCCATAACTTGTAGATTCTCCCAGGACTTCAGTCTATCCTGTAGTGCCAGCCAAAAGAAACATTTCATTTTGAGTGGTAAATGCCACTGCCAAAGTTTAACGCACCACCACTGCTTCGGGTATATGCACCTACCTTTAATCAGATAGCTGTATGCTGAGATCACAGTAACAGACCCAGTAGATTCATTCCCACACCATACTACAGTGTCAGCACCATCGTTAAGTCGAATACCATTAATATTCAGATTGTGTATGTAATCCCTCCATTCAGCAGTATATTCGGGACTTAACTGTAGATTGACTTCAGACAGCCAGTGACCAGGAAAGGTATTTCCAATGGAGTTCAACGTAACATAACCACCAGCCCGCAGTTGCTGTACCAGATTTGGAGATAAACAGTAAGAATCTTGCATCCCCACAATTGGATCTACTCCAATTGCAATCTCTTGCCCACAACCGACTCTCCAACAAAGTTCCAACGCCAGCCATTTATAGACCTTCAAGAATTCGTTCCACATGGGAGACACACCTCTAATCTTCTTAGCAGGAGTTCTAAGACAATGTGAGACTTCTAATTTAATATATTTTTGATGTATCAGTCTCGACCATAATGTGCTGCCAAAAATAGCACGCCACAGGCTTTTTAATCTCAAGGCTGCACTGAAAACCGACAGGTCCCGGATGCCCCAACCACCAACATCCAATGGTAGAGAAATCCTCTCCCATCCCACCATCACCAGACTATGCTTATATAAACCACAAGACCATAAAAAGTTGAACATCAATCTGCGCAATGAGTTAATAACAGAGCTTGGAATTGGCAGAAGAGAAAGCCAGTACACCAGAGTTCCCATCAGGACAGATTTCACCAATGTTAACTTCCCCCCAATCGACAACAGTCGATATGTCCAATTGGAAATACGATTCTCAAATTTCTTGATAAGCCAATCCCAATCCTTGATTAAATATCCATTAGGCTTAAGGGTAAACCCCAGATACCTGAAACCATCATTGATACAGCAGAAATTATAGGGCATAAGATTCTGAATTTCCATCAATCTGTCCTTCGAGATCAGGTTCCCATAAAAACAAGATTTTCTAATACTGACAGCCATCCCAGAAGCCTTACAAAACAAAGAAATAATCTTCTGGAAATGTCTCCATTCCGAAACAGTATCCAAACCAGCGAGTAGAACATCATCAACGAACAAAACATGTGTAATATAGAAATCTTTAGCAATTCTGATACCAATAATTTTGCCCCACTGTTTAGCATGTGAGATCATTCTACTAAGGCCTTCAATGACCAGCAGGAAAAGTAGAGGAGAAAGTGAGCACCCCTGACGAATGCCCCTAGAACAGCTGAAAAAAGAGGTAGGCGCCCCATTCACCAGAACCGCTATATTAGCAGTATCCACACACGCCATTATCCATTTAATTGCCAATGCCGGGACACCAATCTGTATCAGAATTAATCTAAGAAAATCCCAGTTAACTCTATCATAGGCTTTTTCTAAATCAATTTTGAGGAAGATAGCTTTTTTCTTCTTAAATTTAACAGAATGAAGAATCTCCTGCGTTATCCCCACAGCATCATGTATTTGTCTGTCTTGTAAGAAGCCAAATTGCTCCTTAGATATATGTCTTGAGAGCACCGGCTTTAACCTTCCTGCGATAATCTTTGAGACAATCTTGTAAACCAGGTTACAAAGCGCAATTGGTCTGAAGTCACCAAATTGTTTCGGATCATTCACCTTGGGGATTAATGTTAAGAAAGTAGAATTTAATGCCCCAGACATATATCCGTCCAGCCTTGTGTACTCCACCAATCTGACAAGTTCATCCCCCATTAAATCAAAAAACTGTAAAAACAATTCCACCGTCCAGCCATCAGGGCCTGGACTCTTCTCCTTGGCGAAGAGTTTCAGTGTACTTTCCACCTCTTCCAATGTCACTTCTCGACATAACTCCGCAGCCGAAGTATCATCAAAGAACCTAGGAAAGTGCTGAATCACCTGCAACTGGGACTCCAGATCACATGAAGGATCAGCAGAATAAATATTGCGAAAATGCTCCAGGGCAAGTTTCTGGATCTCATGTTGACCAGAGATAATAGCCCCCAATCCATTAGTAATCTGCCAGATAGTATTACTATTTCTACGGGCTGCTGCAAAAGAATGGAAGAACCGAGTATTACTGTCCCCAAACTGAACCCAAAGAGCTCTGCTCTTCATACGCCACTCCATCTCTTCACGAAGAAAAATCTCAGTCTTTTCCTTTTCAAGTTCCTTAATAATATTGTAGTTCCCATCCTCCAAAGACCCACACCAACATATGCTATAAAGTTCCTGTAAACGACCTTCAACCCTCAATAGTTTCTGCCTGTCCATCTGTTTTTTAGAATGTATCTAGCAGGAGACAGCCTGCTTAAAATGTTGCAATTTCCTGCAGAAATTATCCACTGGGTTAAGTTCATAATCATCCTCGATATTCCGCCATTCCTCCATCGCAAATTGAACAAAATTGTCCAATTTAAGCCAAGAACAATCAAACTTA
The DNA here is from genome assembly GCA_027924585.1 of Larix kaempferi. NCBI lineage: Eukaryota > Viridiplantae > Streptophyta > Pinopsida > Pinales > Pinaceae > Larix > Larix kaempferi. The sequence goes on from BSBM01001313.1 coordinate 8,289,406, forward strand.
TATGGATAATTCTGTAAATGAGCACAATCCTCAAATTGAAGGAAAACAGGCCAATGATCCGAAATTTTATTCCTCCCAACCCAGCTTTTATATCTACCAACAGTTTCCAATAATGATTCATGTACCAAGAACTTATCTAACCGTTTATGAATCCCATCCGAACCGCATCTTCCATTGGTCCAGGTGGGGGTATAGGCACCTGTGACAACATCAATCAGCCTGTTATTAACAAGAAACTCATTGAAGAAATTAGAGAGTGGATCCAATTTCGCCTTAACCCCCCAAATTTCATTAGCAAATCTGGTAAAATTTAAATCCCCCACCACCATAATATTTTCCAACAACAGTAACCCAGAGGTCTGTAATCCCAGCCAAAAACCCTCTCTATCCTTGTAAGGAGCATAACAATTGAGTACATTAATCTGCAAATCATTCATTTTACAAGTTCCTTTCAGTAACAGACCCCACCGAGTCTTGAACACTACAAAAGAGAAAAACCGAGGATCCCAAGTAGCTAATAAACCCCCCGACATTCCTTCCGAACTCATGGCAGCGATTTCCCAGGTAGGTACGATACTAGCAACCCTAGAAATCGCCACAAGATCAGTGCACATCGTTTCTTGCAAAAGAACAATATTAGGACGAGCAGTAGTGATGAGATTAGAGAGGACCCTCGCTCGCACAGTCGCTCCCAATCCGCGAATATTAAGTGAGCAGATTGACATTAAGACCCACCCAATGAACGGGGATAATCTCTAAGGCCCCCAGTGTCAGTTTCCACATTAAAATCCTCCAAAGGAACAACTCCAGATACCCCATTAATGACCCCGGGCTCAGGATTGACCACTCCAGTGTTCAGATCAGAGAGGATACGATCTGTGACAGATACAGCCATCAAAGAAGAGGAGTCTACCTCCCCCAAACCCTTCCTACCACCTCTTCGAGGTTTTCTGAGCGTAACATTTTGAAACCGGGACGAAAGACATGACTGCACCATAGGGTTTGCAGAGGGGTTCTTAGAATAAATAGGCAAAGGAGTATGCATGTCACAAGCGTCTGAATGACAATATTCCGAATCCCCAACAACAACAGTAGCCGCCCCATCATGTGACCCTACCCTCCCCAATGCCCCACCAACCAGACCAGACGGCTCACGTAACCCATCCTTCAAACCCGACGACTCAGCAGAGGCAGGAAACAGATCACAACAAGAATCATAGGACGGTAGGTTTGAATCAATATCAGGATGAGAGACACAAGTATCCCTAAAATCCCCCGGGTTCTCCCCCAAATGACCACCGTCTACCCTAGGCAGGTCCAAAGTTTCACCAATAGTAGCCCCCGAAACCCCACCCTTACCAGGAGGTAGTTTGGAATCCCCCACCGATTTCCGCGCAGACACCAATAATTCAGTAGCCTCAATACAATCAAGCTCATCCTCCGAAATATAAGGGATAGGGGAACCAAGCGCAGGGATAAACTTACCCGGAGATACCGGCACTGCTGGCACACAGGAATTCGGACAAGCTTGTTGAGGATCTGTAGCCACAGGATGTGTCGGCGACCCCTTTGCAAGAGTGGAAGATCTATTCACCGGGCAATGAATCCGAATATGCCCCGTCTGCGAACAAAAATGACACCGAAATGGCATCCTAAAGTAGTCGATCCGCTGCCGCCATACCCGTTCTCCCCAATGAAGTTCCACTTCCGCTGGTAGCCCTAAAGCCATGTTGAACTCAACCATAACTTTCGCCACCCGCCTATCAAACCCAAAAAGAGAGCTATTATCCAGGCGGACAAACCTCCCCACAGTATTGGCTAACCCAATAAGGATATTTTCCGTCCAGAGCTCTATCGGTAAGCCCGAGATTAAAAGCCAAAGGTGTCGAAATTGTTGTTTCTCCCGCAAGGGATCAAAAGAAAGATGCCACTTTTTGAGGCAAAAAGACCCCTCTTTGAAGCACCAGAAACGTCTAAGTACCAGACCAACATGCTCAGGTTTAGTGAAGATGATCAGAACCCACCTATTCAGCAGCATCATAACCCGTGGCATGTCACCACAGAGCGGAACCCAGTTTTTTCGAACCCAGTCCAGCATTTCCGTCTGGTCACCGCTAGTGAACTCCAAACGCCCGACAATGGCCCGGGAGTTAAGCATCTTAATACGGTCTATATTAGTTTCCACAAGTATGGAAAAATGTTCTAAACCCTCCCTAACTTTTAATGGCTTACCCTGCCTACGTTTGCGAGCTTTCAAACCCCGAAACCTGCTCGACCACGACTGTGAACAGTACTCAATCTCCTTCCCCCGACTGCCCACACCCTTGTGTGGCACAAACCCTTCCGATTTTCCAGAACCCTCTGCATTACTAATGGGTAGACCATCAATACTCCCGAAAACGCCCGTCATATCAAATCACCTGAAAACCGACAAATGTCAGTCACTGAACCTACGTGTACCACCGAAACCTATTAGAAGTGTAGGCACCACTACAGCCAGAAAAACCTCTAAACTAGTCAAAGCACCACCAACTATGGTAGTAATGGATAAAAATAGGAACCAGCTGCAAAACCCATCATATCGCCTGCAAAGAGAAAATAATAGGGTGTCCGCCACAAGTTGCGATCAGGAGACTAAAACCAACCCCCCAAAATAGCAGAGAGTGAGCGTTGCAACAAAACCAAATTGACAACAAGCGAGATTGACTTCCCACTTTTTTGATTTGGTTGGTACTAAGTTGGCCCCATCGGGGCCAACTGGACTCCAAAAGCTTGCTTCCAATTGTAGCTAGTCACTATCTCACCCTACCAGCCATTCCTGTAGTAAACAGTCTCCATTCCTTCAGAATCAATCAGGCAGAAACCCTAGTTCCATCCCTTTCTCCCGCCCTCCAGATCACTGCCAAATTGTTGTCATTTAGCAATGTATGTTATAATGATATATATGCATACATTAAACAAAATATTGTAGACTTATGTTTAAATTTGATATCTACTCATGGAAATACAAATTCACAAGATCGAAATCCTAATATACACCGTCATAACTTGATATTGACACTTTTAACATCAAAATTCACAATTTTAGAATCAAAATGTAAACACTTTTGGAATCAAAATGCATGCTTTCATAATCAAATACATAGTTTAGAAACACTAACATTCACACTCTGATAATCCAATTATGCACTTTGCAAATATGGATATTCACATCTTTAAAATGAGACCCACATTTTTAAAGCCTAGATTCTAGGTTATGAGATCAAATTTACAAAATGGTCCTAATATAATTGTCATTTTTCTTTTCATTGGGGGTATATGAACAAGTCAAAATCCATCACAATGAAGTGTAAAGTAATGTACATAGTGGAGACTAGTTTTGTATGAATAAAATCAATCAAGTTTCCTTATGGGATAGCACACGTAGTAAGGTGTGGGGTTTAGCCCCTATCCATCAGTTTTTAAATTCCATCGAGGTGGCACTAAAATTTTCATGCGTGGAATGGGACCAACCACATGATCCCTTGATCGAGTGCGTGAGTAGTTACAAAAAAATAACTTTGATATATATATTTTTGGATTATATGCATAGTGTAAGTCATTAATCTTTGACCCATATCTCATGAGTATAGTTGCAATTGAACAATTTCTCATGGTTTTGATAAATCCGCTTAGCATTCATTGCATCGGGTGATGCTCACATGGGTGATTCTCACTATACTCTTGGGATATGGACTATTCAAAACCTTGAACCTTGTAATTTTGGTTCAAAAGAAGAGGCAAAAGAGGACATGCTTTCTTTAATCAAGGCAATGCCACATAACAGGCTACAAATTGAAACAATCTGCGTCACAAAAGTAAAGAGGTTGGGGAAATTAATTGATAATAAAGAAAGGCTGATCTAGGTCAAAGTTAGCTCTACAAACCATAAGTATGGAATACTCAACAAAACCTCAAGTCTAAAAGGATCAAGAATATTTATAAATGAATACCTCATTCCAAAAGACTAAGATGAATTAAGAAAGGAGGTTCAAAAGGTAAAAGAAGCTAGGAAGGAAGGAAAATGGGCATTAGTTAGAAATACGAAAGTTGTTTTTTGGGATTTAAATCATAAAGATAATACTAAATAGAAACTTGACATGGTATGGGTCCTCTCTTGGAACTGTCGAGGCTTCCCATGGAACAAAGACCCAAATTTAAGCTGGATCCTGAGTGAAATTGAGATGAGTATTCTTGTTGAAACATGGGAGAATGAAGAATCTAAGGTTCCTAGAATAGAAGGATTTGTCCTATGGTTGGTTTGGAACAAGCGATCATGTCGTAGAGGCATTGGAGGTATATCTTGTTACATTAGGGAAAAAATCTCCCCCCATGATAGGTTCTATAATAAAGACCCTCACAACCAGTATATTTGGATAAATATTTTAGACATTAATGATAAAAACCCCTACATAGTGATATGTTATTTTGCCCCTATTAATTCTAACTTTTATAACAAAAGTAAAATAAATAAAAATTTCCCTTACAATGGCTTAGAAAATTATATTTCTAGTCTAAGGAATGAAAGAAATATCCTCTTAATAGGTGACTTTAACACTCGAAATTTGAGTAACCAAGCTATTCTTCTAAGAAATTATTCCAACCCTGATCCTCTTTGGTCAGTCAAATACCCTACTCTAGACAACAATTACAAAATAAGTTATGAATATCTAGGTGAAAATTTGTTTGGCTCTAAGCGAGTCAAGCTTTGTAGTGCTCAAGATATTATAATTTGTAATGATATAATGAAGTGGCCAAATTCTATCCATATGAATTTTATCCATGGGCATTGCATTAGTGTGGTAGATTATGTCATATCTAGTATCCATTTGTAGAATATAATGATAAATCTATATATTTTAAATGACCACGAGCCTTACTAAGATCATAGACCCCTAATTATAACCCTCAATTTTTTCATGCACAACGATCCCATAGAAGACAATTCTCACAGTGAAAAACATTTGATCATCGAAGAAGATTTCTCCTTAGAAGACATTGATTTTTAGGTTAAGCGCATAACAACTGGAAAAGCTAAGGACATTGAAGGATACCAAGCATAAATATTAAAAATTGAAGGGTCTTTCCTCATTTCTCACATCCACAAACTCTTCAATTTAGTGTTAAAACAAGGTTTCCCTAAACCATGGGCTAATAACCTCTTAGCCAAGCTGCACAGTATCATTTTAGAAAAGAAAATCAACATATGGCTAGAAAGTGAAGGTAAGTGGGAAAAAGATCAGGCAGGACTTAGAAGACATCACTTTACCATGAACCACCTCGTTACACTAAGGTTCATTGTGGAAGAACGTTATAATATTAAATCCAATCACTTCTACTGCTTTGTGGACTTTAGGAAATCTTTCGATATGGTTCCTAGAAATAAATTGTGGAATAGTATAGAAGAGCTAAAGGTTCCTTTCAAGTTGAGAGATGTCACGATAAGGTTGTATGAGACTATCATTGCCAATTTTAAGAGCATTGTGGGGTGGTCGAAATATATTAATTGTAATATTGAAGTAAAGAAAGGTTCCCCCCTCTCCCCTACCCTTTTCTACATATACATCGATAAGCCATAAGGTTGTTTAGAAGAAGCAAGTTGTGTTGGAATGACCTTAGCTGGAATAGTCATCATCCTTATTATTTATGTTGATGATATTGTTCTTATGGCAAGGTGTCCCTTTCATCTTGATAAGCAATTAAGAATTCTAAAGGATTTCTGCTCGAATATGGGTATGAATGTTAACACCAACAAAACAAAAGTTATGATTATCAAGTCCAATAAGGTCACTTACTCTAATTTTTTATATGACAATAGAAACTTTGAGGAAGTGTCTTCCTACAAATATCTTGGAATTTATATTCATAACAAGCTCAACTGGAATTGTAGCATTGGAAAAAGGATTTATGGAGGGCGGAAATGCGATTTTGGTCTTGAAAACAATTGTAAATCAACAAACCTTGTGATGTGGGATAAAAAGATGTTCGTTTTTGAAACTCTTGTCACTCTTGTTATTTTGTATGGTTGTGAGGTTTGGGGTTGAAACATCTATAGAGAATCTTAGAGAAGATTGAGCAAATCCAAAAGCATTTTATAATGTATAACCTCAAAATTAAAGGCAATACACCCTATCTTATTCTCCTAATAGAACTATGTCTCCCCCCCATCAAGAGGATTGCTATGAATAGGTACCTAATGTACAAGAACATGGTAAATAACATGGGAGACTAGAGACTTCCTAAAATTTCTTTAAAATCCAATCAATATCACTTATGGCTTAAGAGAGGCTGGTATAAAGATGCCATGGCTTGGTTAAACCATTGGGGGATTGGAGAAAATGCCACTTTGCAAAATATCAATAACATTAAAAATGTTATCACATATAAGTTTAAATAGAAAATGTGGGATGAGAAAGAATCAAAGGTTAAAAGAAAATTAAGATACTATAAGGAGATCATTAACTCTAATATTGAATATCAAAAGTATATCTCTGTTTTAACTAGTTCGAAGAAGAAAATTAACATAGCCAAGATAAGAATGAACTCTCCTGAGCTTCATAGTGAAATAAGATGCTGGAAAATTCCTAAAACACCATGGGAGAAAAGGATTTTCCATATCTGTAAGACTATGAGCATTGAGGATGAAAGTCATTTTCTCTTAGAATGCCCTTCATACACCCACATTAGATTGTAGTTTCTTAATCTTTGCTACAATACTAACCTACCTAAACTTCTAACATGTCAAAACTAGGGTGACCTAGGAATGTTTTTTTCTAAGATTTTGAGCAAAGGAATAAACTTTTAGAGCAATACAAATAGCCCCAAGTTCTGTTCTCTTAAGGTCTGATAGAACAAAGTTAGTCTCAGTGAATGTTAACCATCATCATCATCATTTTTTTGTAAGTCGCATTATATTAACATTCAACATAAGATTTACATATAATTTTAATTAGAATCCCCCCTGAAACCTCAAATTCAACCAAAAATGTATCCATTGCTCCAACACTGAGAAATATGTTGGAGGTTGAGCTTCCTCCAGTTCTCGCCATATCCCCTGCTCCGTTAACTCGATATCAGCCCAAATCGAGGGTGGAATGGACACCCGGTAGAGCCAAGTGGCTTGAGCAACCTGCAATTTCTCTGAGTTGGTTCTCTTCTTTCCTTTCCTCACAGTCCCACCTTCTTCATGCTTCGGCTCCATCCTAATGGCTATCACCTATGTCACCAACTCACCCTTCTGATAGCAATAAGCATCCCCAATCCACCACCTTTCGCAATGCTCATCCACTTCTCCCAACATCGATAATAAACTAGATTCAAGGGGCAAGATGTATCTAGAAATACATAGAGATAAACTCCCATAATGATAGATCCAACGTTCCCCGCAGATCCATATTCCTACTCAACTTCGCACCGGTTACCATAAATGATCTCAGATGTTCCCACCTTTGAGTTGTCCTTCTACCCATCTCATCATTTATTAACTGCCTTCGTCTCAAACGCTTCACACTTTGGAAAGCTTCCCATTTAATGCCTTCCTCATGTGTTGTTCCATTGCCACCTTCTTGCATTATTTCGAATTATTCGGCATGTCTCAACTTGCGCGCAACACACAAATCCTCTTTCACATCATCCACTCTATGGTCTGCATTCGCATCCAGGGATCATCATCATCAATTTTAATAACTAATCTCATATTTTCAATATTTCTAATATATAATAAAGACATTTAATAATGTGTTGTATCGTATCATAAGATTAGGAAATAAATGAATCATTATTATTGATAATAAAAGTATCCTTTTAACCATCAACTTCTCGCATTTATAAAATAATATTTTCATATTGCCTTAGGTATAAGAAATTTAAACATTCTTATTCACTTTTCCTTGTCATTTTATCATTTGAATATGTGTACTTTTGGTTACTTTCTACCTAAGGCCCACTAAGAAAGAATAACTTTCTATGACTAAGAAGATCTATTTTGAATATAGTTAGGGTAAAAGTTAAAACATTCCCACAATCATATCATTGGTCAATATCGACATAAAATGGGTCCTCGCCGAACAAAAAGAACACGTTCAAAGGACCATTCACAGACGTCTAATCGTACCATAACTTATGAAAATGATTGTCCTACAATTATGATGACCTGCAATTAGGTTATGAAAAAATTTAAATAATAACAACATTATGATGGCCAACAATAGAGAACGAACCGGGATCTATGGCATGGAGAAATCAAATGATTCAATCAAATAATACGGTTTATGGTATTTGGTCAAAGTTTAAGAATTTGTACTATAAAATAATAATAAGTGTCATAGCTATCCAAATTTTTTTTACATGCGTCTGAATCTTGAAATAAGAAATTCAATGTCTATACATGCAAGATTTTATAATGGTTTTTTATATATAAAATTTTACTAAAATTATGAGACCAATGATGGTACTCTTGCTAAAGACATATTTGGGTCTACATAGTCAAATCATTCTTCCCAATTCATGTTTTATAATGGAATTTTTAAAGCTATAAAGTAGTTTTCAAATGTGTATCAACCAAAGGGTCATGTGGTTTTATTCTCAGAAGAATTCAAATCTAGGAGTAAGAGTGGAGTAATTATTTTATGCTGGGATGCAAATTAGGTTAGACGAAAAAATCTTATTTGAAGATCTTATGAACACAAGTAGATTAATTCTTTAATGAATATAATTCATATTTGTACATGTATAGGATTATAATTATACACATTCAATTTCATAAATTCATTCTCTTGGTTGGATTGAGAAGATAATATTACTTAATTATGAAATGAGTATGGATGTTGAATGGAAAAGATTATATCACTGAAATAATGAAATTAACAAAAATGTTAATTACTCTCCTTAAAAATTACCACTTTTTTATTATCTATTTTTTTTAAAGAAAAAAAGAAAAAAAAAAGAAAAACGCAATTATATTATATTATTATAATTATGTAATTACATTTTCAAAGACCTGAGAAATCTTTCTCAATACATTACATAAGTTGTGTCATATTAATAACAGATAAAATTTCATATTCAATCTGATCATGGATTCTTCATGCATAGAGTTCATATTCATTATGCATATTACATTAAAGATTTTCTCCATATATATATATTTATGTGAATGTAAAAGGTGAGAGAGGTTGTATCATTGGTAGTATTAAAATTTTAAAGTGAAGTGGATAATTAATATAATGCATTTTTTTTAAATAAATATTTTAAAATGAGAATTGAAAGTTAAAGATGAGTTACAATATTTAAAAATTTAGTTAAATTTAATGATATATTTTTTTTATTTATATATCTAAGTTGATCTAAAAATTAAAGAATATTTATCATATTAATTCAATTATATTTAAATTAAATATAATTTCATTAAAAGAATTTATTTATAGTTTTTTCAACGAAAAAAAGATCATAGTTCAATTTTTTTTATTTAAAAACTCTGAACCATATTGTTCAATTGACATATATTCCTTATACATAATCATCATCATATATATGCTTTCAACTTACATAGCTTTACAACAAATAAATTCATCCATCCTCCCCAAATATACTACAAAACTGTCTTAAAAAAATTACTTATCAAGAGATCAAACTTTTATATGAGCTTAGAAAATATAGTCCTCCACTATTATAGATAAAGTGAATAACTATTTAAGACCAGCATAGTATCACCACATATACTAGCTCTATGAGCAATAGATTAACCAAAGAAAGGCCCCGAGTCAAGTTCTTTAATGATGTCATTTCTTACCTCCGAAACTTTCCAAATGTCTTTTGCTTACTGAACTACCATCTTTGAAAGTTGATCTGCTTGTACATTTCGTTCACTATATATATGTTGGAAAGAAACATCTTGAAAATATGCAACTTAAATATAGTTGATAAAGCCGTGATTTCAAATTCAAAAGATTAATTGAAAGTGGATACCTATCATTTCTTAGAATTATTATTTTGTTTTTAAATTAAATTAATGTTTCATATAATTTTTATGAAAGTTACCTAACTTAAATTTTAGAATGATGGATGAGGTTTGAACTTGGTTATTGATTATTAGTATGATAATATTATGTTTTAACCATTAAATCAAATCCAAGGAAACCATTAAATATCTTAAAAAATAAGAAATAGCTATAATGAAAATTATAAAATATATGAATTTTTAAATATAAATGTGTTAAAAAATGCATATATTGTGTTTGCGTTTGACAAGGACCTCTAAAAAATAAAATGAAAATATTGACTTGACTTTTTTCTTTTTCAACAAAAAAAAAGTTCCTTGCTGTTCATAATGTTAATCAAAGAAACTACAATAGAGCCTATATGAAAATATATTTGCCAATAAACATAGAGGATCCATACCAAACCAATCATGGAAACCTTTAAGTGTAATATAATGCAAAGACAAAAACTAAGTTGTATGAGTCTATACTGTTCACAATAAGACTCTGATCCCACAACCATTATCAAAATATTTTCTATGAAATAACAAAATACATACAAAGACTAAATAACATCCAATCTGATATCAAAAAAGGATAAAAAGGGAGGATCTATGACTAATATAAGGAGTAGCAGCCCTCCTTATCCACCCAACCATTGTAATATTTAGTAAAATGTGTCGTCCCTTTAAGGGAGCCAATCCCCCTCTTAAATAATCTGTCATCCCAAATATTATAGTTTCCACTACAAGGAAAAGGCCTTGTAGCGGAGGTTATAATGGAGGTTTTTAGTTTTACAAGATTGGCCAAAATTTTCAAAAAAACCTCCACTTCAACCTCTGCCAATGGTACCAGATGTTTTAGTGGAGGCTTTTACGAAAATTTATTATAACTAAAAGATCTCGGAGGACGGAGGCTTTAATGGAGGTTTTTTTCACCGGTGCGCTTCTGACAAAGATGCACCAGTGCGCTTCTGACAAAGATGCACCGGTGCGCTTCTGTCAAAGATGCACTAATGCACTTCTATCAAAGTTGCACGAGTGCGCTTCTGACAAATATGTACCAGTGCGCTTCTGTCAAAGATGCACCGGTGCGCTTATACCAAAGATGCACGGGTGTGCCTTCACCAAAGAGGAGCACCGATAAATTTTTGGCCAAAATCACACTACTGCACATTTTTAATGGAGCACCAGTGCACCTATAGTAAGAAGCATAGATGCACTTATACCAAAGATGAGCATTGGTGCACCTTAACCAACAGTGAGCATTGGTTTTCCCATACCAAAGAGGAGCACTGATGACAAAAAACAATTTGTTGTGTACAAAAACCTTGTGAACATGCAAATAAAGGGAGGCAATTTAATAAATATAGGATAATTGATTAAAATGTAGTGATATAATGACTTTGATTTTGAATATTCCAAGTAGTAGTTCATACTCTTGTTTATTAATGAAACTTTTATTTACAATTTAAAAATGAAATGCTTGCCTAATAGTTTAAACAAAAATTATAATTTTGATTGTTTGAAATATAATTTTATAGTTAAAAACATATAAATAAGACATTATCAATAAACATAAAATAATATTATAAAAATGTATAATAGTTAATATTGAAATGTTAAGCATTACAATTTAAAGTCCTGGAGCACTGGTGTGCATACAGTAAAGAAGCACCGATGCACTTATACAAAAGATGAGAACCAGTGCACCTTAACCAACAACTAGCATCATTATGCCCATACAAAATAGGAGTAGTGATGACAAAAAACAATATGTTGTGTACATAAACCCTATAAACATGCAAATAAAGGGAGGTGATTTAATAAATACAATATTATTAAAATGTAGTGATATAATAAATTTGATTTTGAATATTCCAAGTATTAGTTCTTACTGTTTTTTATTAATGAATTGTCATGTCCCCAATTTTGGCCCATCCAGTACCATAGGTGAAAGGGGACAAGATCAACCCGTAAGGGAATTAAATTGTATTAATTCTATTTGCTTAGAATCAATTTTTGCCTAAGTCTTTCAAATTGGCAAATTTATTTATTAAAGGTAATTTTGATAAATAAAACTAATGGATAATGAGCAAGTGGGCCAAGAGGGCACCCAGGTGGAAGATGTTGCCAAAAATGGAGTAGGGGGTATTTTTGGACGCAATTATACCACAATAATTAATTAATTGATTAAATGCTAAAGTTTGGATTAATTATGAGATGTAATATTTTTATTAATATTTTATTTGTTATGTTGAATAAATTGAGAAATCGGCTCACCAATTCGAATTAGTGGATAAGGTTAGAGGAATTACTTGGAGTAGAAGTCAAGTAAGCACTAGAGTCCAAAAATGTTGCCAAAAATGAGAAAATAGGAATATTTCAGGAAAAGCAGCATAAATCCAGAAAGCAGGAAAGTCCAGAAAAGAAGGAAAGTTCCGAAAAGAAGGAAAGTCAGAAAAAGAGGAAAAAATAAGGAAAGCCAAAGCAAAGCAAGCAAGTAAAGCAAGGAAAGTATGTCCACTAATGGGTGACCTATTCTCACAGGTCACCAAGCCAAGTAACTTGCTCAACAGGTCAACATGAATTCTATTGAAGAAGGTTTCTAACTTCATTCAATAACTTTTGATTGTTATTAGAATTTTGTGTATGAGAGCTTTGAGCCCTCTAGTTGAGTGATGTGCCTCAATAGTTCTTCTTCGGAGATGTGCTCCAAGGTCCATATTTTCCTGTGAGTGTTATGTAGGTCCAGAAACCATTATTACAACCAGTAACATCCAGTTCATATCAGCATTGAAGAATTAATGTAAGATTGAAGAGGAGGCTACCAGTGTAGAAGAATTGCAGCTTGTTTTGGAAGAGGATCATTAGCAGACGGAGATAGTTATGGAGGAGCATGCCCAAGACCCCCAGTGAGCTCCAGAAGTTGTTATCAGCATATATCAGAGGATTCCATGTCCAGAGGTCGAATTCAGACCTGATCTCCCATTCCTCTCTTATTGCTCCAGCTCGCTCAACCAAATTTAGAGGTGTTTCCCCTGGTGGAGACAACTAGTTGAAGGAGGGCGCACCAGTGAATTCTATCAGTAGTAGGAGTAGCCAAATCAGACCTATGATATGTAGAGGACCTTATCATTACATCAGAACAGAGCTATTGTAAAAAATCATTCTCTCTATTCATCTTCTCCACCAATGTAATGCAATTTATAGCCTGTGAGGCACTATGTTTTGAGAAAGAAGCCACTGGAATAAAAATAAGAGTTCTGTTATGTCTATTTCGATTTATTACTATTATTAATATTATATTAGAGCTTCATAACATATAAGAACAGAGTAATCAGTTAATGGAAGTCATTTATCAAGTTAAATTCCAAGACTAGCTCATTGAGAGGTTTTTCTAGACTAGTTTTGCTGAATTTACTGTAGATTGCACTCAAAGCATCCAATTGACCCCCCATCTGTTGAAGTAGGTGAATAACTCAATATAATTCACATATCAGTCCCTCATTCGAGAATTTGGAAGCCTTTAACCCCTGTTTGGGAAGCTTAGAAAATTATTAGCTCAACAATCCCGGGCGAGCTCTTGAACCCCAATTCTTACTAAACTCTCCCAGGTCTGTTCAAATACTTTCTTGAACATCACCAACAATTATTTGACTGATATAAACTCTTACATTAACTCCTAGGATCCCCACCTGTCTAGTATGCATATGCCAGCTGCCCAGGAAGCCTCGAAGTAAGCATCGACTTGCTCTATGCTGAAAATTGAATGGTTCTGGTACATGGTGCATGGGACATCTCTGATTTGACATCCTAACCTGCTGCTGCACCTCAGTCCACACATTTTCCAGAATTGAATGTTCATCCTACCATCCTCATATCTTGCCTCAGTCCCCATCACTTACTTCCTGCTTGTTTGGAAAAATTGTCAAAAATTTAACTAGTGAATTTTATCAAAAATTTGAAGTTAGAGATAATATATTGGTTGAATCTTCCCAAGGATATTACATGAATCTCTTATGTGAAATTTAAAAATGAATATTTGCTGAATATTAAAAAAAATTATAATTTTGATTGTTTGAAATACAAAAATTACAGTTAAAAGCATATGAAATATGACATTATCAATAAAAATAATATTATGAAAATGTTTAATAATTAATATTTAAATGTTAAGCATTGCAATTTATATTAATGGCGATGGAACCACCCATACAAAACCATGATGAGTGTCAAAGCACTCCATTTACCACTTAATGGGTGGATCTCTTGTAATTACAAAACCACTCAATTGTTACATGAAAATTGTTTGATGAAAACTCTCCAAAACCACTCATCCACTAGAGATAATATTCCTAACACGGAGAATCAATTCTCTCAGACCAAAGAAGAGCATTAGTGTTCCCACACCTTAAAATAAGACCATCAATGCACTTATGCAAAAAAATGAACACCAGTGTGCCTTAACCAAAGAGATGCACCGGTCCGTGTCTTCCAAAGATGCACCGGTGCGCTTCTGCCAAAGAGAAGCACCATGAACATAAAATAGATTTCCATCAACAAAAAATGGTTTTTCGCGGGTATAGAAGCCTTGTTAACCTGCAAATAAGCGAAGGTGAAAACCCTTATGGATATGCCCCATGATGCACAAAAAAGTATCATTTTCTTTTCCAAACTTGCTGATTATTTTCTATCCATATATTTTGAAGAAAAATCCTATCATGAATCCACCATTAACCTGCAAAATCGAGGAAAAACCCTCAAACCAACAAAAATGAACCACAAAACCAAATAAGAAATTATGAACAATAGTGGGAAATGAAAAATAATAGAAATAAAATAGATAATGAGAAGAAATAAAATAATGAAGAGGGAACAAATGGTTTCTTACCTGCAATACTCTTCCTCTTCCGCTTCGCTCTCGTAGAACCATGTGAAATAATGAAATGAAACAAACCCTCTGTTTTCCCCTCTTCTTAATACGTTTTTCTCGCTTCTTTCAAAAGTTTTAAGAAACATGCTTCTTTCAATAAGTGGGGAAAACCTATATATTTTGATGTGAACCCTAAAACAAATCCACCATTAACCTACAAAATAGAGGAAAAACCCTCAAACCAACCAAAACAAACAACAAAACCAAATAAGAAATTAGGAACAATAGTGAGAAATGCAAAATAGTATAAATAAAATAGATAGCAGGAAGAAATGAAACAATGAAGAGGGAAAAAATATGTTGCTTGGATACAATACTCTTTCTCTTCCTCTTCTTCTTCTTCTTCTTCTCTTTGGTAGAACCATATGAAATGAAGAAATAAAAAAAACCCTAATTTTTTCCTCTTTTGAAGACACTTTTCCCGCTTCTTTAAAACGTTTAAAAATTCCCGTGTTTTTCAATGAGTAAACAAGGGAAAAAATGCATCCAAATGAATTGAGTGGATGGTGGGCTTGATTTTTGAAATCGCTCCAAGAAACTTCGAGCTCCTCACGCAGTGAACACGCTGAAACCTTAATCAATTCTCATCCTAAGTGCTAAGTTTTGCACAGGAGAACCATGTTGATCCGATTTGCAATGCCTATTGGAGGGGGCCCTGAGGCCTTCCCTCCCTTGTCCGATATAACTACATTCAAGAAGCTGGTGGCTGCTTGTGGGAAACGACCTCCAAGTGAGCAACAACAGAAATTCGTAAAACTAATGGCCAACATCCCCATTGTTGACCTACCGTCTGAAGATCCATGCAGATCAACGTTGAACCTAATAGAAAGAGGGCTCATAGGGCAGTTCACCTGCCTCTGGACTTTGCCTAAAGCAGTGGATAATTGGGTGCAAAGAAACTGGCGATCATTGACCTAAGATGGCATCAACAGTCATTTAGTGGGTAAGGGTTTCTTTGTTTTTGTCTTTGCCAATGTAGAGGATAGGAACTTAATTTTTAAGAATGGACCTTATTTTATGGGCCCTTAAGGACTATATCCGAACAAATGGACACTGAACTTTGATCCGACGCAAGATGTGCCCTCGGCTGTCCCAGTCTGGGTCCACTTGCCTCACCTACCCTTGCACTATTGGAATCCCAAATCGTTGGAAGCCATAGGAAATAAACTAGGGAAATACATTGACCGGGCAGAGAGGAAGGACCAGTATACCTGCGCTAGAATTTATGTGGAGGTGGATTTGGAAGTAGGGTTGCCCTAAAGCAATAAAAATCACAGTGGCGGATTGGTCGTACATAAAAGAGCTAGATTACAAGCAACTTCCATTTAAATGTCGATATTGCCATGGGTATGGACATTTTTCCAGGCACTGCAAAAAGAAGGGAGAGGAGGAGGTCGAGAACGCTAAAGACAATCAATGGACCCCAGCTCAGAAGCCAATTGCAGCAAAACAAGCCACCAGACCAAAATGAAAAGGAAAGTCTATGGGGAATGAAGGCCCATCCTCTAGTTAGCTACAAGGTGAAGGGAGCTCAGGACCACCAAGGATGGAGACATCTAATAATCAGTTTGAAACACTCAAACTTCTAGAGGAATCTTTAGCATCAGCTCCAGAAGAGGTTGAAAAACAGCACAATTCAATGGCTGAAAACAAATCCCATGAAGAAATTGCATCTCTATAGGATGGATCCCCTATTGGAGTCTCGAGCCCTCTCTCCTATACTGAAATGATAAGAAATAAGTCTTTGGAGATGTCAAGCTCTTCGGAAGATGAGACCTTTGAGAGGCCATCGAAAAGAGTTGGGAGAAAATCCCACAGGGAGACAAGGGCAGAAGAAGCAGAGAGGCAAAAAATGAAAGTTAGTCAATCAACGATCGAGATGTCCATCGACAGAAATACCAGAAATAGACCTCTCAAGGGAGGAGCTGCCCCCCCACCAGCCAGCAAGTAATGCATCTAGTCTCTTGGACTTGTCGAGGATTGGGGAATCCCTTAAAAGCTGAAACAGTTAAAAATCTTGGGAAATCTGAGTTTCCTGAGATCCTCATGCTCCAAGAGACTAAAATTGAAGGGGAAGCCCTCCTTCTTCTCAGTAAATTGAATTGGAAAAAGAACACCGAGAGAGCAATCAGTGCTAGGGGCTCCTCCGGAAGGCTGGCTACTCTGTGGGAGGAGGATAAATTCTATCTTGAAAGCTCTTATGAGACACAACACTGGATTTATACCGATCTCAGGCACAATGTGAATAAGATGTCCTTCGCTCTTGTCAATTTGTATGTACTTGTCCATCATGCTGAAAAGAGAGAGTGTTGGCAAACTTTGTCAGTCTTCCTTGAGTCAAGATCCCCCAAGAATATAATTCTTGCTGGAGATTTCAATCTCATTTTCGAACCAAAGGAGAAGCGTCGTGGAAACACTAATCGAGATCAAATCCTTCCTTTGGTCGAAGATCTTCTTCAACATTGGGACTTAATAGATTTTAAGCCAAAAAAAGGGTTATATACCTGGACCAACAATCGCATTGGGGATCAACATATATCTGCCCGACTGGACAGATTTTTAATTCAGAGCTCCTTTCTGCTTGAAAATAAGATCATATCCTCCAAAATTTTGCAAAAAATGACATCGGATCATAAGCCTATCTTACTATAGTTTGAGGAGGAAAAAAATTGGGACCCATCCCCTTCCGATTTAATCCTCTCTGGGATGAAAGAGATGGATTTGTGGAGACTGTTAATAATGCCTAGAGAGCTCCTGTTAATGGGTCGCCCAGCTATGTATGGGAGCAGAAAATCAAGGCTACTAAGGTGGCTTTGAAATCTTGGATAAAAAAGCCCTCTGTTTCACCCACGAGCTGTAGAAAGTAGTCAACCAATCAGCTGATTGAATTGCAACTTGAAATGGAATCCAAAGATATCACTTATTCTGCAATACAAAAGGAACAAGCCACCCAGATCATTACTTTTCGATCTTATAGGCACGAGGAAGAACATTGGAGGCTCAAATCAAGAAGTCTCTAGCTGAAATCGGAAGACATAAATACTCCATTCTATCATAAACAGTTCAAATCTTGCCTCTCTTGTAATCACTTGGATGAAATCACTGCTTCTGATGGGACTATCCATAAAGATATAGCTCAATTAAAAGAGGCAGCAACTTCTCATTTTCAGGAGCTTTTTACTGAAAAATGAATGGATACGGAGGAGGAGTTTACTAAATTCCTCACTAACATTTTGAGACTTATTGGAGAGAAAGATAATGCAAGTCTTTTGCAGCCCTTCTCTCAAACTGAAATTAGCAATGTAATTTGGGTAATGGAGTCGGACAAAGCCCCAGGACCTGATGGATTTTCCATACACTTTTACAGAATTTGCTAGGATATAATCAAGGTGGATTTAGTCCGTATGATCAGAGGCTTCCTCCAAAATTCCAAGGTCGGAGGCAGCATCAACTCTACATTTTTGGCCTTAATCCCAAAGGAATCAAATCCTGGGACCTTCGATAGGCTTAGGCCTATCTCGCTATGTAATGCATCATATAAAATTTTGTCTAAGATCATGGCCAATAGAATCAAGCCATTTCTGGGTAATCTCATCTCCTCTAGTCAGGGTGGGTTTGTGAAAGGTAGGAATATTATGGATAATGTGACCATTGTGCATGCAACCATTCACTCTAGCCACCAACGCAATGAACAAGGGATGATTATAAAGCTTGACATGGCTAATGCCTTTGACTGGGTAAGACATTCCTTTTTGTTTCAAGTTCTTCTATCATTTGGCTTTAGCCCTGATTTTGTAAGGTTGATCAAAGCTTGTATAGGTAGGCCATGGATTGCTCCTTAAGTGAATGGAAGGCCTGCCAATTACTTCCAATGTACTCAGGGTATAAGGCAGGGCTTCCCTCTGTCCCCTTTCTTATATATTTTGATGGTAGACTCCCTCAACAAAAAGTTGAATGCAGAGAAGGCTGCAGGAATAGTTCCAGGCATATGAGTGATGAAAGATCTTGTCCCCATTAATCATGCCTTATTCGCAGACAATTCTCTCCTTCTGGGAGGAGCCTCTGTCAAAATTGCAAGATTTTTCAATGATGTAATACAAATCTTTTGCAGAGTATCTGGTGCTCTTGTCAATAAGAGAAAGTGTGCCGTGTATGGCTAGAACGTGAATCATGCTACCATTCAACGTATTGCTCATTACTTAGGATTTACTGGCTTTGCAAATTGGGAAACTTTTAAGTATCTTGGCCTACCTTTAACCCTGGGCATCACTAAGGCTACTCATTGGCTTGAGGTAATAAGCAAAATTAAATTAAAATGGTAGCTTGGGGAGGGTAGTGGCTTACCAGAGATGGAAAATTAATTCTCATCAAATTTGTTATCTCCTCTCTGCCTCTCTATCCGACATCGTTTTTATTGGCACCTAAAATGATTACTAAGCAGGTAGAAAATATTATACGTACCTTATTGTGGCAAGGAGGTAAGGGGAATAAAAAAAATTCCATTTGTTGTGCTGGGACGTTGTGAAAAAACTGTTTGCTGAAGGAGGTCTGCAGGTTAGAGATCCCGGGCTTGCGAATTTGGCACTTGGTGGAAAGATGCTGTGGAAGATTTTCTCCAATCCCAGTCACTCAGTTAGCCGAGTTCTTATTAAAAAATATATGAATGGAGTATCAGAGTCCAGTATGGATGAAGCTATTTCCATCAAAGGCACCATGATGTGGAGATTATGCAGCCGTGGATGGGAGTTTTTCAAAAAAAATCTCTATCGCATACCTGGCAATGGGAGACAGATTTTATTGTGGAATGATAAAATAATGGGTCGCCCACCTCTCAGACAGAATGATGAATTTCACGAATTACGTTGCTGGCTCACCCAGCGTGGCATCACTAAACTCATAGATATCTCAAATTGGGACTAGGATGGAAATTGGTATGAATGGAATCTTCCCATGCCAATGGATAGGATGCTCGATCAATTGAGTTCACTACTTGCAGCCCTTAGTGGCTTAGAACCAGTTCATATTCGTTTCAGGGATAAATGGGGCTGGGGATCGACCGGAGAATACACAACAGCTCTAGGATTCACTACCCTTCAGTCGCAACAATCTTAGACTCAGTCAAACGTTATGTGGAAGAAGGTTTGGGACTCATTCAGCATTCCAAAAATTAATTTTTTCAGCTGGGTTCTCATGCACAGAAGACTCTTGACTGGTGAGAACCTTACAAAACGTGGAATAATCGAGCCGCACAGATGTCCACTTTGTCAATCAACCCAGGAAACAATCAATCATGTGTTCTTCAATTTCCCATTCATGCAGGAGGTGTGGCAGCTAGCTTTGCAAGGTCTCAATGTTCAAACTCCATCTCAGTGCAATATTGTCTTATTATTTTCCACTTGGATAGACCATTATCCCCTGGCGATTATGAGCAAATCTTTATGGTCATAGATCTAGCATGCAGTCCCAAAATACCTATGCTGGGAAGTGTGGTTAGCCAGGAATGAGGGAATCTTCCAAAACAATTTTTGTACCCCAGCAGTTGTGATCGCTAAAGCCAAGGCGTTGCTTTTGGAAACGGTGGAAAATCATCCCTGTAATCAAAATAGCATGCTTCTTCCTGCATAGAACAACTCGATTGGCGACCCAACACTATGTACTAGGAAAAAGATTTATGCTCAACCTATCAGCAACCATGAGTGGCGGCTCCGACACAACGAATCTGAATTTCATCAGTGGTGGAAGAATCAAGGTAAAGACACTATTTTTTTCGATGGGGCAGCTAAAGGAAATCCATGGAGAGCTAGAGCCGGAGGGGTATTCTATGCTCCTGACGGTCAAATTAAGGGCAGTTTTAGCTGGGGGTTAGGGCAAGGTACAAATAACTAGGCTGAATTGTTAGGACTGCTCAAAGCTTGTCAGATAGCTCATGGAAACGGAGATCATGATATTCAAATTTTTGGAGACTCGAAAATCCTAATTAAACTCTTAAACACTAAAGATTATTTCAATAATGCGGTGTTAAATAAGACCTTACAACGAGTTCAGAAATTGCTACAAAAATTCAACTCTGCCTCCTATTTCCACATCCTTCAGAGTCTAAATGAGGAAGCTGATTTTAGGGCCAATGTAGGATGTCTTTTAGCCCCATCAAACTTGATTCAGAATGATGATATTCCTATATGGTCTCCCATCCCGTAAGATGGAAACTCCTTGTATATTGTAATTGTAGGATTAAGGGCACCTCTGAATTTTGAGCACTTTGGCTTTGTATGATGGGTTGATTAGGCATAAGCCCAACCGAGTTTTCTTTAATAAAAATTAGTCGTTCTTGTTAAAAAAAAAAAATGACTTACTGTTTGGTGCTTTTGTATATCAGAAGCACCGATGTGCCTAAACTATAAAGGGAGCATCGGTGCACCTTCACCAAAGAGGAGAAATGACACCGGTGCGCCTTGACCAAAGAGGAGCACTAACACCGGTGTGCCTCGACATAAGAGGAGAACCGGTGAGTAGTTTCAAAAGTGGAGCCTTGATGTTTTTTTTACAAAATAATATTGGTGCATATGGGTCATGGAGGATCAGTGCACCCACTCCTTGGAAAGAGCACTGGTGCGCCTTCACCAAAGACAAGCACCACCACCGGTGTGCCTTCACCAATGAGGAGCATCAACACTGGCGTGCCTTATCGAAAGAAGAGCACTGGTGCACCATTACAAAAGTGGAGCACTGATTTATTTTGGCTAAAATCACACTGGTGCATATGGGTCATAGAGCACCGATGCGCCATTACCAAAAAACACGCACCAGTGCGCCATTACTAAAAAACAAGCACATATGCGCCACAATGCTTTTGGGCGCACCGATTAAAAACATCCGCTAAAACCTCTGCTTGCTTACCTCTGCTAGAAACCTCCGCTATAAATGGAGAAGGGACATGTTTTTTGGGGAGGTTCCACTACAACCTCCGCTATAGGGCCTTTTCCTTGTAGTGTGCGAGAGATATGCCTATATTGTACAGACTGAAAACCATTATGCAGGTCAAGTGTTCTAGTTTTGCAATGATCCAGAGTCACAACCTGAAGATGACTTCTCCCACTAACTTTACTTATAATAAAATAAATTAATTTTACTCGATAAATATCAGCTTATATTATGCAAGAGCATAAGAGATTGTTGTACCTTTAAATTTTAAAGATAGAAAAATGTAGTATAAAATATTTTTGTACCTTTAAATTTTAAAGATAGAAAAATGTGATTCATTGCATCAAGAGTAGCGAGGTGCTCTACACCTAGTATACATGAGATGTTGTCAAATAATGTAGCGTTATGTACCAAAAATAAAAATTAATTAAAACAATTTATATCGACCAAAACCAAATAAAAATAAAAATAAAAATTTAAAACCAAATAAAAGTTATTAAAAATATCCATATTGACTCATAAAATAAAAAATAAAAACCAGCATAGATCCATCTTAAACCCATATCTATCAAGCACCGAGAGAGATCAAATTTCTTGAGGTGTAAATTTTTTTTGAATATGTAAAAAAAAAAATTAAAATTTTAAAAATATTTGCATCTCAAGAAAATGGATTTTTATCAATACTTATAGTTCGAGAGATGAATCTATATTATATATATAGATATTTAGAAAAAAAAAAAAACCGTTAAAATTTTATAAAATGAAAAATTCAATTTCATTACTATATTTTTATCACTCAAAATTATTTTAAACTTTTTTTTCGAAGACTCATCACCTAGTAATTATATATGTATGGGGTGATTATTCTATTGACGCACATTTTAATTGTGCTTCAGTTCATAAGTTTTTCTAGCTACACATAAAGTTCTTCACATATCTATATATATATGGGGGGTGATTATTCTATTGACGCACATTTCAATTCTGCTTCAGGTCATAAGTTTTTTCTAGCTACACATAAAGTTCTTCGTATGATTATCGTTTGAAGAAATATAATATATTGAAAACTTTTTCTTTATAAGTTGGGTATGAAAGATCATATGATATGATTTGTTCTCGTATTAAGCTTAATATGATTAAAAGGGGTGAAGGTTTGAATATAGGCCTCGGCAATAGATAATATGTAATTGATGCTTTGAAGTTTGGAACTTTGGGTATGTGATTTCATTTGTCATGGTTTTCAACATGATCCATTTGATTATATTTTGGATTTTGGATTAGAAATTCTAATTAAGATTATGTTATTTCACAGACACGCACTTTAATATCATCATCATGTTTGGTGATATGTTTTTTTTATATATAATTTAATGATTGATAATTGTATTTAAGTTCAAATTCATTTTGGATTTTGGATTAGAAACTCTAATTAAGATTATGTTATTTCACAGACACGCACTTTAATATCATCATCATGTTTGGTGATATGTTTTTTTTATATATAATTTAATGATTGATAATTGTATTTAAGTTCAAATTCATTGTGTGTTTGGAACTACATCACTCTATTCGAGTGAATGTTCCATATAATCATGTAATGTTTTATAAACAATCTTATAAATATCACTTAAACAAAGTATACACAACTATTTAGATATATATTTATTTATTTGGAACATATGGGTTATCGACTCACGATGGTCTCGTTATGTCATTCTAATTTTTCTGTCATACTAAATTTCAATCAACCAACAAATCCCGTGATATTGCATTGCCCTACGTATGAATTTCTCAACATGCATGAAGAATAATATTTATTCTTTTTATCGATTTGTGTTTGTAACATGACCAAAATAAATTGCACTAAAAACTTAATAGCAACATATCTTTACAAAATTGTTAAAAATTATCATTCTTGCCCTGATGTATCGTCCAACTTAGCTAAGAACATGATTGAAAAAATTGACTATGAAGAAATGTTAGATAACAATTAATTTAATTCAATTGCAATTCTATGCATTACAATTGCTAACAATTCTCTATTAATGTCCAATTACACTTTATGGTTGGTTTCCTTCGTCCACAATTCACTTCCTTAGACCCTTTCAATAAAAAAATTCTTTCACTATCTTATATTTATTTTTGCTCCATTTATGTTTTTTTCTAAAATAATTAGGTGGTGCAACCATTAAACCTTATCTAAGTTAGAATAACTTTGTTTTCGTAAATGAAAATATTTAATTGCATCCTATAAATCCTTTTGCACATTCAAATATAAGATCAATACTTTAGAGTGGAATATAAGGAAGGGAAAAACATGCCATTCTTCTAGCATATACTTCCGAGAAAGGGTTAGTTTAGGGAATCATCAATCAACACATCCTTTAGCATAATATTTTTATCGAGAGTAAGTCAAGGAAAAGGTTGATTGGCCCTTCCTCTACCATAGACTTTTTGTAGAGGGATAATCCAAAGTAGTGTTAGTTGACACTTCTTGTAGCGTATTATTCCCATCGAGGGTGATATAGGGAAAGAGTTAGCCACTCCTTCCTCTAGCAATATGGAATTTTCATTGAAGGTGATCTTGAGTAATTTTTGGATGAACCTTCATCCATTATAGTATTCTCGATAAAGGGGGCCTATAGAAAGGTCCTTCTATTCTTCATTCAACATATAATTCTTGACAAGGGTGGTCCCAAGGAAGAGTTAGCTTACCCTTCCTCTAGAGTAATAGTATCATCTAAGTATGTTTTAGAAAAGAAAAAAAATCCTTCATCCGATATATAATTTTTGTTGAAGGTGAGCTCGGGAAACAGTACATCAATCTTTTTTCTAGAATAATATTCTAGCTAAAGGGATCTTAGAAAGGATCAATCGATCCTTTCACTAGCATTGAATTTTCATGCAAGGGCATCCCATTGAAGGGTTATTTGATTCTTCATCTGGCATAGAGTTCTCATCGATTGAGAGCTCGAAGAAGGGTTGTTCAACCCTTTCTCTAGCATAGTATTCCATTGACTGCTAACTTGAGGAAGAGTAGGCCAATCCTTCCTCCACATTAGTATTTTTAATGAAGGGGGGAATTTGCAATGGTCAGTGACACTCCATCCAATATAGTATTACCCTTGAGAATGATCCACATAAATGAATGATTGAGTATTCATCCAACATAGTATCCTAGGTGTGCATGATCTAGGGAAAGCGGCTTTTGACCCTTGTTCATCATAGTATTAACATCAAGGGAGATATCCTCGAGGGAGTGAATGAACTTTCTTAAAACATAGAATTGTCATTGAGAGGAAACATTGTGAAGGGTTAGTCAACCCTTCTTCCAACGTAGTATTCTCATCAAAGGAGGCCCATGGAATGTTTTCCTAACCCTTCCTCAAACATAGTATTCTCATATAGGGATAGTTAAGGAGAGGTTCAACTGATCCTTCCAACAACATAGTATTCTTGTCGAGCGAGATCTTAGGGAAGTTTTGACCAACCCTTCAAAATGGAATTTTTAATAGAAGCTTCATCTCCATTTCCTTTTTCTTTGTTTCGGCTCTCAATCTTATTAGTGATTTCCTATGTCATTCATTTTTATTTTTCCGTTATAGTTGAGAAATTTCCTCTTGTATTCCTTTTTTTATCTCCCTTTCCTTTTTAGCAATTTTCTCTTTTATTCTTGTTTATAAATTTTCTCTTTTAAGTTAATGAAAAATGATTATTCCTCTTTTTTTTCCTTTTTCTTCTTCCAATCTTCTTAACAATTTCCTCTCTCATTCATTTATCTATTCCAATTTTGTTTAGCAATTCCCTATTGAATTTCCTTTTCCTTTTTATTGAATTTCCCCTCTCATTCTTGATTATAAATTTTCTCTTTCATTCTTAATAATAAGTTATTATTCCACTTCTTTTTTCATTTTTCTTCTCCCAATATTCTAAGCAATTTCCTCTCACATTGATTTGTCGTTTTCCATTCATGTTTAGCAATTTACTATCCTATTCCTTTTTCATCTCCTTTTCCTTTTAGCAATTTGCTATTTTATTATTGTTTAGAAATTTTCCTTTTAATATTAATAGAAACTTTTATTACACTTATTTTTGTCTCTTTCCTATTTCACTTTTTTTTAATAACTTCCTCTCTCATTCATTTTTTTTTCCACTAATGTTTAACAATTTTCTCTCCTATTCAATTTTTCTCCTTTTTTATTAGCAATTTTCTTTCCATTTTAAGAAAAAAAAATCCATTTTTATTATTCTTAATAGAAACTTCTTATTCCACTTTACTTTTTCCTTTCCTTTTCCAATCTTTTTAACAATTTCCTTTCTCATTCATTTTTCATTTTCCATTCATGTTAACAATTTCCCATTCCTTTAGCATTTACTAATTTTCTCTTTCATTATTGTCAACATTTTCCTACTTTCTCCTTTTTTTCTATCATTTATTTTTAGAAATTCCTTCTTCCATTCATTTTTATTATATTTATTTTTATCAATTTACTCTTCTATTCCTTTTTACTCCGATTATTGTCTTCACTTATATTAAAATGAAAGTCACTTCAATGATAATCTTTGTATTTTTATTATTATTAAAAGATAGATAAAAAGATATTGAAAAAAGAAATATAAATATGGATATAGATCAATGGAAAAATCAAAGGATAATTGTGATGGTACTGTAGGTTTCAAACTTAACTTTTTACTCAATTCACCTCTTCTACAAACCAATGCCACATTTGGTGATCCCTTTAACAATTTCTTCTTTAGTATCCATTGGTACATTTCTATATAGATTTTAAAGGATGAACCTTGGATATGTTTCATCTTGTGAAATCATTTTCATGGCTATTTTTGTAATAATATCTCTTCTTTTTACATTTTCTTTTCGATCATGCTTTGTTAAGTCCAATGTTATTGGATTGTGAGACGTTTGATACTAAATGTTTTTTAGGTTAACATGTTTATTTGAAAAAAATCTGATATAAGTTCTTCGGAGCTTTTAATTAAGTTAGTTTCTCTCTTGAATTTTGTTTATGAATGATTTATTATTCTTATTTTGAAAATATATGTCATACAAGATACTACTTAAAATATGGTTTTCATAGAAAATTGTACACATAATTTAATTATAATTATTTTGTTAATATCTTTTAGAAACTAATATAAATTTGAAATTTTATTATTTATTGTGTTAACATCTTTTAAAAACAAATATAAATTTGATATATTATTCCAAAAATAACATGTGAACAAATGTATTAGCCATTGAGTAGCTTTAAAGAGAAAGTGGTGCCCATGGAGTATCATGCTTAATACTTTTCGTAATCACAAATTTGTGAATTTCCCTGAAGCCGCCACTGGTTAGTTTGATGGAATACCAATTAAATTGTAGATATAATTATAGATTGGGGGTGTAACCAGGAAGCTCCGGATTGGTGGGGTTTCGATGCCACTCTAAATGAGTTTATACGATCGAAACATTTGGTATTTCACAGAGGCAGGGTAAGAATTTGATCCGTCAAAAATGACGATTTCAAGATTAAATATAGACGTTTTACTATTTTCTTTATTTTGGTGACGATTAATATGAAATATAGACCGTATTTAAGGGGCAAAATGATCCATGACGAACATTTTATCCGTCAAATTCCAGAACATTTTATCCGTCAAATTCCAGCCTTACATAGAGGGATTCAATTCAAGAGAAGTGAAGTCTTCATGTTTATTTCCCTTTCTCATTTGATGACTTTGGATCGACTTTGGATTCATTAAATACAAGTGAAGCATTTGTTTCCAATTTCCCTTCTTTTTTCAGCAGCTAAAGTCAATTTTCTAATGTTGAACTTTTCATTTTTCATATCTTCTGATTTTTCGTATCTATTTAATATTCTTTGTTGTTTTGTATTGTTGTATTTTGCATTCTTTATATCTTCTAATTTATATGATAGATTTAGTTTGTTGTTGGTAGATTTCGCTTTCTTATTATTGGGTGGGGGTTTACAAAGTTAAGTTAACTATATTATTATATATACTTTCTTGACCAAATATTCTCTTGAGAAGCCTTTAGAAAATATATCACAATCATTAAAAAAATTAACTAAAGATTTTTTCGCAAGTTTTGGAACCATTATGTAAAGGAAGATTGGATCTTTAGGAATATCCTAAGTGTATTTTTCATTGGGGTGAGGACTATATCGATAAAATCCTAACTCAATATAATGGTAAGGTTCTAACTCAATCGAATGGCCATGCATCTATTGAAATTTAAATCCTTTCAACTAAGGATCATGATCTTGCACATATTCATTAAATGTAAAGATACGAAATATACAAAGGAACATATTCCTCGAGAAATGCATAGGTGACATTGACGATCCAAGAGAAGGAAATGTGAAAATACTGATCAATTTTCTGAACTATCGTTATATTCTTATTATAAACTATAGTTGATATATATTGATTTTAATTATTTTAGTTGATTTATATTGCTTTGTGGTGGTAGCTTTGTCATTGTAGATTGACAAAAGTGTCTTTTGGAATGTTGGGTTCTGAACACTAGGTTGGAGAAAGGGTTATGATGATGGATAAGATTTTATTTGAGTGTTGCCACTTTAAATATTTATTAAATTAAAAAAATACAACTTGTTGGAGTGAGGTATATATTGATAAAGTCCAGACTCAATAAAATTAAATATTTATTAAATTAAAAAATACAACTTGTTGGAGTGAGGTATATATTGATAAAGTCTAGACTCAATAAAATGGTGAGGTTCTAACTCAATATAATGACCACTTATTGAAATTTAATACCTTTCAACTAAGTATTATGATTTTGTACATATTCATTAAATGTCATGATACCCAATATAGGGAAGTGGATTCTCAAAGAAATGCATGAGTGACACGAATATAGGGAAGTGGATTCTAAAAAAAATGCATGAGTGACACTAACGATCCAAGTGAAGAAAATGGGAAGATCCTTATTAATATTCTAAACTATAGTTTATCTATAGTTATATTGTTATTAGAAACTATAACTTATCTATATTAATTTTAATTAATTTATGTATACTTTAGCTTAATTATATTACTTTGTGGTGGTATCTTTATCATTGTTAGGTTCTAAAGATTATGTTGGAGGAAGGGTGATGTTGATGAATGCGACTTTATTTGAGTGGTGTCACCTTAACTATTTATTAAAAAGTACAAATATGGAAAACAATGGTTGTTGTCACTCTTTTAATTTTATTGCATCTCCTGAACCTTGATATTTTTAGCAATGGGTGGCATAGTGATATTATGCATGCACATATAAAAATAATATGTCGGTAAATGTAAATTAATCTTTGATTTAGATATTATAAACATATTAAGAAAAAAATCAAAGTATTGAAATCTAAATACACATTATTTCAATTAGATATTGACACCTCTTTAATTGAAAAAATACCTTTGGAATTGAAAATTGAACTTTTGGAATAAAAAATCACACTTTCGGAATTTAAAATTGGTCATTTGGAATTGAAAAATGCACTTTTGGAATTGAAAAATGCACTTTTGGAATAAAAACTCACATTTTTGAAAACCAATATTGCCACTTTTAGAACCCAATTTTTCACTTTAGAAAGGTTGATATTGATACTTTTAGTGTTGAAATTCATAGTCTTTTAGTTTAGATTATGCCTTATTAATCAAAATGTAATGAAATAGGGGTTATTATTCGAAATTGTTTTTCCTATATGAGTTTTTCATTCAAGAATATCTTTGTAGATTCACCCACACATAAGATATTTAGACACAATTGGATCCCTTCCATTTCCCAACTCTAGTACTCGAGTCTTGGATCCCCAATATTTGAATTTTCAACTTCTTATTCCTACTCGAATAGTGTTTTGTGAATGACAATATTTAAGGATTTAAGGCTTTCTCCTCATATGATGAATCTTATTTGATCTATGTTAAATAAGATTCCATTTGAATAAAACCATAACACAAGCGAAGAATTAAACATTATCTATATGCCTATGTACCTATAAGTTGGCCCATCACATACACCTATAAGTAGAAAAAGATGGGTGCGTGGTTTTTTAACCCGCCAAATTTATAGGTTGGAAGTTTTACTGCATGTCAATGTTGATTGCTTCCTCTCTACAATCACATGTAAAAAATGTTCAAAATAGGCAAAAAAATTCAAATTGAATGTAAAAATTCATCACCTCCCTAAGGATTGACAAGAACTTACTGCTTGACCTTCACTTTGTTTCCATACTTTCATTGCAATACTTAAGGCTTCTTCTATCTCCATTTTAGTCTCTTGGACAAGTAGGAGGGAAAACTTTTCTCCTTTGATTAAGTGATTTATTCCTTCTACCTTATTTCTGCTTTTGGTTCCCCGACAATTATAGGATACCATATTCATTAATGACCACTAGAAGGAGAGGGACACAATTCTTCCTTCATTTTCTGACTTCCTTTTGTTTGAATTTTTGATTAGAGAATTATTAAATGAGTTCTCTAGCATAGCTTGCTGACCTAGTTTTTTTTTGTTTCTATCTCTTTTCGCTTTTGTTTTGTGGTTTCCCTCCCATATTTTTTTGGTGGTAGTATTTCTTCCTCCATCTTTTCTTCCTATTGGTGGTTGGCCTTCATCCTTGTCATTATGCCATTTGGTGTGTCAGAAACCCTTACTTATGATAAATATATTTATTTGATTGGTTTCAGAGGAATCCATGTCTTTCTATTTCCTTTCAATCTTATAGGTCTTCTAGCAATGGTTGTTCTTAATATTAGGGAATCTTTCTAGGAGATCCCAATGAAACTTCTTGAGGTTGGTCACCAGCATGCTCCTCGGGATCGATTTGTGCAATAGCCTAAAATTGATTTGAATGGGGTTATAGATAAGGAGAGGAATGAGAACTTGACAAGGCTACATTGCTTATATATTTAGGTCATTTATTCATTCTCAGGAGTTGATTGCTAAGTGGGGGATTTGAAACAATTTCTAGAAAATGACCATATTCATGGAATCACTTTCCCTTGATGGGGAGCTATTCAGAATATAATTTTTGGACATCCGTTCATCCATCCATAGAGATAGTTATAACTTCAGGGATTCCTTTTTCTAGATCTACTTCAACACAAATTTGAGCATAGATGATGAACATAGGGGCCTTTGGTTTATATTTTCCTATGTATTGATTGAGAGAGTTTCCAAAAATAGTTAGGTACACATCACTCCAACAATACAAAGAAAGACAAGGAAGGAAAATCCACATTGGGACCATTGAGGGGATTCCTTTTTCAAGGTCAAACACAAGATATCACATATTAAAATACATCCCTCTTGGTCCCATAAAGTAAGGGCCACTTATGAAGATGAGATCTTAATCCTATTTTTCCTTGGAGAGTAGAAAAAGATACCCACTTCCCGAAACACTTTGTTGCAGATATCCCTTGATGGGAGGTATCCAATTCTTTGAAATATATATTTCCTTAGATTTGGGTGAAGGCTAAATCGTAGTAAATTGACTAACCAACCCACTCTCTAAGATAGCTAGGGATTTGTAAGACAATGTAGTAGATGATATAATTCCCTCTAGGACGGAGGTGATATTGAAAAAGAATGAGGCATGAAGTGGATGGGAGGAATATGGGTTAAAGGAGGTTACCAAAGAATAGAAGGCTTCCATCTTGATGTATTGGGAGGCCACCCTTGGATCCAAGTTCAAGGGAGAATCCACGAGTGATCAACGTGAGAGCTCTTTACAATTAGGTTCTTTTCATATCAAGATTTTTATTTTGGTTAGGTATTAAGGGATATAAGATTTAGGATTTAGTGAAATATTAATTAATCATTATAACTACAACAAAATAGCCCTTTAATTAGGCGTGCTTTTCCTTGCGGGGGTCTTGGTAAACCCCCCCCTAAAATTTTTTTTAGACATTTGGAGGCGGTCTTCTAAAACCGCCCCTAAAAGTGGAAATTGGACTTTTGAGGGCGGTTTTTATAAAATCGCCCCCAAAAGTCTTGAAATTTGACTTTTGGGGGCGGTTTTGGGAAAACCCCCCTTAAAAGCCCAATTCTCATAACTTTTGGGGGCAATTTGTCAAAACCCCCCCCTAAAAGTCATGAGAATTGAACTTTTGGAGGCAGTGTTTTTGGAACCCCCCTTAAAAGTCCTGAAATTTGACTTTAGGGGGCGATTTTGGGAAACCCCCCCCTAAAAACCCAATTCTCACAACTTTTGGGGGCGGTTTGTCAAAACCCCCCATAAAAGTCATGAGAAACGAACATTTGGAGGCGGTTTTTTTGGAACCCCCCTTAAAAGTCACGAGAATTGAACTTTTGGAGGCAGTTGTTTGAAAACCCCCCCTAAAAGCCCAATTCTCATAACTTTTGGGGGCGGTTTGTCAAAACCCCCGTAAAAGTCACGAGAATTGAACTTTGGGAGGTGGTTTTTTTGGAACCCCCCTTAAAAGTCATGATTGAATTGAACTCTTGAGTGATGATTAAGGCCTTGCAACATCACAAAATCTCTAAATAGTGAATCTAATTTCAACTACAAGTGGGATATGCTGGTAATTTTTGGATCTGTAACACCAAAAGTGAAAATTTTCCTGCCAATTTCAACATGATAGTAATTTTCATTCTGCCATTACCCTTTCTTCTCATTGTTTTCCCCTTTTTGTGAAGGGTGACTCAAGTGGATTCCAATGGACAACAATGACAACAAGAGAGCATAACATAACACACACATGCCCATATCCAAGGCCTAGAATATATTTTAAACTAATGAGTTGAGTGAATTCAAGATGCAATTACAATAATTATTAGACAAAGCATTCATATGACCAAGTGCATCACCTTGGATAGAACACATATTGGTAGTCAATAACAAGGATGAAACCTTTTGGATGTGCATTGGTTATTCAATGTTAAATAAGGTGATAATTAATTAAGAACAAGTACCTCCTACCCAAATTGATGATCCTCTTTGTTAACTTAGATGGGAAAATGTTTTTTCAAAGTTGGACTCAAGTTTTGGGTATCATCATATGAGAGAAAAGAATTGTGGTATGCATTATTTAAGATGTGCCACCACCTGTTGCCTTGTTGTAGACACATGTCGCCTTGTTGTAGACACATGTTAGTGCATACCAGTACCGACTCAATTAACTGTGTGAAGAATGAGTTCTCCACCATCGTCATTGGTGCTTATGATCGGTGATGGTCAAGGAAGAACTTTAGGTTAAACATGCCCGATAATGGCATGGTTCTGAACTTTATATGTATTGTTCCCGAGGAGTTGTTGTTAACATGAAGCTTTGGACCCAGTCTAATAAAATACGAGGAGACAAAATTTTAAAGTTAACCAAAATTTAAATACATTGGTCAGGGTCGATGTTATATTCAACTTCATCAGTTTCGTTTCATTAGTTGCCATGTGTGCCTTAAAACAGTGAGTGGAGGTGTCTTTCACCAAAATCCCAATTGCACTTTGATCCTTATTTGTTGCGCCATCAAAGAATCCCATGGGTGAATTACCAAATAAAATTGGTTGATTTATCAAAAATTTTACTTTGTCCGCACCTAGATCTATGACGAATTATGCTAATGCTTTAATAATCCTTCTCCCAACCTCCTCTAGGTTCTGTCTGTAGCCCTAAAAAAATGGCATTCATTAAAACCCATAAGCCCCATGTGGAAATAAAGGGAATTGATTTTACCTTGGGATTTGTTAAAAACCAGAGCTTTAAATTTTCTTAAAGGGGCTGCAGATGCCAATTATTTTTTACTTGAAGAATGTTACAAATCAAATTCCAAATCTCCTGAGTAATGCTGCAATCTATTGCAAGATGTTGTATGGTCTCCTCACTGCTCAAACATAATGGATAGGCTAAAGGTCCAATTCCACCCCTTTCTCTGTAAATCTCCCCCGTTAAGACTTTATTTTGTAAGCATAACCACATAAATAGAATTGATTTTGGAGGAGCTTTGGTTTTCCATATCACTGTATACCACCACTTCAAATCATCATTCTCATAAAGATATATAAATGTAAATTATAGGCCTCTTTTACTGTCTGCACAATCCCTTCTATTTTGTTCCAAGTCTAAGCCAACCTATCTGGTTCTATAGACAGAGTGATCCCATTTTGGTAAATTCCCTGTATGTATGTGTTCCATTCACTGGATAGAGTTCCTGTGAGTCCGAGATCTCATGCAGAGCCAAATACTAGAACTTGTCAAGTTGGAGATATTTGTCTTATGTATATATGCAAGATAATAAAGGCTCTGACTGTGTAGGTGTGGTAGCAGTTATTCTGATAGTATAAAGCCAGATTTTCCACCTAGAAAAGGATCCAAGCATAAAAGAACTCTCGTACCTGTACCAACCTTCCAAGCAATCCACCGCTTAACCACAAGTAGTGTAGTCAATATATTTTTCCAGATAATGGAGGCTATTGGGAAAGCAAAGTGTTTCTTCCTCAGCCATGATACAACATCAACTCCTTTCAAATATTTCCTTCTCATAGTGACACTCCAAATACCATCATGAAAAAGTGCCCTCCACAGTGATTGGAAGCTAGGGCCTTGTTAAAGAGATTGAGATCTCTTATTCCCCAACCTGGCTTATTTTTTGGCTTTGCTATCAGACTCCATCTTGCCAAATTGTAACCCCCCTAGTGAAATTCCAACCAGTTGTCGAAACACAGTTCCATGCATGTCGGACAAACTTTTAGAAAAAAATCTTTAGCTCTAACATGATCCACCATAGTCTCTTGAAGAAACACAACATGAGGTTTAACTGAAGAAAAAATCTCCTTTAGGGCTAGCATCTTGGACTATGCACCCACAATCGCCCTAATGTTAAGAGAGATAAGACTAGCATTAAGGAACCCTCATATCAGGGTTCAATGCTCTAAGTTTCCCAGAAGGAGAAGGAACGGGAAACAGGGTAATTTGAAGAAACCATTATGGGGTATGTTTCCAACCCTCCCTCAACAACCCCCATGTCCTTTTTCTTGTTAGTGGATTTGTTTTTAGGCTTCTTCCTGATGTTGACATTTGTAATATCCACAAGGCAACCTCCGTCTACAAAGGAGTTATAGGTCTGAAGATGCGCTTTATTAATAAGAACTTCTTTGTATGAGGGTTCTGAGGGTTAAATTGGTAAACAAATTTGTATCCAATGGAGGGGGAGAAGCAAAGGTGCATTCACTGTGTAAATGAGGGGTAGTCTGAGGTCCGTGAGGAGAGGTCTCAGTCAAAATAGGGCTTTTGGGATCTATAACAACCAACAATTTTTTCGATGAGGGGGAAATCAAAGGAGGGTTTTATGAGATGATAGGGTTCAAATGAGAAGTAAAGAGATGGGAATTGTTAAATTTTTCTAAGAAAATTTCCTAGAAAAATCATGTGAATTGAAATTTTCGAGGAAGTTTTTTGAAATCCCCCTAAAAGTCATTTATGTACGTGGGTTAGGTGTGTCACATGGGTTCAACAATGCATCTCATCAAAACATTGGAGCTAAGTGCACACAAACTATTATAGTATTAGGAAGGGTGTGCATCATCATTCAACACCATATCCCATTAGAGCTCTACAATTGTGGCAGTCATGCTAGGTTTTTCACATCAAAGATGGTTCTCACACTCCAACTTTCCATGATCCATGGTCAAAATACAAACTCGTGTGCCATAACGTTATCCTTTATGGATAATGGGCCATGTGTAGGGCCCTAAACACCACATGATTCCTACATAAGGAATATTTAGCTTGAAAGTGGGTATGGTGGCCATTTCAATATTTACAACATCATGGATGGTTCTTGAAGCCTA
This sequence comes from Larix kaempferi, assembly GCA_027924585.1. Lineage (NCBI taxonomy): Eukaryota > Viridiplantae > Streptophyta > Pinopsida > Pinales > Pinaceae > Larix > Larix kaempferi. Next base: position 8,325,110 of record BSBM01001313.1, read on the forward strand.
ATCCATGGTGTCCATGGTGTTAGATCAAAATCTAGTTTATAATGACTGGCAGTTACCTCAAGGTCTTGTGACCTATGGACGTTTCATTGTACCACCACATAGGCCATAGGCAAGGAATATTTAGCTTTTGAGTAACACTTTGTCATTTTTTTTAGTATTTTTATGTCGTGGATGGTTCTAGGAGCCTCTGTTATGGTCTAGGGCCAAAATGTAGGTTCTTGGGCAATAAAAATTTATTTTGAGACTCATGGGCCATGCATAGGGACTTGAGTCATCATACATACCCTAGATAGGGAATATTTTGTTTATGGTCTAAGTTCTTGTGTTTATTTTTGCACTAATTTTGGTTTGATAAAATCCCATACAGTGATAATTCAAACCTTGATGTCAAAGTATTTGATCTAAAACAATGGCAACAAGAGAGCATAACATAACACACACATTCCCATATCCAAGGCCTAGAATATATTGCAAACTAATGAGTTGAGTGAATTCAAGATGCAATTAAAATAATTATTAGACAAAGGGTTCATATGACCAGTGCATCACCTTGGATAGAACACATATTGGTAGTCAATAAGAAGGATGGAACCTTTTGGATGTGCATTGGTTATTCAATGTTAAATACAGTGACAATTAAGAACAAGTACCTCCTACCCAAATTGATGATCCTGTTTATTAACTTAGATGGGAAAAGGTTTTTTCAAAGTTGGACTCAAGTTTTGGGTATCATCAATATATGAGAGCAAAGACTCGTCCGCATTATTTAAGATGTGCCACCACCTGTCGCCTTGCTGTAGACACATGCCGCCTTGTTGTAGACACATGCCGCCTTGTTGTAAACACATGTTAGTGCATACCATCGATTCAAACTACGTGAAGAATGAGCTCTCCACCATCGTCATCGGTGCCTATGATCAGAGACAGCCAGGGAAGAACTTTAGGTTAAACATGCCCGATAATGGCATGGTTCTGAACTTTACACGTATTGTTCCTGAGGAGTTGTTGTTAACACGAAGCTTTGGACCCAGTCTAATAAAATACGAGGAGGAATAATTTTAAAGTTAACCAAAATTTAAATACACTGGTCAGGGTTGCTATATTCAACTTCATCAGTTTCATTTCATCAGTTGCCATGTGTACCTTAAAACAATGAGTGGAGGTGTCTTTCACCAAAATCCCGATTCCACTTTGATCCTTATTTGTTGCGCAATCGAAGTATCCCATGGGGTCCGGCTCTCAAACCAGGGGATTAGGGATGATTTTAAGAACCCCCCCTAAATTTATATGTATAAAAAATGGGTTAATCCCCATGATAAACCTAAAAGTGTGAAGGCTATTTTATCAATAATATAATATGTATATATAATGTTTTGGTGAATATTTTACAGAATTATAAAATCTTGTAAATTTTGGACGAATCTTTCACAAAATTATAAAAACTTGTAAAATTTTTGGCAAATCTTTCACAGAATTGTAAAATCTTGTGAAATATTGACGAATCTTACATTAAACTATAAAGCTGAGTGCACTCATATTATGACACCACACATACCAAACATATTCTTCTGTCGTTGTTTTGAACTAAAAAATATTAATTACGAGTGAGCCATGGAATGGATGTTGAAGGGTTGTGCACCTTGATTGGATTCCCCTATTAGTGCCATTGGAAAAATGAGTAAGTTTGGTTTGATGAAGGATTAGAGACTTGTGGACAAAATTATGGAGAATTGAAATCATTGCAGTGTTGCGGTGTAAAATTGAAATTGAATCTAGGTTGGTATTTGGAAGACACCACTTCGCCAATCTCTTGAATTCTTGTTGTTACATGTATTTTGACAAATTATTGGTTTTTTGTTCTTTCTTATGGGTGGTTACCTCAGTTCCTTCCATCCTTGGGTTTATTTATTTATGGGCCCTATTTGTCAACTGAGGCTTGCTGCTTAAACAATCTTTTAGGGTTATGTCTCTAGATTGGTGGCTCAATCTCTATCTCTAGCTTTGGGGTGTGATATATTTGGTTCAATCTCTATCTCAATGTTTCCTCCCCTTTTTGGGGCAATGTTTTCATTGAGGTGTATTCAAAGCTCTAGAGGTTTAATACCATGGATTGTTTTTTGTGTCATGGGAAATGGAAAAGGGATAACCATGAAATTCAAAGGATTTTTTGTGGGCACGAGGATTATATTAGTGACAATAGGATTTCAACTTTTGCAATGACAATTGCAATTCACATAAATGAGCATTAATGCAGCTCCTTGAATGTAGTAATAATGGATACACTTATACAACATAAAAGACAAATTCAAATATTGGAAGCAAAGTGCTCTATGCTTCAGAATATGGTTTGCAATCTTAGAAAGGGATCTCAATATACTCTCTCTAATCTTAAATTTCCTTTTGTCTTTTCACTTGGGGAGCTCAAAGATAAGGAAATTGTTCATCAAAAGCTCGAGGACATGGCCTATAAAATCAAGGATCACAACATACTAATGTTGGCCAAGGCGAAGCACAAAACAAGCACATGTTTTAATACATTTAAGTACTTATGTTTTGCAAAATAGTACTTATTTTATATGTTTTCTTTTGAGTTTATATTTGTAGCAATCCTACAAAATCCTCTACAAATGATACCCATCTCCTTTTGGATCCTTTTTGCTTCACTAAATTGTTGGTTTTGAACTCAGAGACATCATTCATTTTGTATTATAACTTCGTTCAATTCAACCGCAACCCTTTTAATACAAAAATATATCAATTCTTGTTAAAAATACACTTAAAAATACATCCCCACCCACACATTTCTTGTGGCATATCCCATAATTGCAAAGCACATATGCATATTGTTTCTTCTAATATTTTTATGGTCTCTCTCTCTCTCTCTCTCTCTCTCTCTCTCTCTCTCTCTCACACACACACACACACACACACACACACACACACACACACACACACATATATGGTGTATTTTGTATTATAACACCGTTCAATTCAACCGAAACCCTTTTAATACAAAAAATATATCAATTATTTTTAAAAATACAGTTAAAAATACACCCCCCCCCCACACACATTTCTTATGGCATATCCCATAGTTGCAAAGTACATATGCATATTGTTTCTTCTAATGTTTTTATGGTTTACTATATATATATATCTATATATATATATATATATATATATATATATATATATATATATATATATATCTAAAGGCATCACAATATAATAATTTTAGGGTTGTGCTAAATTTAATTAAAAATATATATAACATTAAAAAAATGCAAAAATAGTTGTACTTTCATACACATTGTATTTTTTATGGTTTAATATATATATATGTATATATGTATAAAGGCATCACAATATAATAATTTTAGGGTTGTGCTAAATTTAATTTAAAATATATATAACATTAAAAAAATGCAAAAATCGTTGTACCTTCATACACATTGTATTCTACATTTGTATACATTTTAACATAAATTACATCATTTAGGTTTCAAAGTTACATTAGGTTTTGAGGAACATAAAAAATAGTGTATCCTTCCTTGTCTAAGGTCAACCAACCCATTTCCCATCATCACCAATCCCATGGACGAGTTTTGAGCAAAATTGATGAAATTGACAACTTTTTGCTAAGTGTTGGCACTACTAGATGTCAACAGGCCATTTTTAGGAATTAAAATTAATTATATGATAAATTATATCACGCATGCTTTTTAGTGTATTAAAATACTATGCAACATGGAATAATGACAAATAAGTGGAACTTAATTTCGATGAAGCATCATCACCTATGGGATCTACACTTCTATTAGAAAAATGCCTTTGCACATACAAATGAGTGTTTAGTCAAAATGTCAATTATGCTTCCAAAATAGTTAACTTAGTGATTTTATGGATTACTAATGCAATGCAACTAACGAAATTGGATTTTGACATCTGCATAAAGATAAACACTCTTTAATGGTTTCCCATCAATGAGGCTAACTAAACTTAAATGAGTTATGAAAAGTGGATTGCCATTGTTAGAATGAGGTGTCTAACCACTTATTGAAAAAAAAATTGAATCTACTAAGCAATGCAATTTACAATTTCTCAATACAATGCGATTAAAGAGTTATAATTCTAGTTCTAAAAAATACCTAGAGATGGTTTACAAAGACCCCTTTAATTAAATTTGTAATCATTCTAGGACATGTTCTAAGAAGTTTTCAAATGTTATCAAGGCTAGTAGCAATTTATAATGTTGATAAAAAAATTTATGACAAGTTTCAAGGCACATTTCAAAGAAATAAACACTCCAAATTACTATGTGTCATCATCATGCACCCACAAGTTGCTCATAACCCAAAAAAGCCACAAATCACTTAGTGTTTTTTCCATCTTTCATTTATTAGCCTCACAAGAGTATTTTTTTTTTTTAACTAGGGGAATCGTCAACGAGAGACTGGGATGGTACTCGCGTGACACAGGGTCTAGGGATCCAATCCCGCTACCACTATACCCCTAGGTGCTCCACACACCCCGCAAGCATGGGACACGGGTAAAGCAGGGTGTGATTTAAATTCGTGACCTCCATTTACAACTGTGACTTCATAACAACTGAACTGCCAATAAGCCACACCCGTGCGGGCACCTCACAGGAGTATTAATCACTATGGCATGCTTTTGATTAACTATGGATTGGTACAATTTAATTTTATCCTCTTCATATTTTTCCCTGGATCTCACATCTCAAGCTAAGAACTATTCAAAATGATGTTAGATTTCAAGGTGCCAAAGAATATTAAAAAACAATGTTTTGAATGTTATTTTTAGTAAAAAGTAAAGAAAAAGATTATAAATAAATATAGTATTCTAGGTATTATTTCAAATACTCAAGCCAACCATAATAGCCATCTATCACTTCAAAGAGGAGATCGGTGCCTTTGAAGTGTCAATCTTCTCACCCATGTCAAAGATGAACAAAACCTTGAACTCTGAGCCTATCAATGGCTCTCATTTTGGATTTTCTCAATGGTTGTGGTTGCTTGAAATAACACAGGGCTATCTTCTTGATCCATAAATTGTAGGCTCATAGCTTGTCAATATTGTCAACAATGATGCAAAAAATTATGCAAAGAAGAAGACTGATCTCTGTTCTCAAGGTAATGCTGAATGCAAACTCCTTTACTCTTAACTTTGAGACTTTGCCAAGACAAAAATTCTTCTATTCCAGGAACTTTGAGACTTTGCCAAGAAGGATTTCACTGCTTAGATTATTGCATTCATATAGGTATAAAATGATACACCCAACCATAAATGAGATGTTCTGCAAACACAAATTCCAAGTATTTGCTTAACTATAAGTCTCCACAACTAAGACCCAAATCCTCAATGCATTCAGCAAGTAGACAAAATAAGAGGTTGGCTACATTTTTGGGAAGATAAAATGAGCAGACAAAGAGTAAAATGTTCTTAGGCAATTGGAATTTTCCTAGCAATGTTTGAAAATGCCCCAGTAATATTAAAATGTCCAATTATTGATAAATAACACTCCAGGCATTTTTAAATTCCCCTTACAGTGATTAAAAACGCCCCAGGCACCTCTTGATTTACCAGGCAATGATATAAGCCTAGAAAAAACGATAAAAATGACAATATGATATGCAAAGAAGAAGATTGATCTCTGTTCTTGTTTTATAGAGCTGTAGGCATTTGTTGAGAATGATATATGAGTATTGCTAACAAGGATACAATCGTTAGCTCTTTATTTCCATCAAGAAATCACTTACAAGCAACATTACATAGATGGGAATCCATTCATTATCTCGAAAGTGAAGCAAGCAACCAAATTATAACTTAGACACATTTAATTCATTCACATCTTGTTTTTTCAAAAGCATAGAGAAATATCCAACCCGTTCAAGACACAATGGACACAGAGTTTACTCTAGAAACTGAAATGGAAAACCAACTTCTAATGGGGCTCAGTATTTTCATTTCAGCATTCTTTTTTGTATTACGGTGCATATTTGGGCTCTTTGGCACTCTCCCCTCTGGTCCATCCAGTGGAAAAATCCCCCTTTGGAGGGTCAGAATACCATGAGATATAGGAGAACTGGGTTTAATGGGGAATGTCAACAGCCATGGCCTTTCATTTCCCATTCCCTCTCTCTTTTCTCATTATTTTATTTTCTTTATTCATTTATTCTTTTTCCTCTCACATTTATCTTATTCAATTATTTTTACATTTTCTTATTTTTACAATGCTTGCTACCATTGCCGAATTGCATTTACAAGTAGAGTCTTCAATCATTAATTGGTTCAAATCCATTTAGGGTCACTTCTTGAGAATCCAACAACCTTATTCAAAAATCTAATCTTTATTTCATTGCACTCTTTGAATGTCGAAATGATTTTTTACTTGCATATCTCATGGCTGCCATTAATGTGCAGATTGCATGTTTGATAGGGATCTTTTCAAGTTGCAGTGAAGTGATTTTGTCTAAGAGAGGAGGGTGTACAGCCTTATAAAGCTCCAATTCACTTGTTTAATTTATAAGTTGCTTGATTCACAACTTTTTTAATGTATAAGCTGCTTGAGGTTCCCAAATTCATGTGCAGCCATAAGAAAGAGCTCTAGTGCCTGTTGATGATTATTTGAGCTTCTTGAGAGCAAAGCATTTGACTCTTTGTTTATGGGCATTGGTTTTTCATAGTTATTAGCTTGAAAAGTGAGAATTTATGGCCATTTATTTGCTTTGGGAGTCAAGAAGCAAGGATTTCCAGCATTATTACTTGACTGCCCCATGAGCTAAATTTTTAAAATTTTAACTAGCTTAAAAAATTCAATCTTAGCTATGCTTTCAAGGTTGAGCAAGCTGATTTTCACAAGCTTGAAAATGTCATCTTCAACTCTCTTTTTTAAACCATGTTACCAATGTATTTCCAGCTCACATATTCAAGCTTGAAAATGTTATCTTCAGTTCTCCTTTTTAAACATGCTTAAAATGCATTCCCAACACTCAAATTCAACCTTGAAAGTTGCATTTTCAGCTTTCATCTTCAAGCTTTGATGTTGCATTTTCAACCCTATTGACAAAAACCAAGAATGTTACTTCTGTTGTGATCATATATGCATCTTCAACGCTCTTTTGAGAGATTTTTTGAATGCATTTCCAGCTCTCATACTCAAGGTATTTTCAGCGATTATCCACTTTCACAAAAGGTCAATTTTCACCCTTCTTGTTGAGAATTGGATTTGCATGCTCAACTCTGTTTTTTAAGTTTAAGATTGTTTTCCAAGGCATGATAATTTTCAACCTTGTATTCTTGCTTGAAGGATGATTTCCATTTATGCTTACAATTATAAATTGTGCTATGAACAATGCTAGTTTTTGAGATCAAATATACTAGAGGTCTTTTATGGAGGAGGAAAAACTAACTTCTTCCTCAAATTGACAAATTACAAACAATACCAAACAAAGCTTGATAAAACCATTTTCACATAGAAGTGGAAAATTATATCTCCATTGTAAGTGAAGAGAAAAAGGTGGTGACCCTCAGAAGGTAGCCATCATCCACTAAAAGGTATAATACTGCAATGCATTCGAAAAAGCTACTATTAGCTAATACTGAAAAAGTAACATATTGTAGTGTAACACAAAAATAATTCACCTAAATGAATGATATCCCAACGCAACAAACTAATTAATCCTTTCAAGGGTTTATCACCCTGGAAGTAGGAAATTTGATAATCCACTATAAAGGTTGTTGTACTTATGCAATGTAATAAACAAGAAGCAAAACTAGATGTGCTGGTGATAACCATTTTTGAGGCCACATACATGGCTATTAATAATGAAATTGATCATCATAATCAATTAAAAAGAGAGAAGAAAATGGATTGACACATATGAATTTATGAGTATTCTACTGTTATAGTCTCTAATGGCAGATGTAATACTTATGAATCCAAAATGGAATGCTTAAAGGAAAAACTAGTGTTGTAAAGATGTCACACTAGTGTATTAGAAAAGGAGGGTGGTTGATGTTATCCAAGATTTTGTAGGATGTAGTTATTGGATGCTAGTACATAATTATTTTGAGGATTTTTTTCAAAGCAATGAGCAAAAGGGTGGCCTTCATTGGTACAAATACTAGTTTGTAACAACCCCCACCAAATAGCAAAGGTTGGCCTAGAACTGTGTAGGGAGAATACACTTAATGGGCACATACCAACCTCATATGCATATAGAATCTAGATTGTACGCTTAGCATTATTTTCCTTATATCAAGGCTGCCTTATAGCATATTGAAGATGTGTTTACTGTTTTATTTATGTTTATTGTTTTTGTTGAGTTGTAGCACTTGATGCTACTACCAAAATGTTCTTTCTATGTTAGATGGGAATGTATATTCAATATATGCAATACTTAGTTTGTGACACAAACTTAACAATCAATTTGCTAAAATTATACACCTAATCTATAATATGGGAGGCCTAAATCAGTGATGTAAAAAGCGAAGACAACTTAGATTTTCATGATTTCCAACTAATTAGATTAGGAGATTTGATTGAAGATATAGAAATAAACATGCAAAGGTATTTGTTGAATAATTTATTTGACTTGTGAAATTGGCTACAAAATAAATAAAAAAATTAGAATCCAATAAAATAATCAGCCAAGTTGAGAATGTTCCCTTTCCTCAGAGGAAATTTTAGACCATGACATACTCAAAGATTCAACCCAAACTAGATTAAGCCTAGACATTTGTAGAATCGTATCAGTAACCATTATTAAGCCCATATTAAATATCTTCATCAGACATTAAAGGGGCGTGACAAAAATATTAGAGCTGCAATATCTTATTTTCTGAGTAGCTTGAAAAGGAAAACCAACTACTTAAATATCTACAAAGTGCATACTTTCAAATTCTCGACCTAGACTCCACACAATAAGTTTCAACTAGAGGAGATATAACTAAAAAGGAAAAACTAGCCTCTGTAACGACTGGATACCCCAAGGAACCTTGAAAAAATGCAGATATTTTCCACTTAGCCATTGTCAAATTGCTTTCCACTCAGCAACTGTCAAACTGTAATTGAAATTAACCTTCATGCAGAGACCTTATGATCCTTCATGTGGGTTTTTACGGGGTGAATAACTGACTCTTGCGGCAGTATTAGGGACAAAATTGTTCCCATTTTTCATTGTACGATATCATTCCACGTTTTTCCAAAATATGGATCATTTTGTAATAAAAAACATTTCATCTAATAAATTTGGGTGCCCAAACTGTCGAATTCCTCATTTACCATGAAAAATGGAGACCAAAATCATCATTGAAACCTCCATTAATGAAAATCGATAGGTGATTCTGCCAAACAAGGTATAAATGTGAATTTTGGGGGAAAATTCAACTCTGTTCCATATCGTGGAGAAATAATTGCTCCATAACCTCAAATCCAGAGCAAACTGATTGCTCTTCACCCTAGGGTCCATAAATCGGGGGCGAAATAACTGTTATTGACCTCCAATAAAGAAAAATCGAGGTGAAACAACTCCTCTTGGCGTCCATTACCGAAAATTCGGGGGGCGAACTCAAGATTTTCGTTGTATTTGACAGGGCTAAATTTATTTTTCCCTCTCTCGTGGGCATGGCAATTCGATTTCTCACCCTTATGGGTTTAATAAAAATCGGATTAATTTACTAAATTTTAACACACCATTTTCATATTAAAAATTCGCCCACCATTTTTCTATGATCCCTATAATTTCGCCCATGGGCTAAAGTTCGCCCCTAAAATTTTCCCTATAGGGGATCCTAACTATGAAGCAAATGTAATACTATCCATGATTAAAATCATATACCAAAGGTCATGTGGCCATGTACCTTGAATTCTATTAGATAAAAATAAGCCATCAACACCCAACTAGAAAATTGAATTCCCTAAGCATACATAACATTCCTTAAGACATAACATTATCCTCTAAGGTTCATGGTCCGCACTTGAAGCCCTAGGACATGACACATGCCCTGTATGATACAATGGCCATTTCAATAATAACTATGCCAATGAATGTTCTCATGGTCTAGGGTCAAACATCATAGTCTAAGGCCATAAAAATTGCCTTAGGGACTCATGGGCCATGTGTGATGTGTTAAACCACCACACATGCCCAAAATAGAGAATCTTAAGCCTACGAGTGATATATGGTCACCATTTCAATATTCATCGGTGCATGAATATATGGTTCTCTAGGTCCATTTCATGTTTTATGCATGAAATATTGGATATTAATCAATAACACATTTTATTTTATTACTCATGGAAGTAGATCCCATGCCACCACTTAAACCCTACATAGGGAATATTTGGCTAGCTTTGAGTGGGATATGGTTGTCTTTCTAATGCTTATGCTATAATATTTAGCAAGTCCAAATACATAGTATTAGGAAATAACATTTTCCTTTATGTAGGTTCACTGACCATGGGTAGGGCCTCATGCCATCGCATGGGTCTCATTAGTGTTTCTCCTCTCACCATTCATTGTGAAACCATGTCTAGAACACTTTCGCAGTGTGACATCTCTAAAAACAATGCATAGTTGTTTATTTTGTTGACACACAGAGCACAAAACAATATTGGGCTTAGGCTTGTACGTGGATTGGAATAGCCACCCTTATACAGTATGTTGGGGTTCTAACAGATCTCAAGTTAAAGTCCAATTGTTGGAAAATGATTTGATGATGCTAACTGGGTTTTTTTTGACAAGTTGGCCTGTTTCTAATGCAGTAGGAGGATCTTCAATCCGCTAAAAGATATGTCCCCCCAAGTGGAAACCGGTTGATAATTTATCACTTCTTAGAGGACTTAGACCAAAGCAATAGTATAGGTCAAACCTCTCACTAGAGAAAAAAAGACAAGCAACATATGTCACCCTTGTGTTATGGAAACTATGCTTGACAATGCACCCTTGTTAGTGCACATAGGACCCCTAACTTTGCGTTTAAAAGAAAAATGTAATTTACATATGTAGTAACACCTCATCCAATGTGCCATAAGATCCTTCACCCCACACTTTTTGTTGAAGTAGGGGACTATGTCATGGTTTGGCATATCATATCATAAGGATATTTTTTTGCGTACCTTTCCTTTTTCCTGCCACTCGTTTTAGTGTGAAATTTTGGACAAATTGGTTCAATCCCGCAAATTTTTGGACAAATTGATTCAATTTCGCGCAATTTGGACAAGTTGGATCTATCTCCTCTATATGCACTTCTTATCCTTCATCGCTCTCTCGATATACTTTATTTCCGGTCCAAGATTATTGGAAAACCAACTTCTACAAATAAGTTACAAATCTTTCTAGATGCCTTCATCTATAACTCTCTCGATATCTAGTGACCTTCATCTGTAGCTCCTTTACTCTGGAAATATAATAAGTTGAATTTTCTCAACTAAGCCTCCTCTGGGATTCTTCTGAAGCCTCCTATAGGATTCATCTCTTTCATACTCTCGCTAGACCTTTCTTATCTTAACTTGCAAGATTATCGCCCTCTTTCTAATCCTTATATCATTTCACCCACTAAACCTCTATGCGGGCATGCTTCAACCTCTCCAACAAATCTACCCAATCACTATTGGAGTTATTCTTCTATTTAGAAATTGTTTTTATTTGACACCACCTAATAAAGGGAGGGTTGGGGATGGTCCCACTACATGTTAATTTAACACACACATAGGAAGAAAACTTAGTTTCTCTACTCAATAGAGCTACTATATTAACCACTTCTGCAACTCACAAGGCTCAATAGGCATTTGACTGCTCAAAGTGCACAAGTAATCAGTAACAAATAAAATCAAATACACACTCATTCATTCATACATTTTCATATAATAGGCTATTCATTAATATCAAAAATAAATAATTTACAATAGCCTCTATGGGCTACCAAAATCAAAATTTAAACTCCTAATACCTACTAGTGTCAGTCTTAGTTAGGCTTTTACAAACTACAAAATTTACATTGATACCTAAATTTACAATTGCCTACATGTTTTACTCCTGGAACTTATTTTTCTTCTCAAGTGCTTGGCCTCTACTCATTTTATTTCATCTCTATATTCTCCTCTTCTTAGGATTCGTGGCCTCTTCCTCCATCTTCTCTATTTCATTGTTCATTGTCATTATCTTCATCATCATAATCGTCACCATTGATCTCATGATGATCTCCATTGTCATCATACTTATCCTTGTGATCATCATCGTCCTTCTCATATGTCATCAACTTTGAACTTAAATATTACACACATCAATCCACTTTACTTCCATGCAATATTTGACCTCTTAAAACCCAAACTTTAGGATCTCATACATATGAAAGGGTAGTGATAGAAGTTAAATTTTGTTAAAATTCCCCCTTCATCATTTTCAAAGAGGAGGGTGCCAAATTTTGTCAAAATTGCCTCCTCACAACACATCGGCTTTAGTCATTCGATCAGGGTTTCGACTAGGACTACATAGCACTGTCATGCAACAATTCATTGAGTGATCCAAGAATCTTTGAAGGACAACATATATTATAATATTACATAATACCATATTAAAAATATACAATATAATAACACAAAAGTATATTGTATAATAACCCAACTAGCCAAAACATAGGAATTAAAGTAACAAAAACATTTATCTAATTAAAGGGAATGATGGTTTGGTAAAAAGTTTGAAGAAAACGAAGGGAGGGAAAGGGAATGATGGTTTGGTAAAAAGTTTGAAGAAAACGAAGGGAGGGAAAGGGAAGGGGTTGTTGACGGAAGCACTGCACGTCTTGCAGGACATGGTCGTGAAGGGGATTTGGCCATACTCTACTCATGATTTTATTTTGAAAGGATGCCTTCACAAGAATATGAAAAACTATCTCAAAGAGTTAACACAAAACTTCGCGTGTTCTTGTTTGGTGGGCAATGCTTGATATTGCTGGGTGAAAATGTTGCGATTATGTTTCATGATGGTTGAGAGATATTTATTCATAAGAATGGAGGATCAGGGGGATGCACTTAAATGGCACAAGGATTTGAAACAACATAGTAGTGGGGATTTCTCCATTGCATTTGTGCAAGTGAATTCCAATCTGGAGGATCAGGGGCCAGTCCTAAGTAGCCACTTTGGGACTTATATTGGGGTTTATGATGGCCATGGAGGCCTAGAGGAGTCCAGACTCATCAATAACCATCTATTCCCTCACATGGAAAGTATGTAATTTTCTATCCTATTATTTTATCTTTGTATACACATTCCTTGGTTGATTTTCGCGAATTTTGAAACTGGGAACTCCTAGGTTTCTACATCATGAAGGTGTTTGTATATTTTGGTATTGGGTTTTTGATGTTTCTACGATCTGGGTGTTGACAAATTTGCTTTCTTTTTCATTTGGGTGCTTTTAGAAATTATTTACATCATGAAGGGGTTTGTATGTTTTGCAATTGGGTTTGGCGTTTTTAGGATTTGAGTGTTGATATATTTGATTGTTTTTTCATTTGAACTGCGAAAGTTTTAGTTCGGAAGATGGTTTCAATTTTGGATAATCAGGTTTGGTCTTTTAATATGTGGGTATTACTAGAGAAAACTTATCCCCATCCACTACAATGGAGACAACACTGTGTCTCTTTCTTGATTTATAATGTTCTTGCAGCTGCAATAAACATTAAAAACATTTTCAATTCCCCAACAACTAGATGGAACTTTGTTATCAGGAATCCAGGTAATGTAAATACTAAACCCCAACTTCTAACATGCACATTCTTTACATGAAATGAATATATAGAACTCTAAGTAGCATAAGTGTAATATTTCCCCAGTAAACAAAAAAACCATATGTTGTATTTCCCCATTAAAATTTAAACCAAACAATGTTGTTAGATGTCCTTTCTAACTATAGAATTGAGCAAGGAGTTGTGGTTGTTTCGCAGTGGCGAGGCCTAAGCAAAAGATGGTAAAGGATGTCTGTCATGAGTAACTAATTGGCTAGAGGCAGGTATTGGGATTCGATTCCTAGCTTGTCCAATTTTCAACATGGAATTAGAGCTAGGTGTTGTAGTTGACTGGTAATTGCTAAGAGGCATGACCGAAAGTGAGGATTGAGAGGGGATATGGAAGATAACAATCCACAATGCATGTCATGAGTGGTGGAAGTGGGAAGATCCTGGGTTTGATTACTACCGTATCAAATTTTGAATATGGTATTAGAGCTAGGTGTAGTGGTTGATTGGTAAAGGATGCCCATCTTAAAATAATTTAGTCCACACTTTGATCCCCAACCTCTCAAATTTTCAACATTTTAAAGGAACTTTGATCCAATGCAGCCATTATATAATCCCCAATGAATCCTTTTCTATATAATTCATCAATGTGGTATGGATGACATTCCCACAATGAAAACCAATCTAAGAGGGATTAAACTTGTGCACTGGTCTATCCAATTTTTAAATGGTATTAGAACTAGGTAGTGTCATTCACCAGTAGTGGCTAAAAGGCCCTCAGCCAAAGTGTGGATTGAGACGCACTATGGAAAATATAAATCCACAATTTGATTTCAAACTGGTCATGGGTGCCTATCGTGAGCAATGATCAGGGGTAGGTATTGGATTTGAGTCCCACCTTGTTGAATTTTGCATGTGATATTAAGGCCAGGTGTAGTGGTTGATTGGTAAAGGATTATGCAATCCACCCTTTGATTCCATGCTTATCAAATTTTCAAATGGTAAAAGGGTGCCTATCATGCAAGGCATGTAGCTCAGTGGTATGGTTGAGTAGCCTACTAGTAGGTCCATTTTTTCCAGAAACATGGATATCCATTCATCTATATCACAATGAGTCCTCTTCTATACAATGCATCTATTCATATAGGTCCCAATGAATATTCATCTATACAATTCATCAATGTGGTATGGATGAGGTGTCTTGTGTAGAATAAAAAGCAATCTAAGAGGGACTAAACTTATGCACAAGTCTCTCCATTTTTCAACATAATGTTAGAACCAGGTATTGTGATTGATTGGTGATGCTTAGAAGGTCTAAGACAAAGTGTGGCTTGATAAGTGTTGTGGAAGATAGCAATCCACACCTTGATGTCAAATTGTTCAACGCTTCATGTCATGAGAAATGGCTAGGGGAAGGTCCTGGATTGGATTCCTACCATGTTCAAATTTGCATATGATATTAGAGACATGTGTAGTGGTTGATTGGTAAAGATTGCAAAACACAATCCACCCCTTAATTCCTAGACTATCCAATTTTCAACATGGTAAAGGGCGTCTGTCATGCAAAAGGCATGTGACTCAGTGATATGGTTGAGCAACCTACCTTCCAGTCCAATTTTTATCAAAAACATGGATATTCATTAATATCGGTCATAATGAATCCTCTTCTATATGATGAATCCATTAACATACGCTTCTGCAGACATGTCCCCACATATGAGATTCTATTGTTCCAGTTGATCTGGGGATATCTGCAAATTGCTTTGAAAAACACCTAATGGTGCTCACTGCTTGGTTGATGTATCTCAGTAGCATTTGGTGGGCCATTAGTCTTGACTCTGACCTCCGCATGCCTCCTGATAAGACAAACCTATTCAAATAGGAGACACTCTGCCTCAAGAGAGTCAGGTTTTGTTAGAGGCTGTATTTATTTGTTGGTGTGTCTTTAATAAGTGGTTGACTATTCATTTGGCCACATACTGTGTTTAACATCATATGCTTAAAAATCATGTGAGGACCAAGCTTTTCTAGTCTCTCATAGTATATGGTAAAAGATGTGATGGATGGCCTTTCTGCTTTGTGTCTAATGCTGCAGGCTGAATTTTATCTGCATTGATTTTTTGAGTAAACCATTTCACTCAAGTTTTTTTTGGTGCAGAATTCTCTAAGTTCATCATTCATTCATGGTTTTTGTGGTTCCTCAACTACTGTGCATATTCCTTCATGCCAACGATGTCTATTTTCTAGAACTTCAGCTCCTCGTTTCATTCAATGATTGCAAATGGCATTTGTGCATTTCTTAGATCATTATTTTTCATCACTCTCATGACCATATTTTCCAAGTATCCAACTTTCAAGAAAGACACATGCAAGAGTGCATACTCCATTGCTACTGACAGTTTTGGAGCATAGTTGGCAAGGGGCACTTGTTACTCTACAATGATTTTTCATTGACTTTGGATTAAAATATCTTGACAACCATTTAGTTTATCCAACTTTCAAGCAAGACACATGCAAGAGTCCATACTTCATTGTTATTGTCAGTTTCAGAGCGTAGTTGGCAAAGGGCACTCATTACTCTGCAATGATTTTTCACTGACTTTGGATTAAACTATCTTGACACCCCTTTAGTTCAACATGCAAGGTCTGTTCCTGACATCCTTTTGTGCAGCAAATATTTATAAGATGGCTTGCAGGTGTTGTTTTTCTATATATCTGTAGAGGGAAAGCATTGTTTGGCCTTGTTTTGTTTATGATGATCAAATTAAGGAGTTTCCCGTTTTCTGACATTTCCATTGTAATGCAGGTTTTTCTTTTGTGTACATGGAAGATGAGCGCGATGCAGAAGATGCTATACGAGGTCTCGACAACACAGAATTTGGCCAGCAAAGGTGTTTCCTTTCTGTGGAGTGGGAAAGGGTAATGTTCTAGTTTGATCTTGTATTCTTTTTAATATTTACATATTGTTTTATCATGTAATATATTCTTGAATTTGTCTGCAGAGGTGGCTCATCAATATTTTTTTTGGAGAATCATTGTTTTTATGGATACACATCATGTTATCATACTATACAATACCTATACTAGATGAGCTAAGTGGTTGCACTTCCTTGTAGCTCACAGAACTTGTCTATCCTTACAAGTAGCTTCCTGCCTGAATACTACATTATAGCATAAATTGAATAATGAGCACATCGGTTTAGATTCAGAAAACAAAATCAAAATTACTTCTACGCCACAGCATGCAGCTACCAACCTTCCCTGGGCTGACAGACCTGACATACAAAAATAGTGTATAGTGAGATCAGTTGACATCATCATTCCGCCAAATCATTGTAGTCAGAAGTTGTTCCATCATTCTCTATTCTTTTCAGCTCTTTCTTCATAATTGATTGGTAAGAAAATACTAGAACTATCAGTGATGTAGAAATTGTTTAGATTTGTCTGCTTGCTAAATTTCATGATCATACTTTAGGAGGTTGAAGGGATTACGAGATGTATCCTGGATTTGAATTTTGGACAACTGACTATCTCCTTGAAAGATGACCTTTGGACTCGGGGTATATTGTAACCTTTTTTTTCTGGATTCATGCCTCGATAATGCAAAGCCTAGGATTTTCTGCCATGTTTAAAGGGACACTCACCAAATGACAGTATACTGTTTGCTTTTTGTGCTCTACTTAGCCTGATTTTTTTGGGACCATAATGGACTTCCCATGTGGTCATGGGTAATAGTTCATTCTTAGAACCCTTGCTCAACTTAGAAACTTCTCAATAATCTGTCACAGATTAGTTTACTTCAAAACTTGTAAACATTTCTAGCTTTAGCTCTAATTTTGTTAAATTGCACTCCTGGTTATGACTTGAAATTCAAAGCATGGGAAGTGTCCTTATTCATGTAGATCTATTCTATTTTTGTACTACCTATATCCACATAATAAATAGAAAGATATATCCCAAAAAGGGTTTGTAAGGTTCTAATAATTATCCTATCTTTCCTTGAGTTTTTGAGTCTTGAGCTATTTGAGCGCAAGTAAATGTTCTTGATCCATGCACCTAAATATTTGGTTCATGGAAAGTCCAAACCCATAGGTTTCCGAGTAGCTCTAGTGGTGCTGCCAATATCTTAGAAATTCAAATTTATGATTATATACAGGCTATGTTTAATCCTTTAATCATTTGTTGCAATTTCTTTTTGGCTTAATAAGACTAATGCTCCCATGGCTTCTGCTAAAAATATATTTTTGGCAAGGTGACCATGGAGTTAGACACCGGGAGGAGGGTGTCATGTGACCTGTAAGCACACAAAAGCTACAAAGACACTATTTGTGATCAATTTTGATCCCTTAATAACCAGGGTTAGAGACCTTGAGAGACATTTTGAGCCATATGGTAAATTATTACATGTGAGGATCAGGAGAAACTTTGCATTTATCCAATACGAAACATAGGAAGAAGCAACAAAAGCCTTGGAGTGTACACACATGAGGTATGGGAATACAAATATGACATTCTTTTTTTGTTGACATACGTAGATGCGTAAAGAACATGTTGGTTTTGGAATGTATGTAGACTTCCTCCTAGCTGCATCTCTTGATTGGAACTTTCAATTAGCACTGTTAATTGCATAGTCCAGTTGGATAATTGTGAACATATGTTCATAGGCAAGGGAATATATTTGATTGTTGAGCTGTGAGGCTTCTTTTTGTAGCCATATTTTGTCTTTGAACTTTGGTGCCTTGACCATTGTATTTGATTGAATATGTATCCAGTGTTAACTTCTATTGTGAATATTAAGTTCTAATGTCAGTCTTTATTTTAATTCCAAACTCTTGTTTAGTAACCAACTTATTCATGCATTATTGGTTCAAGCAGCAAATTGCTGGACCGTGTTATTTCAGTGGAGTATGCTATATGTGATGATGATGACAGAAATGGTCAACGGGAAATCCCATGATGGAGAGGTGGCTATGGAAGGTGGGTAAGCCTAGCTTATGATCAATCCGTCAGTCCTATTTATGGCAGGCAGGCAAGAAGGCTTAGTCTTGATTATGGCAAGAAGGCAAGAAGGCTT
Source organism: Larix kaempferi (assembly GCA_027924585.1). Taxonomy (NCBI): domain Eukaryota; kingdom Viridiplantae; phylum Streptophyta; class Pinopsida; order Pinales; family Pinaceae; genus Larix; species Larix kaempferi. The sequence goes on from BSBM01001313.1 coordinate 8,343,943, forward strand.
AGTCCTGATTATGGAAGGGATCCAAGTCCCTTTTATGAGAGATATCGTGGTCATGTTAATGATAGAATTCATAGTCCTATTTTTGACAGGTATCGCAGGTAATAAAAATCTTCCATGGATATAATTTAATAGCTATCATAACTAATGCCTCTAGGATTCACTGTTAATATGGAAATTCTCATTTATCATTGCAGCAGTCATGTCTAATCTTAGACCCAGGTGAATTAATATCTCTAAAGGTACACTGCTTTTCTAATATTTTATATAGTCTTTTGCGACAACCGCTCACTAGTCAGACGGCCAAGGTCTAGAAGGATATATTGAACATTGGGAATTTGGAATTCACATAGTTGTAGAAGACTCAAATATGGAATAAACTGTGTATTGTTCTCATGAATTTTTGAGAAAAGATTATGCTGCTACTATTTTAAAGAGGAATTTTATGGATTTGATACGGATTATATGTTGGTGTGGTAGATGAAATTTTCCAGTAGACTAAGTTTGCAATGGAACCTGATTTTTAGGTTTATCACCTATCAGACAATGACATACAATGTAATAGAAGGAATTTATTTCCTAATGTCCTTTAGGTGGGATACTGTTGATGTAATATCTTTGTTGGTATCAAATTTCCAGAATCTTTATGAGCTGAGCACGACATATAAATTGCACAAAGCTTGATCTGGAATCACAGTTTGACTTTAAGAGGCAACACCATTGAGTTGCTGAATGATATGTGTGCAACTTATCATAAGATGTTGATGTAGTTTAATTATGGGTTGAAATTAATTTGTAGGTTTGTTGCCTAGTGAGAGTGGGAAAAGTTCAATTTGTGAAACAGAATTAATCATCTACACTGGCATAAAAACCATTTAATCATGAGATTACATGACATGAGTTCAGAAGATCAGTTGAGTAGGTGGGATTTGAAGGGAAACAACCACAACCTCCTTCTTCACAAGTGATTTACGTGCCCTTACCTCAGCAGCCTCCACTAGGCTTCTTCATCAAAAGTGTTTTTTACACCTTATCCTTAGCAGCCTCTATCAGCATGCTCATCATAGTTGCCTTCTGCATCCTATTCTCAACACCCTCAACCAACACCTTCATCACATGTGCTTTCTTTAACATATTCTTAGAAGCCAAAACTTGTGATTAATGAGAATCTACCTTCCCAAGCTGTCAATGTGCCTACTATTGCTAGTGTATGGATTTTGAGAATGCCTCCATCGTCATCCTTTAAGGTACAATTTATCTTTACTTAATGCAAACCAAAGTAGTTATTATGGGCGAGTTCTCTTTGTTTTTTGTTGCAGCATGATAGCTTTTAGCACTTATATTACATTCTTGACTAACTTGGAATTCTCCAATTTTGAAACGGTTCTAGCTCAATGGAAAAGCGTCTGCCTTACAAGCAGGAGGTTGGTGGTTCAATTCCTCCATGCCCTATTGATATTGCAATATTGGTATTTTTAATAGAATATATTTTATTATGATTTATTATGGCTATAGAGGGGGTTTCAAACCGTCTTTGTATGTTGCTACGAGGGGGGTTCTAAACCGCCTTCATATGTCACTATGAGGGGGGTTTTAATCCACCTTCATATGTCACTATGAGGGGGGTTTGAAATTTCCCTTGTATGTTACAACGAGGGGGGTTTAGAACCACCCTTGTAGGTTCAAAACCCCCCCTGTAGGTCTCTACAAGGGGGGTTTCAAACCACCTCTGTAGGCCTCTACGAGGGGGGTTCCAAACCGCCCCTATAGGCCTCTACGAGGGGGGTTTCAAACTTCCTCTATAAGCCTCTACGAGGGGGGTTCAAAACTGCCCCTATAAGCCTCTACGAGGGGGGTTCTAAAATGCCCCTATAGGACTCTACAAGGGGGATTCCAAACCACCCCTATAGTACTATACAAGGGGGGTTCACAACCACCCCTATAGGCCTCTATAAGGGGGGTTTGAAACTGCCCCTATAGTCCTCTACGAGGGGGGTTCCAAACCGCCCCTGTAGGTCTGTATGAGGGAGCTTACGAGGGGGGTTCACAACCGCCCTCGAAGGTCTCTATGAAGGGGGTTCAAAACCGCCCCCGTAGATCTCTATGAAGGGTTCTATGAGGGGGGTTTAAAAATAACTCCGTAGACCTCTACAAGGGGGGTCACAAACTGCCCCCAAAAGTCACTTTTGGGGGCGGGTTCCAATCTCGTCAAAACCAACCTTAAAGGGAAAAACTTTTAACATCGGTGCCTTTAGGGGGGGTTTTTCCAAAACCGCCCCCAAAGCCAAAACCCCCCCCGTAGGTCACTTTTGGGGCGGAAGACAACCCCCCCTAAAGGCCAAAAATGTAGTAGTTTAATGGTTTGTAGTTTGGGGATAAAGGGTTAAAAAGGCTATATATGTTAAATTTGATAAGATTTATGGTTTATTAATGTCAAGATTAGGACTTAAGAGTGATCTAGGTTCTAAGTGTTATGCATCCATAAGTTTTATACGGATTATGTTAAGGATTATAAAGGATACATGCTATATTAACACTTAGGTATTATAGAGTTTGGGGGATATACAGGTTAATGTTTTATGAAGGATAGAGTTTAAAGAATCTATATTTGGATTAAGGGTTATAGGGATCAATGATTAAATGAGTTGGACGTTAAAAGGGATGAGGGTTATAAATGGTATCTTATGGGTTATATGGGTTGAAGTGATGAGGTTTAATGAGGGTTATGGATTAGGATCCAGGGGTTATGGGGCTTGATTGTTATTGGGTCATAGAGTATAATTACTATATAGTTTAATGGATATAAATGTTATTATATTTAAGTTTTATGGGGGCTATAAAACTTATAATTCATGAGGTCCAAGAATGATTTGTGGGTACAAAGGTTATGGATTTTATTTGTTAGAGGTGTTACATGTTATATTATAGGCATGGGGGCTAGGATTTATATTAGGGTTTATGATAGTTATGTATTATAGGCGTATGCCATAATATGGTTAGAGGTTTAATTGTCATAGGGGTTTTTAGAAATAGGCGCCAAGGAATTATAACACCTATACATGGTAACAAATAGAGGCTATTGATTAGGAAATACAAATATTAGAGGTAAGGAGTGACATGATTTATAAGCATTAAGGTTGAAAAGGACTAAGGGTTAGACAACTTAGATATTATAAGGGTTATGGGTTAGATGGATAGGAATGTATAAATAATTAAATAGGTTATGAATTTAAGGTTATTGGGATTATCTTTGTTGATGGATATACATTGGGTTATGGGTTATAAAGGTTAGTGTTTAGTAGTTATTAATATTATTGGTTATAACGATTATATGTCACAAGGAATTATAGGAAATATATTATTTAGAGGGTTTATGGTTAAATTTCATCAAGGTTGAAGTTTATAAGGGTTAATATTTAGGGTTGATATGGATTAAAGGATATAGTGAGTAAATGATATAGGGATTGAGAGTAATAGGGGTAACTTATATAAGTTAGGATTTATGTAGGTTTTGTGTTAGGTGTTATAAATGGTAATAGAGACTAAGGGGTTATAGAATTAAGGATTATAGAAATGAGTGGTTAAGGGTTTGTGATTATGGGTTATAAGAGTCAGGAATTATGGGTGATACAACTTAAAACGTTTAGCAGTTTCAAGGGTTAGATTTTAAGGATTATTCAAATCAACAAATTATATGGATTATATGGTATAAGGTTAGGGACATCTATTTTAGAGCATACAAGTGTTAAGAGTTGGGTTTAATATAGATTTAAGGCTATAAATAGTAAATGTTATAGGGATTGATGTTGGAGAACTAAGGAATTAGATAGATTGGAGACCTAATGATTCCAAGAAAAGGTGGTGTTGAGAGACATTGTTACACACTTAAACCCGAGATATAAAAGCTTAATAGAAAATATATTGAAATGCATTAAGGACTCATATGTGTTAACGCCTAAATTTCGCACACATGCGACATTTCGACGATTCTTTTAGTAAGCCGTCATCAACATAGAGAGTTGTAGCTCACCACAGGCATCCTCACCAAATCCAGAAGATAACATGATTCCAAATGCCCAAGATCAGTCAAAACAAGGGGTCGTGTGGCTAAACCATTGTTGACCCACACTATCGAGCAGGTTACCAGTTCAATGCCCATGTGATACCCGCACGGCTATTACTTCGATATTCATGCTATTGTCAAAACAACGGGACCACCAAATTCATGTGGCGCATTGAAGGATTTATCACCTCCAAGAACCCAAATTTGGCTCGTCACACACTTGGTGGCATTAAATAGCTCCCTTGTTGTACCTTGGAACTAGTTAATGGAGGATATGAGTTCACATTTAGATCTAGTTGTTTTTTTGCCACCTCTTGGCCTATATAAGGAAGCCATTGGCATGCATTTTGTAGAGAAAATTTAAGAGAAAGGTTATGTTGTTGGATTTGTGTTGGATCTTCCTCATAGCCCACATCTTCCTATCATTGTAAGCATTCCCAAGATCCCTTTCCAACTTCCTTGAAGGGGCAAGAGTTCCTCTCCATTGTTCCATAATTGACTTAGCATTTATTTTGGACAAAAAAGCCTCCTTAAGGGAGATTGTTGGCTTCCCTTGAAGCCCACACTTCCTTGGTGTTGTTTAACTTGACCATTTGGAAATACAAAAGTGGTTTAGCATATCTTGGATTGTTATTGGAGTTTGCATTCTCCCCCATCTCTTTTATTTTGATTTTTATCCATATTTTTTTTTATGTGAATTTCACTAACAATCTATTGCAAGATCACTTGGAGGACAACCAACCACACCCCAAAGGGGCTCCAAGGACTAAGGCATTGCTACAACCTACAAGGCCTAGCCCCTTACCAAGTGGAAGAGTGCACACTTGTGCAATGTTTTTCACAACAGTTCTAATGGAGACTTCACTTATTTTTGTTCATTTCTTATTTAACTAGGTTGTTTTATGCTAAGTAATTTATTCTGGGTGTTTATCATTTGCAGAATATTAGGTATTCCACCTCTTTCCCTAGAATTTGGCCCCAAGTTGGACACAATTAATTTACACACAATAGCACAGATCCCGCCCTCTCGGTATCGCTACTAGCGCAGAAACACCTTCGATAGACGTGCTATCAGCATAGGTAATTATTTCATGACTTGCGCATCCTCCCATATGGTTGACCTCCGCATCCTGTCAATGTATCACCCACGCTACCAATGAATATGTTTTGTATTTCTCCGTGCTACCCACACGACAAAGTATTGTTTGGACATGCTACCATTTTTTATTTTCTTTTTATCTGCATAGTTTAATATGGCATCCCAATTCCTCCTTACTAATGAACTCAAATTAAGTTAAATTCATATAATTACTTAGTTTTTTAGTAATTATTTCACCTAGACCAAGATTAGGAAGTAAAGAGTTCATCTCTCTGCAGACTTACCTAGCTAACCAACCATGAGGCTTTCAATGGGTATTCAAGACCATTCTTGTTTATGCACAATTGACATGTTTTTAGGGATAAATCTAGTGTATAATACACTTTTTTCACACAAGCAAGGACCTAAAGAATATTGTCCCCCGAAGCATTCTCTTCACCTCTAAGTTCATGTGAGCTTGGTGAATCAGAAAAAGGGTGAGAAGTGTGAAATACCTCCATTGGAAACTTGTCTATTAGTTAGCATCTTTGATTTGCAAAGCATCAGGATCATCTTTTAGAGTTAAAAAAGTACATTTACTTTCACATTTACTCTTCTAGTTAATTTTCCAACAATCAATGCGCTTTCATCACACGTGTTTGCACCACTAGCACACACTAAGAGACCTAAAAAATCTTCTAATCCAAGTATGCTCTTCACCTCACACTTCATGTGACCTTGGTGAATCAGAAAGGTAGGGATTGTGAAATACCTCTCTTACACTCGTTAAGTAAAATTCAAACCCTTTAAAATCAACTTTGTAATTTCCCAATCAACTACAATCCTCCAAAGGAGGTGAAAAAACAATATTTTAGTTAGGTAGGATTGGTTGGGCTATGCATCAATTACTGCCCACCAATCTAGTTTCATTAACGATATTTTGAAACATAGCATTGTTGTCTTATAGGGTACTTACCAAATCCTACTATAAGCAAGTGTTCAAAGAAAACCACAATAAAAAATGCACCATGAATAAGGAGGTGAAATCTGAGGTATATTTGCCTTGCTCTCCCCTACAAGCCACTCATCTTGTTGTAGGGAGATGACACTATACCATGTAGGCCGAACCATTGGTCCACACTAGATGCAAGGTATCTTAGTGGCCAAACTTAGGAAATCGCCAAGGAGAAATTGTGAGTGCAATTGACTCTTGATGTTAGCTATTTCCATTGGAAGGTTTTTCCAAGTCATCTTGATTGGAACATTGGCCCCATTTCCCATAGAACTAGCTCTTTGTTACCTCCACTAGTCAATTAGCGTGTGGAACCCATTGTCACTATCAATTGTACTTTTGTGAGGCCCAGTTACACTTGAGAGGAAGGATGTTAGGTCTTTTTAGGGAATTTACATTTATTTTCTTTTTTAAAATACAAGTTTACTAACTTGTAATTAAAAATAAACTACATGTGGGAATGGATGCACATATCACTCACTTATTGCACCATTTTGCATCTATTTTGATTGGCATATTTTTTCATTTATTAAATTGGTTTAATTCCACCATCACTCTCATTTGAAAAAAATCCTTCACCATTGAGGACCAAAAAAAACCCCTAAGGGAGTCTTGAAGACTGCAAGGCCTTTCCCCTCTCTTGAGGGGTGTTTTTACAACTTCTCCCAGTGGTTCACATGGAAGGTACTCCAGCCGAGGCCATTCCCAGGCCATTTTGATAGGATCATGTGGGAGAGGCCAAGACTTGATAGGTACACTTTATCCTTGAGGAGAAATCATTTATCCTTCTACCTCCTCCACTACTAGAAGAGGCACTCCTTTGGCTTCTCCCCTAGGAGATCCTTTGGATCCATTTGATCCCTCCTCCAACATAGGAGGTCACTCATCATTTACGACACCACCTGGGTCACCCCCTCATGGAAATTATACCCAACACACAATGCCAGGGCCAATTCCCCCCACCTTACCATTCATGGCTAGTTTAAATATACCAGATTTGGCCAAATTGATCAATGATCCCATAGCACATGATCCAATGTGGCTAGCTATGCGAGATAAAATTCCCTTCGATATTCCCAAATTTGAAGGAAAGCAAGGTGATGATCCCGCCAACCATGCTATGTATTTCCACTTATGGTGTTCATCTAACAACATAATGGATGATCCCGTGAGGCTTCTCCTCTTCCAGTGTACCCTCACTGGAATGACAACAAAATGGTATGTAAACCTAGCGAGAGCGACCCATGCCACATTCACGACATTGGTCATTGCATTTCTCACTTACTTCCATCTTCTGATTTGACATGACCTAGGTATCAAAATTCTCACATATTTTTGACAAAATACATCCACCCACATTGCATACCACATCCATGAGTGGTGCAGGCACCGCACATTGTGTAAAATTGAAATACAACCACCATTTTTGTTGGATTGGTTTATCAAATCTCTCCAACCCGCCATAGCAAAATATGTCGCCACCTCCATACTGAAAAGCGAGGACGAGGCTATTATTAATGCCCAGTATTTCGATCTCATATATGCACAATCCGACTACCTTTACACTATCCTTCTTGATGCCCCTAGGCATCGGTCATTGGATCCTACACTTCCGGGATTGTCACATTCAGTAGATGCGATTATTGGTTCCATTTCCCATTTAGGAAGGGTTCCTCCTACCACTTGGGCGCCATTTAACATGTTTCCTAAATACCCATCTATGCCACCAGGATCGGTATCCCCTACACCGATAAAAACCCCACTAGTTGGCCAGTTACGGTATGGACCGTATAGTCCTACTTACCCAAACGTTATCCAAGCGACGAAGACAAGCTTAGTTAGGATAATTATTCAATGAGAATAGTAAAAGTGCGTAAAAAGTCAAATCCCGCATGCACGCGAACGTGTTTTTGGGAGAACATGTGTGCATTGTAATTAAAATTTAAAGTAGTTATTAAATGGTTTAATTAAGAAATATTCCAGATGGTTGGCTATCTGAAATCAACCCTTGCATAAGATCAAGCTTGATATTTATGGGTGCCTTAGAAGCTTCAGAAGTTTATGCTATATTTTTTATTTGTGAGTGGGCAACATGTGATTTCCTAAGTTGCAAAGGCCCTCTGCCTACATGTAGAAATTTTACAGGAAAAAAGGACTTCTCCCGTGTTTATATGGCAACGTTAGTTATGAAAATAAAGTTCGAAGCAATTTAGAAGAAGTTAATTTGTGGCAAAGGATATATTTCTAGTAGCGGTGTTGTTTCTGGTGTTCCGAATACATCTTTAGATTATGGATATACAAGCAGAGAAGCAATGCTAAAGTGTTCTTTACTGGAAGTTCATTTCCCTCTGTTTTTCTTCACTGTCATAGTCCTTTACATGATGTTGTTGTTGCTTGGCTTGATCAACATGAATTGCAAAAGGGTGAAGGATTCAACCATATTCAAGTTCTTCTCTTGGAACTCATATGTTCTGGTGTCTTTCAGGTCCATGCTTATGCCAGGCAACTGATAATTAGTGGAATAATGGACAAAAGAGAAAGCAATGTTGATATTGATAGAGCCAATCGGCACCGGAGCATCCTAGAGCAGCTGCCAGCCTCAGCTGTATTTCATGTTTTGGAAGATGTTAAAACTGAATCAGATCCTATGTTTCCCGAATTGATCATAATTTACTCTAATGAACGCCATTTTGTGCTCCATGGGTTTTTAGACAGGAACATCAAGAATATGGGAATTGAAGGAGAAAACCTTAAAGGCAGTATTCTGGATGGGGATGTTTCTGCCACCTTTGAGAAGAAGCAGAAGTCAGAAGCAGCTAATGGAATAGAATCCAAAAATAATAAACAAGAAAAGCGAAAGTTGTAGCTAATTGCTGAGCTCAAGCATGAAATCTCATTAATTTTACGCCTTCCTGATTCCTTCATGGCATTCAGTGGGAAATCATCAAATATGAGGTCAGGTTTAGTTCAAGGAAAAGTCAAGTGACAATTAGGACTGCAAGTAAGTAAAACTGAAAAAGGAGATGTAACACCTAGCTGTGAGGAATGTGGAAGAAGCAAGAGGCAAAATCTAAGCGAGGAAAAGGGTTTGTTTGTGAAGTCTCTCACACTTATTCTGTTAGATGATGAAGAAACTTGGTGGGTCAGAAAGGGACCTAAAGTATCTGATACAGTCAAAGTTGAACAGACTTTGAAACCCACAAAGCAAACAGCAAGAGGGAGGAAAAATACTGTTCGGAAAACACAAAGCTTGGCACAGTTGGCTGCTGCTAGGATTGAGAATAGCCAAGGCATGTCTTCCAGTCACATATGTGATAGTAAAGTAAATTTTCCATATCATAAACCTAGTCTAGAAGGTGAATCCTCTTCTCGAATAAAAGATGGGAACAAATTGCAACATGCAAGTGATCTGTATGCAATAGGAAAAGCAATGAAAAGGTTACGGGCCACAGCTGGTTGAAAAATGGTCAGTTGCTAGCTGGCTACACACTGTTGTGAAGCAACTTATTGAAGGCAGAGAAAATGTTTTGATAAAGCACAGTCAGTCTCCAGGCCAGGTTGCACCTGTAGTTGGTCTTTCAAATGCATCTGATGAGAGAAGTGTTGTACGATGGCATTTAACTGAAGATGAGATAGCTGTTATTTTATATATCTTGGATATTTCCATGGACATGCGGTTAGTAGTGAAATTTTTACTCCGGATTCTTCCAAAGACTAATGTTCCTGTTGTGAGTCTTCCTAGTCATGGTGGAAGAAGTATACCGATTCTGGCATGGAATAAAGAAGGGGGTAATGAAGTGGGGGAGTGTCTTATCTTGTCATGTCTTTAGAGGTATAAAATTCAATCTAGAGTTTTGCTTTCATGTTACATTCTTGTAGAAATGATAATGTGCTTCATATAGCTGCTGGAGTAACTGTGTTTGTGATACTGAAAATCTCACATTTAATGTCCAACAATAACTATGTTTGAACTTTGAACTCTCTATTTTGACCTATATTTATGCTTGAGCTTGAAACCTAATATATCAAAACCCTAATCTCTCACTGAGATGTACAGTTGAGATATACAAACTGAAACGTACTAAGAAACATAGAAAACAAGTATAATTCCCATCACAAGGAAAGCCTCAAACACCACAAAAATTGCTCAAGCCTTTCATGCAACAATTCTCTGATTAGCATTGTCAAGAAGGAGCACAAAACCATTCTGTCTTTCCTTTGAATTTTACCTTCCCAACGGGAAGAAACCCAGGAAAGCAATAGGATAGAGTTAAGAGCAAGAAGTGTTTCCTTAAGGTGGCTTCTCCTTTTCAAAAAAAGTAAAGAACTAACCTTAACAGCTCGGAAACCAAATTTAATAAGTTTTTACTAACAACCTACCTCCAAGAAAATGAGGATAAACCCAAACTTTGTTGGAGGAAAACCCTTATGCAGCATGCCTATAGTCAGAATGACACTACTACTGTTTACCAATGTAACTGAAAATAATAACATCAGTAAGATTGAAGTAAAGGTTAAATAACATAAAGAGATAAAGACAAAATACTAGGCACACCTACACACCCAATTGGGTTGCACCTACGGACCTTAATATATGAAGAGATTTCCAGTGAAAACTTTGTTGATTAGATGGTTGATGTGACATACCCCATATGCCTTCCTTGTCTAGCGGGGCACCATGTCCATAAATATTTGTTCCTTTTACTTACAGTAACTCTATCCAAAGCTTCCCATAGCTCCCGAACTAGTTTTATATATGCAAATCTAATGTGAAAATTAACTATTGGCAGTTGCAATATTTGGTGCTTTTGGATTGCTTCTGGCACCCTTGGTTCCATTCCTAGGCTTGAAGATGTGTTCCTTCAAAGAGAGGTGTGTATATGGAAAGATATATATGGAAAGATGTGACCCTTAGTAAATCAAATGGAAACTGAGAATGCAACAGAAAAGGACATGTCTAATTTATCCCTATATTCAACTTCCAAAATTGAATTTGAAGTTGAACATTCATATTCATTTTAAAATTAACAAAAAGTTGATGCTTCCGAAGGATGTCTACCAGTTAATCAAAACAGACATCTTGACAAAAGTGTAGAAAACATAATATCCAATTCTGTATGTATCTTGAATTCAATCAATGAAGACCAGCCAAATTGAAGAGAGTCCAATGACACATATGTCCATTCTTTGGTTGGCTTAAACACAGAGCTATCTAGTGCCTTAGAATGGCCTATCTATGAAGACGTTGAGCCAGGCTCTGCAGTTGAGTTGAAATTCAAGGGTGATTATCCTCCAGCTTCTATAAAACTTCATAAACAACCTTTTCCTCCCATACCTCTAGAATCTAAGTCCATAAGTGCTATTCATGAAAGTAAAATTAGTGGAAGAATCCATCTATTTGATAACTGGACCCCACCTAATACTTATATGTTGTAAATTTGAACTGGTTTCTTTTGTTGTTTTTGTTCTAATGCGGTAAGGCCATATATATAAATGCTAATTTTCATTTTGTGTATGGTGAAAGAATTGAGTCAAATAATCTTATCCAGCCACTATAGAATGCAAGGTTTAAGTTTCTTTCCTCATAATTAACTTTTAAGTGGAGTTAATATTTTTGGGTTTCCCTTCTCACAGGGCGTTCTTGCACTGTGTGGAATGAATGATGGACAAGCCAAGCGTGTTCTACTTTGTTCTTGCAATGAAAACAGTGTGCACCTTTACGACCTTCCATCGTAAGTATACCTGCTCTCAAGTTCATGCCATTAGTTGTAGCAATTTTTGCATGCTTCACAGTATGGTTTTAACCTTTCATAGATGCAGATTCTTGGTCGCCTAAAACAGTAAAAGCTAAGAATTTGTTAAATGGGTATTTCAAAGATATCAAGGAACAAGGGAACGCTTTTTAATCCTTGAGTTTGCATCCTTTTCATTTCATGAGTTCTATCTTTCAATAGGGGACTTGTTCTATCTTTCAACGCTCACTCATTGCAAAACAAGAGAACACCCTCTAAAATATTGGAAAATCGAAATGCTTTTCTTTTTTCCGAGAACGGCAACAAGTTGGATTCTGGAATGCTTATGGGCTATTTTAGGGTCATTTTCTGCCCATTTTAAAAATATCTCAGAGAGTAGGAAATCTTTCATGCACTCATTTTGGAGTTCACAATGTTAAGTTTGAAATTGGTGTTGAGACCATGAATCATGTTATGCATGAATTTTATCATCTTGATATAATAAAGAGGTGCGAGCATTTTAGATTGGATCTGGTGGATTATTTTTCAATGGAGACGAAAAGAGCGAACTTAAAGTATGCAAATGGGATACCCAGACAGCTTGAGAGGTTGAGACAACCTGCAAAAATTTTGTTGTAAATTGTAATCAACATCCTCCAGTTGAAATGCTTCTGACATCACCCCTTCATGTAAAAGTGACCCTCGCCCATTTCTCCCACAAGTGCAGCTCCTCATGTACTCTTCTCTCTCAACATACTCTCAATACCACTGTGCTATGATCCTATCAGCTAATGGAATACTCTCATTGCGACAGAGTAATGTTTAGATGGCTGTAGGGGACAAGTTCATGGCTTGGCTGTTGCTAATCAAATGCTTTTTGGTGGAACACAAGTAAGTCTCCTATCTTTCCTTCTATAATATCTGTGTCATGTGTTATACCTTATTAAGTAGAATGTAGGTAATATTTTATTACACTTTATAGCCATGCTGATTTTTTTGGCTTTCCATTCCACAGGATGGCACTATTTTGGCATGGAAGTTTATATCTGCATCCAATACCTTTGTTCCCGCAGCTTCCCTCGCAGGGCAAACATTGCCTGTTGTCTCATTAGTTCGAGGGGTAGACAGACTTTATTCTGCTTCCATGGACCACACAATAAGAGCAAGTTTCTTCGCTTCTTCTTTACTACTTTTATTTGTTTACACAATAAGATAAATACTTTTCCTTAAACTGGTTCGGTTTATAAATAATAGTGCTGCAAATAAATAGTGTCTTCCTTGTGAGTTTTGATGTTTCTCATGCATCTGCAACACTAGAAAATGAAATATGTATCTTATTTCAGATGATTTTATATTTGACTTTGTGTAAACAAATTCACAGGTTTGGGACCTGGGAACTTTTAATTGTATACAGAGCCCGAGAGGTCACACATCAGTCGCAATGTCTCTTCTCTGGTGGGAGCAGTTTAGACAACACACAAAACTATGCTCGACTGGCTTTGATCCATTTCAATCATTGTTGACCCATTACTATTTTTTTTGCAAAGTTGGTCAACAATATACTATTTATTCTGAAATATGCATTTAAAGTGCATTTCAATTTTCAGATTCCTAGGATGCTAACATTATTTTGACAACTATTTGTTTGCAACAATGTTGACAAGCTTCGAGACTTTATAAAGCATGTATATCTTGAAAAGAGGTGTAGTGGTGATAGGTGTGGTCATAGACCTCCACAAGGAAAAATGGTATGCACCTAATCAACTAATGCTTGCAAATATTTCCTGTCCATTTTTCTTGTACATAACTTTTTGCATTGGCTTACTGACCTAGAAACATTTTGTTGCATATTTACTTGAAGTGTCATATATCATTTTGTGTATTTAAATAAGAGATTAGAATGGTATGCCAGATTTGAAAGGTCAAATGCATGTTTTGGCAGGGTAATAGAGATGGGTTGTACATCCCAAGAAGGTTTGGAAGACTAGAAGCAACCTCAAGAGCATGTCATACAAAGGATCCATTAATTCTGGATCAATTTCCACAACACTGAATTGCCAAGCCCGTTGTTCTTTACATCTTTGAGGTATGTGGTCCTAGTTCAGGGCTTGTTGATTATTTTCTATTCGAGACAATCAAAATCATTATGCTCCACCATATGATCCATTGTAATTATGAAATTCCTCAAAACATTGTCCAAGTTGAATTTGATGAATAACCCTTGTCTCAAAAGCATCTACATGCTTACTTTTTTCTCTTCATAGAATTTGTTCTTTGGGTGACTCAACCTCAAACCAACAGATGTACTCGTATTTGGATTTGTGTTCCTCAAATAAGACCACTTAGGTTTCTTGTGGTATATATAGTGTGAGTCAAAATGGATTTTATGCATATTTAGGTTAAAATTTGATTGAATTAAACAAGGTGAAAATGGTTACCTAAAGTACATAAAAGGTATATTGCTGAGACATTATCACAAGATAAAATAAGAAGGAAAAATTGCAAAGATGTAGAAATGTGTATGTTGGCAGGAGATGTCAATGCAATTGCTTCTAAGAAAATTTCATAACTAGGAGGTGGGAATATCCCTGCTATCATATCATCCTTGCATTTTTTCAATCGTGCCCAATTATATTTCATAATCTTCTCTCCTCTTATAGAAATCTTTTACAAAAATTCTCATCGAACAATTGTATTTGCTGCATCTATCAAATCCAACATATTCTATTTACATTTGAACAACTCAATAAAATAAGTCATAGTTCATCCAATGCAATTCTCTCCCAATGAGCTCGAATATTCTATTTCTACTTAGTTATCATTGGAAATCTCATATGATACATGTTTTCAACCTTGTTTCAGCTTAGCCCATTTGTGTAGTATTAGTTGTTTCCAATGCATAAAAATATGACAAGTATTTATTGGTTTTAAGATCACATGGAGATTGAGTGCATGCAACCAAACATTTATTTTCTTGTAATATTTTTATCATATAATTTTGTTATAAAAGGAAGACTTAGGAAGATCTCAAATGCCAAGGGAGCTACACAAGATAATAGTAGGAAATTTTGTCATTTATTTATTTTGTAGATTATGAAGCCAAGAGTATTTGTAACTATAGAGTCACTTGGAATTTTAACTCATGACCTACTTTATTTTGTTGAGCACTATTTGAAATCCCCTAAACGATAATCTACAAGAAACCTTAAAGAGAAAATCATGTTCTTTTGAAACTGATTTGAGCAATATGTCAAAGTTTGGGTGGTTTTTGGGAGGTTCTGGGCATACTTCCTACCATGAATCAGCAATAGATGTAATTCTGGGCACTTATTAGCCCTCAAACAACCTCCTCTTTCAAATCTAGGTGTGATATGAGGATTTTCTCTCAAACAAAAGTAAAAAACTAGCCTCAAAATATCATTATTTGAGTCTTGAGTAAAGCTGTCCCAACAATATAGAAGAGTTTAGGGTTATTATTCATTGTGGATTTGTGAACAACAGTTGGAATTCAAATCTTTTTGAACATGTTGCAACTTCTTTCCCCATTTATGAGTATATTATCCATTTAAACATAACTGTGAACCCTTGCAGTAGCCCTAGATTTCAATTTAGGGTAAGTCTAGGTGTGTCTTGTCCCCTAAAACACAAATATGGGCACATGAGCAGCGATGAAAAAGGTTATTTATCAGGTCTTGGCAGTTTTGGGAGGTTATAACCATTAAATTGCCAAAAATCAGATCTGGTCACAATATGATCCCTAAGGTGGCAGCCCTAAAAAATCAATATTTTTTCTGTGTTAAAGTACCAAATAGCTTGAGAAAGGGCCAGGTATGATGACACCCTATGTAGCAGTAGCCTCATAAGGATTAAGTGCCACATTCAACGCTAAAAATGATCATCCTCAATCTTAAATATGGATATTTTGGATCCTTTTCTCAATATGGCAGAGAGGACTGCTAGGGTGCCTTGAATCTGCATTTTAAAAAACTCTTGGCCAACAATCAGCATTCCTGTGTTCTTGAAGTACTCTATCCATGTGATAATTTTGAGCTGTTAGAGGAGCATTTCCCTTATCCACCCATTGCATCATAAAACATACCCCAATTCGCATTGATTCAAGCCACCATTCACATTTACAAGAAGATATTCTTTTGTACCCAACTCAGGAACTAAAAATAAGAAACAAAATAAAAATTGCATGACTCAACGCTACAAGGGAAACTTAATATATTGGTTTGGTAGGGTTAGGTAGGAAACTATGATTTGGAAACAATGTCAACACAAACTTAAGTTTAAAACTTTTGGAGCAAATAATGCACTGCTCAAAGTTGTAATAATCTTGGCACCTCAAAGACTTGCATTTCATTGAAAAATACTAAGGCTTGATGGGGGTGGCCATTCTTATTGCATAACCATGAGTCCGCTTACCTAGTTAAGAGCCTTATGGATCTATAGTAACTTGGTAATCATTATTTTGTATGCTTGAATAATGTAAAATTTATTTGAATATCATCATTGTCAAGCAATAACAAATTCTTAAAGGGTGCTAGCTCAATGGTAGAGCACCTGCCTAATTATAGGCAGGAGATTGGTGGTTCGATTCCTCCATACCCTATCATAAATTAGAGACTAAGAAAACGACTAAATTCACATATATATGACTATTAGTAGCTAATTTACAGTATCTTATAGCGCGACTAATGTTTAGTCGTATTTAGCTTAGTCATTAATATGTTATCATCTAGTAGTTTATTTAGTTGTATATTTGGTCATTAATTGTGGCAATCAATGACTAAACCAATGACTAAATCAGTGACTATCAATGACTAAATTAGTGACTATCAATTACTAAATCAATGACTAAATCAGTGACTATCAATGACTAAATCAATGACTAATAAGTTAACCAATTAATGACTAGTGAAATGCGACTAGAGATAAGATAGTGGAAATCGGCTACTATTAGTCACCGACTCAAAAATAGTCGTTTATAGTCGAATTTTAGTCGTTTTTTTAGTCATTAATTCCACATTTTGTACTAGTGATGGAAGAATCATTACCAACATATAATCCCACTTAGGTCTAGCATTGATCTATCCTTTAAATTTATCCAAATGTTTATTGTTACATGGAACATAAATAGATCACTCTTGGCTTTCCATTTTGAGCATGACTTGTATCCCAATGCTTTCATTCACTTCTAGCAACATAAGAGCCTCAAACACCATAAATCTCCAACAAATTACCATTGAGATTGTTGTAGGGATAAAGCTTAAAAGTAGGATAACATGATAGAAATGTTGTTA